>OY282521.1:28266739-28896993 GCA_958296335.1 Urtica urens
CATGTGGTTTCCTTGTAAACAGAAACAGCTTTTTTATATGTCCTGATAGCATGCTTAATCTGGATGGTAAAAGGGCAATCAGTTCACACTGTAATCAACTTTCCTAGATAACAGCAATATTCTCTTTGTTACAAGTACCTGATCACTTTTTTTGTAACGCTCGCCAGAGAGAACAAGATGAAATCCATATTTGTGCATCATAGGTGGCTTGGACCCCAAGTAACAGTAAGAAGCTTGCTCAAGCATCACGGCAGAGCGTAAAGGGTCCTAAAAAATATTGTTGTCAGAAGGGGAAAAACATTCATCTTAATTCAATTAGGTGTACCTCGCCACAAATACGGAAGTAAACTGTGGCTGCTTCTTGAAACTGATCTCTCGCCTTCAACATCTCTACCCACCAAAGACCACATCGTGATGCATTTTGCTGGCCAGATGGGCCAATTTTCTGCATCAATATCAATTTAAATTACTGGCCGAGTTTGACAAGGAAACTATAAGATATCAAACCCATATCGAAGAAATTGAGCTCTTGCATACCAGGTAAGTATTGAATGCATTTTCCATGCAATACTCAGCCTCTTTTCTTGATTGATCTAGCAAGAAATGAGCAAGCCCCATCATTTCCTACAATAACAATTGGCACATCTCAAAACAGTACACAGTACTAGAAAAATAACACATAAATTAAGTGACACTAGAATCATCCATTGAGAATAAGAAATTGATGACGAACTGAAGACAGTTAAGGAAGATAAGCAGCAGCCCGAGTTAACTTAAAAACAATTACTAAACTGAAATTTGCAGCTACCTGCACACCAGCATAACGCTTCCAGGCTTTATCAAGCTTGTAATCTGTAGAAATTAGTCGATAGTTTGAAAGGGCAAGTTCATAGTCTCGTAGCATAAAGGCGTAGTCACCCAATAGTCTAATCTGACACTCAGTTGAGCTAAATGTGTACCTTCAACAGTAATTTAACACCGGTATAAGACGAGAATAGAGTAAGTATAAGCATGTAGCAAAAACAAAAATACTGTTAAAGGCATACATTTGACCATTTGCAGGATCTGGTATTTCATCCTTCCCTTTCCTCCACCACAAGTTCTTAAGCTGGTTTTTAAAACCCTTTCTCGTGGCAGAAACCTGAGAAAAATATGAGGAAGTAGACAACGATAACAACTTTAGACGACTCAAGGACTATAAGCATAACATTATCTTCATAGTAACTACTCAAATGAGGATGTACATGGCATACCTGTTGGTTAAGGTCGCGTATCTTCTGCTCCATGTAAGGAATTAGCTGTTTAGTTGACAGATCTTGCATGATTTCTTTCAACTGCTCCCCCAATCATAAAAAATATAAACAAAATAAATAAATGAAAAAGAGGAGACAATGGTAACATATAAGAGGTCGTGGAAGCTGGAAAATTCTGAATCGTCAATACAGTTGCATTTTAATTCGTAAAAGAAAATGACTAGAAAACCTCACCTCGTTAATATCATCGTCCGTGAGAAAACAACCAAGATTTTTTTTACCAGGAGAAGCCTTAGATTTCTGTCACATGAACAAAACAAGGAACAGCTATAGCTTCACTTCACTAAGAGTTAGCAGGAAAATAAAGGAGAGGCACAAATGAAAGAAAAGTTTGTAAGAATTTACATGAAGGACCCAAGGATTGTCTTGATGTTCAACAGGGCCTTCTTGAGAGGAGTTAATGCAAAGTAAGTGACAATCAGATCCAAAGGTGCTCCTCATTTCTGTTAAAATCTTCATTGCTCTGCAAGGATAACGCACAAACATTTCTTGTTTTGATCAATTTGTACAGAATGCAGCTAGAAAAAGAAGAGTCAAAGGGTCAAAAATGTATGGGCCTCGTGGATCTAGTTGCGTCTAACCCGGACACCACCGTTATTATAAAAATGTAGACGTCAACACTTCATTTTTCTTTATATTTTCTTTTATATTCTTAACTTAGTCATACGACAGTAGCTTAAGAAGACAGCGATTCGACGACAAAGATATAGTAACATCGAAGATAGTATACCTCTCAGGTCCTCCATCTTGGTTGTCGTGCACCAATAAGTAATACTTCACAATCTTTGGGTCCATTGCACCATCATTAAGAAGGGAAGGCAACTTGTTGGTGTTAAAGAGATCAACAAATTGGTTGATAGGTTGTTCGTCCTTTGAAGAAACGACTAAAAGGCCTATAAGGAAGCTTATAGAACAAGTTAGAGAACAATCCAAAGTATTACTCATCTATTATTGCAAATTAAAGTGCTCACTGAAATCAAATATCTCAACTATTGCAGCTTGCAACTGATGCAAAAAGAACCCCACAAAGCTGTTACAAGTTTTGACACCTTACATGCCACAGGATGGTCAAAAGCTTCATGGTCTGAAAAGGAGGCACTATGTACAAGTTCTTCATTGAAAAACTGAAACCAGGATGGAAAATCTTCAAATTCAGATCCTGCGGTTGACAGTCAATGTACATCGCCAATCAAAGATCTCGTTTTCACAAATAGTAACGTCAAACAGAAATGTGCAAAATGATCTTCCTACAGCAGCTCACTGTTGGAGATTATACAAACCAGCCATAACATCATGCCTACCATTCTTCTCTTATTCTTCTTTGTTTCATAGTCAGTTTTTATTCCTACAGTCTGCCTTTTGTTTTTGCAACAGAGAATACAGTTTTTTTATAAATGTGCTGTTTGGTTAAGAACCGACCAAAATCCACAAGGTAACTACCCCAGTGGCCCCAATTATTGCATCCAGGGGAAATCGAACAGGGGAGTGACAATTCTAAGAATCTCCCTTACCACTAGATCAACCCCTTGGGGTTAGATAATAAGTTACTTTATCTTAAAAGAACACAAAGTTAAAGGAACTCAAATAAATAAAATGAGAACTGTTGTCCTTGTTAGCATAAATTTAGAGTGTTAAACATGTTCTTACGGGTAACAAAAAATTAAAAAAAACATACCAGCATGTAGATTTTTTATGGGAGGTGAGTCTGAGCTCAGTTCAGATAAATCTTTCTCGCCAACCACGTTTATGACCTGGTTCAACCGCTCTCTTGCTACCTTGTTAAAGAATAAAAATACATCAGCTTAAACTTAAAAATCAAAAGCAATCGCATCTTCTAGGACGTTACTGTTAGTTTTGACAGCCTGTGGGATCACCTTTTCCGGACTATCGGTTTCTTGATAGCTACCCTCGATTCTAATTTTAGTTCTTTTAGCCTCACTGATCTTTCTAGAGATTGGCCTAGCGTCTTTAGTTTGTAATTTGCTTCTTCATAGTTGTAAGCTTTCTCAGTACTCTACCATTACACGTTACAGCCATCGGGGCAGTATGTATCTATGGTGTGTGACTACATATTTAATTATCGAAGCTCGACCGCTAATATCTGAACTGATTCCTGTGATTTAATTAAACTAAACCCGAGACATCATTTTCCCCAAATTTTTCAAACTAAGCCAGAGAAATAAGCAATGTTCGTCCAATTTTTTCTGTATATAGATTTTATTACGCTTCGAATAAAAGCACCAAGCATGAAATCATTAATTTTACCTCCAAATTCGGTTGCCGGATATCGGACGCGTAAAATAATCGCAGCCTAAACTTTTGAAGCCGATAAGGCTGATCGCTTGCCGTCCGTACAGGAACTGCGAATAAGAAGCTCGGAGTTCATATTCAAATTTCCCTAATTCCTCGCGTTTAGTATATCCTTAAACGCAAATGTACACGTGCAGATACACAGATCAACAAAAGAGATTTTAGCCATTACCGTCAATGTTGTTGAAGACACTGAAAGGACTTAGCATATCGACGAAGCTGAGTCCGTTCTTGACGCAAGATTCTTCGACCAGAGGCGTATCGAGAACCATGACGACCGGCGTGATTTCGTCCATTAGCATCTTACCGAGCGGTGTCGTAGCCGGATCCGCCATTCCCGACCTGATCAGATATCTTCAAACGATTGGAACAGTCTTCTAAGGTGAGCGGACTCGGTACCTCGCGGAGCGAATCGGTTCGGATGCCCGAGTCTCAGATCTCCGACGACGGTGATAATTCTCTCTCTGGTTTGCTATGAAATCCGTGCTTTGCCTGTAAATTTGGTCGATGTGAGTCAAACGACTTCGTTTTATTTCTTAGACTTTTGTTGGATTTTAAACATTTTGGGCCGTACTCGGATGAGTTATTGGCTTTTGTTGTTGGTCCAAACTGAACAGTTGTCGTTTTAATTATTTTGTCGTTCAAATGTATGGCTTCTCATCACTTTTCTGACTATGACCGCTTTTTTCAATTTACTACTTCGGCTTTAAAATTTTGAATTAAATAAAGTCTATCAAAACCCTTCAAATGGTGTATTTATATGGCTATTTTAATTTTTAACAAAAAACAACTTATAACTAAATATCGATAATTTCAGCTTCGATTTTGAAATTAGTCTTCTTATATTCTTTTTCTTTTGAAAGACCATACAACATATCATTACATGCTCTAAACTATTTTGAACAACGAGCAAATTAGACCCTAAACCATTTTGAACTAGGACACGTTATCGAAGAAAAATTTCTATAATTGGTCTTAATAACCATCGAAATATTAAAATTAGACCCGTTATGTCAAACTCTATCTACAAATGAATTTTTAATACATTTTGGGACAAAAAACACCCTAAAATAAAAAAGAATATATGAGACATCACATATCATCGCAATTCATCGAAAATTATCAAAATCCGGCGACCGAGTTCGCCGGAAAAAAAATTTAATTTTTTTTCATCTAAAAATTTTAATTTCCATCGAAAGTCATCGTATTTCATCGTAGATTATCGGAATCCGATGAAGTTCGGCGGGAAAAAAAAAACTTCTTTTGTTAAATTTTTTTCAAAATCATCGCATTTTATCGGATTTTATCGTTAAAAGGATATCGTAAATCGTCGTTGACCATCCAAACTATAAAAAATTATCGAAAAAATCAAACGAAAAATTAAATTAAGGATATTTTTGTCAAAAAATGGGTCAAAAGTCCAATTTAAGATAAAAATGACATAATAGGTTTAATATTGATATTTTGATGACTATTAAGACCAATTAAGAAAATTTCTCTTATCAAACCTAGAAATAAGTACCAAAAGTGGGTCCGAAGGCTGGTATACCGTGTGCCTCATTTTGCAATATAATTTTCATAAAAAATGTACGATATATTTTAAAAGAGAAATTTTTTTAATTGGGCTTAATAACCTATAAAATATTAAAAATAAACATTACATTTACACTCTATTTTGAATTGGGCTTTTATCCCTAATTTAGACCAAAATATCATTTTCTCTTCCTAAACCCAAGTCTTGTTTGTTCTCCCCTCTTCTCTCTCTGTCTTGTAAAAATTGCCCGAGAGATTCTCATTCCCGATGAGAAAAGAAATAAATCACAATGGAGATTGGGCGAGGCTACTCCGACACTTGCGACGGGGTTCCTCCGGTAGATAGTCCTTTGCTCCTCCGGTCGACATTCCTCCGCTCGGCCTCGACCTTCGCTCCTCCTCCGGTCGCGCTCAAGCTTTGTTCCTGAGATGAAATTTAATCCAAGAAAAATGATAGAAAAAACAATATATGATAAAAACTATATGAAATAAATCTCGATAGCCATCGATGGAAGATATAAAACACGATGCCTTTGAAGTTCAAAAAGTTTGAAAAAAAACGATAAAACCCAATGAAAATCGATGAATTTATTTTTGCGATTGTACGCGATGAGAAATCATCGACGATATGCGATACAAAAAGATGAAAACCGATAGCTATTTTATGCAACTTAATTTGACGATACGCGATAGACTGCGATGGAAGCTTATTTTGATGTTTTACGACAATATGCGTATGTTGGGATTGATTTCATAAACCTCTATTGTTTGTGATAATATGCTATTGTTTTCGTTTTTTCTCTCTCAAACTCTAACTCGACCACAAATAGATTCCCAAACGAAAATCCTAACTCGAGCAAGAATATATTCAAATTCAAAAGAGACCTACTCGAGCAAGAGAGCGCGAATTGAAAGAGACTACGCCTTTTTTCTTCATCGAAGTTGTTGTCGCCGTATTTCCGGCGACATCGTTAAATATATATATCCACGTTTATATCCGGGGCGCGAAGGGGAGACGCCTTCCCCGAGACAACCGAGACCCGCCCTCGCACACCTGACCGACCACCATCACACAGGAGAGGGGCCCGGCCGGCCATCCTTACCCATGGGAGGGGCCTGGCCGGCCTTCCTCACCCAAAGGAGGGACCTGGCCGGCCTTCCCCACCTAGGGAAGGGACCTGGCCGGCCTTCCTCGCCCAAAGGAGGGACCTGGCCGGCCTTCCCCACCCAGGGGAGGGACCTGGCCGGTCTTCCTCACCCAAAGGAGGGACTTGGCCGGCCTTCCCCACCTAGGGGAGGGACCTGGCCAGCCTTCCTCGCCCAAAGGAGGGACCTGGCCGGCCTTCCCCACCCAGGGGAGGGACCTGGCCGGCCTTCCTCACCCAAGGGAGGGACCTGGCCGGCCTTCCCCACCTAGGGGAAGGACCTGGCCGGCCTTCCTCACCCAAGGGAGGGACCTGGCCGGCCTTCCCCACCTAGGGGAGGGGCCTGGCCGGCCTTCCCCACCTAGGGGAGGGACCTGGCCGGCCTTCCCGACTCGTGGGAGGGACCTGGCCGGCCACCGACGCCCAGAGGTTCCCCACTCGGCCACAAGGCTACACCCGTGGCTATAAGTAGCCCTCGATGCTCTCTACGCAGAAGGTAAGCTCTAGACTCAAAAAAGAGACAATTTTCCCTTTTTCTCTAGACACATATCATACTCCCACGTGAGGTATTTCGGATATTCTCTCCCAACCGGAAGAATACTCCCAAAAGATCCGAGATCCGAGCTCTGAGACGCCTGCGATCCTAGTATCCTCGTCTCGCTCAATCTCGTCGATCCCTCCTCGTCATCCTACAAACTCCGCCCACATTATACTAATGTTGAGCGTCGGAGAGGTAAACAGAGGACCCCCCTCTGTTTTCCCTTCTTAGTTCACGTCTGTTTACTCTTTTCAGATAACAGAAGGACTCGAAGACCACACGACAGCTAAGAGACGATCCGGGACACCGGATCTGACACGCTCAGGCCGAAGCGAGGGTCACCCGCTCTGAGCGAGGATCTGACCGCTTAGGTTTTCTAAACGTTGTCCAAATTTCAGCGACAACATTTTGGCGCTAGAAGGAGGGGGCTTTTGACCTTAAAGTTCACCCGATCCACATTTCTTTATTCTCACCTCTTTTCTTTATTTTTCATACGAAATGAGTAGCGTTCCTGCGACTCCTGTGGATGCTCGATCGAGTAACCCTATCATCCGAGCTGCCGGCTCGCGATACGAATTCCGACAATTGCCTCATCGAGAGGCAAGGCCGCAGGCTCCCGCAAGGGGGATCGAAGGCGCCAATCCGGCCATTCGCAACAGCGGGGACGACCTGCGAGACGAAACCAATCGCCGATTGGCGGAACTTTTGGCGCGGCCGGGAGTGAACAAGGGTTTGCTTGTTAACCTCCTTGGGTACGAGGAAGAGGCTAACTCGACCCAAGATGAGGATTACATCGGAAACGATGTGATCCCAGAAACAGACACGAGTCAAACTTTCACTCCCTCGCCTTTGGCCCACATAGGCGACGCTCCGTTGGGTTCGTCGGCTACCCGAGAACGAATGGGCTCAAAACTTGAGGGGTCCAGTAACCCACGAGTGCCGGGAAGCGGTAACACTTCCCATGGCAGGCGATTTAGGCGTCCGCGGCATGCGCAGTCCCGACGGGGCGACGATGGTGCGGAGAGCCATGAGGTCCGCCACGAAGGTCGCCCGCCGACGGCGAGGCCCTCGCACCCTTCGGGGGAGGATCTCAGGGTTCGCCTTAACTCGCGGAGGGGTCCTCAAGAGGAAGATTTGAGAAGGAAGTTGAACACCCGTCGGACTGCGGCAGGGGCTACAACCCTCGGGAACCCTCCTCCCAACCTCATGGATCAAGGATCTAATGAGCGGCAGGGGCCGACGCTGGTGGGGCCCATCGCGGGAACCGCCAACGGGCTCGAGATGATGACGATGATTCAGGGACTCCAGAATCAAATCATCGAGCTCCGAGGAGCAGGCTCGGGGGGCTCCAGACCTTACAATGGTCTGGAGGGCTCATACTTGCCTTTCGCGGCGGTAGTGCTAGCACAACCGCCAGGAAGGGGATTTAAGCTCCCCACCATCCCGTCTTATGACGGACGCTCCGACCCCAACTTCCACATCCAACATTACGAGACATGGATGTTGATGCAAGGGTTGTCGGACGCGACTCTCTGCCAGGCGTTCAGCTTGACGCTGACGGGGTCAAGCTTTGAATGGTTCAGGAGTCTGAAACCTGGCAGCATCGGATCTTTCCAAGCCCTTCGGGAAGCTTTCCTAGCTTGATTTGCCACACTTGTGGCACAGAAAAAATCTAAATCGTACCTATGGACGATCAAACAAAAATCGGACGAGAGTCTCCGTCAATATTTGGCCCGATTCACGGAAGAATCCCATAAAGTTGAAGACTTCGACGATCAGGATGCCATAGTCGCCATCACCGAGGGCGCCGAGCCTAGCGATTTCTTAAAATCGATTGTGGGAAAGACCCCGAGGGACATGGCTGAGCTTATGGCATGCGCTAGGACGCACATGGGGATAGAGGATTACCTAAGCTGTAGGAAAGGCGATGGGCGCTCAGGACGCAACCGTCCCGACGAAAGGCCTGAAACCCGAGGGAAGCGCGGAAGGAATAATCGCGTTGAACCCTCTCCCAGATCAAGGAAGCCTTTTGTCGACCAGTTTCGGGGGGAAATCCTCACCCCGCTCAATACGTCCCCGGTCCGGATCCTGGCCTTGCATCGGGACAAACTCGGGTCCCCGACGCCATTGAGGAAGGGTCCCGCGATGCGGGATAAAAGTAAATTTTGTGAATACCATCGAGATCATGGACACATGACTGCCGATTGTTTTCAGTTAAAACGACAGATAGAAGCCCTGATCCAGGATGGGAAACTCAAAGAGTTTGTCATGCGGGCCGCCGGGGTAGCTGTCCCGGAGGAACGTCTTCCGAATCAGAATAATAAGCTGATAAAGGAAAAGGCTGCCGCTGTCGCCACTGTTAGCAGCGAGCCCGAAAATCCTGAAATGAACATCGTGAGAACGATTACTGGAGGGCCCCAATGTGGCGAGTCCAGCAACCAAAGGAAAAAATACCTAAGGGCGGTGACAAACGAGAGAATCAGGAGTGGCGTCAACCTCACTCAGGTCACCCCCCCACCGATTCCGTTCGAGGAAATTCGCTTCACCGAGGATGAGGCGAAAAGAATCTTGCACCCACATAGCGATGCCTTGGTTGTGTCTGCCACAGTTGCTAACAACAAGGTCCAGCGCATCCTAATTGACAACGGAAGTGCGGTGGATATAATTTACCAATCGGCGCTTGATCGAATGAAACTCGACGGAGTAAGGCTCTCCCCGATCCGCACCCCTCTATACGGGTTTTCAAGAGAAAAGGTTTGGACGGAAGGATCGATCGATCTCCCCGTAACCTTCGGGACCCGGGGTGGTCCGGAAGCCACTCGAATCGTGACTTTCTTGATCGTAAGCGAACCGACGACATATAACATGATTATCGGTCGACCGACCCTCGTCGGTTTAAAAGCCATCACCTCAGTCTACCACCTCATGGTGAAATTCCCAACCAGCGAGGGGATTGCATGCATGATGGGAGATCAAGCCATGGCGCGAACGTGCCATGTGCGAGCCGTAAAGGAAGAAGTTACCAAACCAACAGGGAACGCAACAATTTGCACAACCTACCAGCTCTCGGACGAGCTTCCCTGCAAACCTGAGGAAGGAGGGACCTTCGGAGAATTGGATCAGCGCGACGAGACCGAGCGCCGTCGCGTGGAAACCCATGACGACCTCGTCACGATAGTCCTGGACATCGCCAAACCCGACCAAACGGTCAAACTCGGTGCTTAATTGTCCGCCGAGGAACAAGAATCGATGGCCCACTTCCTTAGAGAGTACAAAGATGTCTTCGCATGGACACATGCAGATATGCCGGGCATAGACCCGCAGATTATGGTGCATCGTCTGAACGATGACTGCAATGTGCCCGAGCGGGTACAGCCTAGAAGGGCATTTAGCGGGGAGCGATATCTCGCCATCGGAGAGGAGGTTGACAAACTTCTCGCTGCCGACTTCATACGAGAGGCGGAACACCCCAAGTGGGTATCCAATGTAGTAATGGTCAAAAAGCCCAACGGGAAGTGGCGCATTTGCATAGATTATAAAGATCTTAACAAAGCCTGCCCAAAGGATAGCTTTCCACTCCCCCGGATTGAGCAACTCGTGGACGCAACAGCGGGCCATGAGTTGCTCAGCTTCATGGATGCCTACTCAGGTTATAACCAGATCCGGATGCATGAGGGTGACCAGATCAAGACAACCTTTGTAACTAACAAAGGCCTCTATTGCTACAAGGTAATGCCGTTCGGCCTCAAGAACGCCGGCGCCACCTACCAACGATTGGTCAACCGAATGTTCGCCGAACATATCGGAAAAACCATGGAAGTCTATGTGGACGACATGTTTGTAAAAAGCCGACTGGCTTCAAACCACATCCACGACCTCAAGACTATGTTCCAAATTCTCCGCCAATACGGGATGAAGCTAAACCCCAACAAATGCACTTTCGGGGTAGAATCAGGAAAATTCCTCGGCTACATGGTTAGCAGGCGAGGAATCGAAGCCAACCCTGAGAAAATCGCCGCCATACTTGGAATGAAGTCTCCCACAAAGCCCAAAGAGGTCCAAAGCCTGGCGGGTAGGGTCGCGGCTTTGGCTAGGTTTGTCTCCAAGGCGACCGATAGGTGCCAACCATTTTTTCAGGCGTTGAAGATGAAGGGCGGGTTCGAATGGACATCCGAATGCGAGAAAGCATTTTGCGAAATGAAGGCTTATTTCGCAGCACCCCCGTTCTTGTCGAAGCCCAGGGACCATGAGCCTCTCGTGCTTTACCTCGCAGTGTCCGAAAGGGCTACGAGTGCGGTCCTTTTCCGTGAGGAAGGGCAAGGACAATGGCCGGTGTATTATGTCAGCAAGGCCCTCCTAGACGCTGAGACCCGATATCCTGAGATCGAAAGATTGTCACTCGCACTCGTCATGAGCGCCAGGAAACTGCGCCCATATTTCCAAGCACACCAGATAATCGTGCGGACCGGTCATCCGATCGAAAAGGCACTACAAAGAGGATCCTCGACGAGGATGGCCATATGGTCACAGGAACTTAGCGAGTACGGGGTACTTTTCCAACCGTGAAACGCCATCAAAGGCCAGGCCCTGGCAGATTTTGTGGCGGAATTTACGCCGGGAATCGAGAATGAAGGCGAGGCCCTCACGCCAAAATCTCCAAAAAAGAGAGGCCCTGGCCCATCCGGGCCAGCGTGGGTGTTGTGCGTCGACGGTGCATCAAACGCTCAAGGGGCCGGGGCCGGAGTAATTCTAACCAACCCCGACGGGGAAAAATTGAAGTACGCGCTGCGCTTCGAATTCAAGGCCTCCAACAACGAGGCAGAATACGAGGCCCTAATAGTCGGTTTGGAGCTTGCTCACCGGCTCGGCGCAGAAAACTTGCACATCTTTTGCGACTCGCAATTGATCGTGAATCAAGTCAAAGGCGAATTTGCCGCCAAGGAGCCAAACATGGTGGTTTATTTGGCAAAAACCCTAAAGAACCTAGAAGCGATAGCTTGGTTCGAGATCGTTCAAATCCCCAGAGAGGAGAACGCCGAGGCGGATGCTTTGGCGCGACTCGCTTCGGGCATAGATCCGAACGAAGATGGAGAAGTCCCGATCGAAATTCTAACCAGACCCTACATCTCGAGGAGCGATGTAGGGATAATTAGTAACTCATCGGTTTCGTCCTGGTTGACACCCCTAAAAAACTACATAGCGAAGGGAGTCATTCCAGAGAATAGTGAAGATGCCAAGAAATTGAAACACTTGGCGTCAAAGTATACGATGCGCGGGGATGTGCTATACAAGAGGGGCTACTCGATGCCTCTCCTTCGCTGTCTCGACAACAACGAAGCGAGACGAGCCATGAAAGAAGTCCATGAAGGACTATGTGGGAACCACGCGGCAGGACAGTCAATGGCCATGAAGCTCCTAAAATTAGGCTACTTTTGGCCAACTTTGAAAAAAGACGCCCACGGCTGGTCCCGACAGTGCGATATGTGCCAAAGGTTCGCCCGTGTTCCCAGACAACCCCCGGCGCCATTGTGCCCGATCATCGTTCCTCGACCATTCACCAAATGGGGAATCGATTTGATCGGTGAATTACCCACGGCCCCGAGACAGCTCTGATTCGCCATAGTTGCAATCGACTACTTCACCAAGTGGGTTGAGGCCGAGCCGCTGGCAAAAATCACAGAGGCAAACACAACGAACTTCATATGGAAAAGCATAATATGCCGCCACGGTATCCCGGAATCGATCGTGACTGATAACGGTCGACAATTCGACAACGCGCGATTACGCGAGATATGGAACAGCTCGGGATTAGTAAAACATACTCATCCCCAAGGCACCCCCAAGCTAATGGCCAAGTGGAGGCGGCGAACCGTACGATAAAAGAAAATTTGAAGAAAAATTGGAAACCCGAAAGGGCGCGTGGGCAGACGAATTACCCTTCGTGTTATGGGCATATCGCACCACGGCGCGAAACGCAACGGAGGAGACCCCGTTCGCCTTGACTTTCGGAGTGGAGGCCGTGGTCCCGATAGAGACCACGCTCCCCACGTTCCGAATGGAGGTCTTCCACGAAAAAGAAAACGAGGAAGCCATAAGAGCAAACCTCGACCTGATCGACGAAAAGAGGGCCGACGCACTCACGCGCCTAACAGCCCAAAAAAGAAAGGTCGAGCGCTACTACAACGCAAGGGTTAAACCTCGGAGCTTCCCCGACGGCAGCCTGGTTTTGAGGAAAGTATTCCCAAATACCAAGGTACAAGGGGCTGGTGTGTTAGGCCCAACCTGGGAAGGCCCGTACCGAGTTCGGAAAGCCATTCACAACGGCACGTACGAACTAGAAAACATGGACGGGCTCGCGTTCACACACCCTTGGAACGCCGAGCATTTAAAAATGTATCACGCATGAAGGCCAAGCGAAATGCGAGATTTCCAACAAATGTAAACACAAAGCCACGATTGTCGTAATTCAATAAATGTATCCATTTGAACATCGAATAAAAGATCGTTTTGTGTCATCATTTTGGTTAATTTCCCGCTATAAGTTCATAGAAATAATAGTTATTATCCCTAAAAACTTGGGGGCTGGAGGTAAACCCAACAAAGCGACGATACGCTAATAGGGACCGAAACCCTCCACCAATGGGCGAATCGATAACAAAACCATAACGGTTTGCATTCGAGAAAATCAAAGACCCACAAAACCGCGGGGTACGAACCCCGTGGCCGGAGAAATCTCCACCGAAAACCAGTAACAAGGCAACAACCTTGCATCTGGGCGTCCATGGATTTGAGGAAGGTTGGCAAACCCCGATTGACACACAACCGGGCCAATGTCAATACCCAATCCTAAGACGTAAATCGAATACCCTAGAGATGAATGCGCGCGACGCCAACAAGGCAAATCGTAAACCAACGTCACAAATCGACGAGTCATCGATCGAGCCAAATCTCGGGATTCCCCCGTCGTAGAGCCAAGACGTAAGCCGACAGGCCATCGTCGAAAGCTCACGAATAAAGAAGCTCAAAACACGGTTGGGAGGAAAAAATACCCAAAACCGAAGAATGCGAGCTCGGATGTCGCCAAGGAAGCAAGGCGTAAGTGGATGAGACAATGAACGCTCCTCGAGACACAGACGTGCCCAAGAGGAAAGTCGGACGAGTTACCGAATAAGTCTCCCACCATCGACCACGCAATATGCGCGACATGCCGTTAATGCTGGTTGCCGGCCGTAGTAAGCCGACGACGGCAAAGGAAATTCCCGATCATCGATTGCGTCTCGCCAAGGAGGCCCATCGTAAATCGAAGGCCCCAAGCGTCTTGGAATCCGACAATCAAAAACTTCAAGCAACACAAGAATCGCAAAAAGAAGCCAACGCGAACCCGCGAGGTTTTTCATTCGATAAAGAGAAGATTGCGAGAAAGAAAGATAAATGTCGCAAAAATGGAAAGCCTTAAAACATCCGAAACGAGTCAAGTAAATAAGAAGAAGGATGCGCTAAACATAGGCGCGGACGAAACAAAACACTAATCGGAGCCGAAGTCAAGCTGCTCTTCACCCGGGCCCGCGCTCGGGTGAGAAGGAGATGTTCCCACCGAGGACTGCGTAGTCTCGGTGGGACGCCGACCGCCGCGATCGCCAAAGCCCGCGTCGCCCTCAATCGGCGGGAACATGGCATCGAAGAATGCGAAAGACACTTCGCGGGGTTTGTTCTCGGCAACAATGGCATCCCGGACGCGGACGGCCGCAGCATGTCGGGCCTCGTATACCGCGACTTCCCAATCATCCTTCAGGCGCTCTTTGATGCGCACGGCTTCATCGCGGTCATCGACGACGGCTTGCATCTCCGCCAAGAGGGCATCGTTCTCCTCAACGGCTCTCAAGTGGGCAGCCTCGCTCACAGCCAGCCGACCGCGAACGGAAGCAAGGTCGGCATCGCGGGAGGCCAAGGCCTTCTCCATCGCCTTGCTTTCCGCCAGGAAGGCGCTCGCGGATCGCTCCACTTGCTCCCTCGAGGCCCTCTCCTCCACGAATTTTGCCTCGGCCGCGTCCCGACTGGAAATCGCATTGGCCAACGCCTCTTTCAACGCCCGTTCACGGCGAGCGGCCTCCTCCATCACGAGCTCCATCCGCTCGTGGCGCGCCAAAGCCTACAGTGCAACAACAAATGAACATGGCATAGAGAGGAAAGACACGAGATAGGAGGCACACGAATGACTAACCTTCCGCGCGTCACGAGTCCCTTGCCGAAAGAGTTCCATGTCGCTAACGACGACGAGCTCCTTAAAGCACTTGGGGGATGAATCCGCGAGACCCCGAGCACTCCGATCCTTCAAGTCGTTCGCTTCGGCAAGATAGAGCGACCCGCCGCCACCAGTAGAGGTCGCTTCCACCAGTCTCCGAGAACCCGACGGCGCGTCACTCGCCGAGGATACGGCGGGGCGTTTCCGCGGGGGGCCGCTGCTCCCGCCCTCCTGAGGTGCCGACGGGGGTTGAGACTCCGGTCGCTCCCGTGATGGGCTCGGCCGCCTCGCAGCATGAGCCTCGCGCGGAGGCGGCGAGGTCGTAACACCTCCTCGAGGTCGTCGACGAGAACCGCCTAACGAAAGAGCAACCAAGTTAGTAGGCAAAAATGAACGACTCAATAAGGGGTACCTCGTACCGCTACAACGATCGGCCGAAAGGACCTCTTCGTCGGGCTCTGAATCCGAATCGTTCCGCCCTCGGCCACGCGCTCGGGGGAACTGGGGAGTATTCGAAACGAACCATCCTGTGATTGTCATAGTGTCGGGCGACGCGAAGATCGAAGCCTGACGACGGACAGACGGGAGACGGTGGACGACTTTGCCAAGCTCCGTAAATTCTGGGTCGACAGCCGAATCTGGGATCCTCGCGGGCCCAAACTCAAGAGGGGCCGAGCCAAACGCGGACTCCGAAACCCACACCCAAGGGTATCGATACTTTGTGGGCACGTTGGTGACCACGGCAAACTGTTTGGCGTGGTACGCCCAGTACGACCCAGCCCTATTCGACCCTTCCACGATCGATAGAAATTCCAAGAATTCATCGGCCGTGACCGCCCTCTTCCATTCTCGAAAGAACATCATATGGCAGGCGGCCACCATCCGGTAGAACGAGGGTAGCATTTGGGCTGCGTGCACTTCCAATCGACGCAGAAGCTCCTGTACCACGCCAGGAAAAGGCAACCGGAGCTCGCTCCGAAGACTGGCCACATGAACCGCGGCGAACCCGAGCCGAGGGCGCGAAGGCCGATCCTCCGGGAGAGGACGCAAGATGTCGATACTCGGCGGGATCCCGAACTCCTCGCGAAGCCCTCGGAACTGAGCGAGCGACACAAGGGACGGGGAGTCGACCCCCTCGCAGGGGAAGGCCCCCCGAATGCGGGACGCAGTGACTGGGAAGGCAAGGGTCCGCTCATTCTCTTCCGACACGCGACCACGCCCCAACTGGGCCAAAGTCGGAAGGGTACCCGCGGCCGACGACTGCCTGGGAGGTCTCGAGTCCCCCGTTGGGCTCTCGGGCGATTCCCGCCCCGTAGGAGACCCTCGGCCGCTCGGCCGATGCCTGAAGGTCCACCGGTCGGCCACCGAACCCCCGGGAGGGGGCTGGCCGGCCGTCTCACCCAGGGGAGGCCCCTGGCCGGCCATGGAATCCCTGGGAGGGAGCTGGTCGGCCACTCCATCCGGGGAAGGCACCTGGTCGGCCATCGGGTCCCTGGGAGGGGGCCGGCCGGCCATCCCATCCGGGGGAGACCCCTGGTCGGCCACCGGCCCCCTGGGAGAGGGCCGGCCGGCCATCTGGCTCGGGGGAGGCCCCTGGTCGGCCGCCAAAGCCCCAGGAGGGGGCTGGCCGGCTGCCCGGCCCCGAGGGGGCGTGAGGTCGGCGGTGGGCACCTCGGGCGGAGCCCACGCCACCGAGTGGACTCCGGCGAAAACGAGCCCGGAGCCCACGACCTGCGACACGCCTCCCACGACTCCGCGCACCGGGGATGGCCCGCCTCCGTTGCCCAGAGCGCTGTCGCGCTTCACCTCGGCCGGCGAGCCTCCGCCCACGCCGCCGGGGCTCCCGATCCGGCCAGATCCACGCGCCCCAGCCCGAGGCGTGTCCCCCGGGGCGCCACGCGCGCGTCTGTGGCTGTCTCCGCCGGCCCTAGCACGCGCGCTCGCACGGCCGGCCGCACCCCGTCCTACCGCGCCGCCATCGCCGAGCCCGAGGGAGCTTGACCAGGGACCCGCCGCCGCGCCACGCACAGAGACGGTGCCGTCCTCACGCCCAAGTGCCGCAGATCCATTGGCGGTCCCCGGGGCTACCTCCCGCTCGCCCGCGCCCCCAAGGTCAGACCCGGGAACACTCCGCCGACGATCTGCCGCCGTCGCGCCTTGCGCGAGCCCGGGCTCGCCCTCGCCCCTGGTCGCCGCCGAGCCCTCCTCGCCGGTAACCCCCGACGTCCCTCCGACCTCACGCCCCTCGCCGAGCAAGGCCCCTTCGCCGGATTGTTCACCTGCCAGGGCCTCCGCCCCCGCCTCCGGCGTCGTGATTCCGTCGGCGGCCATCCACGCGTCCAAGTCGTCGTCGTCAAAGAAGAGAGAGAGAGAGGATTCGGGATTTGGGGAAAAGGGTAAATTGGGGATTGAAAAAGTATTGCTCCCAAGCGAGGATAAAAAGGAACCAACAAAGTCGTCAACGGACCCGTCATCCACGTCAAACGGCACGGGGTCCATGACGCAATGCAAAGAAAGAAAAGGAAAAATATAATAAATTAAACGTTAGGGTGCTTATAAAGCTACCTGATCTCCTCCACCTCTGAGAGGGTTCCCTGGAGCGCTGCCCTCCGGCCCGGCCCGTCGGTGCGCGCCCGATCTTGGGTGTGGAGCGCCCGTCGGAAGGCGCCACTTCTGAGTTCGCTCTCGATCTCAAGTTCGACATCAAACTCGGGGGGCTAATGTTGTCGCCGTATTTCCGGCGACAGCGTTAAATATATATATCCACGTTTATATCCGGGGCGCGAAGGGGAGACGCCTTCCCCGGGACAACCGAGACCCGCCCTCGCACACCTGACCGACCAACATCACACAGGAGAGGGGCCCGGCCGGCCATCCTTACCCATGGGAGGGGCCTGGCCGGCCTTCCTCACCCAAAGGAGGGACCTGGCCGGCCTTCCCCACCTAGGGGAGGGACCTGGCCGGCCTTCCTCGCCCAAAGGAGGGACCTGGCCGGCCTTCCCCACCCAGGGGAGGGACCTGGCCGGCCTTCCTCACCCAAAGGAGGGACCTGGCCGGCCTTCCCCACCTAGGGGAGGGACCTGGCCGGCCTTCCTCGCCCAAAGGAGGGACTTGGCCGGTCTTCCCCACCCAGGGGAGGGACCTGGCCGGCCTTCCTTACCCAAGGGAGGGACCTGGCCGGCCTTCCCCACCTAGGGGAAGGACTTGGCCGGCCTTCCTCACCCAGGGGAGGGACCTGGCCGGCCTTCCCCACCTAGGGGAGGGACCTGGCCGGCCTTCCTCGCCCAAAGGAGGGACCTGGCCGGCCTTCCCCACCCAGGGTAGGGACCTGGCCGGCCTTCCTTACCCAAGGGAGGGACCTGGCCGGCCTTCCCCACCTAGGGGAAGGACCTGGCCGGCCTTCCTCACCCAAGGGAAGGACCTGGCCGGCCTTCCCCACCTAGGGGAGGGGCCTGGCCGGCCTTCCCCACCTAGGGGAGGGACCTGGCCGGCCTTCCCGACTCGTGGGAGGGACCTGGCCGGCCACCGACGCCCAGAGGTTCCCCACTCGGCCACAAGGCTACACCCGTGGCTATAAGTAGCCATCGATGCTCTCTACGCAGAAGGTAAGCTCTAGACTCGAAAAAGAGACACTTTTCCCTTATTCTCTAGACACATATCATACTCCCACGTGAGATGTTTCGGATATTCTCTCCCAACTGGAAGAATACTCCCAAAAGATCCGAGATCCGAGCTCTGAGACGCCTGCGATCCTAGTATCCTCGTCTCGCTCAATCTCGTCGATCCCTCCTCGTCATCCTACAAACTCCGCCCACATTATACTAATGTTGAGCGTCGGAGAGGTAAACAGAGGACCCCCCTCTGTTTTCTCTTCTTAGTTCACGTCTGTTTACTCTTTTCAGATAACAGAAGAACTCGAAGACCACACGACAGCTAAGAGACGATCCGGGACACCGGATCTGACACGCTCAGGCCGAAGCGAGGGTCACCCGCTCTGAGCGAGGATCTGACCGCTTAGGTCTCTAAACGTTGTCCAAATTTCAGCGATAACAGAAGTTCCATCGCAGCTGGTCCGAGGCCGTCGCAGGCCTCGTCTTTCTTATGTTGTTTGAAACTATCGACCGAGAGAGTAGAGAGTAGAGCATAGAAGAGAAAATAATATGAGATTTAAGTGAACACAAAAGTCTAAAAGGATGAGATATATACTCATTAACGAGCACGTCTTTGATATTTTGCAATAAATTAGGTTCACTTAAATAAATTTATCTTCCAAAATGAGTTTTCACTGTTGTTAAAGTATACATCTCTCATGTTATTTTGAATTATAAAAAAATATTATAATCCATCTTAATTAATTATGACTATCACTCGTATATTATAAATGTTAGATACAAATAGACATTGAAAGCTCATGAAGCTCTCTTCAGTCATGAAACGACACTTACAAGAGAAACAAAACTGAAAATTGAAATCAAAATATTAAATGGGCTTTTAAATTTTGTATACAATTATAATTTCTTTATATACATAGAAGGAGAAATTAGGGCTATAATATAATATTCTACTTTTAGTTTTGGAAGTGTTTCGAGCATTCGAACGATAATTTTGAGTGCTTGTCGTTTCGATCCAATGCTCTTACTCACTACAGGAATCTAAAAATATTTATAATTGAAGGAGATTGAAAGACCTTGCAATCAACATTATAATTTTATTTATAATAAATATTTATCATGTTGTCGCCGTATTTTCGGTAACGACGGTAATATTTATATTTTCCTCTCCCCAACCACGTAAAGGGGAGAAGGCTCACCCAGATTGACCACGACGCGTCGCCACGCGTCCGGGCCTTTGGCCCGGCGACGAATCTGCGCCTGGTCGGCCACCCTCACTTAGGGGACGCCTGGCCGGCCACCCTCACCTGGGGGAGCCTGGCCGGCCACCCTCACCTGGGAAAGGCCTGGCCGGCCGACCACCCTCACCTGGGAGACACCTGGCCGGCCACCCTCACCTAGGGGACGCCTGGCCGGCCACCCTCACCTGGAAGGGGCCTGACCGACCACCCACGTTTGGGAAAGGCTTGGCCGGCTGGCCACCCTCGCCTGGGAGACGCCTGGCCGGCCACCCTCATTTGGGAGACGCATGGCCGGCCACCCTCGCTTGGGAGGCGCCTGGCCGGCCACCTATGCCTGGGAGAGGCTTGGCCGGCCGGTCACCCTCACTTGGAAGACGCCTGGCCGGCCAACCTCACTTGGGAGACGCCTGGAGGCCCCTCCTTCTAGCGCCAAAATGTTGTCGCTGAAATTTGGACAACGCTCAAGCCGAAGCGAGGGTCACCCGCTCTGAGCGAGGATCTGACCGCTTAGGCCTCTGAACGTTGTCCAAATTTCAGCGACAACATTTTGGCGCTAGAAGGAGGGGCCACCGAGCTTGGAGCTCATCCAATCCACATCTTTCTATTTTTCATCTCTTTTCTTTTCCGCTCGTCGAAAAATGAGTGACGTCCCGACATCTCCCGCAGTTGTCCGATCGAGCAATCCTATCGTTCGGGCCGCTAGCTCGCGATATGGATTCCGGCGGCTCCCCCACCGGGGAGCCAGGCCGCAGCCCTCAATGAGAGAGGCAGAGAGTGCCGCTCCGACCCCTCGTGACAACGAAGGGGACTTGCGAGACGAGACCAACCGCCGGTTAGCAGAGTTGCTAGCGCGGCCGAGGGTGAACAAAGGCTTGCTCGTTAACCTCCTCGGATACGAGGAGGAAGATGTCTTAGCCCGAGACGAGGACTATGTCGGAGACGACATGGTCCCAAAAACGGAAGCAAGTCAAACCTTCACCCCCTCGCCTCTGGCCGACGCGAGCGACGCTCCGTTAGAGCCATTGGTTGGTTGAGCTCAAATAGGTTCAAGGCTCGAGGGTTCTAGTAACCCTCGGGCACGGAGAAACGACAACAATTCTCGCGGCAGGCAAACTCGGCGACTGCGTCGCACGGCGTCCCGACGGGGCGACGACGGCGCGGATAGCCACGGGATCCGTCGCGAAGGTCGGCCGCCGGCGGCTAGACCTTCGCACTCGTCAGGGGAGGATCTCAGGACTCGCCTTAACTCGCGGAGGGGTTCTCATGAGGAGGACCTGAGGAAAAGGTTAGATGCCCGTCGGGCTGTCGCCGGAGCCGCGACCCTCGGGGATCCTCCCCCCAACATCATGGACCAAAAGTCCAATGAGCGACAGGGGCCCACGCCAGTGGGACCAGTCGTAGGGGCCACCAATGGCTCGAACTAATGACCATGATTCAGGGACTCCAAAACCAAATCACCAACGGTCTGGAGGGGTCATACTCGCCCTTCACGGCGGTAGCACCACAGCCGCCTGGGAGGGGATTTAAACTCCCCATTGTCCCGTCGTATGACGGACGTTCTGACCCTAATTTTCACATCCAACACTACAAAACGTGGATGTTGATGCAGGGACTCTCAGACGCAACTTTCTGCCAGACATTTATCTTGACACTAACCGGTTCGGGTTTTCAGTGGTTCAGGAGTCTGAAACCCGGGAGCGTCAGCTCATTCCGAGCTCTCCGAGAAGCTTTCCTCGCCCGATTCGCCACGCTTGTGGCGCAGAAAAAGTCTAAATCGTACCTATGGACGATCAAACAAAAGCCCGATGAAAGCCTCCGCCAATATCTAGCTCGGTTCACGGAAGAATCCCACAAAGTCGAAGACTTCGACGACGGGGATGCCATAGTCGCCATCACCGAGAGCGCCGAGCCCAGCAATTTCCTAAAATCGATTGTGGGGAAGACCTCGAGAGATATGGTCGAACTTATGGCATGTGCTAGAACCCATATGGGGGTGGAAGACTACCTCCGTTGTCGGAAAGGCGGCGGGCGCATCCGTCGCCGTCGCTCTGACGAGTGGCCCGACACTCAGGGAAACCGCGAAAGGAATAACCGCGACAACCCCTCGTCTAAGCCAAGGAAACCATTCGTTGACCAGTTCCGGGGAGAAGCTCTTACCCCGCTCAATGCATCCCCCGCCCGAATCTTGGCTCTTCACCGAGACAAGCTTGGGTCCCCGATGCCTTTGAAGAAAGGTCCCGCGACGTGGGACAAGAGCAAATTCTGTGAATATCATCGGGATCATGGACACATGACCTCCGACTGTTTCCAGTTAAGACGGCAAATAGAAGTCTTGATTCAATATGGGAAACTCAAGGAGTTTGTCATGCGGGCGGCCGGGGTGACTATCCCGGAGGAACGCCCGCCGAATCAAGGTAAAGGGCCGACCAAGGAGAAGGCCGCAGCCGTCGCCACCATTAGCGACGGGCTCGATGACCTCGGAATGAACGCTGTGAGAACCATCACCGGGGGGCTCGAGTGTGGCGAGTCAAGTAACCAAAGAAAAAAGTACCTAAGGGCGGTGACTAACGAGAGGACCAAAAACGGTATCAACCTCACTCAAGTCATTCCCCCGCCGACTCTGTTCGAAGAGATCCGCTTCACCGAGGCTGAGGCAAAGAGGATCCTGCACCCGCACAACGACGCTCTCGTCGTATCTGCAACTGTTGCCAACAATAAGGTCCAACGGATCTTAGTGGACAACGGGAGTGCAGTTGATATAATCTATAAATCGGCGCTTGAGCGAATGAAACTCGACAGAGTAAAGCTCGCCCCGATCCGCATCCCCCTCTACGGGTTTTCCGGATAAAAGGTATGGACGGAAGGGTCGGTAGACCTGCCCGTCACCTTCGGAACCCGTGGTAGCGCGAAGATCACTCGTATCGTAACCTTCCTGATCATTGATGAACCAACAAATTATAACATGATAATCGATCGACCGATCCTTGTTGGTTTGAAGGCCATTACTTCAATCTATCATCTCATGATGAAGTTCCCTACCGGTGCGGGAATCGCATTCATGATGGGGGATCAGGCCATGGCACGAACGTGCCATGTGCGGGCCGTAAAGGAAGAAACCGCCAAGCCGGGGGGAGGCGACGATTTGCACAACTTACCAGCTCACAGACGAGCTCCCGTGCGAGCCTGAGGAAGGGGGAACCTTCGGAGAATTGGATCAACGCGACGAAAATCGAGCGTCGCCACGTTGAGATCTCCGATGACCTCATAGCCGTAACGCTGGATCCCGCCGAACCTGGCCGAACGGTCAAAATTGGCGCCCAGCTGTCCACCGAGGAGCAAGGGGCGATGACCCGTTTCCTCAGAGAGCATAAAGACGTCTTTGCATGGACACATGCAGATATGCCGGCATAGATCCGAAGATCATGGTGCATCGCTTAAACGACGACTGTAACGTATCCGAGCGGGTACAGCCCAGGAGGGCATTTAGCGGGGAAATGTATCTTGCCATTGGAGAGGAAGTGGACAAACTCCTCGCCGCTGACTTCATAAGGGAAGCGGAACACCCGAAATGGGTGTCGAACGTGGTGATGGTTAAAAAACCCAACGGGAAGTGGCGGATTTGCATAGATTAAAAAGATCTTAACAAAGCTTGCCCGAAAGATAGTTTCCCCCTTCCCCAGATCGAGCAACTTGTGGACGCGACAGCAGGCCACGAATTGCTCAGTTTTATGGATGCCTATTCAGGCTATAACCAAATCCGGATGCATGGAGACGACCAAATAAAGACGACCTTTGTGACGAACAAAGACCTTTATTGCTATAAGGAGCCTTTCGGTCTCAAAAATGTTCTCTATAAATGCTCTATAATGAGACATTTATACTTGATTTTCCCAACATCTACTAAAATTAATTTTTTCCCAAAATACTAGTACAAAAGTCTAAAATACCCCTAAAACAATTTCTTTACATTTTATTGCATATCCATATTACTCGGTTATTATTTATTTATTGCTTAAAAAAATTAAACTTTAAAAGGTAAAAACTGCTCCAACCTTAAAAAATTTATTTTTTTTAAATTTTTTTCTTAATTATTTTGGCTGGTAATATAATGTAGGGCATTTGTGTTAGTTTTATTTTTTTAAAGGGTATTTCGTTTTTTCACATGAAATTTACTTGTATTTTGGGAAAAAATATGTTTGAGTGTATTATGTGAAAATAAAAAATAAAAGGTGGTAATTTGGGCAATTCCTCTAAATTTTATTGAATAACAAATTCTTTCAATAAATTAGAGATTAATATGAAAATGTTAAAACTTATACTAGTTTTTTTTTGGATAACTTAAGAGATGAGATTGATGGAAGTTTAATAGAATCGACGAATTAATAATTTATATGTTTGTTGATTAAAAAAATTATATTTAAATATGAAATTTCATTTTGTTAGTTTACTTGGTAAATTTAAATACTATATCAGCATTAATATATACATATAAATTAAACACCAAAATAATAATAATTAATTAAATTTTATCACAAACATTATTCTACTCATTTTTATAATTTTATTTGTTTACCAAATAGTTAAATCAGTTTTTACTTTTAAAAAACCTAAAATTAAAAATAGTTTAACAGAACCAATGTCTCATTACTTGTGCTGTGCCATGACAACAAAGCCACATCAGTGCGCACTACAAAAGAGCACGGCACAGCGAGCGTTGGTGTTATAAATGTCCGTCTCGTTGCTTTCGGCTCTTTCCAAGCACAGCCTCTTAAACGCCAATACCAACACCAATACGAACCTCGTTCTCTTATCGCACCGTCTCTCTTCTTCTTCTTCGCCGTTTCTCAATCATCTCAATCGCCATCGTCGTCGGATCTTGAGCTCGAGTTCGCTCTGTGTCATGTCGTACAGACCAAACCGCGGCGGCGGCGGCGGAGGACGTCGTGGAGGAGGACGAGGAGGAGTTCGAGGCGGAGGACGAGGAGAGCAGCGGTGGTGGGACCCGGTCTGGCGCGCCGAGAGGCTGAGGCAGCAAGTTGCAGAGGTTTGTTTGTGTATATGTGTCTATATAGGCTTATGTATTATGATTATAATCGATACGACACTTGCTTTGTGTTTTGGCTACTGAGGATGTTAGGCGAGAGAGAGAGAGAGAGATATTTGGCTGTGGTAACGGTGTTTGTTATTCTGAATAAATTTTGCATTTTAGTTTTTTAATCAATTTGGATGCGGAAATAGTTGAATTCTTGCTAGAGACAGTGCAACTTCAGTCGTGAACTGTGATTGTTGCCGTAGCAAGTTACTGAGGTTTGTGTATGTATGTATTGTGCATTTTTATATCTCCGTGTGTACCACACTTTGCCCGTGGTAATTGCTTTTTATAGTACAGACTAAAATTTCTGCTCTAATCAAATCAGAGGCGAGAATAGTTGTTTTGTGTTAAGTTACCGATAAGGCCTCATGAAGATAAAAGAAGAAGGTAAGAGATAGTGTAAGATCAGTAGAAATTGTTATCGTGATTGTTGCTATAGATATTTGTCCGTAATTTGTGATTTGGTTTCCTGAATTTAGAACACATTCGGTTTTATTTGTTTTTGTACTTTTGTGCTGGTAAATGATATGTAATGATTTAGCATATCATGGCAGAGGTGATAATAGTTACGAAGTGTAAGGCTCATAGTATTTGGTTTCCAATTGCGAACCATTTCATATTTTTTTCCTTTCTTTTTTTGGATTTGAGGAAAAGAAAGCGTTGTTTAGCTTTATAACTTGACCGTGCATAGAGTTATCGCTGTATATTCTCGCTCATGGCTTCTAATGCATATATATGTATATCAGTTGGATGTTCTTGATGCAAATGAATGGCGGGTTAAGATAGAGCAGATGATGAAAGGGGAAGATCAGGAGCTAGTAATCAAGCGTAGATTTAGTCGCGCAGACCAACAAAGTCTTGCCGACATGGCTACGCAATTTGGCCTTCACTTGTAAGCTAATATCTTCCCGTAATCTTGTTTGTATAAATAAGGAATTGTTCTAGTACATAAACTCGAGATTAAAACTTTTGCAATTTATGTACATTTATATATAATATATATGTGTATATGTTTATACAAGTCGGTAAATGTTGTTTCATTGTTAAACACTATTACTTGACAGGTCTTAGATCACAACGGAGTTTTGATGACTTAGGACTGTTAACCTTATTATTTGCTCTTGTTTTATGTTTCTGGAAAGAAAGTAATGCATATGATAAGGGCAAAGCTCTCGTTGTCAGCAAAACTCCGTTGCCCGATTATCGAGCCGATCTTGATGAACGGCATGGTTCTACCCAAAAGGAGGTAATTTTTCGTTGAATCTCGTGAAATTAAATGTTATTTACTGGTTATATATACCATTAAAATGCTTCCTTGTTGTAGATTGTAATGACAACAGAAATAGAAAGGCGAGTTGGGAATATGTTGGATAGTTCACAGTCACAATGTGGCGAGTCGCATAAGAGTTCCTCTGATGCATTTACTCAAAGAGGGGACCAATCTTCATCTAACGGCAATACATCACAATCTTCCTATAAATTGGAGATTGATTCTACCAAGGAAAAATTCAGTATGGAGCTTAAAGAGAAGCAAGATAGAAAGAAGGTATGTTCATTATGCTCACTTGAACTTTACGTGTCATCAGAAGCGGCTCAACCAAGTCGGAGGCCTTAAGCGTAAAAAAAAATTTAAAGGCTTTTTATATAATTTAAAGCAAATTGGAGGCCTTGAGTAATATAAAATATAAAGATTTGTTGTATAGTTTAAAAAAAAGTTGTAACTATAATAGGTTAGTGGTAATACCACATGGCTTTTAATTAGGAGGTCATCAGTTCAAATCTCACCAAAAACAATATTCTTAAACGGAGGCCTTCACTGGTTGGAGGCCTTGGCTCCCAGCCCCTCTCGCCCCCCCTTGGGCCGGCCCTGAGTGTCATTTCTTGAATCGGATATTTTATGTTTACTTGCGGTACTTCACATGGAGATATTTCTTCATTTGCTGAGATTTTTGGGTACTCTTGTGCAGGCAAGTGATAGTTTGAAAGAAATGCAGTCATTCCGAGAAAAACTTCCTGCTTTCAAAATGAAGTCTGAGTTTCTTAAAGCTGTTGCAGAAAATCAGGTTCGCTGTCTTTCAGTGTCATGTATTGAACTCATGGGACTGTATGGAAGTTGGTTTTATTTGGTCAATGTTCATTATTGATAGTTTTTTCTGCTGTGCAGGTAGTTGTAGTTTCAGGAGAGACAGGCTGTGGGAAAACAACACAGCTACCTCAGTTTATTCTAGAAGAGGAGATATCTCGTATGCATGGTGCCGAGTGCAACATAATGTGTACTCAACCTCGACGAATATCTGCTATCTCTGTCTCAGCACGCGTATCGGCTGAGAGAGGAGAGAGTCTCGGTGAAACCGTCGGTTATCAGATTCGGCTGGAGTCAAAGCGTTCGGCTCAAACACGACTTCTATTTTGCACCACTGGAGTATTACTTCGACAATTAGTAAGGCGCCAAAAGAATTTTCTTCCAAACTCCTGTTATTTTGACTACTTCCTCCAACGGTGCTTTGTAGATGATATCTTTCAAACAAGGCTGTGTATCCGCTTGAAAGATATCTCCATAATATTCTCGTTCTTACGGCTTTAATTGTTTATGGTGCATCTGTCCTCTAGAATAGAAAGTTGTTTCTCTACCCCTTCGTGAGGATATTGAGCGTTGATGTTGTATGTGCAAATAGACTTTACAATTTGGAATTGAGACATGAACTTTATTACCACTGAAGTTCATGTGGTGATTATGATAAAGACACTAATTATTATAGGGTTTTAGATTCATTAGAATGGTTTGCCAGACTTCTGGTTGCGATTAGTTACTTTTTCACTTGAGATTTTCTAATTTTAATTCTCTGCCATACTTGTCATAAAACAGGTGCAGGATCCTGAATTAACTGGTGTTAGTCACCTGCTTGTTGATGAAATCCATGAAAGAGGCATGAATGAGGACTTCTTACTGATCATCTTACGTGATCTTCTTCCTCGGCGCCCAGATTTACGTCTTATTTTAATGAGTGCCACTATCAATGCTGACCTATTCTCTAAATACTTTGAAAATGCGCCTACCATGCATATACCGGTAGTTGTCCCTCATTTTTCTATTTTTGTACGGATGTCTAAACCCTTTTCTAGCTTTGGGATATCATATAATAAATTGATTATAAATATTTGCAGGGGTTTACTTATCCTGTCAATGAATTTTTTCTGGAAGACATATTGGAGAAAACTCATTATAACATCCAGTCAGAGTTTGAAAATTCTATGGGAAGTTCAAGGAAAAGAAGAAGGCAGAAAGAATCCAAGAAGGACCCATTAACTGAGTTATTTGAGGCAATCCCTCTGTCCATTTTATCTTTATTTACATTGATTATTTATTTGTATTTTTTCGGGATTACAATGTAGTTAATCTTGACACTGAGTGATTTTTATGGTGGCGGCCTTGCTTAGCTAGCATTCAAAATAGATTGAAGAATAGGAAAGAAAAGGGAATAAGAAATGTTGCTTTATTTGTGCAGGATGTTGATATCAATTCTCAGTATAGAACCTATAGCCAGTCAACAAAAAAATCTCTCGAAGCTTGGTCTGGTTCTCAGCTTGATTTGGGTCTGGTAAAGTTCTGGATCGTCGCTGGCATAGCTTCTCTCTTCTATGCCTTGAAATTGTACTAGAATAAAATTGGTGAGGAAGTGCAAAAGGTTGTTTCTCACGGTAATTTTTTTTGTTTTTAGGTAGAGTCTACAATCGAATACATATGTCGCAGTGAGGCTCCTGGTGCTATCCTTGTATTTCTTACGGGTTGGGACGACATTTCTAAGCTACTTGACAAAATTAAAGGGAACAGACTCCTTGGAGATCCGAGCAAGTTTTTGATTCTTCCGTTGCACGGATCGATGCCTACAATCAATCAACGTGAGATATTCGATAGACCACCCCCCAACAAAAGGTAAGCATTAATTCCACAAATAAGTTTGGGATATCGTCCCAATGGCCTAGCTCGATGTATATACTAGTCCTTACGAAATGACAAAAGTAATTCATTGTTTGAAAATAAAACCGAGGCAGTAAAATTCTTGTTATTTTTGCTTTTCAAATTCTCAATATTACTTGCTTTGTTCTCGTAGAAAAATTGTGCTTGCGACCAACATCGCAGAGAGCAGTATTACCATCGACGATGTTGTGTACGTCATAGACTGTGGGAAGGCAAAAGAAACTAGTTATGACGCTCTTAACAAGCTGGCTTGTCTCTTACCGTCGTGGATTTCGAAAGCATCGGGTCATCAGGTTTGTTTCAACCCTTATTGCTGCAAGTTTTAGAAATCGGAATTATGTATTATGTTTTTGTAAATAACTGTTCGGTAGAATGAGATCCTATCTTAAAAGAATTTTCAGTAAGAGGAGTAAACAATTAACTTATAAATCTTGTAAAGTTCCTTTATCCTAATGATGTGGATCCTAAACATCGTCAGAGCACATTTTTACTCTGAATTTGTGGGATCATTAACATAATAATTATATTCATCTGTTGGTCGTTGAAACTACTGCAGAGACGAGGGCGTGCCGGGCGTGTGCAACCTGGGGTTTGCTACAAGTTGTATCCGAAACTGGTACATGATGCGATGCTTCAGTATCAGCTACCCGAAATTCTCCGGACGCCTCTGCAAGAGCTCTGCCTCCAAATAAAAAGTTTGCAGCTTGGAAGCGTTGGGTCATTTCTGGCAAAGGCTCTCCAGCCCCCGGATGCTCTGGCCGTTCAAAATGCTATTGAACTTCTCAAGACTATCGGGGCTCTAGAAGAAACAGAGGAGCTAACTCCCCTTGGTATATGACTATAAATCACGATATTTGAAATTTGTCAATCCCCGAGTTTTATCTTTTTTTAAGTAGTTTTATGTTGTATATGCACGACAGGTCGTCATCTTTGCACTCTTCCTTTGGAACCAAACATCGGGAAGATGCTTCTGATGGGGTCGATTTTTCAGTGCCTCAACCCTGCCCTGACAATCGCCGCTGCTCTTGCTCATCGTGACCCATTTGTCCTGCCGATAGACCGGAAAGAGGAAGCCGATGCCGCCAAAAAGTCATTCGCCGGAAATTCTTGCAGGTAAAAAGAACACCGACATTATTCTTCCTTAATCAAGTATTATGATATTCTTATGATCATGTTACACACCTTGATATATCGTATTGATAGAAAAGATAAAAGAAGAGCAGGACATTCAAAATTTATGTGCTCCTTTTCTGTGTGTACTTTTTTTTTTGTAATTTGGAGTGACTCTTCCCCGAGCATCTTTTTTTTCGTAATCTGGCTTTTGCCTTTGTTTATATAAAAATGTCGTTTGAAAAAAAACGAAGATAGATTTTTGGACTTTCGAAAGGTCTGGCTCCTTTCCCCAAGGAGTTTTTCTTCCTCCTATACTCTCCAAAGACCTCCAATATGTAGACTAGTATAACTTCCAAACTATTCTGTTATATTTAACCCCTATTACATACTAGTTATCATTATCCCCGGACCCGTTAGATCCTATCAGCATGAAGTCCTTTATTTTTAAGTTTTTAATTATATATCTCGATGCAGTGACCACATAGCACTTCTGAAAGCTTTCGAGGCCTGGAAGGAGGCAAAACGCAGCGGGAAGGACAGAGCTTTCTGTTGGGAAAACTACTTATCTCCGGTAACTCTACAGATGATATCAGATATGAGAATGCAGTTTCTCGATCTATTATCTGACATAGGCTTCGTGGACAAAGCCAGAGGACCCGCCGTGAGTACTGAGCTTCTTGAGATCTTTAAAATCACAAAATTCGAGACCGAGAACACGATTGAAGACCATAACATTTTCAAACACAAATCACTAACATCATTCGAGTGATAACCACTCTTTTTTGTTACACCACTCAATGAAAAAAGAAACAAATAGCTGATGATCAACACCTCCTTAAAACTGATAACTAGAACGACGAATTTACCCTTTATAAGAGTTCCTTGCCTAACATATTTGAATTCGTTTATCCTCTCTCTCTCAGGCTTACAACCAATACAGCGACGATATGGAGATGGTGTGTGCGATCCTCTGTGCGGGATTGTACCCAAACGTGGTGCAGTGCAAGAGAAGAGGGAAACGGACGGCTTTCTACACCAAAGAGGTCGGAAAAGTCGATATACACCCGGCCTCAGTCAACGCTGGGGTCCACCTCTTCCCTCTGCCGTACATGGTCTACGGCGAGAAAGTCAAAACGAGCAGTATCTACGTCCGAGACTCCACGAATATATCGGACTACGCGTTGCTACTCTTCGGCGGAAATCTCACACCGAGCACCGCTTCCGGGAACGGGATCGAGATGCTCAGCGGATATCTTCACTTCTCCGCTTCGTCGAGCGTCTTGGAGCTTATTCAGGTACCACTCTTGTTGCCGCAAAAAATAGTTACCATTTTAATCATTCCTATTAGTCAGTTATTTCTTGGTTAACCAACCACGAGGAAAAACAAAGTTTGAATCTAGCGATTAAATAGTTAAAATGGTTAATGATTTTAATCAATCGTATTGGTCAGAATCAACCAAGCGGTTAATTTAGCCGGTTATTTCATGGTTAACCGTGTCAAATCATCCACCAGGAAAAAAAATTGAATCTAACGTTTTCCTAAATCTTATGGTGGTGAACCAGTTAAAAAACTGTAATTGCTTTGAGCGGTCTAAAATGGTTGTTGGTCATTTAAAATGGTTAATGGTTTTAATCAATCATTTTGGTCAGAATCAACCATGCAGTTAATTTAGCTGGTTATTTCTTGGTTAACCGTGTCAAGCCAACCACCAGGAAACAAAAATTGAATCTAATGTTTAGATGGTTAAATGTCCTAAAAAGCTTATCATGGTGAACCAGTTAAAAAACTATAACTGCTTTGAACGGTCTAAAATGGTTACAGGTCATCTAAAATGGTTAATGATTTTAATAAATTGTTTTGGTCAAAATCACCCACGCGGTTAACCGTGTCTAACCAACCACCGAAAAAAGAAGAATCTAACGATTAGTTGGTGAAGCGTCCTGGAAATAAACAATGGTTTAACTGTTTTGAACGGTTAACCGTGTAAAACGGTTGCATATTTAACTGGTTAACCATTTTGCCGGACCATCATTGTCGGGAAAAATGAACGAATGAAGTTGCACTCTAAAGGACGCTGAATGCAAATGAAAATGAAAATGCCTATAAAACAAAGGCCTGTGCATAGTTTAATTGTTTCTTCCATTTTTTGGCAGAAACTGCGAGGTGAATTGGACAAGCTTCTGAACAAGAAGATAGAGGACCCGAGCCTTGATATCACCAAGGAGGGGAAACGAGTGGTCGGTGCCGCAATCGAGTTGTTGCACAGTCAAAACGTGCGGTACTGATTTATTTTTTTATTAAATATTTTAACAAGGTGCAAATTTTTGTTGTGATTTGTCCATGAGTTTAGCAGGAAATTTTACATTTATTATCATAAGCTATATCTAAGTTATTTTATTTGCCTTGACCCATAAATTACGTGTAATGATGTGTTCATTTTATAAACGCAACAGATATTTCAAGAATCGCCAAAATCTGGGGAAAATGGCTTTTATTTCTTGCCTTGTATCTAATTCAGTTGTGTTTGAACCGAGGGAAAAAATGGCGTGTGCCGATAACGTGTGGATGGCTCTAAAATACGGAAATTTCGGTGTTCGATGGAAATTGCGACGGAAACAATGTTGCGAAATAGTAAATATAAGACATAAAAAACATACATATAAATAAGGATTATAATATCGTCAAATTCATCGGACATAAATAAATAATCGTCAAATAATTTTATGGGATAAGTAGCAATATAACACTTTGAAACTTATTAATTGCTATGTGGCCAAACGTTTTGAAAAAATTAGTTAATAATCATTAATCAAAATAAATTATTATATATTAACTAAAAATGTAATTCATTAACATCAATTATTAGCAGTCATGCACAATAAATGGCTATTTACTAAACAAACAAAAAAGAATGACTAAACAACAATATCAATGTTTCATTTGGTTATTTAGAGCAATTTTTGTAATTTTTTATTTCCTAATTTCAATATCATAATTAAATCAACAACACATAATCGTCAATAATTCTATCTCACAAATCATAACGCCAAGCTCATAATTCATCGATAACACACAATCATCAGTTTCATAACTTCAATTTGATGAAATTCAAATTAACATCAATTCATCAATTTCATAACTTCAATTTCATCAACCACCGAACTTCACCAATAATATTTTTTTCATGTAATCTGAAAAATCTGAAAAAAAATGTTACTTTAGAAAAACACAACAAACATTTTCTATTTCACATTGCCGTCGAAAAGTAAGGCCGTACCTGGACATATTGTCGTCGCGCCGTTGCGTCACCGCGCCCTTGCAATCTCCGAATAAAATCTTTTAGGGTTTCTTTGGATGAAGTTATGGCAAAATGACGCAATTTTGAAGCATTTTATACCCTGCCATAAACGACATGGACGCAATTTGGACGATATTTCTCCACAAAAACAAAACAAATTTGTGGCGAAACGTAACAAAGCAATAAATATGTCCGAATGTCAAAAAAAATGAAATAACGCCGCAATTTTCCGAATTTTTGCATAAAAATTTGTGATTTTGTGACAAATGATTGTCACGAAATTAAAATTTTCGTGACAAAATTGTCACGAAACTGGCAAAATGTCGTCACGAAATATGAAATTTTCGTGATGACTTGGTCCCGAAATAATATACAATATGTTTTTTCACCAAATCGAGCGGGATCGACATAAATGTAGTTTATAGACGATTTAAAGCCACATATACGACATTTTGATGAATTAAAAAATTACAAATCATATGTGCCTCTACAAAAAAATCAAGACAACCATTGTGCGTGATGTAGTCATAGATGATTAGTATTATACTATGAAAACTAAACTAATCTACATATTTACTTTTTAATTTTGTATTTTATAGTTTGGTTTGTTAATACGGCATTTGCTGGTAACAAACTATAAATCATGTAATGATATATTACGAACAAGTATGAAGTTATTTTGCATTAAATTGATATTTTATCATCTAATTAGATGTTTGAAAGATCAATACTCGGTAATAACCCGATCTAGTTAGCTAGTTGTAGTATACAATTTTTTTAAAATTTCGTGACAATATTTTGTCAATTTCGTGATAATTATGTCACGAAATTTTTTCATTTCGTGATCAAAGGTTGTCAAGAAATTATACAGTTCGTGACGATGTTGTCATGAAATATGAAATTTTCGTGACGACTTGGTCACAAAATATTTTTGTCTTTCACAAACTCGGTCGGGATCGACTGTTGGAACATATCTAAATATGGCGGAAATACATAACATGACCTAATATGTTAAAACTCATTTTAATAATATTCATTAACCATGACATTAAAAATCAACCTAATATGTCAATAAATTTTCTAAACATATTAACACAAACAAATTGATCACACTAACAACCTATAACAATTATATTTGCATATCCAATTCATTTAGAGAACTTACATATAGGTTGAAATCAACCTCGCGTGCGTCTCCCTTTGGCCATGAAGAATCAACTTCGTGCGCGCCTAGTTTCCTGGAGAGCAGTCTGCTTGCGTGAGCCTCGCCTCGCTAGAGAGCTGCCTCGCGCGCACCTTGCCTCGCCTGAGTGGGCCTGCCTCGCTTGCCTCGCCTCGTCGGAGTGGCCTGCCTCTCTTGCACCTTGCCTCGTCGGAGTGGGCCTGCCTTGCTTGCGCCTCGCCTCACCGAAGAGCCTGCAGGCGCGCCTACCTTCTCGCCGGAATGGCCTGGATGGGCGCCTACCTCCTCGTCGGAATCGTGCGCCTCCCGCCTGCCGGAATGGATGGCCTGCATGCGCCTGACCTCGCCATAATGGAAGACTCGCGTGCATCTGATCCTATTTGCCGGATTGGCCTACGCATGTGCCTCCCTTCGTCAAAATGGTGCGTGCGCCTGATTCTGAAAAGAATTGGCCGGCCCTGTTGGCAGAGATGCTCACAAGAAGATTATTTGATTACATATTAATGTAATATAAATCTCTCATGGGTACTCATTGTAATTTGCTGATTAAATTAATAAAAATTGAAACGTTCATTCATTCCTTTTTCGTTTGTTTGAAGATTATGATATCCTATAGTCTTATAATCCTTAATCAAACCTAACAATGTATGAAGAGACAAATATAGATTTGCGTGAACAAACTCTTCATCATTTGGTTAAAATGAAATATTCACAATTTAAAGATCAACGGACTATTGATTCTAGTATGCTTGTTGGAAGAATATATGATATCTGGTTACGAGGCATAGATAGTTAGGAACTCTATAATTCTTCCACTTTTTTCCTCCGAAGATACTGAATTGACCAGTGTACCTTTAGAGGCAATGTAATAACAAACCATTTAACCTCTTCTATCTCTAGGTCACTATGTATGAATTGTATCGTGCTTACCTAAATCCTGAAATGAGACATGTCATTTCATAGCTTTAATATTCTCATTTGAGAAAGTGAAATTCTAGGTCCACTAAGTGATCTAGACTAGACTAATTGGTGAGATGTTAAGTTATGACGATGTCATGAACCAGATTTGTGAAGTTCTCATAGATATGGAATTCATGTTCAAGATTGCTGAAATGCAATGTATATCACTTCATGCTTTATTACTTGGATTGTGAATAAATGAACCCCGTGGTATCCAAAATTAATTAACGACTTTATTTGGATAAAACAATGTGACTTGTTAGCTTCTCGTCAATACATTACTTATTCACAAGTAACAAAGGTGTTGAGGAAATAACAACTAGAAGGGTAAAATGGTAATTTATAAATTCCATCTAGTTGATTATATTCATGAAGGGTAATCATAGATAACATTCAATGGACCGACTCAATATAATTAAGTTGAATTTGAGTAGAAAATAAATTCATTTGAACCGAGAGATTCTCAATGTCAACTCTTTAGTGGAGTTAGTTGAAATTAAGCTAATACTAGGAAAATGTTCGGCCAATACACATGCAAGAGGAGAGAATTCGTTGCCTTTAATTATAAAGATAATTACCCAAAAGGAAAAGAGGAAATTAATTTCCTTGAGAAGAAAATAAATATACTAAGTGAGGAAACAAATTTCCCTAACTAATGCAAGGGGATGGAATGCCATGTTGATAGAGGAAGGGGAGAGGAAATAAAATATTGTGTCATGAATACACAATAGGAAAGGGTAATTATCCTTTCTTGCATTTCTTTCTCTTATAAATAGAGCCTCACATATCACATAGAGATGTGAAAATAAGTTTTGGTCTTGCTCTCTCTATTTTTAGTCGACCATCTCTCTCTCTCTCTCTCTCTCTCTCTCTCTCTCTCTCTCTCTAGATATCTCTTTTATTTTGGCACCTAAGTCCTCATTAGAATTTGGCTTAAATTAGCTCTTTAGCTCATAAAATGTTTCTTGAGTTATCGTGTTTAATTGTGCCTACAAACAAATCCTTCAAACAAATCTTCACTACCTTCTCCAAGTATATTATTCAGCAAATGAATATGCTTTGACCAATTGAATAACCTTTTGTCAACGGCGGCATCCTACTTGTTTTTTTATGCAAGACAAGAGGAAGTACAAGTATCTGTCTGTAGTCATGAATGATTCGGACATCTTTAGGAAATTACCCTTCTTCCTGACGTAGTAGAATGCAACGTTGATGTGCTGCAACAATGGCAGCGTTTGGTAAAACTTTGCTTTTGAAAAAAGTGATTTTAGATTAGCTTTTAAATAAAGTCATTTTTTTAAAGGTAAAAATAGCTGTAGCTGTTAACAAAAGCTGATTTAGTGTTTGGTAAAACATATACTAATATTTGTAAATAATTATTATATATATAATTTAATAGATAATGATAATAAGATATTTTTTAGTATGTAAAAAATATATATAAGTGGGTGTCTATAGATTGTACAAAAAAATTTATAATTTTTTTGTGACATCAAAATAATTATTTGATAAACGTATAAGAAGATAATTAAAATCAAAGTTTATTTTAATGAAAAAATAAATAAGAGAGATAAAAAAAATAAAAGCAAAAACTACGGATCAGAAATGCTAGAAATTTTAGCCTTTAGATTTTTATTAAAACTTATAAAATCACTTTAAAACTTTAAATAAAAGTGATTTTACCAAACACTTAATTTGATTTTAGCTTTTTAAAAAAAGCTAAATATGAGCTTAAATAAGCTTACTCAAATGCAGCATATATAAATGGATGTGTCAAATCATGATGTATTGATATAAAGAATGTGTCAAACAGTTTAGTCGCAGGTGACAACTTGGTCACTAAACTATATGTCAAACAAAACGTGACAATCATGTTACTAAACACGACGAGTTCAACAAATAAGAGTAAAATTACGATATATATGTTATACAGTAAGAGCATAATTTATTACAAGCACACAATGTGTCAGAGTGTTCTAAGGAAAAATGACAAGTCACATAAAAATAAAAAAATCTAAACAAGCACACATTAAAAGACAGCAGGGGTAATTCCATGTGTGAAGTCGGTGGCTCTCATAAACCAGTTCCTGACGTACCTCCTTTCGTCCAGAGATTTGAGTCTCACATATTATACAACCACGTTTTCTTGGTAATGGTGACGACAATATAATTGAAACGAGGACTCAATTTTTCATCCTTCTCCCACATAGATGCCCATAAGAAGATTATTTATTTGCATATCAATGTAATATAAATCTCTTATAAGTCCTTGTTGTAATTTTTTGATTAAATTAATAAAAGTTGAATAGTTCATTCATTCCTTTTTTGTTTGATTGAAGATTTATAATATTCAATAGTCTTATAGTCCTTAATCAAACCTAACAATGTATGAAGAGAAAAATGTAGATTTGCGTGAACAAATTCTTCACGATTTGCTTAAAACAAACAATCTAAAGATCAACGGACTATTGATCCTAGTATGATTGTTGGTAGAATCTATGATGTCTGGTTACGAGGCATAGAAAGTTAGGAACTCTATAGTTCTTCTAGTATATCTTCCGAAGATACTAAATTTACCAGTGCACCTTTAGAGACAATGTAAGAACAAACCATTTAACATCTTCTGTCTCGAGGTCACTATGTATGAATTGCATCGCGCTTACCTTAATCTTGAAATGAGACATGTCATTTCATAACTTATATATTCATTTGAGAGAGTACACTCTAGATCCAAGTTAGTGAACTAGATGCGCTCTATTGGTGATGTATTGGGTTTTGAAGTTGACATGAGTATACTTTGTGAAGTTCTCATAGAAATGAAATTCATGTACAAGATTCCTAAAATGCAATGTATATCACCTCATGCTTTATTACTTGGATTGTGAATAAATGTACGGACCGGTGTCCAAATAGAATAAAGGATTATTTTGGATAAAACGTTGTGACTTGTTAGCTCCTCGTCAATACATTGTTTCTAACTTATTAACAAGTATTAAAGGAGTTGAGGAAATAACAACTAGAAGGGTAAAATGGTAATTTTATAAATCGCATCTAGTTTATGATATTCATGAAGAATAATCATAGATAACATTCAATGGACCCGCTCAATATAATTAAGTTGAATTTGAGTAGAAAATAAATTCATTTGAACCGAGAGATTCTCAGTGTCAACTCTTTAGTGGAGTCAGTTGACATTAATCTAATACTCGGAAAAGGTTTGTGAACTTTTGAGTCCGAGTATTGTAGTTCAAGCTTTGTTCATTTGGATCCATAAGGTTACTATTACAAGTCATTAGACTGGATTGTTAAAATAGAAGTTAAGTCAAAATAAATTCAAATGTTAAACTAGACGTTTTCTCGGAAAATGTCTAAATGATATTTTGTCCACATGGACATAAAATAATGTGAATGTCAAAATAAGATTTTGAACATTTTCATGTGATGGAAATATAAATTAGTTTCTAAAGCCGAGAAGTCGTTTGAGGCATTACGAAATTAATTTCATTGTGCAATATTAATTCTACAATGGGTATTTTAAGAATTGGCTTAAAAGAAATAAGGGAACATCTAGATGCCCCTTCCCTAGTGTAGAGTTTGGCCAACATCAACCCAAAGAGGAGAGCATTCTTTGCCTTTAATTATAAAGATAATTACCCAAAAAAAAAAGAGAAAATGAATTTCCTTGAGAAGGAAATAAATATGCTAAGTGAGGAAACAAATTTCCTTCACTTGAGCATGAGGTTTGCCGGTCATATACTATGAGAAAGGGGAGAGAAAATCAGATATTGTGTCATGAATGCATAAAAGGAAAGAGTATTTACCCTTTGTCGATTTTCCTTCTCCTATAAATAGACCCTCATATGGAGATGTGAAAATAAGTTTTTGCTCTCATTTTTCTCATTGTGGCCGTCAACTTTCCTCTCTCTCTCTCTCTCTCTCTCTCTCTCTCAAATAATTCTTTTACTTTGGCACCTAAGTCCTCATTAGACTAAGGCTAAATTAGCTCTTTAGCTCATAGACTTGTTCTTGAGTTATTGTGTTTTATTGTGGCTATACACAAATCCTTCAAACACTCTATAGACTCATATGTATCATGAATACACAATAGGAAATGGTAATTACTCTTTCTTGTATTTCCTTCTCCTATAAATAGAGCCTCACATTGAGATGTGAAAATAAGTTTTTTGGTCTCTCTCTCTCTCTCTCTCTCTCTCTCTCTCTCTCTCTCTCTCTCTCTCTCTCTCTCTCTCTCTCTCTCTCTCTCTTCTTGCCGACCATATTCCTCTCTCTCTCTCTCTCTCTCTCTCTCTCTCTCTCTCTCTCTCTCTCTCTCTAAAATTCCCTTTTATTTTGGCACCTAGATCCTCATTTAATCTAGAGAATTAGCTTGTGATCCAATATTTGTTCTTGGTTCATATTGTTTAATAGTGCCCACTCACTAAACTCTTTAAATGCTCGAAATCTCTACTTGTAGAAACTGTCGTGGTTGCTGAAGAAATCAAAGACGAGAAGTAGAGAGGCGAGACGTAAGATCTTCATCTGAGAAGGGTCTCCAAGATCAAGCAACAAGAAAAAGGTACTAAGTATTTTTCATATTTATTATATATTTTAATTAACAATATATTCATGCACTTTGTCTAGGTAATAAAATAGTTTTACACGATTTGAAAACAATTTTTTATATTCCACCATATATGATATGATAATTTATTGTTAAATCTTAGGTCAATTCCAACATTTATGTCTTGTTGTTGTTCATCTTATACCTCTGCGACATTCTTCTCTTCCTCTCTGTCTTTGTCGTCGCTGGATCTAGACAAAGACTCATTGGCCGAGATTAATTTTCCCGAGGGAGCGGGAACAACATGTGCTTCGACGATATTTTTTACTTCATCGCGTATCATGGAAAATACATCCTTCTTAAACCTCCTAAATTCTCCTCGAAAACCTAGGACTACGGATTTTAGTTTCAAAAACCGAACCTACGAAATAGAAAATGAAAAATATTTTCACGATATTTTAAATTATTGTGACAATATTGCGAAGAAACTAATCAGTTTCGTGACAACATTGTCAAGAAGTATTATAATTTTCTACCTATGTTGTTAGTTATTATATTATACCTCGAGATCTGACGATCAGAGACGATCGTCAATAGCCTTCCTCTTAGTCCCCAATTGGGGTGATTTCATGACAGGCTCCGATAATTCAACCGGACCCTGGATGGGTTTAAATTCGAGCTGAAATATTAGGCATAAAAAACACAATTATGTATACAATTTATATGATATATTACCTCCTGAAAAACGAATTCAAGATATGTGGGACTCGAACACTCTTCCGTCGACAGCTGTCCATTTTTTGATCAAAGGACTCACGTTGGGCTTCAGGACGCAAAAAAACTCAACTGTGCTAAACTTGGTGATACACTGATAGCTCCAAATCTGGAGCGGGATCAGGAACCCCGGATGATTAAGTTCTTGAAAGATAAATTCTCATTCACCTTCGTGACGAAATTGGTCACTGACTCCATGAAGAAGTTCCAGACCATGTTCCCCTAGGGATACGCGGTAAACACAGGGGGATCGTCCACCATCTTCATGAAATTTTTGTTGGGCAGATTGGCTGTAATCTCAGACGCGAGAAAGACATTGTACAAAAAGTTGTTGGAAATTATTTAACAATTTAAATAACAATATTTCATAACACATCTGTGGCAGAATTATATAACATGATATGAATTAAAACTCATTTTAATAAATTAATAACCCAAGCATCTAAAATTACTAACATGTCAACAAACTATTTATTCTAGACATGTCAACAAATTGAATATAACGATCTAACATTTTATAAACATATTCGAAAATATCAATCGCAGATCCAATTCGTTTTAGAAGACTTACATGTGAGGTTGTAAACAATCTCGTGCCTTGCGAACTAATGTTGGAGCGCCTCGTCAACTTTCTGGAAAAATTGAGCCGTCGGATTAGAGGACATGACCCGACGGATTGGAAGCAGGATGACCGGCCAGAGATTCGCCTACGACGATGTGACTTCCTCCGGTGGAATTTGACTGTGGGACCTGTGCAGGAGCGTAGGGAAGGCCAGGCTAGTCTCCTGTGGTGGCTTAGGCGCACCTGGAACCCGGCTGGTCAGGCAATCCGAAGAGAAGTTTGGCCGGCAGGAAGGCATATTTGCGCCTCGACGTGCCTCGTTCAAATCATTCACGTTCTGACCTCAAAATCTTCACGATATGATCAATCAAACACCATAAAATATTTAGGGATATGGATCTCAAATTTTATGGGAGATTTAAGAGTGTGGGCTCTTCAATTAAGTAACGGGAATAGGGAACTCTCAACGGTCGAATCAAGAAATCAAGAAACGACTTCTTGATCGTTTCTCTCTCTCAATTCTCTCGGCCAAAACTCGATATTTTTATTAATGAATTAGGGTTAGGGTTTCTTTAATTCAGTCCTACTTATATCAAAGAGACGATGAGATTAAGTTATGTCAAACCCAATTATCAATTTCAGCCCGATTCAGCCTTCTAATGAGTTTTAAAGTTAATAACAATCCATTTAATTAATTAAACATGGCCTGCCATATTTTAAACCAATTTATTAATTAAAGTTATGTCATTAATTTGTTTTAGATAATTTTCTCATTTTATTAATGTAAATGATAAATAAATTTTAGGTTGATCTTATGAAAAAGTTTCTTGACGGGAACAGCCAAATATTAATATTTACCATTTTGTCATTGTATTCTTACATTCCTCTTATTTTCATATAATTTTTGTTACAATTCATTTCATTTTTTTAATGCAAACTGTTAAATTAATAAAAAAAAATTACTAGAAGAAAACAACGAATTGTTGTGGAGTTGATTTTCCATGAATGAACATCTCCCCAGCAGAATAATTTATGTAATGCTAATGGTAATTGCATTTGCAGATTATTCTTAGAGTTAGAAGATTGATTGATGAAAGCAAGAGAATAATGGTACAGAATCTATACATCTTCGTAGATCAAGAGGTTATAGAATTAGAAGAAACTGTTAATAATGTTCTGATTACTTATTTGATCATAATAATTTATGTAATACTAATGGTAATTATATTTCAGATTATTCTTGGAGTTAGAAGATTGCTGAATGAAAGCAAGAGAATATTGGTACAGATTCAGAACATCTCGGCAGATAACAATGTATATTCGTAAAACCATTTTATTAATTAAAGTTATGTGATTCATTTTTTTTAGATAATGTTGTCATTTTATTAATGTAAATGATAAATAAATTTCAGGTTGATCTTATGAAAAAGTTGCTTGAAGAAAACAGCCAAATATTTATATTTACAATTATGTCATTTTATTCTTACTTTTCTCTAATTTTCATATAATTTTTGTTACAATTCTTTCATTTTTGAATGTAAACTGTTAAATTAATAAAAGAATTTTTAGAAGAAAACAACGAATTGTTGCGGAGTAGATTGTCCATGAATGAACGTCTCCCTGCAGAATAATTTATGTAATGCTAATAGTTATTGTATTTGGAGATTATTCTTGGAGTTAGAAGATTGCTTGATAAAAGCAAGAGAATATTGGTACAGATTTAGAACATTTCGACATATCAAGAGGTTATATAATTAGAAGAAACAATTAATAACGATCTGATTATTTATTTGATCATAATAATTTATGTAATGCTAATGGTAATTGTATTTGCAGATTATTCTTGAACTACAATATTGCTGAGTGAAAGCAAGAGAATATTGGTACAGATTAAGACCATCTCGGCAGATAACAATGTATATTCGTAAAACCATTTTATTAATTAAAGTTATCTCATTAATTTTATTTAGATAATGTTCTCATTTTATTAATGTAAATGATAAATAAATTTCAAGTTGATCTTATGAAAAAGTTGCTTGAAAAAAACAACCAAATATTTATATTTACGATTATGTCATTGTATTCTTACTTTTCTTTCATTTTCATATAGTTTTTGTAACAATTCATTTCATTTTTTTTAATGCAAACTTTTAAATTAAAAAAAAATTATTAGAAGAAAACAACGAATTGTTGTGTTGTAGAATGTCCATGAATGAACGTCTCCCCTGGAGAATAAATTATGTAATGCTAATGGTAATTGTATTTGCTGATTATTCTTAGAGTTAAAAGATTGCTTGATGAAAGCAAGAGAATATTGGTACAGATTCTGAACATCTCGGCACATCAAGAGGTTATATAATTAGAAGAAGCTGTTAATAACGTTCTGATTACTTATTTGATCATAATAATTTATGTAATGCTAAGGGTAATTGTATTTGTAGATTATTCTTGGAGTTAGAAAATTGCTGAATGAAAGCAAGAGAATATTGGTACATATTAAGAACATCTCGGCAATGTATATCCGTAAAACCTTTTTATTAATTAAAGTTATGTATTTAATGTTTTTTAGATAATGTTCTCATTTTATTAATGTAAATGATAAATAAATTTTAGGTTGATCTTATGAAAAAGTTGCTTGAAGAGAACAACCAAATATTTATATTTACCATTATGTCATTGTATTCTTATTTTTCTCTCATTTTCATATAATTTTTGTTACAATTCATTACATTTTTTTAATGCAAACAGTTAAATTAATAAAAAAAATACTAGAAGAAAACAACGAATTGTATATTATTTTTTGGAGTTAGAAAATTGCTGAATGAAAGCAAGATAATAATTTGTACAGATTAAGAACATCTCGGCAGATAACAATGTATATTCGTAAAATCATTTTATTAATTAAAGTTATGTTATTAAATTTTTTTAGATAATGTTCTCATTTTATTAATGTAAATGATAAATAAATATCAGGTTGATCTTATGAAAAAGTTGCTTGAAGAGAACGACCAAATATTTATATTTATCATTATGCCAGTGTATTCTTACTTTTCTCTCATTTTCATATAATTTTTGTTACAATTCATTTCAATTTTTAATGCAAACTATTAAATTAATAAAAAAAATTATTGGAAGAAAACAACTAATTGTTGTGGAGTAGATTATCCATGAATGAACGTCTCCCCTGCAAACTAATTTATGTAATGCTAATGGTAGTTGTATTTGCAGATTATTCTTGGAGTTAGGAAATTGCTAAATGAAAGCTAGAGAATATTGATACATATTCAGAACATCTTGACAGATCAAGAGGTTATAGAATTAGAAGAAGCTGTGAATAACGTTCCGATTACCTATTTTATCCTAATAATTTATGGTAATTGTGATTTCAGATTATTCTTGGAGTTAGGAAATTGCTGAATGAAAGCAAGATAATATTTGGCACAGATTAAGAACATCTCGGCAGATAACAATGTATATTCGTAACACCATTTTATTTATTAAAGTTATGTCATTAAATTTTTTTAGATAATGTTCTCATTTTATTAATGTAAATAATAAATAAATTTCAGGTTGATCTTATGAAAAAGTTGCTTGAAGAGAACGACCAACTATTTATATTTACCATTATGCCAGTGTATTCTTACTTTTCTCTCATTTTCATATAATTTTTGTTACAATTCATTTCAATTGTTAATGCAAACTATTAAATTAATAAAAAAAATTATTGGAAGAAAACAACTAATTGTTGTGGAGTAGATTATCCATGAATGAACGTCTCCCCTACAAAATAATTTATGTAATGCTAATGGTAATTGTATTTGCAGATTATTCTTGGAGTTGGGAAATTGCTAAATGAAAGCAAGAGAATATTGATACATATTCAGAACATCTTGACAGATCAAGAGGTTATAGAATTAGAAGAAGCTGTGAATAACGTTCCGATTACCTATTTTATCCTAATAATTTATGGTAATTGTGATTTCAGATTATTCTTGGAGTTAGAAAATTGCTGAATGAAAGCAAGATAATATTTGGTACAGATTAAGAACATCTCGGCAGATAACAATGTATATTCGTAAAACCATTTTATTTATTAAAGTTATGTCATTAAATTTTTTTAGATAATGTTCTCATTTTATTAATGTAAATGATAAATAAATTTCAGGTTGATCTTATGAAAAAGTTGCTTGAAGAGAACGACCAACTATTTATATTTACCATTATGCCAGTGTATTCTTACTTTTCTCTCATTTTCATATAATTTTTGTTACAATTCATTTCAATTTTTAATGCAAACTATTAAATTAATAAAAAAAATTATTGGAAGAAAACAACTAATTGTTGTGGAGTAGATTATCCATGAATGAACGTCTCCCCTGCAAAATAATTTATGTAATGCTAATGGTAGTTGTATTTGCAGATTATTCTTGGAGTTAGGAAATTGCTAAATGAAAGCAAGAGAATATTGATACATATTCAGAACATCTTGACAGATCAAGAGGTTATAGAATTAGAAGAAGCTGTGAATAACGTTCCGATTACCTATTTTATCCTAATAATTTATGGTAATTGTGATTTCAGATTATTCTTGGAGTTAGAAAATTGCTGAATGAAAGCAAGATAATATTTGGTACAGATTAAGAACATCTCGGCAGATAACAATGTATATTCGTAAAACCATTTTATTTATTAAAGTTATGTCATTAAATTTTTTTAGATAATGTTCTCATTTTATTAATGTAAATGATAAATAAATTTCAGGTTGATCTTATGAAAAAGTTGCTTGAAGAGAACGACCAACTATTTATATTTGCCATTATGCCAGTGTATTCTTACTTTTCTCTCATTTTCATATAATTTTTGTTACAATTCATTTCAATTTTTAATGCAAACTATTAAATTAATAAAAAAAAAATTTGGAAGAAAACAACTAATTGTTGTGGAGTAGATTATCCATGAATGAACGTCTCCCCTGCAAAATAATTTATGTAATGCTAATGGTAGTTGTATTTGCAGATTATTCTTGGAGTTAGGAAATTGCTAAATGAAAGCAAGAGAATATTGATACATATTCAGAACATCTTGACAGATCAAGAGGTTATAGAATTAGAAGAAGCTGTGAATAACGTTCCGATTACCTATTTTATCCTAATAATTTATGGTAATTGTGATTTCAGATTATTCTTGGAGTTAGAAAATTGCTGAATGAAAGCAAGATAATATTTGGTACAGATTAAGAACATCTCGGCAGATAACAATGTATATTCGTAAAACCATTTTATTTATTAAAGTTATGTCATTAAATTTTTTTAGATAATGTTCTCATTTTATTAATGTAAATGATAAATAAATTTCAGGTTGATCTTATGAAAAAGTTGCTTGAAGAGAACGACCAACTATTTATATTTACCATTATGCCAGTGTATTCTTACTTTTCTCTCATTTTCATATAATTTTTGTTACAATTCATTTCAATTTTTAATGCAAACTATTAAATTAATAAAAAAAATTATTGGAAGAAAACAACTAATTGTTGTGGAGTAGATTATCCATGAATGAACGTCTCCCCTGCAAAATAATTTATGTAATGCTAATGGTAGTTGTATTTGCAGATTATTCTTGGAGTTAGGAAATTGCTAAATGAAAGCAAGAGAATATTGATACATATTCAGAACATCTTGACAGATCAAGAGGTTATAGAATTAGAAGAAGCTGTGAATAACGTTACGATTACCTATTTTATCCTAATAATTTATGGTAATTGTGATTTCAGATTATTCTTGGAGTTAGAAAATTGCTGAATGAAAGCAAGATAATATTTGGTACAGATTAAGAACATCTCGGCAGATAACAATGTATATTCGTAAAACCATTTTATTTATTAAAGTTATGTCATTAAATTTTTTTAGATAATGTTCTCATTTTATTAATGTAAATAATAAATAAATTTCAGGTTGATCTTATGAAAAAGTTGCTTGAAGAGAACGACCAACTATTTATATTTACCATTATGCCAGTGTATTCTTACTTTTCTCTCATTTTCATATAATTTTTGTTACAATTCATTTCAATTGTTAATGCAAACTATTAAATTAATAAAAAATATTATTGGAAGAAAACAACTAATTGTTGTGGAGTAGATTATCCATGAATGAACGTCTCCCCTACAAAATAATTTATGTAATGCTAATGGTAATTATATTTGCAGATTATTCTTGGAGTTAGGAAATTGCTAAATGAAAGCAAGAGAATATTGATACATATTCAGAACATCTTGACAGATCAAGAGGTTATAGAATTAGAAGAAGCTGTGAATAACGTTCTGATACCTATTTTATCCTAATAATTTATGGTAATTGTATTTTCAGATTATTCTTGGAGTTAGAAAATTGCTGAATGAAAGCAAGATAATATTTGGTACAGATTAAGAACATCTCGGCAGATAACAATGTATATTCGTAAAACCATTTTATTAATTAAAGTTATGTCATTAAATTTTTTTAGATAATGTTCTCATTTTATTTATGTAAATGATAAATAAATATCAGGTTGATCTTATGAAAAAGTTGCTTCAAGAGAACGACCAAATATTTATATTTACCATTATGCCAGTGTATTCATACTTTTCTCTCATTTTCATTAAATTGTTGTTTAAATTCATTTCAATTTTTAATGCAAACTATTAAATTAATAAAAAAAATTATTGGAAGAAAACAACTAATTGTTGTGGAGTAGATTATCCATGAATGAACGTCACCCCTGCAAAATAATTTATGTAATGCTAATGGTAGTTGTATTTGCAGATTATTCTTGGAGTTATGAAATTGCTAAATGAAAGCAAGAGAATATTGATACATATTCAGAACATCTTGACAGATCAAGAGGTTATAGAATTAGAAGAAGCTGTGAATAACGTTCTGATTACCTATTTTATCCTAATAATTTATGGTAATTGTATTTTCAGATTATTCTTGGAGTTAGAAAATTGCTGAATGAAAGCAAGATAATATTTTGTACAGATTAAGAACATCTCGGCAGATAACAATGTATATTCGTAAAACCATTTTATTAATTAAAGTTATGTCATTAAATTTTTTTAGATAATGTTCTCATTTTATTAATGTAAATGATAAATAAATATCAGGTTGATCTTATGAAAAAGTTGCTTGAAGAGAACGACCAAATATTTATATTTACCATTATGCCAGTGTATTCTTACTTTTCTCTCATTTTCATATAATTTTTGTTACAATTCATTTCAATTTTTAATGCAAACTGATAAATTAATAAAAGAATTATTGGAAGAAAACAACGAATTGTTGTGGAGTAGATTGTCCATGAATAAACGTCCATGCAGAATAATTTATGTAATGCTAATGGTAATTGTATTTGCAGATTTTTTTGAAGTTAGAAGATTGCTTGATGAAAGCAAGAGAATATTGGTACAGAGTCAAAACATCTCGGCATATCAAGAGGTTATATAATTAGACGAAACTATTAATAACGACCTGATTACTTATTTAATCATAATAATTTATGTAATGCTAATGGTAATTGTATTTGAAGATAATTGTTGAACTAGAAAATTGCTGAATGAAAGCAAGAGAATATTGGTACAGATTAAGAACATCTCAGCAATGTATATCCGTATAACCATTTTATTATTAAAGTTATGTCATTAATGTTTTTTAGATAATATTCTCATTTTATTAATGTAAATGATAAATAAATTTCAGGTTGATCTTAGGAAAAAGTTGCTTAAAGAGAACAACCAATTATTTGTATTTACCAATATGTCATTGTATTCTTACTTTTCTCTCATTTTCATATAATTTTTGTTACAATTAATTTCATTTTTGAATGCAAACTATTAAATTAATAAAAGAATTACTTGAAAGAAACAACGAATTGTTGTGGAGTAGATTTTCCATGAATGAACTTTTCCCCTGTAGAATAATCTATGTAATGCTAATGGCAATTGTAGTTTCATTTATTTATGGAGTTAGAAAATTGCTTGATGAAAGCAAGAGAATATTGGTACAGAGTCAGACCATCTTGGCAGATAAAGAGGTAATATAATTAAAAAAACTACTAATAACGATCTAATTACTTATTTGATTATAATAATTATGTAATGCTAATGTTAATTGTATTTGCAGATAATTCTTGAACTAGAAAATTGCTGAATGAAAGCGAGAGAATATTGGTACATATTAAGAACATCCAAGCAATGTATATCCGTATAACCATTTAATTAATTAATATTATGTCATTAATTATTTTTTTAGATAACGTTCTCATTTTATTAATGTAAATGATAAATAAATTTCGGGTTGATCTTATGAAAAGGTTTCTTTAAGAGAACAACCAAATATTTATATTTACCATTATGTCATTGTATTCTTACTTTTCTCTCATATTCATATCATTTTTGCTACAATTCTTGTCAATTTTTAATGCAAACTGTTAAATTGATAAAAATAATTACTATAAGAAAACAAGGAATTGTTGTTGATTAGATTGTCCATGAATGAACGTCTCCCCTGTAGAATAATTTATGTAATGCTAATGGTAATTTTATTTTCAGATTATTCTTGGAGTTAGAAGATTGCTAGATGAAAGCAAGAGAATATTGGTACAGATTCAGAACATCTGGGCAAATCAAGAGGTTATAGAATTAGATGAAACAGTTAATAACGTTCTTATTACTTATTTTATCATAATAATTTATGTAATGTTAATGTTAACTGTATTCATATTATTCTTGGAGTTAGAAAATTGCTGAATGAAAGCAAGAAAATTTTGGTACAGATAAAGAACATCTCGACAAATATCAATGTATATTCGTAAAACCATTTTATTAATTAAAGTTATGTCATTACTTTTTTTTAGATAATGTTCTCGTTTTATTAATGTAAATGATAAATAAATTTTAGGTTGATCTTTTGAAAAAGTTGCTTGAAGAGAACAACCAAATATTTATATTTACCATTGTGTCTTTGTATTCTTACTTTTCTCTCATTTTAATATAATACTTGTTACAATTTCTATTTTTAATGCAAACTATTAAATTAATAAAAAAATTACTAAAAGAAAATAACGAATTTTTGTGGAGTACCTTGTCCATGAATGAACATCTCCCCTGCAGAATAATTTATGTAATGCTAATGGTAATTGTATTTGCAGCTTATTCTTGGAGTTAGAAAATTGCTAAATGAAACCAAGAGAATATTGGTACATATTCTGAACATCTTGGCAGATCAAGAGGTTATAGAATTCCAAGAAACTGTTAATAACGTTCTGATTATTTATTTGATCCTAATAATTTATATAATGGTAATTGTATTTTCAGATTATTCTTGGAGTTTGAAATTTGCTGAATGAGAGCAAGATAATATTTGGTACAGATTAAGAACATCTCTGCAGATAACAATGTATATTCGTAAAACCATATTATTTATCAAAGTTATGTCATTAACTTTTTTTTAGATCATGCTCTCATTTTATAATGTAAATGATAAATATATTTCAGGTTGATCTTATGAAAAACTTGCTTAAAGAGAACAACAAAATATTTATATTTACCATTACGTCATTATATTCTTACTTTTCTCTCATTTTCATATAATATTTGTTACAATTCATTTCATTTTTTAATGCAAACTGATAAATTATTAAAAGAATTACTGGAAGAAAACAACGAATTTTTGTGGAGTAGATTGTCCATGAGTGAACATCTCCCCTGCAGAATAATTTATGTAATGCTAATGGTAAATGTATTTGCAGATTATTCTTGGAGTTAGAAAATTGCTTGATGAAAGCAAGAGAATATTGGTACAGATTCAGTACATCTCGCCAGATCAAGAGGTTATATAATTAGAAGAAACTATTAATAACGATCTGATTACTTATTTGATCATATTAATAACAATCTTGTTTTGCTGACTCGACCATGGAAGCTGAGTATGTGGAAGCTTGTGAAGCTGTAAAGGAGGCTGTGTGGCTGAGGAAATTCCTTATGTACTTGGAAGTTGTTCCAAGTGCAAGCGAGCCTATTACACTTTATTGTGATAATAGTGGGGCAGTCGCTAATTGTAAGGAGCCAAGAAGTCACAAGCGTTCTAAACACATAGAGCGCAAGTATCACCTGGTTCGAGATATCGTTCACAGAGGGGATGCTGAAATCATGAAGATCTCAACGTTGGACAACCTTGCTGATCCCTTATGAAAAGGGTGCTAAGTACAGACTTGGCAAGATAGCCCCTTATGACTAGTTTAAATTTTTGTTCACAATCTCAAGATCGATAGAGCAATCGAGTCTTAGTAATGATTGTTTGGATAAATCATGATATCTCATCTTACGGTATAGAGAGTTGGGACTCTATGATTCATACTTGATATCTTATAGAAGATATTAAACAAGACCATTGATACTTAGAAGCTCGAGATAAAACTGTTTAAACACTCGAAGCTTCAAGATCACAACTAAAGGGGTATTATGATACTTACCTTAATTCTGAAGTGAATATGTAATTGACATTACACTTTGTGACATTTGATTTGTCAATGGGCAATGGCTAAGTTTTAGTTTCATTTGACCCGACTGTTGGTGTCAAAAGGATGTGCTGTTGGGTTACATGATTCACAGATATGGAATTCATGTTGAAACAATGCAAATGCATTAGTATCACACTATGCTTTGTTATGAGAGTGTGAATGAATAAACCTGACCAGGTATTCATTGAATGAGTTCATTCTTTGATTAAAACATGTGACATGTTAAGACATCTCACTTTATGTTTTTCTCATTAACAAATAACAAAGGAGTTAGTGAAATAATAACTCAAGGGGTAAAACGGGTAATTTTACATTCCTCTTAGTTACTGATACACATGAAGGGTAATATCGTAAAATACTCTGTGGATCGTGTGAGAAATTGTTTTATCACATCAAACATAAAATATGCGCATATGAACAGAGAGATTGTCAATATTGGTCCTTTAGTGGAATCGAACAATATTAAGAATTAAAAGACGGAAAAAGTTTGTGAACTTTTGTGTCCGATCTTTATTCTAAAGCTTCGTTCACATGGGTCCATGAGGTCTCAATGATAGACACTTGGAAGAGATTAAAAGAACTGGAATTGTTGATTTACTCATTAAGTATAAATTGTGATTTATACCGAGAAAGTTATTTTCTTGTAACTCAATAAATAATTGCTTATTTATTTTGGTTATTGAATCATAGAGTATTATTATTTTCACATCTCTTTGTGAGGCTCTATTTATAGGATAAGGAAATACAAGAAAGAGTAATTATCATTTCCTATTATGCATTCATGACACAATATTTGATTTGCTCTCATCTTTCTCTATGTATATGGCCGGCCATTCTATAGCATTAGTGAGAGAAATTTGTTTCCTCACTTAGCACATTTGTTTCCTTCTCTAAGAAATTCATTTCCTCTTTTCCTTTTGGGTAATTATCATTATAATTAAAGGCAAAGAATTCCTCTCATCGTTGAATGATGTTGGCCAAACTTTACACTTAAGGAAGGAGCTTCTAGATGCTTTGTTATCTCTTTTAAGACAATTCTTAAAATACCCATTGTAGAATTAATATGGCACAAATAATGAAATTAATTTCATAATGCCTCGAACGACTTCTCGGCTTTAGAAACTAATTTATTTTACCATCATATGAAAATATTCAAAATCTTATTTTGACATTCACATGATTTTAAGTCCATGTGGACAAAAATACCGTTTAGACATTTTCCGAGAAAACGTTTAGTTCAACACTTGAACTTATTTTGACTTAACTTCTAGTTTAACAATCCTACTCTAATGACCTGTAATAATGACTTTATGGATCCAAATGAAAAATGCTTGAGCTACTATACTTGGACTCAAAGTTTCACTAATTTTTTCCAAGTATTAGTTTAATGTCAACTGACTCCACTAAAGAGATGACACTGAGAATCTCTCGGTTCAAATTAATTTATTTTCTACTGCAATTCAACTTAATTATGTTGAGTGGATCCATTGAATGTTATCTATGATTACCCTTCATGAATATCATCAACTAGATGAGATTTCTAAAATTACCATTTTACCCTTCTAGTTGTTGTTTCCTCAAATCCTTTGTTACTTGTGAATAAGTTAGAAACAATGTATTGGCAAGGAGCTAACAAGTCACATTGTTTCATCCAAATAAAGTTGTTACTTAATTTTGGATACCGCGCGGTTCATTAATTCACAATCCAAGTAATAAAGATGAGGTAATATATATTGCATTTCCGCAATCTTGTACATGAATTCCATATCTATGAGAACTTCACAAAGCTGGTTCACGACATCTTCATAACTAAATATCTCACCAATTAGTCTAGTCTAGATCACTTAGTGGACCTAGAATTTGACTTTCTCAAATGAAAATATGTAAGCTATCAAATGACATGTCTCATTTCAGGATTTAGGTAAGCACGATGCAACTCATACATAGTGACTTTGAGACAGAAGAGGTTAAATGGTTTGTTCTTACAATTTCTCTAAAGGTGCACAAGTCAGTTCAGTATCTTCGGAAGGTACACTAGAATAATTATAGAGTTCCTAACTATCTATGTCTCGTAACCATACATCATAGATTCTTCCAACAATCATACTAGGATCAATAGTCCGTTGATCTTTAAATTGTGAATATTTCGTTTTAACCAAACCATGAAGAGTTGTTAACGCAAATCTACATTTGTCTCTTCATATATTGTTAAGTTTGATTAAGGACTAATTTAATCATTAAACTACAATAAATCTTCAAACAAACGAAAAATGAATGAATGAACATTTCGACTTTTATTAATTTAATCATCAAATTACAATAAGAACTCATGAGAGATATATATTATATCGATATGTAAATAAATAATTTTCTTTTGGGCATCTCTGCAAACAGAATTTAGGTACGCTTTTGCTGTCTAAATTAGAATTAAATTAGAGATTTTAAAATTCCTAACACCTATATCGCCTTTATCACACATTACAGTTTGAAACTTAAGAAAACAAAAATCAAACAAAATCTATCACCCTTGCAACTTGAAAAACACTATTTTTGTGATTAAAAAATGGATTTTCCCAACTCTAGGAGTAAATTTGGGTGTTTTTTCCAACTATATTTTTTTTTAAAGGACTAAACTAGAAGTTCAGGAGGAGAGAGAAATATTTTGTACCATGTTTACAATCACTTTTTGAAATTGGAATAACAATTTTACCCTTATTGTTAACTACTATAATCACATTTAATTTACCTTAATCTAGTAATCATCATATCATTTCCCTCTATCTGTCCGTTTATCCCGTCATTAAACCATCTCTCTCTCTCTCTCTCTCTCTCTCTCTCTCTCTCTCTCTCTCTCTCTCTCTCTCTCTCTCTCTCTCTCTCTCTCTCTCTCTCTCTCTCTCTCTCTCTCTCTCTCTCTCTCTCTCTCTCTCTCTCTCTCTCTCTCTCTCTCGCTTCAATTCAAATTATGTGACCTAAACGTCGTTACAACTTCTGAGAGTTAATCTTCATCCTTCTCTTCTCTTTGCCGTCGCCCAAGACACCACCTTTGTCTGTAAGCCTTCTCTTCTTTGTCTGTAAGCCTTCTCTTCGTTTTCTCTTCCCTTCTGCGAAACCCAGAAGATGAAAAATAAGACATCGTCTCTGAAACCGAAACCCATACAGGATGAAGAAACAGGGTTTGGGTCACCAAGCAGACCACCCAAGGTACCTTTAGAAACTCTAAACACGCATCGTCGGAGTCCAAGAGTGGGTCACGAATTGGTCCGCGACAGAAGCCAAACCCCAACCACCACGCCTATAAAGAAGCAGAGATCTCGTCTGTCTCAGGGGACCCCCGCTACAAAAAGGCTAAAGAAATCCGAAGCACTATCTTCTGGGTTATCTGATTTCGATCTCGGCGCCTATATCATGCAAGAAAATACAAATGTTTGCGAAGAAAAAAAGTCGGTGGTAAGGAATCTGGCAAGAAAATTGTTAGATTCTAGTGTCTTACTTAGATAATACATGCAACAACATTTCGCGTCACCAAACTCTTCATAATATGACAATGTTGTCAGGAAACAATGTGTGGGTGAAAAAGTTATATGTGCACGAGAAAACATCGTCACCCACACATTGTTTCCTGGCACCATTGTCACATCATCACAGGAGAGGGAGGAGCTTCAGCAAGTTCATCATCCTCAAAAGGAACATATTGTGGAGAAGGAGTCCTCAAGAGAGTATTCTTTGTTTTATGGAGTTTAGAAACTCTCGTGGTCTTGAGTTTGAATACAACATACATTCTTTCTCTTGTGAATAGTCTTCCAAACATGAGACAACCGAGGAGGGGCAGCAAGAGAGGAGTGTCTCTGAGAAGAAATGGGTTCCTCAGGCTGAGGAGGAACAAATTCCTGGGGAGAAGATGAAACAGCCGGTGTAGAAGTTATCCTAACTTTCTTTCTCGCAGTACACAGAGCACCGATGATTGTATCTTCATCTCCAGGAATATCATCATGATCAGACTCAGTTGTCCTTTTTGAACTATCATCAGAGTTCTCAACAGATTCTGACACGAAACTGTCAGGACATTCCTGGTCGACAATTGGGGATTTTTTACCTTCTTCATTTAACCCCAAGATTTTTCTAATTTTCTCCAAATAAGCAGGACAAGGTTGCATGTTAAGGGGCGTGCAATGAGAAAGTTCTCCTTATGGGGGACAGAAGTACCTGAGACATGATCGTTAGATGGAGTCCTTTGATCACCCTTGTCGAAGAAGCAATTTGTATCGGAAGAACTGCTAGAGTAATGACCCGTGACATCGAGGATTGACAGAGAAATTTTGGGACCTTGCACTCACACAGATATACCTCCGGCCTGACCATCAACACCATCTGCAGAGGAAGGACCCAAACCCGTAGAAACCCTTCATGAGTATGCTTGCGTAACACCCTATGCGGAACATTCTTCTTCTTCATCTTAGAAGGCTTGCGAGGAAAAGATGTATGAATGCCACTTCAGTTTCCAACCATTATATTGACTGGAGGAAAAATAGGACAGCGGTTGAGGGAAAATTCAAATTTCAAAAGTTGAAACCACTGAGAGAGGAGTTATTGTGATTAAAAAACAAAATACCCATAGCTTGTGGGAATGCAAACCGCCAATACTTTATGAGGGGAAAAACGACACTCTTGTTTGTCGTTTTTGACAAGAATTTCCAGAGCCAGAAAAGCAAATACATAAACCAATTTTGGGCCAAAGGAGAGAAAGCCCAATCATTCAGTAATTGTTATTTGTCAACAGTACATAGTCTAAGATGCTGATTGGGCAGGAAATGTCATTGATCGCAAAAGTACATATGGTGGATATTTCTTTCTTGGAAATAACCTTATCTCTTGTTTAGCAAGAAACAAAATTGGAATTCTCTCTCTACAGCTGAAGCTGAATATATTGATGTCGATAGTAGTTGCACTCAATTGTTGTGGATGAAACAAATGCTTGCAGAGTATGGTGTTCCACAAAGTGTTATGACTTTGTTTTGTGATAACTAGAGTGCAATCAACATCTCGAAAACTCCTGTTCAGCATAGCAGAACAAAACACATTCATATCCGACATCACTTTATCAAGGATTTTGTTGCAAAGGATTCCTCTCGAATACATCTAAACTCAGATATAGCTTGCTGACTTATTCATAAAGGCCCTCGATGTTAATACCTTTGAAAACTTGTGTGCCTCTATTAGTATCCAACAAGAGTTGAGCTAGTGTCGAAGGAATAGTGTAGATCTAAATTGGATGCCCTAGAGACATAACGAATAATCCGCTTCACTTGACTTAGATGACTAGCCTTTGGATTTGCTTGGTAGCGAGCACAAACATCCATTGAATAGATTATATCCGGATGACTGGCAGTAAGATATAATAAAATTCCAATCATGCTTCTGTAAAGACTTTAATCAGCAGGGATGCCAGTATCATCTTTAGTGAGCTTGATGTGAGTGGCTGCAGGAGGACGCTTGTGTGAGGATTTCTCAAGGCCGAACCTTTTGACAATATATGTAGCATACTTGCTTTGAGAGATAAAGATTCCATCTGACATCTGCTTAATTTGATAGCCAAGGAAAAGATTAAGTTCCCCAACCATGCTCATCTAGAATTCACTTTTCATCTGTTTCACAAACTGTAGGACCATGTTTTGAGAAATTCCTCCAAAAGAATTTCATCAACATATATTTGAGCAATCATGAGCTGACCATATTCTTTCTTCACAAATAACGTTTTATCAACACCTCCACGAATATATCCTTTCAGAATAAGAAACTCAATTAATCTTTCATACCAAGCACGCAGAGCTTGCTTTAAACTATAGAGAGCCTTTTTTAAGCTTATACACATGATCTGGAAAATGTGGATCCACTATTCCTTTGGGTTGAGCAACATATACCTCCTCGTTAAGATACCCATTCAATAAGGAACTTTTGACATCCATCTGAAAGAGTTTAAATCAAAAATGACAAGAAATACCGAGGAGAAGACGTATAGCTTCCAGTATAGCAACATGAGTGAAGGTTTCATCAAAATCAACATCTTCAACCTGAGTGTACCTTTGCACAACAAGTCTGGCTTTATTCCTGGTGACATTTCCATGTTCATCGGACTTGTTTTTGAAAATCCACTTTGTTCCAATGATATTAACTTGATCAGGTTTAGGTACAAGATCCCAGACGGAATTTCTTTCAAATTGAACCAGTTCCTCTTGCATGGTATTCATCCAGAATTCATCATGAACAACTTCATTTATATTTCTCGGCTCTATTTTATAAACAAAGCACATATTTCCAATCATTTTTCGATAGTTTACAGTATTATTTCTTCTCGTGTGCATGATGTCATTAACATCTCCAATCATATTGTCAATAGGATGATTTTCTGAATTCTCATAGAGGGAAATAATTCATGGCTAACATCATTTGAAGACGTAGTTTCTCTGGGTTCCTAAGAGACATCATCCAGATTGGTACTTTTGACAGCGGAGCCTCCTGATGCATCATCAGTGCTGGAACTTTTTTGAGGAACATTGTTTGAGACAGATGGTGTAACATCCTATCTGACAATGACCTTTGGTTGATGAATATCTCATTCTTCATCAGGCATATACATATATGTAGTATCCTTGACAACAACATTAACAAATCCCATTATAGATTTAGATCTCAAGTTGTACACACGAAAGGCAGCATTGTTTCTCGAATATCCTACAAACGTTCCTTCATCACTCTTGGGGTCGAACTTTCTTATGGCTTCTCTGTTAGCAAGTATATAACATGTAGAACCAAAAATGTGAAAGTATTTCACATTAGGTTTACGTCCCCTCCAGATTTCATATTGAGTGATGGTCGTGCCAGGTCTTATGGCCACTCTGTTATGAATATGATAAGCAGTATTAAGAGCTTCAGCCTAAAACCGAATAGGAACATCCTTGGCAAGAAGCATAACCATTGCCATCTCTTGAAGGGTTCTATTCTTTCTTTCAACAATTCCATTATGTTGTGGAGTAATAGGAGCAGAAAATTCATGAGCAATTCCATCTTCACTGCAAAAGTTAATTCTCAAATTCCCTTCCATGATCACTTCTTATTCTGAAAATCTTCCCTGTGGAATCTTCCTTCTGTCTCTGAAACAGTCTACACAGTTCTTCAAATACCCAACGTCTCGGACTTTTCTTTGATAAAATATACCCACGTATATCTAGAAAAATCATCAACACAGACAAAAACATATTTCTTTCGTCCCAGACTTTCAGTTTGCATAGGACCTATCAAGTCCATGTGCATGAGTTCCAATACACGAGTGGTAGTATAGATCTTGACAGGTTTATGAGAACTCTTAACCTGTTTGCCTATCTGACATTCTCCACAGATCTGTCCCTCAATAATATTGATATCAGGATCTCCAGTAACAGCCTTTTCGATGATGATTTTGTGAAGACTTATGTAATTTAAATGACCAAGACGCTGATGCCATAGCTTAGCTTCATCAGCTTTAGAAACCATGCAAGATTCCTCCCTAGGGCTTTTGTGAGGGAACCACATGTAACAGTTGTCTTGTGATCTTTTCCCCTTCATAAGGATATTATTCTGAGAAGTCTTAACAGTGCACTCATCAAGAGTGAAGTACACAATCAGGTCAGAATCACGGAGTTGACTAATACTTATGAGATTAGGAGTGAGACCTTCAACAAGAAGAGCTTCCTTCAGACACACAAGGCCTTGAAAATTCATGGTACTTTTTCCGATTTTTGCCTTGAATCCATCTCCAAAAGTCACGTAACAGTTTGAATAAGGCTTAACATCAGTAAGATAGTCTTTGACACCTGTCATATGCCTTGAACAACCACTATCAAAATACCATTCATCATAAGTCGATGCACGTAAAAAAGTATAGGCAATGTTAGCATGATGATCATCTTTAATACTCCAAACAAATTGAGAGTTCTTGTTTAATCGATTGTAAGCATGAGCATTAAAATTAACCTGATTGTTCTTCTATTGAATAGCTTATAACAACAAGGTCGTATATGGAATTTTCTTCCACAGTAATGACCTAATGAGATCTGTTGACATGAGATCTCACATGTTGTTGAGACAAGTTTTTGTCGTCTGTATCTTTCTTCTTCTGAGAAAAAAATCTGGTTTGAGAGCTAGAAGCACCATGAAAGTACCCAAGACCAATCATACTTTTACTAGTCTTACCTGAGGTAAGAATCTTGTCAAGATTATCAGTTTTAGAATTCAGCATCCTTACATATCTTGTCATCTTCACCAGCTCATTATTCAAACAAGCAACTTCCAGCTTCAAATCAACAATGGTTTTTAATAGTCTTGTCTTGTCATTTGTGAGAGTGAGAATCATATTGATAAGCTTATTAGACACATCATTTATATCAGCATCATCATTATATTGAACAGAAGGTACTTTAGAGCTTACATTGTGATCAAACTCATTTTCCTCCAGATTCGTGATAGTGGATGGAAAAGCAAGAAAGTTGTTCCCACTTTCAGAGTCACTTTCATCCTCTTCATCTGAAAGAGTAGCGTTGTACCCCTTCTTATGCTTTCTTAAAAAATTAGTGCAATCTTTCTGGATATGACCATATCCTTCGCATTCATAACATTGGACGCCTTTAGCTTTGTATCCAGACAATTTGTCACCATTTCTGTTGGATCTTTGAGAGAAATTTCCTTTCTGGGATTGAAATTGAGTCTGACTTTCAAATTTCTGGGGGGAAGTCTAGCAAATTTCTTCATGACCTTGTTGTAGTTCTTTGACAAGGGAGCAATAGTATCATATATATCATCTTTAGACTCAGATGATACCTGATCAGTAGATTGCTTCAGAGAACTCTTCAGAGCCAAACTTTTGTTTCTTTTCTCTGGACGTGGGATGGAAAGTTCATATGTCATGAGAAAACCAATTAGCTCATCCAGCTTCATGGTAGAGAGAACTTCTTCAATAGCGGTAACCTTCATTTGAAATCTTGAAGGAAGAGATCTAAGGATTTTACGAACAAGCTTTTCATCTGACGTAGGAACACCAAGAGCAAAAGATTCGTTAGATATATCGCGAATTCGAACATTAAATTCAGCAATAGTCTCATCCTCGTTCATAAAAAGGGCTTCAAATTGAGTAGTGAGCATCTGAAACTTAGAGATGCGAACTTTAGCAGTGCCTTCATGAGCCACTTCAAGAATTTCACAGGCTTCCTTGGCATTGATGCATGTATTAATAATTTTGAAGATGTTCTTGTCAACAGCATTATAAATAGCATTAAGAGCTTTGGAGTTTCCAAGAGCTTCTTCATCTTTAGCTGAAGTCTAGTCCTTTTCAGGCTTCAAACTGCTGGCACCAGTTTCTTCATTAAGAATAACATGAGTTTCCATCGATTAAGAACAGCCTTCCAAGTCATGTTGTCTAATGCCTTCAAAAAGGCGCACATCCGAGCTTTCCAATATCCATAATTTGACCCATCTAGATTTGGAGGTCGATTGACAGAACCAAATTCCCTGAAATTGTCCATCTAAACAGAATTGAAAAACCAACATGAAACCACCTTGCGTAAAAGGTGCCTGCTCTGATACCAATTGAAATTCTGTCAGCCGCTCAACCAACTGTCACACACAATAATTGTGACAATGTGTGTAACAATTGACGAGTAATGTATAGATGAAATAACTGGACGATATAAAGTAAATAACACGCACAATTGGTAACTCAGTTCGGAGCAACGTCTCTTACATCTGGGGGTGTGATAATCCGGTGGAAATGATTTCACTATAAAATAGTTCCAGTACAAATGGACTTATATGAACAACTCAAACATCAAAGCCAAATTACTAACTATGAAGTGAAAATCTAATTCGTTCTCCCCCTGAATTAGTGACCTAATCACAAATCCACAAAGACACACCTTCACGTGTTATTTTATCACAGAATACCCACAGGCGCGGCAAGATCTTCCATGCGACAATAACATAACCAAACCCACGAATTTATCACAGTGGGTGATCAAATTCTAACACTGTTGTTCTTCAAGTTTGTAGTTTTGCAGGCCGCCAACTTTCACGTCTAGAAACCCTACAAGCTCGAGAGAAAGCATCGAAGAGGCTAAGGGTAGCAACCATGGCTTTTATAGCGTCCGAAATAGGAAGGGTCAATGCTAGGGTTTGTCCATAGTTAATACCCTAGCATATAATATGAAGGACCCTTATATAGCAACATCAATTGAAAAGATACACAGAACCAATCTTGAGCCCAGGATATCGCATACTATTAATGACAAAGATCTCATGAAAATCTTGCTGCAAATCTTGGCAAAGTATGAAAAAGACTTGCCTAATAAAAATACGCTAACACACGTAATAACAGTTTGGTTAAAACGCAATATTCACAATCTAAAGATCAACGGACTATTGATCCTAGTATGATTGTTGGAAGAATCTATCATGTCTGGTTACGAGGCATATTGAGAGTTACGTTCTTCTAGTGTAAATTCCAAAAATATTGTATTAATCAGTGCACCTTTAGAGACAATGTAAGAACAAACCATTTAACCTCTTCTATCTCAAGGTCACTATTTATGAATTGCATCGTGCCTAGCTAAATCCTGAAAGAGACATGTCATTTCATAGCTTACATATTTTCATTTGAGAAAGTCAAATTCTAGGTCGACTAAATGATCTACACTAGACTAATTGGTGAGATATTAAGTTATGAAAATTTCATGAACCCTCTTTGTGAAGTTCTCATAGATATGGAATTCATGTACAAGATTGCTGAAATGCAATGTACACTACTTCATGATTTATTACTTGTGTTGTGAATAAATGAACCACGCAGTATCCAAAATTAAGTCACGACTTTATTTGGATGAAACAATGTGAATTTTTAGATCCTCGTCAATACATTGCTCCAAACTTATTTATAAGTAACATAGAAGTTAAGGAAATAACAACTAGAAGTGTAAAATTATAATTTTATAAATCCCATCTAGTCGATGATATTTATGAAAGGTAATCATAGATAACATTCAATGGATCCACTCAACTTAATTCAGTTGAATTTCAGTAGAAAATAAATTCATTTGAACCGAGAGATTCTCAGTGCACATCTTTAGTTGAGTTAGTTGACATTAAGCTAATACTTGGAAAATGTTTGTGAACTTTGAGTCTAAGTACAGTAGCCCAAGCTTTGTTCATTTGGATCCATAAGGTCACTATTACAGGTCATTATAGTATGATTGTTAAACTAGAAACTAAGTCAAAATGAGTTCATATGTTGAACTAGACGTTTTATTGTAAAATGTCTAAAGGGTATTTTTGTCCACATGGACATAAAATGATGTGAATGCCAAAATAAGATTTTGAATATTTTCATATGATAGAAATATAAATTAGTTTCTAAAGTCAAGAAGTCGTTTGAGGCATTATGAAATTAATTTCATTATTTTTGCAATATTAATTCTACAATGGGTATTTTAAGAATTGTCTTAAAAGAAATAAGGAAGCATCTAGAAGCTCCTCCTTTGTAGATGAAATTCGTTCAAGCATCATAGAGGAGAGAGATAAAAATTTATTATAATTTTGTGCATTATTACATATTGGTAATTGCCCAAAAGAAAAGAGAAAATGAATTTCTTTGAGAATGAAACAAATTTGCTAAATGAGGAAACAAATTTCCTTCACTATTGTAAGGGGATGGCCGGCCATGTTGATAGAGAAAGGGGAGAGAAAATCAAATATTGTGTCATGAATGCAAAATAGGAAAGGGTAATTATCCTTTCTTGCATTTCCTTCTCCTATAAATAAAGACTCACACTGAGATATGAAAATACTGTCAAAAAGTTGTCACAAAATATTAAAAAAAAATTGTATGCAACAACTAGCTACCTACATTGGGTTCTTACCCAGTATTGATCTTTCAGACATCTAATTGGATGGTAAAATATATATAATATACTATAAATTCATACTAGTTTCATAATATGTCATCGCATTTTTTTTGTAGTTAGTTATCAGCAAGTACCACGTTAACAAACCAAACAAAATTTAGTAAAATAAAAAATAAAAATGTAAGTATTTAGTTTTCATAGGCTAATACTAATGATCTATGACTACATCACGTACATTGGTCGTCTTTATTTGTTGTAGAGGAACATATGAGTTTGTTGTTTATTTACTAATTTAAATTTATCAAAATATCGTATAGGAGGCTTTAAATCGAATATGAACTACATCTATGTCGATCTCGCTCGATTTGGTGTAAAAACTTAATATTTGGTGACCAAGTCAAGAAATTCGTGACAACTTTTTGACAGTTTCGTAACGACTTGGTCACGAAATTCTAAATTTCGTGACGACATTTTTTCACAAAATCACAAATTCTCGTGACCAAGTTGTCACGAAACTGTCAAAATATTGTCACGAAATATTAAAAAAAATTGTATACGACAATTAGCTACTAAGATCGGGTTTTTACCCACTATTGATCTTTCGAACATCTAATTGGATGGTAATATATATATATATATATATATATATATATATATATATATATATTACCATAAATTCATACTTGTTTCGTAATTTGTCATCGCATGATTTTTTTTGGTAGTTAGTTATCAGCAAGTACCACATTAACAAACCAAACCAAATTTAGTAAAATAAAAAATAAAAAATTAAGTATTTAGTTTTCATAGGCTAATACTAATGATCTATAATTACATCACGTACATTGGTCGTCTTTATTTTTTGTAGAGGAACATATGAGCGTTGGAAATTATTGAACGATTAAACAATAAAATTATATAACATATCTAAATATGGCGGAAGTATATAATGACCTGATATATTAAAAACCAGTTTTAGGATCTTCAATTAACCTAGGCATTAAAAATTACTATATGTCAATAAACATTCATTTTCTCAAAAAAAAAAAATTAAACATTTCATTTTTAGACATATAAACAACAATTGAACGATTTATAAAATTGCAAACCAATTCGTTAGAAAGGACTTACAACTGAGATTGTAAACAATCATGTGTGTGGCTCGCTTTCTTGGGAACTCCTGGTCGGAATGGAGGAAAGGGCAGACTCGTCGGAATGCCAAAAACAGCCTCGCCAGATTGGATGAGGCGCAGGCTTGCCAGATTTACAGATCTGCCTAACCGATTAGGAATCTGGTCGGCCGGATACATCTGCCGGAAAGGACCTATGGGCATGTGCGTGTCGACCTGGAGCGCAACACCTGTGCAGCAACCAAGAGGACACCTGGGGCTACGTGCTGGAGGCGTTGGACAAAGCGGGAAATGCACACGACACGCGTGAAGGCTTAGGCGCGCCTGGGGATCGTCTGCACGGCCGGTGGGATGTCTGGCAGGTGGTCTGGCCGGCCGGCTGAGAGGTAGATTTGAGCCTCGTCGTGTCTTGCTTAATTTCTTTGTGTTCTGATCTTGCTCTCTCCCAAAATTTATTAGATTTATTTCTAATATAATATTTAATTAATTTAGAACATCTCATTGATTTAATGACATATCATTAAATATTTTCATACTCTTTAAAGTAGTACGAAACGAGAAAATATTTATTTGAATCATCAAATTATATGATTATCAATATAATAACATAATACGATTCATTAAATAAATGTAATAATAAATAACTAATTATTAATTTAATTATTCAGAAAATAATTTTATTAGTGTAAATCACAATTTACATTGAATGAGAAAATCAATCGTTCTAGTTCAATAAATCTCGTCCGAGAGTCTATCAATGAGACCTTATGGACCCACACAAACGAAGCTTTAGAATAATGATCAGACTACAGGACTAATATTAGTCGGTTCCACTACAGGACTAATATTGAAACTCTCTAAGTTCATATTCGTTTATTTTCCATTTGATGTGACAAAACAATTCTTCACACGATCCACAAAATATTTTACGATATTACCCTTCACGTGTATTAGTAAATCAGATTAATGTAAAATTACCATTTTACCCATGAGTTATTATTTCAGTAACTCTTTTGTTATTTGTGAATGAGAAAAACATAGAACGAGATTTATTTACATATCACGTGTTTTAATCAAAGAATATTTCATTCGATGATAACCAGGCATGGTTTATTTATTCACACTCTCATAACAAACGATAGTGTGATACTAATGCATTAGCATTATTTGAACATGAATTCTGTATATGTGAATCACATAACCCAACATGACATCATTATAACACCAACTGCCGGATCAGATGCAACTTCAATTAAGTCATTGCCCATTGACAAATCAAATGTCATAAGGTGTCACATCGATTATGCATTCACTTCAAGATTAAGATAAGTACCAAAATACCCCTCGTATGTGATCTTGAAGTTTTGAGTGATTAAACGGTTTTATCTCAAGCTTCAAAGTATCACATGTCTTGTTCAATATCTTCTGTAAGAGATCAAGGATGAAACACAGAGTCGCAACTCTCTATATCTTAAGAGAAGATATCGTGATTCATTCAAACAATCATTAATCAGATTCGATTGCCCTATCGAACTTTAGATTGCGAACTAATGTTTAAACTTGTCACAATGGGCTATCTTGTCAAGTCTGTACTTAGCACCCTTTTGTTGATGACAGTTTCAGAGCGTAACAAACATACATAAACACAATCTTAATCAAGAATGAGTATTTAATTTTATTTAATGTTTCAGCAAAAAAAAATACAAAGTATTTATAATATCTAATATCTCCTTTGTGGGCACCAATCCCAACAATGAGTTCGTTGTTTATTTACTAAATTTTTAAATTTATCAAAATATCTTATAAGAGGCTTTAAATCGTATATGAACTACATCTATGTCGATCCCGCTCGATTTGGTGGAAAACATAATATTTCATGACCAAGTTAAGAAATTTGTGACAACATTTTGACAGTTCGTGACGATTTTGTCACGAAATTCTAAATTTTGTGACGACATTTTATCACAAAATCAGAAATTCCCAAAGTTATCATGATATATCAAAAAAATGCTTAAACTCTATTCCAATATTTTTCTTTCATTTCATGTAATTGTATCGTAAACTACCAATGTGAATACAAAATAATTTAAATAAATTTGGGTCTCATCATACAATACTGATCTTTTCAACATCTCATTCAATAGTAAAATATTATTGTTTATACAATATATTTCAAGTAAATTCGTCATGGTGTACGCGACCACATAAGATTTCGTTACAACAATATCACGAAACTTAATATCAGGTTTCTCTAGGTTTGAAGTCTTATGTTTCATTTACAAAGAATATCACTGTCAGTCATAATTTGTGGTTACTGTAAATGTTCGACAGAAACCTAGGTTATATAAAAACGAAAAACTTACTGGAGTGAACTGATTGGGAGGCGGAGATTAGTCAGAGCTTTGTTTGCTAAATTGGGTGAGACTCGAAACGCCGAAACTTCTCAATTTTTATGTTCTGGGTTTTGTATGATGCGGGTGGGGAATATGTTTTTGGGTGTGCTATTGATGGAGATTAAGAGGGCAGACGGAGAGGAAATATGATTTCTGGGTATAGTCATTGACGGAGATGACGCGGTCTAGCCTCTAAGTATAGCCATTGACGAGGATGACAAAGTGAGATGAGAGAGACGAGTTAGATTAGGAAAGAGGAAGAGGAGAGAGAATGTATTAAGCATGAAGGTATATTAGAGATTTTTATGTTCTCTCTCTTCCCGAACTCTTAGTTGAGTCCTTTTTCAAAAAAAAACTACTTGAAATTCAGCCTGATTTTACTTCTATATATGAAAAATTCTATAAAAAAAAAATGTAGACACGTTTTCATGCTATTAGATTCAACGGCACAAAAGTCCAACTCTAATTTAGTGTAGGATGTGCCAGAATAGCCCAAGGACATGGTCGTATGTCTTGGTGACAACTAGCTCTACTCTTTGCCATTTACCTTTGATGTCTATTTTCCGGAAGTTCAGCATGACACAAACAATGAATAATAATCAAGCATATGTAGTGTATTTGGTGTATAAATTCAAAAGAAATTATTAGTTGTTTCGACGACTCCAATTATCAAGTTCTTGAAGTGATACAATTTTACTTTGTTGAAAGCGATATTCGCGTGGATGAAGAATTTGTTTTTAATGAGATGACTTATTTTTTATTCTTTGATAAGATTCACCATCTCTAGAATTTTGTATTGTTTTACACTCTTAGATCGATAAAGAGACAGAAGCACTGACATAGCCCCGAGCCACCACCGAAACTTTCGTACCCACTAGAAAATCGTTGTGAAGTAGTTTCATTACGGTTTTTTTAATTTGTTGTACAACTATTTTTCAGCCTCGGCTTATTCATTATAATTATCAAGAATCTGTGACACCCTCCAACTGATATTAATATCGGAACTCGTTTTCTTTTACTTCTTCTATGGAATTTCATAGAGAATTTGTTGCATCTCGTTCCGAACCTTAAGAAATACTTTTGTGCATGATCTCACAATTTTTTCGGGATCATTGTCACTCAAGTGGTATTTCTTTCGAGTTATCTCGCCACTTCTCATTTCTCATTCACAAAAGTGACAAGTGATCCCGTTCGCACATCCTTGGTTGCGCGTACAATATTTATTTTCATCGTCATCAACCATGTTCCTAAACAACAATACAAAATTCAAAATTACATTCAAACAATCTTATATTCTAAATTTAAAATCAAAATTCACAATTCCATATCAACAATCTTATTATAAATTCAAAATCAAAATTCAGAATTTCATATCAACAATTTTGTATTCTAAAATTCAAATCAAAATTCACAATTTCATATCAACAATTTTATATTATAAATTCAATATCACAAATTAACAATTTCATATCAACTATCTTTTACTCTAAATTAAAAATTTAAAATTAACCATTCTCATAACAATCTTATATTCGAAATTCAAAATCTAAAGTCACAATCAATGTTTTACGTTTATAACCACCATCCTTACCAAATAATAAATCAGGAAAATTTACAGTCGCCTATTAATTTTTCAGTCGCTGCAAACCACCGTCAACCGCCGAGAAAAAATGAAACTCGTCGGAACTTCAAAAAAAGTTAAGCATTTTAAAGATAATATATTCCCGATCGCAAATATGTAAAAAAAATTCTCAAAAACATGCCTAAACAACTACATCTACAAAACAAAATGAAAATTTATAAACCCTAAAAAAAATTAGTATCCGGCGGTTACCTAGATCTACGACCGGTAGTTTATAATTTGTACAACTTACCTCGATTTTAGCTGGAGATGTGGAGACCGAGCTTAAATTCGTCGGTATTGTATAATTCTTGCTCTTCGACCGTCGGTTTTTAGAGGTAAGAAAGTGGCAATTTGGTAAAAAAAAATTGCGATATTTAGCTTTATATAAGTGTCCAAATTATTGCGAGAAATCTATTTTAGTTGGTAAATTGGCGATAAATTGGATTGGTAATATAAACGATAACGAGTTTTTTGCCGAGAACTTGATTTTTGCGGTATTTTGGCGATAAATTGGTGTCTTGGGTTTAACCTATTGACCACTAAGGTGAACACATATTGAAATTTCTCCCATTATTGCTTAAAATGATTGTAAAGGGGATGTTAATTTTCTATTTTGAACATTTAAAAATCCTATATGAAGATTTAAAATCAAAACAAAAGAAATTAAGAAAAATTGTATAGATTTATTGATATTGTTGTCTTTTTAATAACAATATCGATAAATTTTCAAAAGATTTTTCAATTGTTTGAATTTATTGACATTGATGACAATAAACAAGCAACAATATTAATAAATCTTCAACCATTTCCCACATGTTCGGAAAGCTGTTCAAAGTTTTTCAGAATTCATATCGTTCTTTCATTGTTTTTTAACTTCACAAAATAAATCGACAAAAAACACAAGTCGAACGGTTTTCTTCATGAATTAAGAAAAAAAAATGTATAGATTTATTGATATCGTTGTCTTTTTAATAACAATGTCCATAAGTTTTCAAAAGATTTTTCAAATTTGTTTAAATTTATTGACATTGATGACGATAAACAGGCAACAATATCAATAAATCTTCAACCATTTCCACATGTTTCGGAAATCTATTCAAAGTTTTTCAGAATTCAGAGGATCGTTCTTTCATTGTTTTTTACCTTCACAAAATAAATCGACAAAAAACACAAGTAGAATGGTTTCATGAATTAAGAAAAAAATGTATAGATTTATTAATATCGTTTTCTTTTTAATAACAATGTCCATATGTTTTCAAAAAAAAAAATCAAATATGTTTGAATTTATTGACATTCATGGCAAAAAACAGGCAACAATATCAAAAAATCTTCAGCCATTTCCCACATGTTTCGGAAATTTGTTCTCAGTGTTTCAGAGTTCAGAGGATCGTTCTTTTATTATTTTTTAACTTCACAAAAAAAAAAAAAAAAAAAAAACACAAGTAGAACGTTTTTTTTTCATGAAAGCCTCTAAAAACCGAAAGTAAGAAAATGCACGAAAAAATGAGAACATACCTTTTTGGTGAGCATGAAACCACTGAAACACGTATAACAATCTTCAATGATCTAATTTTCAAAAAGAAATCTTCGCGAAGGAGAGTGACGAGAGAGAGAAAGAGACTGGGAATACAAATAGTATTGAGGCTGTAGTTTAAAATAATCCATGCTTATTCTGCTTGATAGATGCATGAACGAAACGAGTAAAAGTTGACCTTGCATGTTGGACCATTTTTTGGGCCTTCCTTTAGAGACTAAATGGCTATCAGAGTCCTTGAATTGCTAAAAGAAAAGGGTTTGAAGTTCTGCTCAAGCTAACACAGCCAATTGCTTTCTTTTCTTTTCATGGAGGCAATCTCACCAAGAAAAGTAAAATAAAAAAGCAAAAAAAAAAAAAGAGGAAAAGGGAAACGTAGAACAAAAAAATTAGATTCATCGAATCAAAATCTTGCAAGACATTAGGAACACGAGTTGATTGTGAAATAGCATTGTACACAATCAAACTAAATTTAGTACGACATCAAATCTTGTAGCAAAAGGCAACAAAAGTGTCGATTTGAAATTGTATACATCCATAGTACCTCAAATAACTTAGTTCTCATTTACCTCCAAAGAATCATTTACAAGATGAAAAAGGCACGCAAGGTAAAATACTTCTAAAAAAAACCTACAGCGCGAAATAAGCCATTGGGGACTGTAATTCTAACAAATATACACTCAGCGAAAATTGGAAAACAATGAAGCATAAAAACAGAGAAAGTAACAAACTTAGGGCTAAAAAGTACGCACTTAAAATTTCCAGGGTAGTTTGATCTTGAGCTTGTTTTTGGCCAGCAAATGCTTCAGATGAGCGTGGCTCAGAAAAGGACGCACTTAATTTAATCTTGCTTATCTTATTATAAGCTCGTCCACAAGGAGCTGAGTCTAGATGCAAGCTTTGCACTCTTGTAGTCCTCTCGTAGTTGAATAAACCTGATTCAGCAGCCAAAGTAATACAAAAATTATATCCCCCATTTCAAAATCATAATTAACCCTTTCAAGCAGAATTTGAAAATAGTATTGCCCTACCTTTGGGCGTCTTTTCGAATACTTGGGGTGCCTTCGAAAAGCGTTGAGAGACTTTCAGGAGCGACAATGAAGACATTGGCCATACTAGACGCAGAAGGATTCATTAGAAAATCTTATTGGAATAATTAATTCATCAATGGGATTCAATTACTTACATGCCAAGCAATTCAAAACTCTCGTCAACTGACGGAGCATTGAAGGTGCGCACAAATTCTCCGTATTCTGTTATGTCACGCTTCAGCCTCAGTCCTCCACTTCAGAACATTAAAAATATATCATATAGGTCAGACTGATGAATATGTTCAGTTGGCTCAATAAATTACTGCAAACTACATAATAATTGAGGGAATGTCTTCCAAGTCATCACTCCATATACCTGATTCAGCAGAACAAAAATGTGGACCATCTCTGTTGAGTAGACAAATTCTAATTGTATCCGTTATCATTCATTAAGAAAATTATAATTGCGTTTCCTTTTGTTTTTTAATTATATATCCATTTTTAACACTCATTTGGCAATTTTGCTTAACATGCTTTTTTTCCTACTAACTGGAACATTTTGAGAACTCCTTTTACCTGGGGTTAAATGTGAACTTTTGCCAATGATTAAGGAGCCCTTTATGCAAGCGGTTTCCCTGTCATCATGACACGGCCAGCAATATCAAAAGATAGATCGTGTATTTTTGGAATATGGTTAATGAGAATAATAAGAGGGCATACCAATTCTGTTAGGAATGCTTGTTTGTTAAGACCTTCAAGTGCAGTGAAGGCAGATTCTAGTACGCGGGAAAGATAAGCGACAACTCTGAATCAAGAAAAAGAAAGCATGTTAAATGTAATTCAGAATCAACATGGAATGAAACTGTCCTTTTGATCATCGGAAAATAAATAAGAGCCAATAAGTCAAGTAAACTATTACTATTCTTGTCTCATTTAATACATGAGAATTCTTGCCAAAAGAAATAGACATAATGGCTGGCCGAACCAAGACTAAAGCAACCAAAATTTAACAAACAAAAAAATAAAACAAGGTGTTTATCATATCTCACTACTTCCTTTAGATCATTTAGACTACTCCAAATTACAGTCAGTCATGCTAAAACGTTTTTCCAAAATTATAATACACTCCTACATTTAAACAAGTAACATCAACTCAACAAACAATTCTTGAAATGCTCAAAGAAGTGACAGTGAGACACACCATAATCAATTTCCTAAAAAACTAAAAAATAAAAAATAAAATAAAAAAATTCCAGAAAACTGGTTTTATGTTCACAATAGGATATTAGATACCAGGGAAATTTAACAATAATAGATATTTAAGGGGTTAATATCGTATAATTAAAAGTTATATTAGTCTTCAAAATGTGGAGAATACTAGAGAAACACATCGAACAATTAGATTGGCATTGTATTAGGAGAGCCACGAGTCTCTCTAATTACTCGGCTGCCGTTGAACTCCAAGTAAAAAATTGTGATTGCCACATAAGTCAACAAAATCTTACAAGAAAAATTAGCTTCTACTTTTGTACCTTGTGCATGCATTTGTTGGCCGATGATCAGGAGCAATTCCATCGTCTGGTGACCGGAAGTCTGTGGACTTTTGTTCAGATGAGAGTAACCGATCCACCTACAAAGCATGGGTTTCGAGGAAGAAACGAAACACTAAATCAAATTAAACCCCATACTTGGCTGTATGTGATCATTAATAAAGTCGAAGGAAAAACGATTGTTGGGATTTGAGAGGCTAATGCTGACCTCAGCCATGACGGTTTCAATGCATTGTTGAAGTCCTTTATATGCAGCACCCTCCGCACTGGACATAGCTGTCGCCATCTCCTCACATGAGGCAGCATGCGCACCGTCCACAGGCAGCAAAAGCCGAGAAATAGAATTTGCAAAGTACTGCGGAATTAAAAGAATGGGCGTTGAAGTAAGAAGAGAAGAAAAGAAGGCATTTGAGCAAGAGCCAGAAAGTGCACACAAGTAGGTAAATTTCTCCCTCGGCTAAACTTTTGGCAGAGTTTTTTTATATTCACATAATTTCAAGGAAAAATGCGCGCTAGAAAGAGATTGTCAAGAAAGGCGTGCTGACAGGTCTATGGATCAAGCATTTTTGAGGAGGGGACTGGAATTAAGAAGGGGTCTGGAAGGGTTTCAACCTCAATAGTGCACTATGGCTTCACAGTCCAAGCAAGGATTTCAAGGCCTTTTCATTGGTAATTCAGAACGTGATTGCGCTAGTACCGTGTAATTAGGAAATTTGGGTTTGTGGAACGCCGGTTTTGGATATCTCTTCTTATATCCCTGCTTCCTTTTAAAGATTTTGGTCTTGTCCATAGTGTTGGGACTTTTGGTTTTCCTTTGTAAATAAGCCTAAGGCAATGATTTCGGCTACTGTATCGTTTCTGGCTAGTTTGCATGCTGGATTGGCGTTGGATCCTAGGGTTGGCTTCTATCGGCTCATCTTCTTTTTGTGTAAATCAGTTTTTTTCCTCTATTAATACAAGAAAGTTGTTATTTAAAAAATAAAGCGTAAGCAATTAAAACACATACTTGCTGGACTATAGCCACACTACTACCACAGCGCTGCACAGCCACCATGAAAGATCTGAAGCTACCTTCTCCAGCAGCAGCGGCAGCTTCGGCCTAAGCACATATAACAAAACGCACTTTTTCAGGACTAGGAATTATTTTAGACAAAACTCGTAGGACAAAGATTAACAAATGCATGGGCGTAAGGGATTAGGTCATCACATTCGATGCAGCCGCAGCAGCCACTCTTCTACTGACGGCGGTCCCGATCATGAATTTTTCCCTCAATGCAGCAGCTTCAGTCAGGCCGTCTCTAGCCCTTTCCAGCCCCTCCGTTATATATTGACTTACCTGGGTAAATCAATTAAAACCACATTTTCTATCAGGGACTTCGCACATTTAGTAAATCATCATCCATTTGCTTGACAAAGCTTACTTGGTCCAGGAGACAAGTAAACACGGATTTGACATTGGTTGCAAGAGTGGCAGCCTGCATATGATCAGATAAAAATTGCTTAACAGGAATTGGTTCATAACCTCGTCACCACAAGAATGACACTATTATGCCTGTAACTTGACACTTGCTCAAATTTGAAAGACGGACTGATGAAAATTTTGTTTTTGTTTTATGCCATTTTATGTTGTCTTTTAAGAGCATGTTTTTTCCCCTGGGCGCTTAACAGGAAGTTGTATCCGGTGCAGAATAGAACTGTTGAGAAAAATAAATAAACAAAGATTACTTGAGATGAGAACAAACTGCATCGGGAAATGGCTTCTTCATTCCAACGCACAAACTCAGTTACAACAGTGACAGATATTTGTTGGTGAGAAGTTGCTACGGAAGCTCCTTTTGACCGTCCAATAGTTCCAGATGACTCAGTGATCTGCTGATTCTCAGCACGTAGATCAGCCATCTGCAGAACATCATCACCAAAAAAGTTAGTGTCCCTATGAAAGTATCTGCTGATTTCTAGAAACAATTGACAAACCTTTGCTTGATAAAGTTGTTTGAGAGAAGCTTGCTCATGTTCAGGATATTCATCCTTGTGAGCAGAAAACAGCGACTCTGTGAGGCCTGTACAATCAAAATATAGTTCTAATTAAGATTAATGGGACTTCTTTGCCACATGAAGATCTACTCAGTAAGACACGAAATCAAACTAACCACTTCCATTTCATTTGTCTAGTAAGAATGTAGCTTTAAAAGAAAATAAGAGGCAGTAAAAAAGTTCCAGCGCAAAATGGAACATTTATTTGTCCGTCTACTCTAATAAGTCCAATGGATGCTGAATAGAAGGGATCAATAATAATCCTGTTTAAATGAAATAATCAATTTTTAAGTTGGTTAATCACCTTCAATATCCAAGTCTCCACATCCTACAGCATGCAAATCTTTAGCAAGTTCTTGAGTCTTTTCGTACGCTACTGCCAGCATTCTAAGATACTGCCGAAGACACGGGAGATCAAAAATAGATCATTGGTGTAGTCTGAGCTTAGCGCGGAGAGAAGTACACGGTTATTAAAATTACTCATTAGTTCTACCTACCAATAGAAGCCCACCTTCTTCCATAGAAGGTAGGTTAACAAGAGATGGCTTCACCAATAGCTTATCCAAAAGTGCAGTTATTCTTTGTTCCAAGACTCGCTGTGTGCGACAAAAAGGTAAAGTAAGAGTTGTGTACTTAATCAATTATGCAACAAGCAAGCCATAACAAAACCAACAAAGCAGTAAGTTGCTCGTAAGCACTGGCTGTACCTGAACTAGAATAGACATAACCTCATTTGGGGAAGGGAATACAGCCATAATCGTAGCTGCCTCCTTCCGTACAGTATCTGCAAGACGGGTTAGAAAATGTAATTAATCAAATTTCTAATAGAATTTTAACTCTTGCAAAAGATTAAAAAACACCCAAGACCTGTAATTTCCTTGTACAAGGAACTAAGTCCTCGAGCAACATTGCTGGGAGTGACCTGTGAGCTATGATCACCAAGAACCAATCTTGTATCAGCACTCATGACTTCCAAGTCAATAAACATTGGACGTGTAGCCACATAATGTTGCATGGCACTGGTACCCCTGTTGAACTGCATTGCAAAATTCAACAAAACTTCAGTCAGTTTGAAAGCAAATTAAATTCAAAATCTAATGTGTATGATGAGGTATAATGGAAGAAGACCCCTCTATTGGAAAGACATTTTACTTGATATAGTTGAGGTTTACTATCATTTATGTGGTATAAAAACATATACCTGGGATAAAATTTTGGCACATTCAGCCATGGTAGATAATTCTCTTCTTTGTGATGCAGCATCAAACCGCGCTAACAATCTATTCTCAAGTTCTACACAAGAAATAAATTAGGAAGAAACATAAGTCCAAAAGATATAGAACCGAGATTTTCAATCAACAAAACACCCCGTTCACACAAATTAAAAAATCACTGCATGTAAGGAATGGTTCAAGTCATCTGTTGGTGCATACCATGTGTCCCTTCGTTAATCAATTTAAGGCTCGCCTATGGCCATTTCTATGGCTTGACACCTTTGAAAAATGTTATATACTATTTATTTAGTTGCTAATAATAAAAGGCTAGATACCATTGCAATATTCCTGAAGATTAGCAACTGCAACTTCCAATCCTCTGCTAGCTGTTGCATTGCCTGATTGCCCAGTCATACCTTGTCTCCCAACGTCCTCCTCGGCAAATGACCCTACACCAGTACAAATATTGTTTGAGGTAATGTGTTTGTGATCTTGAAGCTGTACATGAAAAAAACCACTGGCAATATTTAGTTTTGACTTTTTTTCTAGTGTAAAAAGGGTAGGAATATAAATCGACTTGGAAAGTAACTTAGGCTATAGTTGGCCTAGAAATATAAAAAATCATGCAATTAGCTAGAAGGGCTAATAAAACTCAAACCCCTGGAGATCCTAATTTAGCCTTCAACAGAAAGACTGTGGGTGCGGTTACATGTGTTTGTGACCCATTTGCTCAGTTCCATAGACAGTAAGAATTATGGAAATGTTATTGTCAGCCCGCCTCTTTGAATGGGACCAAGATAATAAACCAACATCGTGATAAATAAAGGATTGTGGAAGCAATATTATGTCATACGCAATTTTTGTGCAATTGACGCAGCCTCAGCAACACGGCTATCATCAGAAAACAGAGGTGAAAGTTCCATCAGGTCGCCTGGACTGCTATTAAACTCCATCAGATACTGCACCATTGATTTACACGTGGGGTTATACCTCTTACAATCCAAAAGGTCCTACAAACATAACTCCAAGTGGAAACCTTACCTTTATCAGTTCTATTGTTTGACTAGCAGTGTCTCTCTGAGCATCTGCACTCTGGCATGAGAAATCCACACAAATGGAAACGGGTAACTAACCACCAATATTCATGGAAAGTTCCATAACCAAAATGAAAGTAGACATGAAACGAGGGACAAACTTCACCTGCAAGTGATCTCCTATCTTCGCAGCGGTCTGTCCAACACTTGATATACGCGAATCCAGTCTTGCAAAGCTATCAAATAAGCCATCTACACCTTTTTCTAGCTGATAAAAAAGTACGAAATCTCATACATGTTGGCCAAAAATAACATATGGCTACAAGTATATACTCAATTCTGTAAATATGCTGGGTAATATGCGCGAATCCAGTCTTGCAAAGCTATCAAATAAGCTATCTATACCTTTTTCTAGCTGATGAAAAAGTCTGGAATTTCATATATGTCTACCAAAAATAACATATGGCTACCAATGCATACCCAGTTTTGTAACTATGCTGGGTAATAATACATTATAGAAATAAACCTGAGTCTACGTACAAAAATGAGAAACCACATTCAAATTGACAAACCTCAGTCAGTGTTTTACGGTGCTTAGAATCTTGCGCAGCGACCTCCTTCTTTACATTGTGAAGTCGCCCATCAATCTTCGGTGAAACAAACAAACAATTCAGCGAGATTGCCACAACTTTCTGACAGATGTATTATTTTGTGTGGCACAAAAACTATGTATACCTGTCTCCGAAGATCCACCAACTCTTTACACGAATCTTTGAACAAGGATAAGAGTTTATCTACTTGGGGGAATTCAGGGCCCGATTGCCCTGGAGCTGATTTCGCTACATTTGAAAAGGCGTCGCTTCCGATATGTCCTTCCGACGAATCAGTTTCTTCTTGGAAACAAGGAAGAAGCTCGCTCACCAAGTTCCCAAACAAGGCGTCGAATGAAAAATCACCCTGTGATTTCACGTCGGACTAACATCAGCTAAGGCTATATAACTAATTCCAAAATGTAAGCAATATGGGATTATCGATTTCACCTTGAAATCGTCAATGTCCAGAATGAGTGGAAGAGACGAGTTCGTAGATGCATCAGTTTTGATCCCATCTTTGATCTCTTTCATCGAAGAATTCACCACCAGATTACAAGAACAAATTTATCAGAAAGTTTTTACGGGAAATTACGATATATATTTAAATATAAAGAGAGATAGTTTGAGAGAGAGAGGAAGAGGAGAACATGAAAATTCTGAGATCGATTTGGATCTCTTTTAGAAGAGAAGTTTAATAATAATTGTTTTTCTTTTATTGAACAAAAAAAGAAGCAAATGTATCCCTAGCCAAAGAAAACCGAGAGAGAGAGAGAGAGAAATAAATTCGTCGTTTACTTGTACTACATAAAATTATATGTCATTTTTAATAGAATGGGCTGGGCCACAATAATTGAGTCGTAGAAGTTAAATTATAAATCGGGGATTTTTCCAACAATAACTATGTTTTTTTAAAACTACTTAACTAAAAATTCGGGAGGAAAGATGGTTTTTTTGTCTCGAGTTTACCCTATTTTTAAAAATTGGAAAAAACGCGGTTATATCACTACAATTAATTAGGTAACTTAATTAATCTCTCTTACATGCTAATTAACTTTATCCATTTTTCTCTTCATTAACTTCACATCCACTGCACCGACTTGTCAGACATCGCATCGGTTGTCATTCTCACTTCTGACTCTTCATGTTTTTATTTTCTTCGACACGTCATATAGGCAACCACTCTTGTCGAGACGCTTCATCCTCTTCTCTTTCTTCTGGTTTAAATTTTGAAAAACTTCCGACTCTTCATTTTATTCTTTTATCTTTTTTCGCCTCAGTTTTCTTTTGTTGGGATTGGTGCCCACAAAAGAGATATTATACATTAAAATACTTTTGTATTTGATTTTGCTGAGACATTAATAAAATTAAGTATTCATTTTTTATTATGTTTGTGTTTATGTATGAATGTTACGCTCTGAAACTGTCATCAACGAAACGGGTGCTAAGTACAGACTTGACAAGATAGCCCCTTGTGACAAGTTTAAACATTTGTTCGCAATCTTAAGATCGATTAAGCAATCGAATCTAAGTAATGATTGTTTGAATGAATCATGATATTTTATCTTGTGATATAGAGAGTTGTGACTCTGTGTTTCATTATAGATATCTTATAGAAGATAGTGAGCAAAACCAGTGATATTTTGAAGCTCGAGATAAAATCGTTTAATTAATCAAAACTTCAATATCACATACGAGGGGTACTTTGGTATTTACCTAAATTCTGAGGTGAATGCATAATTGATATGACACCTTATGACATTTGATTTGTCAATGGGCAATGGCTGAGTTATAGTTGCATATGACCCGACGGTTGGTGTCATAACGTTGTCATATTGGGTTATGTGATTCACATATATGAAATTCGTGTTGAAACAATGTTGATACATTAGTATCACACTATCCTTTGTTATGAGAGTGTAAATGAATAAACTTGGCCAGGTATTCATCGAATAAGAACATTCTTTGATTAAAACATGTGACATGTAAAAACATCTCACTCTATGTTTTTCTCATTCACAAATAACAAAGGAGTTAGTGAAATAATAACTCAAGGGAAAAACGGTAATTTTACATTCCTCTGCGTTACTAATACACATGAAGGGTAACATCATAAAGTATTATGTGGATCGTGTGAAAAATTATTTTGTCACATCAAACGAAAATAAACGCATATGAATTTAGAGAGTGTCTCACTATTAGTCGTTTAGTGAAATCGATTAATATTAAAAATTAAAAGATGGAAAATGTTTGTAAACTTTTGAGTCCGATCTTTATTCTAAACATTTGTTCATGTGGGTCCATAAAGTCTCAATGATAGACACTAAGAAAATATTAAATGAACAAGAACAATTGATTTACTCATTGAATATAAATTATGATTTATATCGAGAAAATTATTTGTTAAGTAACTTAATAAATAATTAGTTATTTATTGTTATATTTATTTAATAAATTATATTGTATTTAATAAATAAAAGAAGAAAATAAATATTTTCTCATTTCGTACTTATTTGTAAAGTATGAAAATGTTTAATGAAATGTTTAATAAATGAAAGTTCTAAATTTATTGAATTTAGAAATAAATCAAAATAATTTGGGAATAAATAAATTATTTTTGGCCGAGTGTTTTGACATGGTTTGGCCGAAAATAATAGGTCAATGGTTTGTAAAATGGTTTGAAATTAAGTAATGGGTTTGACCCAGGTTAAAGGCTTAAGGAAGCCATAATTTCATACTTAACCCTAGAAAACTTTCGGCCACTTTCTCTCCCTCCCCCTTGTGTGTGTTCGGCCGAAAGAAAGAAAAGAGAAAGAAAGAAAAAAAAAATCATTGCTTACTCTTGTTCTCTTGAGATTTCCCTTATTCCCGAGCGTTCATAGAAGAGTCCACACTCTTAATCTCACACATATTTTGAGTGTATTATTGTTGATTCTTCATTGTGGTGTTTGAGTGATTTTGTCTTCAATAGGGCCGACCAAAACAGTGAAGTTTTTTTTATTTAAAATCAATTCGAAGCCTCGACGCTCACCCGCCGGATTCACCTAAGCACACTTGTCCGGCAGATCCCAGGCGCACCCAGCAGTCCGTCCGGCAGAGCCCCGCGCCTCAATGTCCGGCGTGTCCCAGGCCTCCTTGTCCGGCGAAGACCCCAGGCGCACATAAGGCCCCGTCCGGCGTGCCTCCCTGTCCGGCGAAGCCCCTGCTCGGCGTGCCTCCCTCTCCGGCCGTGCACCTCACATCGAATTCGACAAGCTCTCTTCACGTGTTGACTTGACGAGGCCTTCCGGAGTTAGCGAGCAACATCCAAGATTGTTTACCTCGTAAGAAATTTGTTGCTTAACATGTTTAGAATAAAAATGTTTATTGACATGTTTATAATTTTTAATGTCTAAGTTAATTGTATATATTAAAAATGGTTTTTAATATATTAGATCTGATTATACATTTCCGCCGTATTTAAGATATATTATATAATTAATTGTTTAAGCATTAAATAAATTCCAACATCTCTCTGTCTTCTTCTCTCTTCTCTACTGTCAAGAACACCAAATACAAAGATATTTGACCTAAAAACTGTCTATTCTCCCCTCGCACAAACCCAACGATGAAAAAAATCTCGTCTCTGAGTTCAAGCAATGATGACGAACGAGTCTCCGCACCTTCTAAAAAGAAGACTTCTCGTTAGTCTTCGGGAACCAAAAAAAGGCATAAAGTTTCCTATGAATCATCTTATGAGTTGTCCGATTCAGATTACAAGGTTAGAAAACTGTTATTCTAGTATTTTTCTTGAATTTTAATAGATGCATGTGATGGAACGAAAGTTTTAGATATTATCTCGTCATGAAACTAATATTAATGTCTAATAAATGGCGGACACAAAATGGTTTAGACGAAATCATCTTGTGACGAGTTTGTCACGAAATGGTTATTCAGTGACGATGTTGACAGAAATTTGTCTTATACCTTTCATGTCAATATCGTCGAGAAATTAGTCTTCCATGACAACTGGGTCATGAATGATGTTTTCGTCACAACATGGTCATGATCACTGTTGAAAATTATTTAACGATTAAACAATATTATTATATAACACACCAATATGTGGCAAAAATATATAATAAGATCTAAAAATAAATTAAACACATTTAACATATTAAACAACCTAGACATTAAAAAAATCACTAACATGTCAATAAACTATTTATTCAAAACATGTTGTCAACAAATTAAATAAACGATCTAACAACTTATAAACAAATTTACAAAATTCAATCAGATCCAATTCGTTTAGGAGACTCGCATTAGAGGTTGTAAACAACCTCGTGCGTTGCTAGCTAACGTCGGAGTGCCTCGTCGGATTCCAAGAATCTGCCTCGCCGAATCAGTCTGTCAGGCTCGCCGGATTGGAAACTGGCCGACCGGCGGAGATGGGCTTGCGGGTTCTTTCGAGTCGCTGGAGCTCCGGGACCTGTGCACCTAGGTGGACAGAGGCTAGGACGAGGTGATGGAGAAATGGCTCGAGCTGGATGCGCGTGGAGCGCACGTGGTAGCACAGGTGGACGTGGGGCCTGCTTGTCCGGCGAGAAATCCTGTCCGGCGAAGTCTTTCCTGGCAGCTGGTAGCTGAAATGAGCCTCGTCGCGTCTCGCTCATTTTCTTCGCGTTTTGGCTGATTTCCTGTAGGTAAAACGTCACTCAAACACCATGAGAAAATTCAATGATAATTCTCTCAGGTTTTGGTGAGATTGAGAGGGTAGACTCTTCAATTGAATAACGAAGAACAAAGAGAATCACTCAAGAACAAATTGAGAAATCAATAAAATATTTCTTGATCTCTCTCTTTCTAAAACTCTCGGCCAACACCCAAGTGGAAATGGATTCACTTGGCTGAGTAAAATTTAGGGTTTCAAATAAACCCTTTAAATAGAGAAAGAGGGGGCTTTTTTTTATGTCAAACCCATTAGTCAAACTTAAGTTCGTTGTTCTTTAAATGAATTTCAAAAATTGATTTATTGACCTAATTCTTTAATTATGGCCGAATATCATCTGTAATATTCTCCAAAAGTATATTGATATTTCTAAAATAATATTTAATTACTTTAAAACATCTCATTTATTTAATGACAAATCATTAATTATTTTCATACTCTTCAAAGTTCAAAGTAGTACGAAACGATAAAATATTTATTTTCATCTTTTATTTATTTTAATCATCAAAATTTATTATTATCCATATAATAACATAATATGATTCCTTAAATAATTGTAATAATAAATAACTAATTGTTTATTCAATTACTTAGCAAATCATTCTCTTAGTGTAAATCATAATTTACGTTCAATCAGAAAATCAAGTCGTTCTAATTCAATAATAAATCTCGTATGAGAGTCTATCATTGAGACCTAATAGACCCACATGAACGAAACTTTATAAAAATATCGGACTCAAAAGTTCACAAAAATTTTATGTATTTTAATTCTTAATATTAGTCGATTACACTAAAGGACTAATATTGAAATTCTCTAAGTTCATATGCGTTTATTTTCCGTTTGATGTGACAAAACAATTCTTCACACAATCCACAGATTATTTTACGATATTACCCTTCATGTGTATCAGTAACTTAGAGGAACGTCAAATTACCATTTTACCTCGGAGTTATTATTTCACTAACACTTTTGTTATTTGTGAATGAGAAAAACATAGAGTGAGATGTATCTACATGTCACATGTTTTAATAAAAAAATATTCTATCCGATGAATAATAGGCCTGGTTTATTCATTTACTCTCATAACAAAGCATAGTGTGATACTAGTGCATTGACATTGTTTTAATACGAATTCGTATTTGTAAATCACATAACCCAATATAACAAAGTTATGACACCAACCGCTGGGTCAGATGCAACTTCAATTTAGCCATTGCCCATTGAAAAATCAAATGTCATAAGGCGTCATATCGATTATGCATTCACTTTAGTATTTAGGTAAGTACCAATATACCCCTCCTATGTGATTTTGAAGTTTTGAGTGGTTAAATGGTTTTATCTCAAGATTCAGAGTATCACAAGTCTTGTTCAATATCTTCTGTAAGATATCAATAATGAAACACAGTCACAACTCTCTATACCACAAGATAAGATATCCTGATTCATTCAAACAATCATTACTCAGATTTGATTACCCTATCAATTTTTAGATTGCGGACTAATATTTAAACTAGTCACAATCGACTTTCTTGTCAAGTATGTACTTAGCACCCCTTTTGTCGATGACAGTTTCAGGGCGTAGCAAACATACATAAACACAAACTTAATTAAGAATGAATATTTAATTTTATTTAATGTTTCTGCAAAAACCAAATATAAGGTATTTATAATGTCTAATATCTCTTTTGTGGGCACCAATCCCAACAATAACATGATTTCGTGACCATGTTGTCACGAGTTTATTAAATGTTTTTTTTGCATGATTTTCATGTTCAAATTTATTAAATGTTGTTCGTATAATGTGTTGGAATCGATATAGAATTTAACAATTTATTATCATATCGTATATGGCGGAATATAAAAAATTGTTTTTAAGATGTGTAAAACTATTTATTACATAGACAAAGTGCATGAACATGTTATTATTTAAAACTCATGATTGATATGAAAAGAGCTTACTACCTTTTCTTGACGCTTGATATTCGAGAGTTTTCTCGGATAAAGATCCTTTGTCCCGCCTCATTACTTTTCGTCTTTTGATTATCGAGCAACCATAAGAGTTTATATCACAAGAGTTTCGAGTGTTTATAGAGTTTAGTGAGTGGACACTATTAAAGACTTTAAATCAAGAACGAATTTTGAATCAAAAGCTAATACTCTAGATCAAGTGCGGATGTAGGTGCCAAAAAAGTATTTTAGAGAGAGAGAGGGAGAGAGATGATCGGGCAAGAGCTAGAGAGAGCAAGTGCAAAAACTTATTTTCACATCTCAATATGAGGCTCTATTTATTGGAGAATGAAATAGAAAAAGAAGAATTGCTCTAACTAAGCCACATGAAACGTTGCAATTGTAAAATATCCAATCTTTTACAAACGTTTAAAACATACCCAATTAGTCCTACGTGGCATATTATTAGGCAATTGCAATTCCATTTTTGTCCTTTTTATTTTAGTTTTCGTGTGTTTTTATTTATTTTCAGTCTTTTTATATTAACGAAAATTAACCTGATTTTTAGGGAAATCTTGTTTAATTTTCTTATTTTAAACAGCGAATTTGTTTTTTAATTAATTCAGGATATTTTTTAATTAGTCAACTAATAAAGGCATAAACCATTTTATTTTTTCTTTAATTTTATTCAGATATATTTCATTAATTGCTATATTTTCTAATCGGTTACAAATTACAAGCATGAAATACTAGTTAATTTGCGTTAATTTATATACACGCGCATTTTAATCTTATCTATCCACCTGATTTCATGGGACTCAATTAACGCATATTAACCTTAGATCACGGGATTTCGACGTTAATTTTCAACTTTCAGATTTGAAATCGTTATTTAATGGTTTTAATATTTTTTTGATATAGTCAACTATCTTCTTTAATTTACAATCGAATTAGTTCATTTCTGTCATTAATGGCTATTTTAAACAGACACTGTTTTACGTGTTAATTTTGGTTAATTTATGGTGTACAGCTACGAATTTCCTGTTTTGTAGCCTTTTTTATGGCAGTATTAATTGATATATTTAATTCTGTTTTTAATTTTAACTATTGATGCGAATAATTCCAATTAAGATATATTCTTTCCGAATATATTTAGCCTAAAATCTTGTTTGATTTAAAAAATAAAATCTTAACTTTTTTTTTCCTAAAAAGATGCCAAGATATTCGGTATCTATTACTAATAAATGAAATTAATATCAATCGAATATAATATTGAGAATTTGAAATTTAAAAATTTATTTTGTAATTCACCTATGTTTACTGATTCTCAAAATCTATATGATTTTCGTATTAATTTTGGTTAATATGTGCCTCTACTGCTAGTATGTTGTACAGTTACAAATATCCTATCCTATTTTGTAGTTGTTATTGATTATAAACTTAATTGATATTTCCCTTTTTATCTATAATTCATATAGTCAATAATTGAATTTTGAATCAGTCGAATATAATCTTGAATCTTGAAATTTAATTTTTGATTTTGAAACTTAAAATATGGTAACTGATATGAAAAAGAACACTATTTTACGTGTTAATTTTGGTTAATTTGTGGTGCATAGTTACGAATTTCCTGTTTTGTAGCCTTATTCCATTCTGTTAATAGTTTTAACTATTAATTCGAATAATTCCAAATTGATGTTAAGATATATTCTTTCCGAATATGTTTAGTCTAAAATCTTTTTTTATTTAAAAAATAAACTTTACCTTTTTATTTCCAAAAATGGTGACCAAATATTCGGTATCTATTACTAATAAATGAAATTTATATCAGTTAAATATAATCTTGAGATTTTGAAATTTAAAAATTTATTTTATAATTCAGTTATGTTACTGATTTCCAAAATTTATATGATTTTCGTATTAATTTTGGTTAATTTGTCTCTCTGTTAATAACGTGTTGTACAGTAACTATTAATTTTCGTTAATTTCTGTGACGAAAAAGTTCATAATGATTCTAGGGGAAAAGAAAATACAGATCTAATTGAAATATTTGAGGGGGAAACAAATTACAGATGTAATTACAATAAAATAAAAACTATATGAACGTTCTTTTTCGTCATACTCTTTTTCTTTTCGCCGGTCGCCGACTTCTTCATCATCTTCTTCTTCTTTCATTATTTCGAGTTCTATTGATTTGGAGCTTTCTCGGTCGCCGGAGTTTTCTTCTCCTCCACCAACTTCTCCTTCGCTGGCTTCTTATCTTCCTTCGAGGCCATTGAAATCGTAGATTTTTCTTCGTAGAGAGAGAAGAGATGAGATAGTAGTATTGGTTTAGAGTGAGAGAAAGTGACAATTCGGATTCAAGAGAGAGAATAGTTACGTGCGTTTGTGTTTCGGTGGGAATGAGAGAGAGTAAGTTTGAGTGTTGAAGGGGGTTAGAGTTTAAGAGATTTGATGGGGTATATAACAACTTTCCAAAACAATTTCTCCCTCCAAAAATTAAAAGTCTTCATTAATTTTTATTAATTTCCAACATATCCAGCTCTTTAATTGGAGAGAGAAATTGAGTCTCTCTTTATGCATAAAATCCGGCCATAATTTATTTAATTTTCGGAAATTAATTTCCAAAAATTACAAAACCGAAAAGGGTATAATAGTTCGATAATTTGCGTTAATTTTTACAACTGAGTATTAACCAAAACTTACAAAAAATTGGGTATTTTGCAAACTCAATACTATAGAAAGGTATATAGCTCTTTATCCCATAGAAAAATGGTAATTAACATTTTCCTATTGTGTATTCATGACACAATGTTTGATTTCCTCTTCTCTTTCTCTTGATATTGGCCAGCCATGCATGTCCATAAAGTGACATATATTTGTTTACTCACTTAACACATTTGTTTCATTCTCAAATAAATTCACTTTCTCTTTTCTTTTGAGCAAGTATCAATATAGAATAATGTACAAAATAACAAGAGATATTTCTCTCTCTCTCTCTCTCTCTCTCTCTCTCTCTCTCTCTCTCTCTCTCTTTGACTTTATTCAGCCGGATAAATGTCCCTCATTGATGCATCATGCCCGAGTAAATTTCTTGTGTATACACACATATTTACTTCCTAATTTATTCATAACAAAATAAGGAAATACCTTCATATTATTGCCCAATACAATAACATGTCACAAAATTTAATTCACTAAACTTAAAACAATTTGTAGCCGTGTAAATCAATTCAATTTGTGAGAAAAATTCAAAATCTTATTTTGATATTTTTACATTAATTGTCTGTGAGGACGAAAATACCCTTTAGATCATTTTTCGGAAAATACGTCTAGTTCTACAATTAAACTTATTTTGACTTAGCTTTTAATTTAACAAACTCGACTCTAATGACTTGTAATAGTGAACTCATGGAACCAAATGAACAAAGTTTTAACTAAAACTCTTGGACTCAAAGCTCACAAACTTTTTCAAGTCTAGTTTAATGTCAACTAACTCCACTAAAAACTTGACACTGAAACTCTCTCGGTTCAAATGAATATATTTTATACTTAAAAATACACTTATTTGTTATGAGTGAATCCACTAAATATTATCGAATGATTACCCTTCATGAATATCATTAATTAGATGTGATTTGCAAAATTCTCATTTTACCCTTCTAGTTGTTATTTCTTCAACTCATTTAGTATTTGTGAATAAATTAGAAACAATGTATTGACGATGAGTTAACAAGTCACAACATTTCATCCAAAATAATCCTTTTTTCAATTTGGACACTTGTGGATACATTCATTCACAATCAAAGTAATACAACATGATGTGATATACATTGCATTTCAGCAACCTTGTACATGAATTCCATATCTATGAGAACTTCACAAAGTATACTCATGTCAACTTCATAACCCAATACATCACCAACAGAGTGCATCTAGTTCACAAACTTGGATCTAGAGTGTAACTTTCTCAAATGAATGAATATATTGAAGTTATGAAATGACATGTCCCATTTCAGGATTAAGGTAAGTACGATGCAATTCATACATAGTGACTTTGAGACATAAGATATTAAATACTTTGTTCTTACATTATCTTTAAAGGTGCACTGATCAATTCAATATATTCGGAATATACACTGGAAGAACTGTAGAGTTCCTAACTCTCTATGCCTTGTAACTGTGCACCATAGATTCTTCCAATAATCATACTAGGGTCAATAGTCCGTTGATCTTTAGATTGTGAATATTTCATTTTCAGCAAACCATGATGAGTTTGTTCATGCAAATCTACATTTGTCTCTTCATACGTTGTTAGGTTTGATTATGGACTATAAGACTATTGAATATCATAAATCTTCAATTAAACAAAAAAAGAATGAATGAAAGTTTCAACTATTATTAATTTAATTAGCAAATTACAATAAGGACTCATGAGAGATTTATATTACATCGATATGCAAATAAATAATCTTCTTGTGAGCATATCTGCCAACATAGTGATTATTAGCAACAAATATGTTATATCGGATTAGTTGTGGTTAAATTTAAGTTGATTTTGAGTTTTGAACGTTACAAAATGATGAACGCCTTAAATGTCATTATACGTACGATGAAAACTTTGAATTTCGTCGTACGTACGATATCGTACGATACAATGCGATATAAAAATAACAAAAAATGACAGTTTAGACGTAATTTTTTTAAAGTGACGTCTTAAAGTCTACGATGATGTATGATAGCGTCGTACACCATCGTACGTTATCGTACACCATAGTATAACACTTTAGACGTGGCTTTTAAAAAAACAGCGTCTAAACCATCATTTTTGTTATTTTAATATCGCATTGTATCGTACGATATCGTACGGTATTGTACGTATGATGAAATTCAAAAATTTCATGGTGCTAATGACACAATAATATTTAAGGTGTTTATCGTTTTTTAAATCTCGAACTCAAGATCAGTTTAAACTTAATCAAAATTAACTTGATTTAGCATATACGGTGCTAATGGTAATTATACAAATTACATTTAATAACTTTTAGCAAGAATATCATGAAAAAATGATAAGTTAAATCTCTTAATATTTTTTAAAAAACTAAATGTTTTGAGTATAAAAGCATTTTTGTCCAATTTTGAACTTATAATCCATTTTTAAACATTTTTGATAGAGTGCGTATAATCTGAATATGTAACATATTTTTAATCTAAAAAATAAAATTCCTCTAATATTTCTTTGACAATTAAACAATTAAACCAACGAAATGAATTTTCTATCTAAAATTTGATTTTCTTTTCTTTCATATTGTTTAGGGAGATAAAATGAAAACCTGGAAAAGTCTTAAAAATCCCTTCCTTCCCTCCCTTGATTTTTTGTTTCCTTCTTCTTTCTCTTCGCTTCTCTCGCTCTCTCTCTCTCCGTCGTGTTCACTCTGCTTCGCCGAAGAAAAGAGAAAAACGGAAACCCCTAAAGATTCTGAAACCCTAGAATTTGACCTCCATGTTCGCTTGACCGAATCCGAGTCGGAGTTTTGTTGAAGAGACTCCACAGCCATGGGTCGCCCTGAGCCGTGCGTTCTGTACTCTCAGACCTTCGTTCATCCCAATCTCGACGAGTACGTCGACGAGGTAAGAAAGATCCTCTATTTCACACTTGCTTCCGGTTTCGTAATCTTGCGAGTTTATCTTTCGATGGTCTAATATGCAATTCCGTTTTGTGAATTGATTTTTCAGTACAACTTTTCTTTTTCTTTTTCTTTCTTTCCTTATTTCTGTCTATTTGTCATTGGAGGCAATTAGTCGAGGGTGAAGCTATCTCTGTAAGAACAAGGAATTTAGTTTTGCTTTTAGAAGTCTTTGTCCTCACTAACATAAATGCCAAGAGCTCTGATTTGGTTCTGTTTCTCAGGTGCTGTTTAATGAACCAGTCGTGATTACTGCTTGTGAGTTCCTGGAGCAGAATGCTTCGTCGGCATCACAATCAGTTACTCTTGTTGGGTATGTGGAAGTGGAACTAGTAATTTCTGTTATGTTTTTTAATTTTCTTTCTTTCTTGTACTCATTGTGCATTTCGGTTATGCTACCATTTATAGTAAGTTGGTACGGGAAGTTTGGTTAGTTTCATTCATGCTGACTCTCAGGGCGGGTATTGATTTAACACTGCTCAATAATGGGTGCCTATAGATATATAAATTTTATGCTTGCCATCCTTTGGGCCATGTTAATCTTCTCTATTTCCTTCCAACTAAATCGGGTTTCTCGGTAGCGAATTGTAGATAGATGAAAAAATATATTGTAAGTAACTGTATATCCCGTTATTTCAGTGTAGTTTGTGTGTTTGTGTTCGTGTTAATATGTTATGTGTTATATGTTAATAGGGCAACTGCGCCACCTTCTTTTGCTCTTGAGGTATTTGTTCAATGCGAGGGAGAAACAAGGTTCAGGCGCCTCTGTCAACCTTTTCTATATTCGCATTCGTCTTCGAATGTGCTTGAAGTAGAGGTAATCGTTCCTTCCTTATAATGCATCTCTATTACCGAGTTTGTTTGTCTTTGTTGCACACACTATCTTTATCATTGAGTGAAGTGTTCAGGGTTGAATCAATATCAATACTTATATTTTCCAATTAGTTCACACAGGCATATTTTGTTTGGAGATGTTAAGTTAAGAAGTTGAAAGTTTAGTTAGAAGGTTAGAATGGATTTTCTTCTTTTGGACGCTGGGTACTGTGAAACAGGTTACAATTTTAGGGAAGTTTGAACCCTGTCAATATAAATTCCTGGCCTGGTTCAATATTTGGTCACATGGAAGTTTTCTTTCGAACTTTTTTAATGATGGTAAATGTTTTATCACATGGAAGTTATATCACACGGATATGAGATTTACTCTAGGCTGATGAGATTTACTCTGGGCTGATGAGAGCTAGGGTGCTTAAGGAAGAGATACTTTAAGTGAGTGAACAAAAGCATGCGAAATGGAGGGAAGCTGACTGGGATTGCTCCATTATTTATTTAAAAATCTAATTTTGGCTCTACTTAATGATGAATGTTATAGTTGCAAATAAGCTGTCTAAAAACTTGACATATATTTGTTCTTTTTGGGCGAGTTTTTTAGATTTTCAAAATTAGTTTGTCATTGTAGTGCTTATAGGAGTTACATTAATTGCAGGTTGTTGTCACGAATCACTTGGTTGTAAGAGGAAGTTATCGCAGTTTGAGTCTGGTCATATATGGAAACACGGCCGAGGATTTGGGACAGTTCAACATCGAATTTGATGATAACTCCATAACTAATCTTGTAAGCTCTGTTGATGGTAAACTGGAGGATCTTCCTCTCCCATTACGCTCGACTACTATGACTATGGAAGAACCTATTTCAGCTCTGAAAGCTTTGTCTTTGCCTCTCCCCGCGTCAGATATGCCTGCCGAGATTAAGCAACTTTTACAGGCTGTGTTGAAGATTTGGAACTTCCCAGATTTGGGAAGTGAAAACTTGTGTAAAATTGTTAACATTCTAGTCTCAGTGGCATCGTCTTGTGTGACCCATTCTTGGGGCAAGTCTGAAAATTACGAAGAATTACAGAGTGTTATCACCGGAGCCACAAAGGATCTATATGAGCTTTGTCGACATGAAACAGAGGATGGGTCAGACAAACTGACCGATGAATGTTCTCTTATTGAGTTCGAGACTGATTTGGCCTCAACCAAACAATTATTTGATGTGTTAAGGAGCTTCTTCAGCTTTGATAGGGAGTCCACGTGCTGTGGACAGCCACAGATCCCGCAGGTGAATAGAACCCTTTGGTTGATCACTATATCTATATGTATACCTGAGTGTATGTATATTAAAAAAAACAACGATCTCTCCTCCTATACTTCCTTAAAGCCCAAATATTTTTTCTGTGTCTCGAGTTTCAGGGTACACGTGTCATTATGGGATTGAGTATTGCCTTCCTTTTGTGCTCTGGCCGAGAGAGCTGCTATCAGTTTGTCAACGGTGGAGGAATGGAGCTGCTTGGACATGTTCTGTGCAACGATAAACAGAAGTCTACAGCTACTACTTTACTGCTTCTGGGTATTATCGAGCAGGCTACTAGATTTTCTTTCGGATGTGAAGGATTTTTAGGCTGGTGGCCACGTGAAGACGATAGCATTCCCACCACAAAAAGTGAGGGATACGGTAGATTGTTGAATCTTTTATTACAACCTCCACGTCATGTTGTTGCTTCTTTTGCGAGTCGCATCGTCCACCGTTTAAGATTCTATGAAGTTGTTTCCCGATACGAGGTATCAGGTTTTGGTCGACAACTTTCTCTGTACATTTTAAATTTTGATTAGCATCGGTAATTTGTTTGATTTGATCAAGTGTTTATTGTATCCAGTGTGCAGTTCTATCTATATTGGAAGGAAGTTCTAAGGATGATAGGGTACCAAATGCTAATTTGGACATGCTAATTGATGCAAAATCGCAACTCAAAATGCTCATGGTCAGTTGGATTTCTTTGCTACGCTTATTAAATTTGAGTGTATATTTTGAGTTCTTAGTTCATCGTTGTTGACAAGTATTCTGCAGAAATTGATAACTTCATGTAGTCTAGTTGAAGACCCTTCTCCAATGGCCCATGCAATCAAGTCATTCAACCTCGGAAATACAGAAGGTTTATTGTCATATAAGGCATCCAGTAGCTTGATTGCAGCATCAGACTGTTGCTTTTCAAATAAAGATGTTAATCTGCATTTCCTTGCACTTCTCAAGGTATGTCGAATCTCATCTCTGTATAATTTATTTTTTTCTCTCTCTAAAGATTCTAGATGTCAGCGCCACAGTGAAATCATTTTTGGGTCAATGCCAACTGCTGTGTTAGCCAAAAATAACAGATCATCAACCTTTTTACACACCCGTATAGGTTAAATTTTATGATAATTATATGCTGGATTTAGCAGGGTTGATATGTTTACTTTATCTTTTTTTGAACAAATTGAAATTAATTAAAAAACAAAAGTGAAAGCTTCGGATTGTATGAAGAAGGCACTAGGCCTGTCTCGGTAGAGATCATTAACCGTGTATGAGCTTTGATTTCTTATATGCTTATGATTTATAATAGTAACGCTATTTTCTTACTTTTTTTAATATTATTATTATTATCATTATCATCATTATTATTATAACTGTATGCTTATTACTTTGATTGCCGTGGTAAACCTGATGGGAATCAGGAGAGGGGCTTTCTACCTCTATCGGTTGCATTGTTATCTTCGTCGGCGCTAATTGCTGAAGCAGGACATGCTTTGGACGCTTTTATTGATATTCTGTCGTCTATTCAGGCCATTATTATCTGGCTTCTTTCTTGCCGTTCAGGTTCATTACCCGAGCTGTTATTGGTTCTTATCGACATCAGGCCATTATTATCTGGCTTCTTTAGTTTATGATATTGTAATATACCAATTTGTTTTCCATCTTTTCCAGGTCTCATTTTCTTGCTACAACAGCCGGATTTTTGTTCAACACTAATAGATGCACTAAAGGGTGCTGATGTTAATAAGGATACATGTCTTCCACTTCGATACGCTTCTGTTTTAACAGCTAAAGGTTTCTTGTGCGGTTCAGAGGAAGTTGGGATGATTATTAGAATAAATTTGAGAGTGGTTAGTCCCGTTAAGCTATCAAGTTTAAAGTTTGTTCTCCCTTTCAAGGCTTTTCCCATGGTTTCTCATTAGAGGCTGAAATACTTTCTTTCTTGTGTGCAGGTCAATGCTATAGACCGTCTGCTTACATCAGTTCCACAATCGGAAGAATTCCTGGGGGTTTTGTGGGAACTCTGTTCTTTTGCTAGGTGGTAGCAGACAACTTAATCTGTGATTTTATAATGTATGGTATTATTAAAATGTCTGGTTTCTCAATCATTTGCAGGTTCAATTGTGGGCGTCAGGCGTTGTTGGCTTTGGGCTATTTTCCACAGGTACTAATTTTATTTATTTATGAATATTGTGAGCAAATTATTTCATAGCTTGGTCTAGTAAAATTTCCACACCACCTGCCTGTTTTGGAGGAAAAAAATGGCACTTCCTCTAGCTCTTGTAATATGTTTACAGATTGATACGTGTAAATTATATTAGACACCTACATGCTTTTATATGTAGGTCACAAAAATTTTGATTGAAGCATTGCATTCGTCCAAAGGACCAGATCCGGTTGCCAAGGACAGTGGTGTGTACTAACTCTTAACAGTTAGTATTTGAAAATCATTATTATTTAGTTGTTGATTGTTTACTCGACTGCTGCAATATCAGGAGCATTGCCTTTAAACCTAGCAATATTTCATTCGGCCGCTGAGATCTTTGAAGTAATTGTTACTGATTCAACGGCATCCTCTCTTGATTCTTGGATCGGACATGCTATAGAACTCCATAGGGCTTTGCACTCCTCTTCCCCGGGGTCCAATAGAAAAGATGCTCCGACTAGACTGTTGGAATGGATAGATGCTGGGGTAGTGTATCATAAAAATGGGGCTACCGGGCTTCTGCGGTACGCTGCTGTCTTAGCTTCTGGAGGAGATGCTCTTCTAACTTCATCAACTGCAATAGTGTCGGATTTAACAGATGTAGAAAACATAATCGGAGATACCTCCAGTGGCTCTGACATCAATGTCATGGAGAATCTTGGGAAGCTAATATCTGACAAGACTTTTGATGGAGTGATCCTCCGAGACTCTGCTGTAGCACAGCTGACAACCGCTATAAGAATTTTGGCTTTCATTTCAGAGAACTCAGTATGTAACTTTATGGTTTCAGATGCTCCCACAGTTGTATTTTTTTGGGTGTCTTTTGAATCTTACCCGTTTATGTTAAATATAGGCTGTTGCTGCTGCCTTGTATGATGAGGGTGCCATAACAATCATCTATACGCTTCTTGTCAACTGTAGGCTAATGCTTGAAAAATCTTCAAACAGTTATGGTACGATTTATTCCCGATTCTTTTTTAACTCCTAGCATGCTTTTCAGCGTGAAGATCTGTTTAACTCCTATTCAAATTAGAAGTTCTACCCGATTTTTTGTTATTGCGCTTAGTGGTCTGGTGGTGACATCAGAGAAAGAGTATAGTTTGAATTTCACCATGCGAAATGTTTACGGGTTATGTAGAGTGAAGTTTCAGCTTTGAAATGTTTGTGTTCATCACTTCAAATCATCTGATAGATGCTGTTTATTTAGACATTTTAATATAGTAAAATTGATATGATTTTGTGTATCTTGGACAGATTACCTTGTTGATGAAGGTACAGAATGTAATGCCTCATCAGATTTACTACTGGAACGTAATCGTGACCAGAGTCTAGTTGATCTTTTGGTCCCTTCCCTTGTGCTATTGATTAACCTATTGCAGAAACTACAGGTATGTGCATGTTGTTAAGCTATTTGGAAAAGCTACCTATATTAGCTTTTGGTTCCTTAACTATATTAGCTTTTTTGTTGTTAAGTTTGAGTGTTCCAATCTAACGTGGGTTAGAGAATTCAAATGCTATTAAATCGGTATTAACATAACAGTAAGTCTAGTACCCATAAGTTCTGTAATATCATCAGAGGCCAGAATACAAAAAAGTGCCTCCTGATGGAGCGGATTCATTCTTGGCCAGTTTCTTGTTTATTTTATTTTTTAGTTTTATTTAGTTTAATATATCTGGAAGGATACCTACTATGCTGGAGTCGTACATTAGATCAAACGCTAATCCATTAGATTTCTCTGCCTGTATTGGACCTACGTATAATTCTGTGTAACTTGCTTATAGTTTAGAAGTGTACACCAAGAGAATATATGGTTCTTGTCATAATTCCCTCAATTCTCTTATTTAAAGCTATCTTGCCATCGCTGATTTGGTTACAGAAGAAACAAGTTATTATGATCCACAAACTATGAATTTATGTGTTTTGGCATGAAAAAATAATTTCATGATCGTTAATTTAATTTCAATATATATAAACCTTGTTTTTCTTGCGGAATACTATAGGAAGCTGGGGAGCAGCACAGAAATACAAAGCTGATGAATGCCCTTCTCCGGCTACATCGTGAAGTTAGGTCGGAAGCAGCTACTTTTAGCTTCACTGTATCGATGCAATAATATATTTATGATCTAATTGGATTCAATTGAATGCAGTCCGAAATTAGCGGAATGTGTGGCTGACCTATCTACTTCTTACCCCGACTCCACGTTGGGCTTTGGAGCTATTAGCCACCTCATTACATCAGCACTTGCTTTATGGCCGGTTCATGGCTGGACTCCCGGTCTCTTCCATTCTCTCCTTGCTACTGACCAAGCTACTCAAGTACTAGCTTTGGGTCCCAAAGAAACTTGCAGCTTACTCTGTCTTCTGGTGTGTAGATTTTATTTTTTCTCGTTTCTGTCGTTTCTAGCTCTTGATGGTGTTATTGCGCTGATTGAATACAGTACTCTGGTTTCTGCACCGAAGTTTTCCTAGAGAACATCAATTGAAATAGACTTTGACAGAACTAAATGCCTACGAGTAACTTTATGTTTTATTCCAGAAAGGGCTTAGGATTCATCACTTTCGAGTTTTAGTATTGACTTCCGTGCTTGTTATTTCTTGGACACGTTTGACTTTGTATGTGAATATCAGTTCTGACTGTTTGTTTAACTTCCCCCCCTTCATTTGGTGATGCTAGAACGATTTATTTCCCGAAGAAGGTGTCTGGCACTGGAGAAATGGAATGCCGTTATTGAGTGCCCTTAGAACATTGTCGGTTAGGACATTATTGGGACCCCAGAAGGAAAAACAAGTCAATTGGTATCTCCAGCCTATGCACCAGGAGAAATTGCTTGGCCAATTGATGCCGCAACTTGACAAAATCGCTCAGATCATTCAGCAATATGCTATTTCTGTATGTTTATTTTACGCGGTTATGTAATATTTATTTACTTTTCTTATTAAGTTTTTGAAGGAGAAAAGGATACTGGCGCATTCTTATGATCTGCTAACACATCTGTTCTTTAACAGACGTTGGTGGTGATTCAGGACATGCTACGTGTTTTTATTTTACGCACTGGATGCCAAAAACCAGTAACGTTTTCTGTGCTTTTGCAACCCATACTATCATGGATCAGTGAAAGAGTTTCTGATTCGCATTCACCATCTGAGATGGAAGGTTTTAAGGTCAGATACATTGTCACTGTGCGCTTAGACTGCTTATAGATTCCATTAACTGTTATTTTTTTCTTGTCTTTTTTAGGTTTACAGATATCTCTACTTTGTTGCTAGCTTGTTGGAGCATCCACGTTCCAAGGTTTTTATCCAGTTTCAACCTATTGGTTTATTCATTGTTTTGGCTGTGTTCGAAGTTTATTTTCCTTTTGTTGTGAGAAGTAGATTTTACTTATAAGATTTGTTATTTACCAGGAATTCTTAGTAAAAGCGGGTTTAATTAAGCTGCTGAGTAGGGTTTTGGGGAGGTGCTTCACTGCCATTGAGTCAGAGGAAAACAGAATTTTAGATGATCGAAGCTCAGCTAAAATTGGATACACACTGCAGAATTGGTGCCTTCCTATATTCAAGTCATTCTCACTACTAAGTTCTCGTACATCAGTATTCCACGTTGGAAAAGATATTATGTGAGTATACTTTGTGCATCTCCTTGAGTCCCCCTTTTTATGTTCTTTTAAATGGATAAAAAGAGTAAAACTTTTGTGTCAGGATCGATTCTGAAAATTTGAGCACTGAAGGTAGTGTGGTGATCTTCTCGCATCTCCTCAAGTTCTGCCAGGTACTGGTTCTCGTACTTACATACGCCACTCTGCAACCTTTGCAACAATAAGTTTTAGATGCTTGCTTCTCATTTTACTCTGATGTTTTTTCAGTATCGTTTACGTATATATAGCTATTGTAGTTTATTTTCCTCATTATCGTTGCTCTTTTTCTTTCTCAATTTGTCCACCTTTGAACCCTACTGTCTTAGGAAGTAGGAAACTCAAGTATATCACGTAGTTTATATACTAGTGACGAATCAGATTCCACTTCATGGGAGCAAACTGTACCCCTTAAATACTCTACCTATGCTCATGGGTCATAATTTTCATCTCATTGATGGCTGTGTCTTCTTTTCTCCCAGGTCCTTCAAGCTGGAAAAGAGTTATTGGCATGTCTTACTACTTTTAAAGACTTCGGTTCCTGCAAAGTTGGTAAGAGTTCTTTGGAGACTATTTATAGCCGTGCCCTTTCCAGAACTGAGGAAGTTGGGCCTCACGGGAGATACGAAAGAGAGAATGGAAGTATCGACTTCCTCAACGACATTGAATGGAGAAAAAAGCCGCCTTTGCTGTGCTGCTGGCAGACATTGTTTCAATCTTTTGATTATAAACGAGGTTTTTCAGATTATGCACTTGAGTGTCTCAGTGCATTGTCTTTGGGATCTTTACTCTTTTGCATGGATGGAAAAAGGTGAGTTCTTGTGCCATGGAAACTGAAAATGAAGAAGGTGTTACTTTGCTTTCCCTTTATTACTTTGGTTTTCTCTTGTTGGACTTTCATAATTCTTGTCCATAATCTTTTTGGTATGGATGGATGGACTTATCACTTAGCTAATTCTCTTGGATCATGTTTTTGATCTCACTGTTGTGTCCAATATTATTATTTCTCATTCTCTTGTTAGGCTTTCATGATTCGAATCCACAACTTTTTTGGTGTGGATAAATGGCTTATCACTTAGCTAATGCCTCTTGGAACATGTTATTGATCGTACTGTTGATTCCATTGTTATCATTTCTCATTCTTGTCTAGAATTTGATATTAGATTGGTTTGTTTGCTATTGCTACACTGAAAGTCGGAATGTCATTGTATAGCTTAAGTGGTCATAGTAAAAAAAACATCCAAGGATGATTTTCTCTTTTTCCTTTTTTTTAAGGCACTTTGTAAATTGGCTTATTTTATCAAGCATTGTCTTGTATTCACACTTTTTTATATGGCCTTAATTTCCATTTATTTTATTTTGTTATTTCTGATTCTCCTTCAGATTTTTTACTAGATTGTGTTATCTTATGCAGTACTATATGTTTTTTATTAACAAGTTGAACTTACTGTTCCGTATTTCTTAGTTTGAATCTGGACCGGGTGGCAGCTGTGAAATTTCTTTTTGGCATCCATGATAAATATGGGACGGATAGTGCTCCTGAGGAAAACATAAGATACATGAACAAATTGACATTCCTACTAATTTCAAAGATTGAAGAGGAGGATTACGAAATCCATTATGATATGAAAACTGCGATGTGTCAGGCAATCTATTCGACACACATCTCTTTTTTTTTTTTTTTTTTTTCCTCTGGTCAATTTCTCTAATGGGATAAACAAATTTCAGGTTTTGGATTCTACAAAGGCGTTGTTGTTGTTACTACAGAAGCCATCTGATTCGCTTACAATTGAGGAGGTGTTTTCCAGTAACGAGGTTCCCTTGTCATCCAACGATCTCTTTTCTTCGAAGCTCCATCTGGTGTCAGATCATAGAGCCGAAAGGTCCGAAGACAGTCTTTTCCTGGGGCTCGACGACAAGTTTCAGTGGGAGTGCCCGGAGCCATTGCCGGAGAGACTTTTGCAGACATCGCTCACTGCCGGGAAGAGGAAAATGCCTTCGGCGGAAGGTCCGAACCGGCGGGCCCGAGGAGATAATCCTCCATCCGAGTCCGCATTGCAAAACCCATTTACCCGCGGGCTGAACTCCTCCGCCGCCTCCACGGCTCCCACTCGGCGGGACACTTTCCGGCAGAGGAAACCGAACACAAGCCGACCCCCATCTATGCACGTCGACGACTACGTTGCTCGGGAAAGAAATGACGGCGTTACGAATCCCAACGTGATTTCCGTCCAGCGAGTCGGAGCTACTAGCGGAAGACCGCCTTCCATACACGTGGACGAGTTCATGGCCAGACAGAGGGAACGCCAAAACCCCATGTCTCCGGTTGTCGGAGAGCCGGCGACTCCAGCGAAGAACGTGGCGGGTCTTTCCGGCGAACAAGCTGCAGAAAAGCCTGGTAAGACCAAGCAACTGAAAGCGGATCTCGACGACGACCTTCACGGGATAGATATAGTCTTCGATGGCGAAGAGTCCGAAACCGAAGACAAGTTGCCTTTCCCGCATGATGATACTCTTCACCAACCCGCCCCGGTGATCGCCGAGCAAAACTCGCCTCGTTCTATTGTCGAAGAGACTGAGAGCAGCGGCCACGAGAACTTGCCGTTTCCCCGATCGGCAGCTCCCATGGACGAGAGCGCGCCGAGTGAATTCTCCACTCGGATGTCCGTTTCGCGCCCCGACAAGTCTTTGACCCGAGAACCGAGCGTTTCTTCCGAGAAGAAGTATTTCGTTCAGTCGGACGACACGAAGAACGTCCTGCCGGTCAACACCACCGGCGGGTTCGATTCCGGGGTAGCAATGAACAATCCTCGGTTTCCCGGTTCGGTATATAGCAACACCTCTGCTCAGCTAGCTCCGTTACCAGTTAATGCTCGGAATGCGGCACATAATTTCCATCATAAGAACATGCCTCAACCTAGTATGAATGTCCCTGTAGGACCTTATGACCCGAGGTTTATGCTCAATCAACCTCCTTTACCTCCGGTACCACCACCGCAAACGATCGCTCCTGTGCTATCTCAGAGCTCAGACCCATCTCCGAACCAGTCGTCCCCATTTGTAAATAACATGTCCGAGTCCTATCCACCGGGCTTCCAAGTACGAGAATACCAAGCTCTCTCATCTCCATATCGTGTAATTTTTTTACAAGTTCAAATCCTTTAACTATTTCTTTTAGCAGACCCATCAAGAGTATCATGGTTCATACAACAGCTCGGCATCAACAGGACCTCCGATTCCCATGGGCGAACCCAAGTTCTTGAGGAATTCCATCTCTTCACCAGCATCGTCCGCAAGGCCACCACCACCGCTTCCCCCGACCCCACCCCCGTACTCATCGGGTTCGTACAAACCCCCGAATTCTCAACCCTCGCTACACAACCCGATGGGCGTCGTAACCTCCGATCTCCCTCAAAACTCAGGCGGGCCTTCGCCGGATCCTCGGTTAAACCTCCGGCCGAACTCCTACACTCCACCGCCGATGCAATACCCGGTTTTCAACAGGCCCGGCGGTCCAATCCTCGTGAACCCTTACGGAAACTTCCCGGCCCAGCAACCCATGGAGAGCCAGCCGATGATGCACTCGCTCGCTCAGTTGCAGCCGTTGCAACCCCCTCAGCTCCCACGTCCGCCTCAGCCGCCCCAACATCTCAGGCCACCGATGCAGTCTTCCCAGCAATTGGAGCCGGGGATTTCCATGCAAATCCCGACCCTACAGATAATGCAACAGCAACAGCAACAGCAACAACAACAAGCTTCTCCGATGCACGCGTATTACTCAGCTCAGCACCAACACCAGATCGAACCACAGGCCGTTAATGTGACCATGGACACGACTTCCTCTTCGTCTCTGCAGCAGCAAGATCTGGGAATGTCGTTGCAAGAGTTTTTCAAGTCCCCTGAGGCTATTCAGGTAAATTTTGCTACCCACCTGAAAGGTTTATTCAACCGGTTAAAGCGTCGTTATTTATACTTCCCGTCTTCCTTGGCAGTCTTTATTGAGTGACCGGGAAAAACTCTGCCAGCTGTTGGAGCAGCATCCGAAGTTAATGCAGATGCTTCAGGTTATTATTATTATTTTTTTATATTTTCACAAGTGTTTCTTGCTCCGGTCCTAGTGAAAATGATCATTAACGGGTTTAAAACCTTTTTTCTTCACCTAGATTATTTTTTGCATCTTGATATATCATCGTTAAGCATACACAGTGAAATGCTAGGGTGTCTTGCAAAATTAATCTCCGCAACCATTGTTTCTCGAGGCTGGAATACTTCACTCCATTTATTTTGTTTCTCCACTATATTATTTCAATAATTTCGTGACCACTTTTCCAATTCTTTCTGTCTTTTGCAACGTAAATCTCTCATGTGTGTGATTCTGTCTATTTATCTATACTAAAGTGTCGTGCTAGTGTGATTATAATAGTCGTTTCTTGTGATTTTGCAGGAGAAATTGGGCCAACTATAGACAGAAATGGAAGAAAGCACAGACGCATTTTATGTGGCTTTTGTATAAATTACTATTAGGGTGATAGGGCTTCACTTCATCCCATGAGTTTTCCCTGAAATTTTGTACTGTTAATTTACTATTTGTATAATTATTCTTTTACTTTGGCGTGGTGACTAAGCCAAGCAGGACGGTAAAACTTCTCATTTCCCTGACTTCTCGACCGTTCCACCATGCATTGGGTTCGGGACATTAGTTTGTACCATTTGACCTTATCTATTTTCCCCTCATTCGTTTTGTGCTGTCTCATGTGTTCTTATTTATTTATAATTGTTTAGATTTTCGCTGCAAAGTGGTGAATGGTCACATGATTGGATAAATCATCTGTATTTACAGTTGGAAATGGTTAGTTTTACAAAGCTTTAGTGTTCGCTCTAGTTCGTAATGGCAAGAAGGTTATTTTGTTTCGTTTTGTTTGTTTTAATTATTTAAGCGTTTGGCAAGAAACCATTTATAGAAGGATTGAACTTTGCAGGAACAAAAACTGGACCATAATTCATTTTCTGAGAGTCCCTGCACCCGGAAATCATAAACCGGAGTTTTTCTTGGACCGAGGGAACTCGAATGAGAACAAATCCTTTAACCGGTTGGGAAAGCTGTTTTGGTTCAGTTGGTTTTTTTTTCTTATATAAAAAATCATAGTATGAAAGACGGAAATTGGGATGGAAATTAAAGACGAAAATTGGGATCGGAAATTGCCACTTTCTTTAATATATTTATCTATGTTAATATCGTATTTTACATTATTTCTTCAATGACACTCGTTTTTTTTGCATTTCACGGTATTTTTTTGATGTATCGGGATTTTTGGTATAACGCGATTCTCGAAACTAAACCGATAACAATATTTCGATCCTTAATTAGAAAAAAGGTTGTAATTGCATAGACTGAGATTAAAATAGACTAAGTCTCATAAGTTGGTAGAGAAATATCATTTTGTCACGCAAAATATGAAAAAGTAAATCTCTTAAATATATTTGAAATTGGACTTTTGACTCAATTTTACTCAAATAACATTTTCAGAATGTTTAAAATTAGATGATTTGGATCGAATTTGAAAAACTTAGGACAACGAAATCCGATGTGTTCCAACGAGTTTCAATGATATTAAAAGTTTAAGATGATAAAATAAATTTAGATGAAATTAGTCATAACCTGGATTAATTTCATACAAGCTCATCAGATGAAATCTGAATCTGATTAAGTTCATCCCCATTCGGATGAAAGAATATTTTGATTAGAAATTTGGTTAAAAATTCAATTTTGGATATTTTTAACCTATAGAGTTCAATTTTCATATTTTGCACTACAAATGAAATTTATCTACTTAATAAATTTGATATAAATTAAGTGTCTAGATTGAATGTATCTTTAGTTCTCTTTTAATCTACTTTAAATATATATTTATAGTAATAGTATTATTTATTTCCTTTTAATGTAATATTTTAAAATATAATAATTATTTTTATAAATACAACTAACATAAAAACAATTTTTCTTAAGAGAAGTTTTGCTTGAATATTTTCTTTGGTAATAATAAAGATAAATATTTTGATGATTCGCAAAAAGAAACGCAATTGAGAAATATCATCTTGATGTGTTAACACAAGACAACTAAAATCAAACAATACATTCGTCTCACAAGAAATAAGTGATAACTATGATAGTATAGTGATAATAACAATTACTTTAAGTTAGGAGGTCGTGTGTTCGAAAAAAAACAAAAGTCTCCTAAGAAACAAAGATAATTGTTAAAACTTAGTACCAAAGCAAGTTTTAAAGTCTACATATTTTGGCAGATTACTTGTGGTACAAGTAAACAGAGAATGTAGCACGAAAACTGCTTTATGGACGCGTGAAGTTAGTTAGGATTTTATTCAGTTTATTTGTACATGTATACAATTGTATGTGTCATTTAATATTCAGTTAAAAGATAACTATAAATACCGGTATAGGTTGAATGTTAGTTATCGGTTTTTAGATTTCATTTTTACAAAGTTCTTGGCTGAGACTGTTGAAGAATTTTGGGGTGTAGAGTACTGTGAATATTGTACTTGGATTCTTTCTGCGATTTGAAGAGAAATCAAGCTCGAACTACTTTGAGAGGAGTTCGCGGGAAATAGGCTTTGCCGAACCTCGTTAACAAAGTGTTTTGTTTGTTCTTACGTTTATGTTGTTTGATTGTTTTTGGATCTGTTCTATTGAATTAACAGTTTGTTGATTTTCACTGTTTTTGAGATCAAAGATTTGTTTAGTTTCCAACAGTGGTATCAGAGCAAGGTGGTAAACTCTCATCTTAAAACTGTCAAGAACAATAGTGCCTAATTCGTAACACTGGAAGAAATTCAAGATTCGAATCCAGTACCTGGATGTGAAAAGGAATCAGTTCCTTAGGGAAGGCAAGAACGACGATCAGATCAATCGGCGATCTCGTCATCGACAGATGGATCGAGAAGCACACATAATTTATCTTAGTGGAATGCGATCTCAAGCATGAAGATCGACATTGAGAAATTTGATGGCACATGCGATTTCAGAATCTGGCGAAGGAAGATAATCTCTTCTTTCTCAACAGAAACTTCTACGCGTCGTGGGATCCAATTATATGGCCTGTGGACATCTCCGATGATCAGAAAATGGAGATGATGGAAACTGCCACATGCACTCTGATTTTTCATCTGTCTGACTCAATTATCAGATTGGTAGACAATCAAGATACGCCAGCCAAGATCTGGGAGAAATTGGATGAAATTTTTCAAACCAAATCATTGTCAAATAAAATCTATTTGAAAGAAAGGCTGTTTGGTTATAAAATGTCACAGAGTAAATCTTTAGAACAAAATATAGATGAATTTCTAAAGATGACTATCGAACTAGCTAATTCTGGTGAAAATGAAGCACCAGTGACGAAAACTAAGCTATTATCATCCTTAACTCTTGACCTGATGCTTACAGAGAAATGAAGTCTGCAATCAAGTATGGAAGGACATCAATCACCATGGAGGTGATCTCAGCTTTGAAGTCTTGTGACCTAGAAATCAAGAATGACAAACAGTCATCTGGAGATGGTGAAAATCATCTCATTAGAGGAAGGTCACAGACTCGAAGTGGAAATTCAAACCACCGACCAAGAAGTCAAAGCAAGGGAAGGTCAAAGTCAACTATTTTCAATCCTAACAAGGACAAGAAATGCTACTATTGCAACAAGATTGGGCACATCAAGAAAGACTGTTTTTCTTGGCAAAAGAAGAACAAAGACAGTCAGTCAACCACAACACAAGCTCATCAAGAATCTGCAAATTTCAGTGATGGATATGAGAGTGGTGAAGTTCTCATGGTAACGTCAAATGTTGACATAAAGGAAGGCTGGTTGCTAGACTCAAAATGCTCTTTCCATATGACACAAAACATACATTGGCTATCAGATTCAAGAATCAGAAGATAAGAATGCAACCATGTGGCATAAAAGGCTGTGACATATCAATGAACGAGGGCTCCAAATCATGAGTGAAAGAAAGCTGCTAGGGAAGGACAAAGTCAGCAAAGTAGAGTTTTGTGAGCACTGTGTTCTTGGCAAACAACACAAATTGAAGTTCAACACTTCTACTCACAGATCATCACAGATTCTTGAATATTTGCATTCAGATGTGTGGGGGCCATCAAGAACTCCAACACATGGAGGTAACCTTTACTTCCTATCTATAGTAGATGTTTTCTCAAGAAAAGTATGGACATATTTACTGAAAGATAAAACTCAAGCTTTTCATAAGTTCAAAGAATGGACAGTTTTGTTGGAAAACCTAACTGACAAGAAAATTAAAACATTGAGAACTGATAATGGACTAGAGTTTTTTAACACCGAATTCAACTCATTTTGTGCACACAAATGCATTTAGAGACATAGATCTGTTAGATATTCACCACAGCAAAATGGTGTTGCTGAACGCATGAATCAAACTTTATTGAATAAGGATAGGGGTATGGTGTTTCATGCTGGCTTATCAAAATCCTTTTGGGGTGAATTTGTAAGACTGCATGCTATTTAATTAACAAATGTCCATCTAGTTCTATTGAGTTTAAAACACCTGAAGAAATATGGTCAAATAAAACCCCTGATTTGAGCAATCTAAAACCATTTGGCTGTTTAGCTTTTGTTCATCAAAATATTGGAAAATTTTGGCACCAAGATCAATCAAGTGCATATTCTTAGGCTATCCAAAGGGAACAAAAGGCTATAGATTGTGGAATAAAGATAAGCCTGTTTTAAGACTATTATCAGCAGAGATGTTATTTTCAAAGAAACATAATTCCCATGTGTTTCTACTAACCCTGCAGAAAATACACATACTACTTCTACAGCAGATCAGATTGAGTCTTTTATACATATGGAACCTATAATGTGAGTCCAGATATTTCAGAAATTCAAGATGAAGATCAAGCATCTCTTCAGACTCAACATAATACAGAATCTGAGACAGAAAGCTCAGACACAACACATATGCAAACTCATCCAGATATTGAGGAGTATCAGATGGCTCGAGACAAAGTAAGAAGGGAATCAAAACCAAGTCAGAGATATGGTTTCAATGCTTATTCAGAGCTACTGGCTTATGCTTTTACCATTGCACTTCAAATTGACTATGAAGAGCCAGTCACATATCAAGAAGCTGTTACAGGATAAGAGTCAAATTTGTGGCAGCTGGCTATGAGAGAAGAAATGGACTCTCTGTACAAGAATGACACATGGTGATGTGATCCTAAACACGAGGAACACAATTTTCAGCGGAAACGGGTCGTTCTCCACAAGATTGGTGACTCCGCGACCCAACGCCTAGAGAGACGCGAACCTTGGAATAATGAAGACGCCACAAACGATGGTGGAAGCTCGTTTGATAAGTCGGGGATTGAATGACGCCACGATCGGATGCGGAAGACCGATTGATAAGTCAGTTTGAACGCCACAAGACTAGTCTTGATAAGTTCGATAAAAGTTCATATAGAACTCAAGAGAAGACTCTCATATTTCGTTTTTCAAATCTGGATCTCCTTTTCTATTAAAATGAAAGAGTATTTATAGGCATGAAACAACCCTTCATGCTAGGAAAACCAAAGGGCTCATAAAGGAACCATTAAGTTAATTAAACACACTTAAATAATTAAAAGAACAAATAATGACACCTTTTACAATTCAGCCCACTTAACTCCATTAAATAAAGCTGAAAGTAATATGGAAACCTAAGAGTGATGCCCACTTGTAATCAGATCTTGTTCTTCACGTTTTCTTGATTCATAGTAGCATTCTAATTGACATTTTGACTCTAAACACGTGAATTTGATGTGTGTAAAAGCAGAACAAACCAATTCCTTATATTTCTTCCATTCATCTTCTCCTAAACCATGAAATTCCTCATTAAAGTCTTGAACTAAATTCGGCATTGAATCTTTGAAATATCTCTGTTTTGTTGCTCCTATTATCATATCATTCTCTCTCTCTTGGAGAAGAATTGTCCTCAAATCTTGCATGCTCTTGATCTCAGCGATGGATGTAGACATCTTCAACTTCTTTGTGTGAGAGAAAATCTCTTTATTCTCTGGCTTCTTGTTCACTTCAAAATCAGTATATCTCAAGTTTGAAATATTTATATTTATGACAAGAGACTCCTCACTCGGTGTAGCTAGATTCTCCTTCTCGACAAGTTTTTCTTCTTCTTTCGCAACTTCAAAATTCTTAACGTCTTCTTCTCTCTTTTCCTTATAGGCTAGTTGTTCAAACATGTCGCACATTTGTTTCGTCAAAACATCCCAACTTTTGTCAAGCGATTCTAACCTTTTCTGATTCTCACTTCTTAATTGCAATTTTTCTTCAATTCTATCCAATCTCTTGACTATCTTAATTTTCTCTATTTTAAGAATGTGTTTCACCTCACTGAAAATCTTCTCATAATACATTTTTTTTTCTTTTAAATTAACAAAAATAATAAATAGTTATAAACACCTGGGAGAAATCTGCGCTCTGATACCAAATGATGTGATCCTAAACACGAGGAACACAATTTTCAGCGGAAACGGGTCGTTCTCCACAAGATAGGTGACTTCGCGACCCAACGCCTAGAGAGACGCGAACCTTGGAATAATGAAGACGCCACAAACGATGGTGGAAGCTCGTTTGATAAGTCGGGGATTGAATGACGCCACGATCGGATGCGGAAGACCGATTGATAAGTCAGTTTGAACGCCACAAGACTAGTCTTGATAAGTTCGATAAAAGTTCATATAGAACTCAAGAGAAAACTCTCATATTTCGTTTTTCAAATCTGGATCTCCTTTTCTATTAAAATGAAAGAGTATTTATAAGCATGAAACAACCCTTCATGCTAGGAAAACCAAAGGGCACATAAAGGAACCATTAAGTTAATTAAACACACTTAAAAACCCATTAAACACACTTAAATAATTAAAAGAACAAATAATGACACCTTTTACAATTCAGCCCACTTAACTCCATTAAATAAAGCTGAAAGTAATATGGAAACCTAAGAGTGATGCCCACTTGTAATCAGATCTTGTTCTTCACGTTTTCTTGATTCATAGTAGCATTCTAATTGACATTTTGACTCTAAACACGTGAATTTGATGTGTGTAAAAGCAGAACAAACCAATTCCTTATATTTCTTCCATTCATCTTCTCCTAAACCATGAAATTCCTCATTAAAGTCTTGAACTAAATTCGGCATTGAATCTTTGAAATATCTCTGTTTTGTTGCTCCTATTATCATATCATTCTCTCTCTCTTGGAGAAGATTTGTCCTCAAATCTTGCATGCTCTTGATCTCAGCGATGGATGTAGACATCTTCAACTTCTTTGTGTGAGAGAAAATCTCTTTATTCTCTGGCTTCTTGTTCACTTCAAATCAGTATATCTCAAGTTTGAAATATTTATATTTATGACAAGAGACTCCTCACTCGGTGTAGCTAGATTCTCCTTCTCGACAAGTTTTTCTTCTTCTTTCGCAACTTCAAAATTCTTAACGTCTTCTTCTCTCTTTTCCTTATAGGCTAGTTGTTCAAACATGTCGCACATTTGTTTCGTCAAAACATCCCAACTTTTGTCAAGCGATTCTAACCTTTTCTGATTCTCACTTCTTAATTGCAATTTTTCTTCAATTCTATCCAATCTCTTGACTATCTTAATTTTCTCTATTTTAAGAATGTGTTTCACCTCACTGAAAATCTTCTCATAATACATTTTTTTTTCTTTTAAATTAACAAAAATAATAAATACTTATAAACACCTGGGAGAAATCTGCGCTCTGATACCAAATGATGTGATCCTAAACACGAGGAACACAATTTTCAGCGGAAACGGGTCGTTCTCCACAAGATTGGTGACTCCGCGACCCAACGCCTAGAGAGACGCGAACCTTGGAATAATGAAGACGCCACAAACGATGGTGGAAGCTCGTTTGATAAGTCGGGGATTGAATGACGCCACGATCGGATGCGGAAGACCGATTGATAAGTCAGTTTGAACGCCACAAGACTAGTCTTGATAAGTTCGATAAAAGTTCATATAGAACTCAAGAGAAGACTCTCATATTTCGTTTTTCAAATCTGGATCTCCTTTTCTATTAAAATGGAAGAGTATTTATAGGCATGAAACAACCCTTCATGCTAGGAAAACCAAAGGGCTCATAAAGGAACCATTAAGTTAATTAAACACACTTAAAAACCCATTAAACACACTTAAATAATTAAAAGAACATATAATGACACCTTTTACAATTCAGCCCTCTTAACTCCATTAAATAAAGCTGAAAGTAATATGGAAACCTAAGAGTGATGCCCACTTGTAATCAGATCTTCTTCTTCACGTTTTCTTGATTCATAGTAGCATTCTAATTGACATTTTGACTCTAAACACGTGAATTTGATGTGTGTAAAAGTAGAACAAACCAATTCCTTATATTTATTCCATTCATCTTCTCCTAAACCATGAAATTCCTCATTAAAGTCTTAAACTAAATTCGGCATTGAATCTTTGAAATATCTCTGTTTTGTTGCTCCTATTATCATATCATTCTCTCTCTCTTGGAGAAGATTTGTCCTCAAATCTTGCATGCTCTTGATCTCAGCGATGGATGTAGACATCTTCAACTTCTTTGTGTGAGAGAAAATCTCTTTATTCTCTGGCTTCTTGTTCACTTCAAAATCAGTATATCTCAAGTTTGAAATATTTATATTTATGACAAGAGACTCCTCACTCGGTGTAGCTAGATTCTCCTTCTCGACAAGTTTTTCTTCTTCTTTCGCAACTTCAAAATTCTTAACGTCTTCTTCTCTCTTTTCCTTATAGGCTAGTTGTTCAAACATGTCGCACATTTGTTTCGTCAAAACATCCCAACTTTTGTCAAGCGATTCTAACCTTTTCTGATTCTCACTTCTTAATTGCAATTTTTCTTCAATTCTATCCAATCTCTTGACTATCTTAATTTTTTCTATTTTAAGAATGTGTTTCACCTCACTGAAAATCTTCTCATAATACATTTTTTTTTCTTTTAAATTAACAAAAATAATAAAAAGTTATAAACACCTGGGAGAAATCTGCGCTCTGATACCAAATGATGTGATCCTAAACACGAGGAACACAATTTTTCAGCGGAAACGGGTCGTTCTCCACAAGATTGTTGACTCCGCGACCCAACGCCTAGAGAGACGCGAACCTTGGAATAATGAAGACGCCACAAACGATGGTGGAAGCTCGTTTGATAAGTCGGGGATTGAATGACGCCACGATCGGATGCGGAAGACCGATTGATAAGTCAGTTTGAACGCCACAAGACTAGTCTTGATAAGTTCGATAAAAGTTCATATAGAACTCAAGAGAAAACTCTCATATTTCGTTTTTCAAATCTGGATCTCCTTTTCTATTAAAATGAAAGAGTATTTATAAGCATGAAACAACCCTTCGTGCTAGGAAAACCAAAGGGCACATAAAGGAACCATTAAGTTAATTAAACACACTTAAAAACCCATTAAACACACTTAAATAATTAAAAGAACAAATAATGACACCTTTTACAATTCAGCCCACTTAACTCCATTAAATAAAGCTGAAAGTAATATGGAAACCTATGAGTGATGCCCACTTGTAATCAGATCTTGTTCTTCACGTTTTCTTGATTCATAGTAGCATTCTAATTGACATTTTGACTCTAAACACGTGAATTTGATGTGTGTAAAAGTAGAACAAACCAATTCCTTATATTTCTTCCATTCATCTTCTCCTAAACCATGAAATTCCTCATTAAAGTCTTGAACTAAATTCGGCATTGAATCTTTGAAATATCTCTGTTTTGTTGCTCCTATTATCATATCATTCTCTCTCTCTTGGAGAAGATTTGTCCTCAAATCTTGCATGCTCTTGATCTCAGCGATGGATGTAGACATCTTCAACTTCTTTGTGTGAGAGAAAATCTCTTTATTCTCTGGCTTCTTGTTCACTTCAAAATCAGTATATCTCAAGTTTGAAATATTTATATTTATGACAAGAGACTCCTCACTCGGTGTAGCTAGATTCTCCTTCTCGACAAGTTTTTCTTCTTCTTTCGCAACTTCAAAATTCTTAACGTCTTCTTCTCTCTTTTCCTTATAGGCTAGTTGTTCAAACATGTCGCACATTTGTTTCGTCAAAACATCCCAACTTTTGTCAAGCGATTCTAACCTTTTCTGATTCTCACTTCTTAATTGCAATTTTTCTTCAATTCTATCCAATCTCTTGACTATCTTAATTTTCTCTAGAATATGTTTCACCTCACTGAAAATCTTCTCATAATACATTTTTTTTCTTTTAAATTAACAAAAATAATAAATAGTTATAAACACCTGGGAGAAATCTGCGCTCTGATACCAAATGATGTGATCCTAAACACGAGGAACACAATTTTCAGCGGAAACGGGTCGTTCTCCACAAGATTGGTGACTCCGCGACCCAACGCCTAGAGAGACGCGAACCTTGGAATAATGAAGACGCCACAAACGATTTTGGAAGCTCGTTTGATAAGTCGGTGATTGAATGACGCCACGATCGGATGCGGAAGACCGATTGATAAGTCAGTTTGAACGCCACAAGACTAGTCTTGATAAGTTCGATAAAAGTTCATATAGAACTCAAGAGAAGACTCTCATATTTCGTTTTTCAAATCTGGATCTCCTTTTCTATTAAAATGAAAGAGTATTTATAGGCATGAAACAACCCTTCATGCTAGGAAAACCAAAGGGCTCATAAAGGAACCATTAAGTTAATTAAACACACTTAAAAACCCATTAAACACACTTAAATAATTAAAAGAACAAATAATGACACCTTTTACAATTCAGCCCACTTAACTCCATTAAATAAAGCTGAAAGTAATATGGAAACCTAAGAGTGATGCCCACTTGTAATCAGATCTTCTTCTTCACGTTTTCTTGATTCATAGTAGCATTCTAATTGACATTTTGACTCTAAACACGTGAATTTGATGTGTGTAAAAGCAGAACAAACCAATTCCTTATATTTCTTCCATTCATCTTCTCCTAAACCATGAAATTCCTCATTAAAGTCTTGAACTAAATTCGGTATTGAATCTTTGAAATATCTCTGTTTTGTTGCTCCTATTATCATATCATTCTCTCTCTCTTGGAGAAGATTTGTCCTCAAATCTTGCATGCTCTTGATCTCAGCGATGGATGTAGACATCTTCAACTTCTTTGTGTGAGAGAAAATCTCTTTATTCTCTGGCTTCTTATTCACTTCAAAATCAGTATATCTCAAGTTTGAAATATTTATATTTATGACAAGAGACTCCTCACTCGGTGTAGCTAGATTCTCCTTCTCGACAAGTTTTTCTTCTTCTTTCGCAACTTCAAAATTCTTAACGTCTTCTTCTCTCTTTTCCTTATAGGCTAGTTGTTCAAACATGTCGCACATTTGTTTCGTCAAAACATCCCAACTTTTGTCAAGCGATTCTAACCTTTTCTGATTCTCACTTCTTAATTGCAATTTTTCTTCAATTCTATCCAATCTCTTGACTATCTTAATTTTTTCTATTTTAAGAATGTGTTTCACCTCACTGAAAATCTTCTCATAATACATTTTTTTTTTCTTTTAAATTAACAAAAATAATAAATACTTATAAACACCTGGGAGAAATCTGCGCTCTGATACCAAATGATGTGATCCTAAACACGAGGAACACAATTTTCAGCGGAAACGGGTCGTTCTCCACAAGATTGGTGACTCCGCGACCCAACGCCTAGAGAGACGCGAACCTTGGAATAATGAAGACGCCACAAACGATGGTGGAAGCTCGTTTGATAAGTCGGGGATTGTATGACGCCACGATCGGATGCGGAAGACCGATTGATAAGTCAGTTTGAACGCCACAAGACTAGTCTTGATAAGTTCGATAAGAGTTCATATAGAACTCAAGAGAAGACTCTCATATTTCGTTTTTCAAATCTGGATCTCCTTTTCTATTAAAATGGAAGAGTATTTATAGGCATGAAACAACCCTTCATGCTAGGAAAACCAAAGGGCTCATAAAGGAACCATTAAGTTAATTAAACACACTTAAAAACCCATTAAACACACTTAAATAATTAAAAGAACATATAATGACACCTTTTACAATTCAGCCCTCTTAACTCCATTAAATAAAGCTGAAAGTAATATGGAAACCTAAGAGTCATGCCCACTTGTAATCAGATCTTCTTCTTCACGTTTTCTTGATTCATAGTAGCATTCTAATTGACATTTTGACTCTAAACACGTGAATTTGATGTGTGTAAAAGCAGAACAAACCAATTCCTTATATTTCTTCCATTCATCTTCTCCTAAACCATGAAATTCCTCATTAAAGTCTTGAACTAAATTCGGCATTGAATCTTTGAAATATCTCTGTTTTGTTGCTCCTATTATCATATCATTCTCTCTCTCTTGGAGAAGATTTGTCCTCAAATCTTGCATGCTCTTGATCTCAGCGATGGATGTAGACATCTTCAACTTCTTTGTGTGAGAGAAAATCTCTTTATTCTCTGGCTTCTTGTTCACTTCAAAATCAGTATATCTCAAGTTTGAAATATTTATATTTATGACAAGAGACTCCTCACTCGGTGTAGCTAGATTCTCCTTCTCGACAAGTTTTTCTTCTTCTTTCGGAACTTCAAAATTCTTAACGTCTTCTTCTCTCTTTTCCTTATAGGCTAGTTGTTCAAACATGTCGCACATTTGTTTCGTCAAAACATCCCAACTTTTGTCAAGCGATTCTAACCTTTTCTGATTCTCACTTCTTAATTGCAATTTTTCTTCAATTCTATCCAATCTCTTGACTATCTTAATTTTCTCTAGAATATGTTTCACCTCACTGAAAATCTTCTCATAATACATTTTTTTTCTTTTAAATTAACAAAAATAATAAATAGTTATAAACACCTGGGAGAAATCTGCGCTCTGATACCAAATGATGTGATCCTAAACACGAGGAACACAATTTTTCAGCGGAAATGGGTCGTTCTCCACAAGATTGGTGACTCCGCGACCCAACGCCTAGAGAGACGCGAACCTTGGAATAATGAAGACGCCACAAACGATTTTGGAAGCTCGTTTGATAAGTCGGGGATTGAATGACGCCACGATCGGATGCGGAAGACCGATTGATAAGTCAGTTTGAACGCCACAAGACTAGTCTTGATAAGTTCGATAAAAGTTCATATAGAACTCAAGAGAAGACTCTCATATTTCGTTTTTCAAATCTGGATCTCCTTTTCTATTAAAATGAAAGAGTATTTATAGGCATGAAACAACCCTTCATGCTAGGAAAACCAAAGGGCTCATAAAGGAACCATTAAGTTAATTAAACACACTTAAAAACCCATTAAACACACTTAAATAATTAAAAGAACAAATAATGACACCTTTTACAATTCAGCCCACTTAACTCCATTAAATAAAGCTGAAAGTAATATGGAAACCTAAGAGTGATGCCCACTTGTAATCAGATCTTGTTCTTCACGTTTTCTTGATTCATAGTAGCATTCTAATTGACATTTTGACTCTAAACACGTGAATTTGATGTGTGTAAAAGCAGAACAAACCAATTCCTTATATTTCTTCCATTCATCTTCTCCTAAACCATGAAATTCCTCATTAAAGTCTTGAACTAAATTCGGCATTGAATCTTTGAAATATCTCTGTTTTGTTGCTCCTATTATCATATCATTCTCTCTCTCTTGGAGAAGATTTGTCCTCAAATCTTGCATGCTCTTGATCTCAGCGATGGATGTAGACATCTTCAACTTCTTTGTGTGAGAGAAAATCTCTTTATTCTCTGGCTTCTTGTTCACTTCAAAATCAGTATATCTCAAGTTTGAAATATTTATATTTATGACAAGAGACTCCTCACTCGGTGTAGCTAGATTCTCCTTCTCGACAAGTTTTTCTTCTTCTTTCGCAACTTCAAAATTCTTAACGTCTTCTTCTCTCTTTTCCTTATAGGCTAGTTGTTCAAACATGTCGCACATTTGTTTCGTCAAAACATCCCAACTTTTGTCAAGCGATTCTAACCTTTTCTGATTCTCACTTCTTAATTGCAATTTTTCTTCAATTCTATCCAATCTCTTGACTATCTTAATTTTCTCTAGAATATGTTTCACCTCACTGAAAATCTTCTCATAATACATTTTTTTTCTTTTAAATTAACAAAAATAATAAATAGTTATAAACACCTGGGAGAAATCTGCGCTCTGATACCAAATGATGTGATCCTAAACACGAGGAACACAATTTTTCAGCGGAAACGGGTCGTTCTCCACAAGATTGGTGACTCCGCGACCCAACGCCTAGAGAGACGCGAACCTTGGAATAATGAAGACGCCACAAACGATTTTGGAAGCTCGTTTGATAAGTCGGGGATTGAATGACGCCACGATCGGATGCGGAAGACCGATTGATAAGTCAGTTTGAACGCCACAAGACTAGTCTTGATAAGTTCGATAAAAGTTCATATAGAACTCAAGAGAAGACTCTCATATTTCGTTTTTCAAATCTGGATCTCCTTTTCTATTAAAATGAAAGAGTATTTATAGGCATGAAACAACCCTTCGTGCTAGGAAAACCAAAGGGCACATAAAGGAACCATTAAGTTAATTAAACACACTTAAAAACCCATTAAACACACTTAAATAATTAAAAGAACATATAATGACACCTTTTACAATTCAGCCCACTTAACTCCATTAAATAAAGCTGAAAGTAATATGGAAACCTAAGAGTGATGCCCACTTGTAATCAGATCTTCTTCTTCACGTTTTCTTGATTCATAGTAGCATTCTAATTGACATTTTGACTCTAAACACGTGAATTTGATGTGTGTAAAAGCAGAACAAACCAATTCCTTATATTTCTTCCATTCATCTTCTCCTAAACCATGAAATTCCTCATTAAAGTCTTGAACTAAATTCGACATTGAATCTTTGAAATATCTCTGTTTTGTTGCTCCTATTATCATATCACATGGACTATTGTGTCAATGCCAAAGGATCAAAAACCAGTGGGGGTATCGATAGCTCTATAAGATCAAGGAACCCACAAAGTCGACTTTAAAGCCAATATATAAACCAAGGCTTGTGGCTAAAGGATTCACTCATGTGGAGGGTATTAACTATAATGAGATCTTCTCTCCTGTAGTTAAGTACAAGACGATCAAAATCATGCTCTCACTAGTTATTCAGTTCAATCTTGAACTACAACAGATGGATGTCAAAACAGCTTTCTTGCATGGAGATTTGGAAGAAACTATCTTTATGGAACATCCTCAAGGTTTTGAAGACAAGAAGCATAATGAGTCAATATATATGTCTTCTCAAGAAGTCATTATATGGATTGAATCAATCACCACGCCAATGGTTTAAATGTTTTGACATGTTTATGATCAGTCAAGATTTTAAAAGAAGCTCATATGACAGCTGCCTGTACTACAAAGGTACTGATATCTACAACACTGTATATTTGCTTCTATATGTTGATGATATGCTAATTATCCGCAAGTCAATAAAGTCTATTGATAAACTAAAAAAGGAGCTGAGTACTAAGTTTGATATGAAAGAATTGGGAGCAGCAAATAAAATTATTGGGATAAGAATAATCAGAGATAGAATTGCTGGAAGACTAATGTTATCTCAGGCAGATTATCTCAAGAAAGTGATGATCAAATTTGATATGGCTGGTTGCAAGGCAGTAAGTCAACCTTTAGCACCACATTTCAAATGATCACATAGTCAATCTCCTACAACTCCATCTGAAGCTGAAGATATGAGAGTCATCCCATATCCAAGTGCAGTGAGTTCAGTCATGTATGCTATGGTCTTCACATGTCCTGACATAGCTCAAGAAATTAATATTCTCAGCAAATTTATGGCAAATCCTTGTTGAGAACACTGGATTGCTATGAAATGGACTTTGAGATATTTGACTAGTTCTATAGACATAAGAATGTGTTATGAGAAAGATGGAAATTAAGTTCTGGTGGAGGGTTTTGTTGACTCAGACTGTGTAGGAGACATAGATACAAGAAGTCAACAACTACATATTTCTTCACTGTATGCGAAAACTGTGTGAGTTGGAAAGCACAGCTTCAACCTGTTGTAACTCTATCCACTGCAGAGGCAGACTACATAGCTGCTACAAAAGCAGTGAAGGAGGCAATGTGGCTACAAGGCCTATTGGATGAGTTACAGGTTATGAACGGGAAAGTAACAGTTTACTCGGACAGTCAAAGTGCCTTGCACTTATGTAAGAACTCTGTATTTCATGACCGCACCAAACATGTGGAAATTAAATACCATTTTATCTGAGAGAAGATCACAAAAAGAATTATGAAGGTTAATAAGATTGGAACGGAAGAAACCCAGCTGACTTTGGAACAAAAGTGGTAACTCTTAGCAAATTCAGATTATGTCTAAATTTGCTGAGAATTGGATCTCTTTGAGAGTGAGAGAATTTCAAACAATGAATCTCATGAGTGAGCTTGATGGCTTATGATACTGAGCTGGAATGTTAAAATTCATTACCAAAGCAAATTTTGAAGTCTCTGCATATTTTGGCAGATTACTCGTGGTACAAGTAAACGGAGAATGAAGCACGAAGATTGCTTTATGGACGCGTGAAGTTAGTTAGGATTTTATTCAGTTTATTTGTACACGTATACAATTGTATGAGTCATTTAATATTCAGTTAAAAGATAACTATAAATACCGGTATAGGTTGAATGTTAGTTATCGATTTTTTAGATTTCATTTTTACAAAGTTTTTGGCTGAGACTGTTGAATAATTTTGGGGTGTAGAATACTGTGAATATTGTACTCGGATTCTTTCTGCGATTGGAAGAGAAATCAAGCTTGAACTACCTTGAGAGGAGTTGAGTAGGCTTTGCCGAACCTCTGTTAACTGTTTTGTGTGTTCTTACGTTTATGTTGTTTGATTGTTTTTGGATCTGTTCTGTTGAATTAACATTCCGTTTATTTTCACTGTTTTTGAGATCAAAGATTTGTTTAGTTTCCAACAATAATGAAAAATTTAAAAAAGTAAATAAATAAATAGAAAGCTAATAATACATAAACGATCTCAAAAAACAAAATTAGACTTTTGAAGCGCAAATACGAAGATTAGATTAACGTCATATATATCAAGGGGAGAAGCTAAGGAGTTATTGGTAAGATGTGATATGATATTCTATCATATATCCAAGAAGAGTAATCAATTTTGTTGCATTGAATTAGGATGTAACTGCTGTCACGCTATAGATCTGTTTTAGCATTTTAAAAATTACAAAATATGATTCAATCGATCTTTGGAAGCGGTTGACCAGCATGTACTTTTTTGCTTCACTCTCTCCATATCGACAAAATTTCTAAATAGTCGAGAGCCAAATTCTTTAAATAAGAAAAAGCTGTTGATCCAAGAAGTCCATGATCCAAGAGATCCTTAATGACGTCTTATTTATTTCAATTTTTTTTTTTTTTATCATAATGATAATTCATAAATATAATAAACTAGCTAGGTATATTCCATTCCAAGTTACGTCGGAGATTACAACCGACTGAAGAGACATTCCCACGCGTACGTGCACCATTACTTATTTCTTCAACATTGTAATAAAAAGTAATTGCGTTTAACGTAAATATCATCAATTTTTAAAAAGAGTTAAGCGACTTTATAGAATAACTAAGTTACTTAGATTCATACTCACCGCGTTTGCAGCTTGTTTACCGTATGCTTGACGTGCGAATAGTGATGGCTTACATTTTCATATCGTTATGGAATTTCATCCCAAAATTTATCATTAAGACTAATTTTTGCAGTTACATATGAAAATGGACTTATGGACAATCAGATTAAAATACTTTTTATAAGTAAAACATTTATTTTTTTCAAAATTATCTAGAGGATGAAGGTACTACTTTTGAAGCTTTAATAGGCCAAAGAGGACGAAGATTGCCACAGCGAGTCCCTTGTGGGCTATCTCGATGCACAAAGAGAGTCGAAATTGGGTTTCGATCATGGTGATGATGACAATGACATGATAGAGAGAGGAGGATTAGGTTGAGATCGGAGGAGGGGTCTGAGACTGTTCAATAATTTGTCAAACTCATATAAAATTCACAAGGGTATATACACCTAAGTTAACAATTAATATTATACGGATGAACAAATTTTTGATTTTGGGTTTCTTTACAGCAATTATAACTATGAGTCTTTTACATGAATGATGAACTTCATATAGAGACAATTCTACATTAGGAGGAGCTAGTACACGCATAAAAATAAAGAGATTAATTTGTAAAAAATGGAGTAAACAATTCTAAGAAAATATAGCAGTTTTTAGCAGAATGTCATAAAAAAACTTGAAAGGGAATTATAACACCTCTGAGCAATACGTGGCTTCATGATTCCTGGATTAATTTATACTCAACATTTTAAGGGTGCATTTGTTAAATACTAATGAAAATAAGATAAATATTATTTTATAGACCTAAATTGTGCAAATATAAAAATCAAACGCATTATCTTAAAAATATTTATAACTGAATTTTTGATCCAACCTCGGACAAAAATACTTTCGAATTTTCGATAAAATCCAACCAGATCCGATGAGTGAGGTTTTGTCCAATGAATTCCCGCTATCGATAAATAGTATTTTCTTAAAAAATTGGGTGAAAAGACAAATTTCAGATATTTTAAAGCAGTGAATTCATTCTTGATATTTAACAAATTCTAAAATGAAAAAGTATGCATATATATATATATATATATATATATATATATTTCTTTTTTTCTTTTTTCCGTTTTATAGACAACAATTAAAATATCAGCATTAGACTCATATTTGTAATTATGTTTGAAAATGATTTTTTGAATTAAAATCAGACAAAAAAAAATATCTTTATTCAAAATTTTCTAACAACATACGTACGATAAGTTCTAAGTACATCAAAATGATTCAACATACACTTTATTTGTAATTACTTAATAATTTAAATACAATAAGTTATAGAAAAATTGTTCAAAATACTAATTAGAGAGGTAAAATAATCAGGAAAAAAAAAATGAAATTTTGATCCAAAATCCATTTTTAGATTTTTTTAAGGCATTTTTTGTTGCAAGTAAAAATTGAATACACTACATTATCTTACCCATCACAAGCTAATTTTTTAGATATGAATGTAAAGATGGTTATAATGATGTTATCCCGAGTATTTTTTTAGTCTACAAAATGAAATCTATTTATTATAAATACCTAAAAATTTGTTCGATACATATTAAAATAATAATAAAATTGAGAATCCCACTTTACATGGGAGGCTTTTGCTTGAATTTTGGATGTATGCATCATTGGGATCGGCGAGTCAAGTTAGAAGAAGCAATTTGGAGTTCCCAATGAAGTACTTCGTAAATACCAATCTCTCAAAATCACCTAAACCTAAGACGAGTCACCCTAGGCTTTTGCTTCCATAATCTCTCACGCACAAAGCCAACCGCCTTTTGCCACGCAAGCAAAACACCGACACTTTTTCTCAGCCGCCGGAGAAGATGAAGAGACTCCCACCACCACCACTACACACTCAAACGCTCTCACGTGCGCGTGTACCACGCGCATTCCCAAAACTACCATTATTAATTATCATGCACCTCCACGTGCATGGGAAGAAGATCATGCACGGTTATTAAAAAAAAACGCAATATAACTCTTCAGAGACCCATTTCATGGCTACCCAAATGACTCCCTCTCTCTCTAGCTCACCGAGGAGGAGAGAGAGAGCGAGAGTCGCCCACCACTTGTTCGATAAAAGTCTTCAATGAAGGAAAAAAACCAGTACACATATTCTCGGGTATGGAAAGATCGGTAATTTGGAAGCCAAGCGCGGAGATATCTCCGAACTGCCCTAGATGTGGCTGTTCCCACACAAAGTTCTGTTATTACAATAACTACAGCCTAACTCAGCCCCGGTTCTTCTGTAAAGGCTGTCGGAGATACTGGACCAAAGGTGGGTCCCTCCGTAACGTCCCTCCAGGAGGCGGTTGCCGGAAAAACAGAAGATCCGCCGGAGGACTTATCTCCGGCAACAATAACAGGCCGTCCTTCGGCCCTAAAGCCACTCTCTCCGGTCACGGGAGTCCCAATAGTCATGGGCGTAGGTATTTACTTTTATTTTATTTTATATTTTGACTCATATCTTAACTTATTAATGCAATATAATAATTTTGATTTCAGTTGAGATTGAAGATTTTTTTCATGAATGTATAGTTTTATGGTAGAATGTGTGTATAGTTTTTTTTTTTTTTTTTCTGAACCATGGTAAATTAAATAAGCAAGTCTCCGTTGGTACCAAGTTTACTGAAAAGAGAAGTTGATTAGATCACATATTATGCACTATAAACTTTATAAAAAATGAGTGCATATCAGAATTTCTGTAAATTACACTGTCAATGAATTTTGTAAGGATTTATTAGCCCTTATAATTTCTTTTTTTTCTGACTCCGCAGTAATACTGGCGAATCTTCTTCATCTTCTCACATTGATCTCGCTCTCGTCTACGCCAACTTCTTGACCCAGAAGCCGGATCTTAGCAAGACCAAGGCCGGTGATGAAAGTAATAATGGGGTCAACGTGTTTGACCCTTCTTTGGAGTTCTTGTCAAGCGGTTTCCAAGCGATGCCTGATCAGAATCTTACCAATAACAACAACAACAGCAACAATAATAACGTTCCAGATGAGCAGATTTTGCTGTGTGAATTGGACTCTTATGAAGAACGATCATCGTCAGGTGGGTTCGGATTGTTATTGCATCCACTTCCGAGCCAAGAAGAAGAGGCGATGCTTTGGTCAAACGATTTGATGGTTGGTCAAAGCCAAACCTTGCTACCAATGGTGGCGGGACAAGAAGATCATAATCAAGAGGAGAATCTGTTGAGTGGTGATTGGAGTCCCTTTGATTTGCCTACTCATGATACTTTTTCTGGAGGAAATGAGGATTTATAATTTCCATGTGTTAAGTTTGTTTGTTATTTTGTTTTTTTATTTATTTATAATTATTATACAGCTGCGAGTCGTGTATATAGCATACAATTTGAGGGATATATATCTTACCGTGAAAATAATGAATAATGTTATTTAATTTCTCTAATTGTTTGACGGCATAAATTGTGATATATATACATATTTTAATTATAAATTGTGCACAACATGCAGAATAAGATATAGTCTACTGTTTTTTTATTTATCAAGTAAATAATACATTGTTAAGATATACAAACCACTTGCATAGTAGATTTACGATGTAGTTAAGGCTACACTGCTGTATATACTACCTTACATATATAATTCATATAAAAAGATTTAATACGTAGTGTTCAACATAAATATATATCTCTATAAAAAAATATCTTTGAAGAAATTAATATTTTTGAAAACAGTAACATACATATTTGTAACATATCTGTCGAGAAGAGGAAAAGAAAACAAGCTTCTTAATTACGTTTTGATTTAGTTTGAACTTTGAAGGATGAGAAAACGTTCTACGTTAAGATACATTAGCGCAAAAGATAGAAGGTCACACGAACAGTTGGCCTGGATGTAGTCTCAGCTTGATGAACTCTGTCGTTTGTTACAAACGACACCGTAGCATCCACGTGAGATAGAAATCGTCGATTCTTCGTGATCCTAGTCGAAACTCATTCACATTATTACCTTTGTTGTTATAATTTCATCTGCTAAAGTTTCTTCTTCGTCTATGTTCTAAGTGTTGTTCTGAGCGATAGTTTTGATAGTGTTTCCTTGTGTACGAAGCTGGTCAAAGAACAACCTGTATTGAGAGGGATGATTTATATTGTGAGAGAGTAACGAGATTGAGAGTGTATTCAGGACTCATGTAGTACAAGACCGAACTTCTCGCATGGAGCATGTAAATTTATGATCGGAGCACGAGAAAATCTGACTGTGTCAGTTTCTTGTTTTATTTTTCAGTTTTTCATTATTATTATGCAATTTATGATTGTGTTGATATTGTATTTAAGCACACATAAATTGGGGTTGATAAAATTATTGCGAGCAAATGTCCCAAATTTAAACCTGACTTGAACCCAAAAATAAAATAAAAATCAAATTCATTTGGATTATGTGGTCAGTTCAGCACCTACTTTCCGGAATACTATTGGCATGTTCACGTTATGGTCGTTGCTTGATTAAAATTGTACTAATCACAATTAATTAGGGAAACTAAAAAAATACTAACCCTCGTCGCGAGGAACATTGTTTTTGTTCGAATATCATCAGTTATGTCGCTTCATTCTCGCTGCTCTAACCCAAACAGAGTATTGATATATTGTTTTGGTATTTTCATACAGTTCTAAAATGAAAATATAATAAAGATAATAATGAAATGAATCTCGTATATATAGCATGATATTTGGTTTTGTTGAATATTGCACGAGATTTTGAATTGGTTAGTGTTCAAATTCGGGCTAAAATACTACAGTGGTATCAGAACTTATTGCAAGATTCAGATCCGAGTCCAAACCTAACCTGAAATTTTTTTGGAAAATAATTTTTGAGTTTTTAGTTCGTTGTTAGTTAATCTTTGTTTTTTTTAATGTGGGTTAGTAGCTCAGTTGGTGCTCTCTTATGTATTTCATGTGTCGTGAAAATGGCCATTGGCCATGTCAAGGTTTCGACTTCTGGCGGCAAATTCAAATTTGGGGTTTGGAGCACTAAAATACGCACTTTACTATCTCATCACAAAGTGCTGATAACACTTGAACAAAAAAAATGTATGGTTTGAAGATATTGTAAGAAACATAAGTCTCAAATTGATGAAGAGACCTATAATCTCTTGATTATGAATCTTGCTAAAAATGTCATAAGATAGGTTTATGGGAGTAAGACTATATTGCTGCATAGGGTAAACTCGAAACCTTATATTCTAATTGATCTGCTCCTAATCTTGCATACTTTAAGGCATCTTTATTTTCTTTTAGAATGGATTCTGCTAAATCTGTTGATGATAATTTAGATGAGTTTATGAAACAAACACTTGTGCTAAAAGGAACTTACAATGAACTAGATGATACTAGTATTGTTATGATCATGCTTGAAATAGGGATAATAAGAAATCAACCACCTCATTCTGTTTAATTCTAGGTAGTAACTGTATATTCTGAAAACCTAATTTCCAAATTGTTGTTGCTTTTTCCACTATCGAGTCTGAGTATACTGTTGTCTGTGATGCTTTTTAAAAAGGCTATTTGACTTCAAAGTTTGTTGAAGGAAACTTAAATTGTAAGTAATAGTGTTGTGATCTATTTTGATAGACAGAGTGCTATACGCTTAAGTAAGAATCCTGTATATCATGAACGTACAAAACATGTTGATGTTAAGTATCTTCGTATTATGGACTTGATTGCTTCTGATGTTGTTAAATTTCTTAAAATTGATACTGAAAACAATTTTGTTGCTATGAGAACTAAAGTGGTTACTAATGCTAAGTTTAGGCATTGCGTAGAATTGTTTTTTTATTGAATAATTATTTAAATGTATCGAGCAATAACGTGATTGAAAAAGTTGGTCGGTACATATGTGAAGGATCGTGATTACGGTGAGGCTTGCTTAACTTTAGGTGAAGATTGTTGGATTCGGAAGCCCGTCAATTTTATCCGCCAAAGCCTAAATGTTGGCCAATAATTTTGTAACTTAAGTGATGCTTTGGCAAACTTTGTACTACGTCCTTTTTGTCTAAAAAAAGAATTGTAGTATAAAGTCTTACATGAGCCATTGATGTTGTAAAGATCGGATCGCCACGAGTAGGGTTGACATTCTTGTTTCATATAAAAGAGGCAACCCTACTTCGAGCTCATTGTGCCTAATCTATGTCTTTTGTAAAATTTATGAAACTCTCTCTTTTTCTTCTCGACTTTTATATTCTCTGAGTTTGTTTTTGAGTGATCTTCTCGATCGTATTTTCTTTGTCTGTAGCTGGTAAAAAAAGAACATCTATATTGAGTGATGGTGAGGTCTGTGTATTAAAGTGAGATTTATAAATTTGAGTGTAATCGCGACAATCCTAATACATATCGACTTTCTCTCATGAATCTTAATGTGCCTCTTCCTTTGCTGTGATCATGTGATGTGACAACCAAAGTGGGATCATTAGCTTCAAATCTAGTACACGGCGAGCAAACTAAAGTGAATTCTTGTTTCATTCTCAACTCAGTCTCAAACAATGTTATTGAGATTCTCTACATCCCTTTTGAAGATTAACTCCTCGATTTTTAATCTAAATCTTTCTACATCAAGTCACTTCAATATGCTTTGCACGAGAGTCAGACTTCAAGATGACTACTTGTTCACGAATTCGTGAGAACGTGAGTACACTAAAGCGTAATGAGTTGCCCTCCACGTTTACAAGAGACTTCCATCTCAACACACAGCTTGGAATCACACTCGAATGACATGTGATCAAAGTATATCTTAGAATCTGTTGGATAAGTTAGTTTATAAACACGATTTACACGTGTTATTTTCTGTTAGAGTAATTAATCTTGTGTAACACGTCCAAAAACAAGTACTGAATATCTATTGAAGACCAATATATATTCTATTATAAAAATCCCACTCTCTCTCTTCTTACTATATTCTCTTTACTTTCAAATCTTATAGATGTGAATTTTTTTGATGCAGGAATTGATGCTTGTCCGAACCGCTGATCCAACAATGAGAGATTAAGTATTGCTTAGATATCATGTGAAACATTTTGAAGTTTCATTCCATAATCAATTAACAATAGTAGTGAGCATAACACAAAATAAGACATTCCTCGATCTCGGGCTTCTGATAATTATTTTTTTTTTTTTTAAAATATTCACACAACTTTTCAGCCATGGAGTGAATAAATTTTGACATGTATAAGATTGTCGCTATTTGCTTGGGAACATTATAATTTAAGCATAAAAAATATATCAGCATCAAATTCAAAACCAACATGGACCTCTGCAAGAACATCCAATGACATTTCTTGGTGTATTTTGATAACATGAATGACATTAATAATTGGTTATGCATTGTAGTGAAAATAAAAAAAGAAGTACCTTTGAATGGTTGTTTCTTTTGACACCGATATTAAGTAAAATACCATGAATATTTTATTATTTTATACTATTATGATCCAAACTAACAACACTAATACTTTTAATTAATTTGTTTTATTTTAACTCTCAATCTCCAACTTTCTCCCATATCTCTCAATATGAATATGAAGACATGTGTCTTTATATTAAGACTAATTTTCTAAAGTTTTGAATTTTATTATTTTATTTTTATAAAAAAAAATTATGATATGAGTTTATTTTTTATAATTTTATTTATTGTGCAATTTTTTAATTTAGTTACATTTATTTGATATTTAAACATACCATATGAAATGAAATTATATAAAGAAAATTTTAGACAATAAAATAACAATAAAATATTTATGGTGTTGGCAACTTTGAAAGCAACTTGAATTGGAGTAATTTTTTAAAAAATTGTCGATTTAGTGATGTGGAAGGGAAATATAGTTAAATAATAATATTTTAATGATGTGTCAAAAATGACAACTATAAAAACATTTTAGCTCTCTAAAACTACTAATTGAACAACTATAAAAACATTTTAGCTCTCTAAAACTACTAATTGAACAACTTTGTTACGTTCTCAAATGTTCAAATACTTTGAATTGACTCTTTAGCAATCAAGACCCCAAAACTTGAACGGATAAGTTGTATAATTGCAGATGTGGACCATAATACGTCCATTTGCAGGAAGAATGGGTTCAGAAAACTAGACTGAGCTTGACGATTTCAACCACAAAAGATACGGTATTGCTGAATTCGTGTATATTATATTGTTGCTATACAGTTGAATAAATTTCAACGGTAAATAGAAGTTTATTTCATGCTCGTATTGACTAATATTGTGTGTTTGAGACGTTCTATAAAAGCTGCTCAAAACTAATTTGATTTTATCAACTCAATCAGAAATTTACGATATTGCCACGTATTTTAACTAGATGTGAATATTGTTAAACAAATATGTATAGTTAAGTAGAAAATGTATATTTAGACAGGGAGTGATTAAATAATTCTTTCAAATAATAGTGGGACTGTGTCAAGTGTGTCTAATACTTTTTTACTCATATACATACCAACTACATAAGGCAGTCAACACTATAAAATAAATTGAGTAAAGAAGACTAGATATCGAATCACATTTTTCTGCAGCTGGGAATGATACAAAGAGTATAAACAATTAGAAACACAAAGTTTTCAAAGTGTGCAAAATGTTCAACAATGTATCGACGAAAATAGAATGCTTAGGTCCGATTTTTCCTATATTAGACTAATTTACAATACAAGAAGTAAAATTACAAGAGAAATTCTAAATAACTCTCTCGATCGAATGTCAGTTCTTGTATTATATATCCCCTTTGCTCCTTTCATAACTCTCCTTTTTATAGTTTTCTTTCTTATGTACGTGAGTTGATTAGACCCACGTTCGTCGTAACCGTCGCCGGTTATCCGAGTTTCGTAATCAAAATAATCGTCTTTCGGTTATCTTGAACGGTTTTTAATGATTACACGGCTTTTGTAAGTTTTTAACCGTCGCCGGTTATCCGAGTTTCGTAATCAAAATAATCGTCTTTCGGTTATCTTGAACGGTTTTTAATGATTACACGGCTTTTGTAAGTTTTTATTAAAAACTTAATAGTCTTAGTATTCCGAGAACTTATCCGGGTCATTCGGGTCTTGTTCTCGGAGTTCTAAACTTAATTTATGTTCCTGGGTGTTTCTTTTCAACTTCTCTGAATATTCTTATCATTCGGTGAAAACATTAGGTAAGTGTTTATTTGGCTAGACTCCGATGATAATACTGCCCTCTAGTTTCTTAGTATATAAGACTTATTTGGTGAGAAACTTATTGAGATTTTTTCGCGCGAGCTTTGGCTTTTATTCTTATTCGTATAATTCCGAGTGCTTGGAATTTATTCGGATAAGAACTTAGCTAATGCCAGCTGTCGACTATATTTATATGCTTTTATCATTTTCCTATATATGCGACGATTCAGATTACAAAGTCGCGACCTTTGGTCTTCGTCATGAGTGTGTCGGGTTCACGTCGTTTCATGTAAATTTTTTTCGATAATAGGACTCACAGTAACTCATAGGACAATATCTCGATCAACTTTTGGCATTATAGAACTATCATCTCTTATTCCGCATTAACTCTCACTATTTATTCCTATAACAACTCAACTCTTCATGTTGGTCCGTCCTATCATTGAACAGAACCCGGAGTTACGTAGCTATTCCGATTAGGAGGAGTAAAAAGTTCCATAGTTTTGTAGGGTTATTAAATTCCAAAAAAAGGTCAAATGAAAAAAAAAATCCTTTCTGAAAAAATGTCTAAAGAGGACTCGTTTCTTGGTTCGGCTGCATTATCTCGATCGGAGGGCTTCAAAGAAAGAACTGCGAGTGGTTCAAGTACTTCTTCTAGTTTCAACGATTGCGCGTCTGGTTCTTGTCCTCGACTATTTGTTGCTAATTATTCGATATCATAATCGGTAGTCGACTCATCTTTGAGTGCTTCCAAATGGTCTGCGTCGAAACCTTCACAAGTTTCGGGGGAGCGTCGGGAGACAGACTTTTCTACAAAGCATCAAAATTCGCAAGTGTGGGTGTCATACTTGATGTCCCTTCGGAGTTTCCTCGCCGTTCCCGATTCTTTCTCGTTCATAGTCCTTGCTTCACAGAAGAGAGCCCATCCTCCTCCAGAGGGTCGTATTGTCGTTAACCCTTCTTTACTTCGGATAGTCGGAGGTTTAACTTTTCATGGATTTGTAACCAGGGTTTTGGCAGAGTCAATTTTGGCTCCAACACAGTTAAATCCGAATGTTTATTGGACCCTAATTTGCATTATTATACTTTGGCGGAAACATTATGATCGTAATCCTCCATCATCTGTTGTTTCTAAGTATTACAAAGTTAAACCGAATCCTCGATGTAATGGCTGGTACAACCCAACTACGAAGACTCAAAATTTTACTTTAATTCCCGATCTACCAACTTGTTGTAAGAACTAGAAAGACTGGTTCTTTTTCATTAAAAGTGCAGATCTTCCGAGAATAACTTTCAGGGTTCCGAGGAAATATTCTATTTTTGGTAGGTCCGATTATAATTTGATTTTGTTTGTTTGGGTATTTTAATTTTTGTTGTTTTGATCTGGAGACTCGTTTTGTAGCCGATCTACTTCGGGTGACTGGGCGAGAATCGAGAATCTTTGCCCATCTCATCCTAGTTTCGATTTAGGTATGATTTTAATTTCTTATTCCAAGTGCTTCTTTATTATAATCGTTCATTTCTGTATTGTTCGAATAAAATTAGAAATGGAAAAAGTTCCTCCGATTCTTGAGAATCTTACGCTCCTCAAAGGTTTCAAAATTCCGTAGAGGGGAACTAAAAAGATGGCCCAAAAAATAAAAACAGAGTCGAGTCCCAAGAAACCTCGGAAAGCGGAAGTTAATTCGCCGAATCCTTCTCCGTCTTTGCCGCCTCCGACCAAAGAAGCACCAGATCATCTTAACTCCGTTTTCCAGTATATCATCGAGCTTTCGGGTCTCAAAGATCCGAAATTTATAACATATATCCCTTTTTCTGAACGTTCTGCTCGGTTTCCTTATCATCTTGCTCTAGTAAGTCAGAATTTTACTTAGATTTTTTATGAAGTTTACTAACGATTGTGTTCTTCTAATCTTTCAATTATTCACCTCTCCCTTGGTAATGAAAAAAATTCAGGCGATGAATTGCAACCAGGAGGAGAAGATTGCCTTTATGAAGAAAGAGCTCGAATATTCTCGGCGTGACGTGACCGCAAAGAATACCGAGCCTGATCGATTCACGGAGAAGACTGGTGACCGACTTTAGTCAATCAGGGCTGAGGCGAAAGAAAAAATCGAGAAAGCGGTTGAGGACTTCAATGACTCCAAGGACTATCAGTCGTAGCTTTCCAAATATTCTTACGCAGGAAGAATTACTACCATTGAATGCCTCCAGAAGAAGAATCCCAACCTAAACATCTCCGATCTAGATGCTCAAGATTCTTCAACGGACAATGCCGATTCCAACATCTCTGACTCTCCTCTTCCTCCGACTGATGCTCCAACTACCGGGTCCGCGATTCAAAACGACAAAGATTCTACACCTCCGGCCGAATATTTTGTTTTAACTTTCAAATGTCCGTTTCTCGGACTTTAACAGCTATCTGATTTGGTACAAATTTTATGTCAAAGATTTATTTTAATTTGTTTATATTCGGAACACATGTCCGTGGCTCGGACTTTAACAGCCGTGAATGATATTAATGTCTGATTTTAACTAGACTAAACATTTTTCTCTTATATATATAATTTATTTGAGTGCCATTATATATACTGTATGCCCCTCTTAAATTTTCATTCGGTGTTTAATTTTTATAAGTACCAAATGAAAATTTCGAGGACTAAAAAAATGTGTTCTAATTTTGTATTTGCTTTTCCTTTTAAGTTTATCCAAATACTCATCATGTTCGGGCGTCCGCGATTCGGGTTTGAATAGTTTATTTTTAGACAGTTCTTTATTTACTTCGTATACACTCCTCTCCTAGAAATTTGTTCGGTGTTTGTTAAAATACTAAATATATTTATTTTAATAAACGGTTTATCGAATATTTGTGCTATTACAATTGAAGTTCTAGTTATCGGATAACTTGGTTATTCGATTTTAATTTAAACTTGAAATAACTGAATTCAAATAATTTGGCGATGTTCGGCCTTGATTGAAATTTGAAATAATAGAATTCAAACAACTTGGCTATGTTCGGCCTGTTGGCAGAGATGCCCACAAGAAGATTGTTTATTTGCATATTGATGTAATATATAAATCTTTGTAAAGTCCTTATTGAAAGATTGTTTATTTACATATTGATGTAATATATAAATCTTTGTAATTTGCTGATTAAAATAATAAAAGTTGAAACGTTCATTCATTCCTTTTTAGTTTGATTGAAGATTTATGATATTCAATAGTCTTATAGTCCTTAATCAAACCTAACAATGTATGACAAGACAAATGTAGATTTGCGTGGACAAACTCTTCATGGTTTGGTTAAAATGAAATATTCGCCATATAAAGATCAACGGACTATTGATCCTAGTATGATTATTGGAAGAATCTATGATGTCTGGTTACGAGGCATAGAGAGTTAGGAACTCTATAGTTCTTCCACTTTATCTTCCGAAAATACTAAACTGACCAGTGAACCTTTAGAGACAATGTAAGAACAAATCATTTAACCTCTTCATTCTCAAGGTCACTACGTATGAATCGCATCATGCTTACCTAAATCCTGAAATGAGACATGTCATTTCATAGCATTAATACTCTCATTTGAAAAAGTCAAATTCTAGGTCCAATGTGTGATCTAGACAAGGCCTATTGGTGAGATATTAAGTTATGAAGATGTCATGAACCAACTTTGTGAAGTTCTCATAGATATAGAATTCATGTACAAATTTGCTGAGATGCAATGTATATCACATCATGCTTTATTACTTGGATTGTGAATAAATGAACTGCGCAGTGTCCAAATTTAAGTAGCGACTTTATTTAGATGAAACAATGTGACTTGTTAGCTCCTCGTCAATACATTGTTTCTAACTTATTCACAAGTACTAAAGGAGTTGAGGAAATAACAACTAGAAGGGTAAAATGGTAATTTTATAAATCCCAACTAGTTGATGATATTCATGAAAAGTAAACATAGATAACATTCAATGGATCCGCTCAATATAATTTAGTTGAACTTGAGTAGAAAATAAATTCATTTGATACGAGAGATTCTCAATGTCGACTCTTTAGTGGAGTCAGTCGACATTAAGCTAATACTTGGAAAAAGTTTGAGAACTTTTGAGTCCGAGTATAGAAGCTCAAGCTTTGTTCATTTGGATCCATAAGGTCACTATTACAGGTCATTAGAGTAGGATTGTTAAACTAGAAGCTAAGTCAAAATAAGTTCAAGTGTTGAACTAGAATTTTTCTCGGAAAATGACTAAAGGGTATTTTTGTCCACAAGGACATAAAATGATGTGAATGTCAAAATAAGATTTTGAATATTTTCATTTGATGAAAATATAAATTATTTTCTAAAGCCGAAAAGTCGTTTGAGGCATTATGAAATTAATTTCGTTATTTGTGCAATTATAATTCTACAATGAGTATAAGAATTGTCTTAAAAGAATTAAGGAAGAATCTAGATGCTCCCCCCCTAGGTAGAATTTGGCCAACATAGCATCAAAGAGGAGAGTTTTATTTCCTTTTTCTTATAAGGATAATTACCCAAAAGAAAAAGGGAAATGAATTTCCTTAAGAAGGAAACAAATGTGCTAAGTGAGGAAACAAATTTCCTCACTAATGCATCAATATGGCCGGCCAAACAAAGAGGGAAAGGGGAAGGGAAAATCAAATATTGTGTCATGAATACATTATTCATTCATGAATGAATAATTGACGTTTATAGATTTTTCCTTCTCCTATAAATAGAGCCTCACATAGAGATGTGAATGTTAAGCATTTTTCTTCTTCTCTCCTTATTGTGGCCGACTATCTCCCTCTCTCTCTCTCTAGAAAATACTCTTCTTATTTTGCACCTAAATTCACATTCAATCTAGAGAATTAGCTTATGATCCAAGAATTGTTCTTGGTTCATATGGTTTAATTGTGCCCACACACAAATCCTTCCAAAACCTCTATAGACTCTTGTAATAGAAATCTTAGGTTTCTCGAGTTCAAGATTAGGTGCGAAGGTGACGAGCGAGTCAAGGAAGAGGATCTACCTTTCTCGAGACGCTTCAAGATCAAGCTACAAAGAAAGGTTCGTGTTCTAGTAAATTAAATAATGTTTTTAATATATAACATATATATGCTTTTTCTAGGTTAGTAAAATCGTTTTACTTGAAAAAGAAAATTTTAAATTCCGCCATTAATTTGATTAAAGTTAAATTTTTCTTTAACCCTAGACCTATTCCAACACGGCCTTGATTGAAATTTGAAATAATAGAATTCAAATAAACTTGGATATAGCCATGATTGAAAAGTAAAATATTTTCCATCCAGCCTTGGGGTATTACAGGTAGAACTTTTTGAGATGCTCCACATTCCAAGTTTTTTATTCTTTTTTTTTGGAGATTATGCATGCACCATTCCCGAGTGACGATACGATTGTGTATGGTCCTTCCTAGTTTGGTCCAAGTACTCCGTCTGAAGGTTTTTTGGAATGCGAAAAATATCTTTCGTAGCATCATATCCCCAATTCAAAAATCTCATTTGCGAACTGTCATGTTGAAACACCGGACTACCCTGGACTGATTGATTAGATTTTTAGTTAGTGCTCTATCTCGTTTTTCTTCTAAAAATTGATATTTTCTTATAAGCTAATGTTGTTTATCTCTTTGGAGTAGAAATTCTAGGGAAGTCTATTTGCGTTGACGTTGACCGGAAACATTGCATATGTTCCGAACGCCATGGAGAAAGGTGTTTGTCCATTCGATGAGTGAGGAGTCGTCTTGTAACTCCAAAGTACTCTGGGGAGCTCTTCCGTCTAATTTCATTTTTTATGTAATCCAAGCCTCATTTATAATCCGTGTTTTCTTGTTTTGTTAACGGCCTTGACTGGACCATTTGTTTGTGGTCGTATCGGGGTCGATAAAGATTTATTAATCTTGAATTTTTGGCAGAATTCTTTGAACTGGATGTAGTCGAATTGTGTGCCATGGTCTAAGATTATCTTCTTAGGAATCTCGAATCTTGAGATGATGTTTGTCCATACAAACGCTTCAATTTTTCTTTCTCTAATAGCTGCTAAAGGCTCGGCTTCCACCCACTTGGTGAAATAATCGATCGCCACCACCATATATTTGCATCCTTCTTTCCCTTTTGGCATGGGGCCAATTAAATCTATTCCCCATTCAGAAAAAAGTAATGGGACTTACGATATTGATTAAGTCAGACATAGGTAAATTTGAAAATATTGCAAATTTTTGACACTGCATACAATTTTGAATGAAGTTCTTCACGTCATTTTCCATTGTGGGCCAATTTAATCCCTATCAGAGTATTTTGTTTGCCAACGCAATGCCTCCTCTATGATTTCCACATATTCCTCTGTGAATCCCCTTGTAAGAGGTACCGAGTAGCTTTGAACTTTAGTTTCCTTGGAATTGGAACTTTAGTCGATGGAAATCCTCGGAGAGAATTCCATTCTCAAGGAATTGGATGATTGGGTTCATCCAATTTTTGCTTTCACCTACGAAATTCATATCTTGTTTACGATGCTTTTGGTAAATATTTAAATAATTGGCTGATTAGTCGATGTTTCTATCAAACACGTTCCGATCTTAGCCATTGAATATTCTTCTTGATTTTTCTGTCTTGGAATTAGCTTGAATTTGGTATGTTCAAATGCTTCAGCTAACGCTCTTGCAGTTATAGCGTATTGCATCAATTTTTCTCCTTTCGCATGATAATCATTATTAATTTGATTAATCACAAGTTGGGAATTCGAATAAACTACTATTCTAGATATATAATAGAACTTTTCCAACTATAACCCGTTGATTACTGCTTCATATTATGCTTTGTTATTTGAAGCCTGAAATTTGAATTTTATTGATACTTTTACCAGAAAACCATCTTTGGCTCTGAGTAGTATTCTAGCTCCGGACCTGCAGTCATTTGCTGCTCCATTGACGTAGAGTTCCCATGTGGGCATATCAATTGGTCGGTATGTGAATTTCTCCAGAATGTATGCTACTGCCTGACCCTTTATTACTCGTTTCGGGCAAAATTTATATCATACCGGGTGAGTTCGATCGACCAGTTTGTCAAAATTCTGTATCTGGTTTGTATAAGACTTGTCTGAGTGAAAAATTCATCAAGACTTTAATCGGATGGGCCAAAAAAATAATGTCTTAACTTTTGAGAAGCAACCACTAAAGCTAGCGTTAACTTCTCGATTTCCAGGTATCTTGTTTTCGCGTCTTCCATTCTTCAGCAGGTGTAATAAACCGAGAGCTGCACCGCTCCTGCATTTTTGATAAGTGCTGAGCTTACAGCATTCTCAGAGATTGCCAGGTAGATTTCTAGCGGATTTCCTTGTTATACTTCGACCAGGTGTGGTGGTCATGACATATATTCCTTCAATTTTTGGAAATCTTCGTTACATCTTTCATCCCATTCAAAATATTTTGATCCTCTTAGCCGATCGAAGAATTTTATGCTCTTGTCTGTTGATCGAGAAATAAATCTTCCAAACGCAGTGATCGACCCTGTGAGCCTTTTACTATATGTTTGAGGAATTTTCTTACAGAAATACCGAATGTACACTTTAGTGGATTCAACTTCATTTTGTATTTTCTCAAAATACCGAAAGTTTCTTCCAAGTGTTTTATGTGATCATTCGCTTTTTTTTTTTCACTAGTTAATCATCGATATAAGTTTTCATTGTTTTCCGTAATTGTTCAGAGAATATTTGATTAACTAGTCTGTGATAAGTGGCGCTTGCATTTTTTAAATCGAGCGACATTACCGTATAGCAATATTACCCTCAACCCATGAGGAATGCGGTATGATCTTTGTCTGCACCATACATCGAGATTTGATTATATCCTGAGAATGCGTCCATGAAGCTCATCAATTCGTGTTCTGTAGTAGAATCCACTAACTGATCTATTCTCGGCATTGGAAACTATCTTTGGGACATGCCTTGTTTAAATCGGTGAAATCTACGCAGGTTCTCCATTTTCCATTCAGATATATAACCAACACTGGATTGGACAACCAACTAGGTATTTTGTTTTTATAATGGACTTATTTGAAATTAGTTTGTCGACTTCTTCCTTTAACGCAAAATATCGATCATCATTAAGAGGTCTTCTTTTTTGTCTGATCGGTCTTGCTTTAGGATCAATATTCAACCTATGGCAGGCATGACTATGATCTATTTCTACCATGTCAACATGTTTCGATGCAAAAACATCTAAATTTATTGCTAACAAACTAATTAATTCGAATTTCATACCTTCCTGAAGGAATTTCCCGACTTGCAAGCTCTTCTCAGGCTGATCGGGATCAGGAGCCACCGAATACACTTCATCTCTGGGCCCGACATATCCTTAGCTCGGGAGCCACGGATCCAGATCTTGCAAGTCATTAATCATCAAGACTGCGTGTCCACACTTGTTATGACTGCTTTTGACGTAGTCCGAATAACAACTCCTTGCTGTCTTTTAATCTTTCCTTACTATTTCGACTCTTGTTTTGTTTGGAAATTTTACGATTTGGTATCTTACTGAAGTGAAAGCTCCAAGCGCCTAGAGTTTGGGTCTTCCGATTACCGCATTGAACGCGGAAGACCCGGGAACGATTACCTAGTGTGGATTTATTGTTGTGGTATGCATGCTTTCTCCGACTGTCAGCGGTAGTGCTATGATTCCTCTCGGAAGAACTGCATCTTTTGTAAAGTTGTAGAGTTGTTTGGGACTCGGAATTCGGTTTTTCAACTTTGAGGCCATTCTATCGAATGTATCTCTGTACATGATGTCCACCAAAATTCCATTATCTATGCGTATTCTGTTGGAATTTATGCCCACAAAGGATATTTTTGATATTGAATACTTTTGTAATGATTTTTTCTTGAATTTGAATAAAAATTGAATATCCATTCTTATTTAAGATTGTGTTTATGCATGAATGTCTACGTTCTGAAACTGTCATCAACGAAAGAAGTGCTAAGATACCTTCGTATGACTAGTTTAAATAACAGTTCGCAATCTAAAGATCGATTGGGTAATCGAATCTTAGTAATGACTGTTAGAATAAATGAAACGATATCTTATCTCGTGATATAGAGAGTTGTGACTCTATAATTTATTCTTGATCTCTTAATGAAGATATTGAAAAAGATCAGTGAAGTTTTGAAGTTCGAGATAAAACCGTTTAATCACTCGAAACCTCAAACTCACATACGTGAGGTATTTTGGTAATTACCTAAATCCTGAAGTGAATACATATCTTCTTGTAACACTTAGTGAAATTTGATTAGTCAATGGGAAATGGCTAAATGAAGTTTTATTAACCTGATGATTGGTGTCGTAATACTGTTTCAGTGAAATATATGATTCACATATATGGAATTTGTGTTGAAACAATGCTAAGGGATTTGCATCACACCATGCTCTGTTATGAGAGTGTGAACGAATAAACCAGGCAGGTATTCATCGAATAAAGAATTTTTTAAAATAAAGCATTTGACATGTTGAGACATCTCATTTTATGTTTTTTTCGTGCAGAGAGCTTGGTGAAATAATAACTCACGGGTAAAACGGTAATTTTACATTCCTCTGAGTTAATGATGCACACAAAGGGTAATATCGTAAAATATACCGTGGACCGTGTGAAGAATAGTTTTGTCACATCAAACGAAAATATAAACGCATATAAACTTAGAGATGTTCAATATTGGCCCCTTAGTGAAATCGACTAATATTAAGAATTAAAAGTCGGGAAAAGTTTACGAACTTTTGTGTCCGAACTTTAGTTTAAAGTTTCGTTTATGTGGGTCTATAAAGTCTCAATGATAGACTTTCGCACAAAATTTTGGTGTACAAGAATTGATTGATTTTCTCATTCAACGTAAATTGTGATTTACGCTAAAAAAATTATTTTCTAAGTAATTAAGTAAATAATTTATTATTTATTATTACATTTATTTAATGAATCATATTATATTATTATATTGATAATAATATAATTTGATGATTCAAATAAATAAAAGATGAAAATAAATATTTTCTCGTTTCGTACTTGTTTGAATAGTATGAAAAGATTTAATGAAATGTCATTAAATAAATGAGATGTTCTAAATTAATTAAATATTATTTTAGAAATAAATCAAATAAATTTGGGAGATAATAATGACAATATGGCCGGCCACTTCTACGGTAGAAATGAGCTGGGAAATTTTTTAAATGAATTGTAGGGCTTTAGTTTGACTAATGAGCCATAATTTGATTTTGACCTAACTTAAGCTCATTCTTCCTGAAATAAAAGAATAGCTTATTCTCTCTTGCCCTAGGTGATCTACACGCATACTCTCTCCCCCTAACCTTGTTTGGCTGACCATTGTTCTCTCCCCAAGGTGGGAACAATCGGCCAAAAAATCCAAAAGAGAGAAAGATAGATAGAATTTTGATTTCTCCCAAAAGCCTTGGTTTATCCCTTCTTCCCTTGTTCCCATAAAGAGCTCACCCTCTTGATCTCCTAAAAACTCTCAGAGATATATAATTAAATAAACTTGTGATTCTTTGAGTGACATATGTTTTATAGGGCCGACCACTTTTTGGAGCAAATGAGCGAGTACGGATTTCGTGACATCCTAGGAGCGCGTGGGAAAGAAAACCGGCCTAGACTTGGACGCACATCCCGAGGAAGAATCTCGCAGATCCAAACTTCGTGTAAGTCTTCTCGAAACAAATTGGATCTGAATTTAATAATTTTTTTAGGATTGTTAGTGTGTTTAGATTGTTCGTTGTGTGTTTGAATAAATTTGTTGATATGTATATAAATTTATTGACATGCTAGATTATATTTAATGACGTAGTTATTGAATATGTTTTAAAAGGTGGTTGAACATATTAAAATGAATTATGAATTTCCGCCATATATCGATATGTTTCATAATAAATTAGGTTAATTGTTAACTAAATTCCAACAAATGGTATCAGAGCTATAATTGTCGTTAAAATCAATTTTAAGTCTTGACATTTTTGTATGAATTGCATTTGTGAATGTATGTGTTTATGTTTATGTTTTTGGATGGATTGTTATTCTAATTGGCCCTAGGATTATTTTTAGGTTACGTCTCGATTTTATTTCATTTAAATTTGTAATATGTTATAAATTTAAATTTTGTAAATTTGTAATCCGAGTGGACAAGAAGAAAGGAGGCAGCCACCGAAAATGACCGCTCATTTTGGAATGCGTGTGAGCTATCCCGGATTATTCCGGAAACGCCCGAGGATATGTGTCTTGGACACACGACGGCTGTTTGGATCGGCCAAAAACCCTAGCGTGGTCGTGTGTCTTCAGGACGCACGTGAGCTAGCTAGGGTTGGGCCCGTCGTCCAAAATTCAAAAATTGTTACCAAAATAATTTAAATCTTGAATTATTAAATTGGCTTATATTATTTTTGAAATAATAAAAGTGGATTTAGCTGTTTGACTAGGAGATATTGATCTCTAAGTTTTAAAATTCTGAAATTCGATGCCTCGACGAAAGACAAGGAATAGAACTACTTTATTTATTTTTCTTTTTGTAAATGAGTTGTAAATTTAGAATTGGACCATTGGAGAAGTTACATTTATGTTTTATTTATTTAAGTTTATCTCATATTCACTCACATGAAATTGTTCATGCATCATTATAGTTTAATTTATAAAACAAGTTATGAAATTAAACACAATCAGCAAAGATATGATTTCTTTTGCAAAAACTAAGTGGGAGGGTTATTTGTCGTTGAAATAACCCAAGGTCCCCAACATGAATTTAATTAACTTGTGTGAATGAACTAAAAGTCACCCTCGTGGCCCTCCCTTCAATGAGAGTACTTTGGAAGCACTTAGTTAATTGAATTGTTACAAACTAAGTCCTAAAGAGGAACGATGAAGCGGGGTCTCCCCTAGGAGAACCGTTATCAAAGTGACTTGGATAAGGGCTCACATGTTGGTTACGCACTTAGACTTATTGTTTAAATTAACCCTCCATAGAGGCTAAAGTCTATGGTAATTAGCAAGAACTAGAAGTTGTGACTTCTCGTATGGTTCGAACTAAATAGTGATGTGTCACGACTATGAAATGCGATCAATTGCAGTTTCCTCTACGAAAAGCAATTAATCAGTTTTGAACATAATACCATGAATTATTTATCGCTTTCCTCACCAAGTTAGGATTGTACATGCATCATAATTCGAAATGATAGCACATGCTAAATATATTCATTTTTATTTAATTTCAGGAATATATCATGAATTCACTTGCAAATATTTTGAGCGTCAACAAACTCGAGGGTGAGAATTACGTTGATTGGAAACGTAACCTCGACATCATATTGACGGTGGAAAAGCAGAAGTATGTTCTCACTACCTCGTGTCCTCCAGCTCCGAGTGCTGACTCAAGCAAGGAGGACAAGGACACCTATGACACGTGAGTTAGATCCGATGAGATTGCCAAGTGTTATATCTTGGGTTCCATGAGCAATATGTTGCAACAATCTCACAAGGAAATTTCCACGGCATATGATATGCTCTACAATCTTCATGACATGTTCGGATATCATGGGCGCCAGGCGAGGCAGCAGGCTATCCGCAATATCATAAATTGCTGGATGAAGCGGGGAACGTCAGTCAGGGATCACATGATAGTGATCATTGGTCACCTGAACGACTTAAAGATTCTCGGATCGGAGATCGATGGAATCACCAAGGCCGACATGATCTTGGAGACTCTGACCAAATCCTTTGATAGCTTCCGTCTGAACTACTCCATGAACTAGCTCGATTATTCTGTAACTGATCTCATGAAGGAATTTCAGACTATAGAGGGACATCTCCCTAAGACCAAGAAGAAACCTGGTGAAGTCAATGTTGCTAAACATAGGCCTTCCACTTCTGGTTCTAAGAGGGTGATGAAGGGTCCCAAAAACGCCAACCAAACGGGATCCAAGAAGCCTTACAAGAAGGCTGCGGATGTCAAGGGCAAGAGCATTGCAAAGGTGGACAAGTCTAAGCACAAGTGCCACCATTGCAGAGAGGTCGACCATTGGCGAAGGAACTGCCCTGCCTACCTCAAGATTGTCAAGGTGAAAGGTATGTTTTTCGTCACTCAAGCATGTTACACGACAAATAAAGAATCACCCTGAATTTTAGACTGCGGGGCTTCTGATCATATTGTGTGTAATCTGAATGGTTTCAGGTAAAACAAACGCTTAGGTGATGAGGAGTTCACGTTCAACTGGAGAAATGGAATGAAGTTCACGTTCAATTGAATAATGTTTATTATGTTTCAGATTTTTGCAAAAATTTTATTTCTTTTGGTCGTTAGAAGAACAACATTTTGAATTTATAATCAATAATGGTATTGAGATTTTTCTTAATGGTTGTTTTATTACTAAAGCTCATCGTATGCATTCTATTTATTATCTATATCCAAATGAGCCGACAATCTTGGACACTAAGGTTAATAACGATTCACTCAGGAAGCTTAAGACGTTTCATAGTGATGAAACGGACGACACATTCCTATGGCACTTACGTCTTGGACATATTGGCCTAGATAAGATTAAGAGGTTAACAAACGATGGTTCTTTGAAGTCTCTAAACGTGGGATCCATGACCATGTGCGAATCTTGTCTTGAAGGCAAGATGACCAGCATACCTTTCTCTTCAAAAGGTCTAAGAGCCACACAAGTATTGTAACTCCTACATAGTGATGTGTGTGGTCTAATCAACATTCAGGAAATAGGAGTTTACATATACTTTGTACCTTTAATGATGACTACTCAGGTTTTGGTCATGTTTTCCTAATGCGACACAAATCTAATACATTTGAAATGTTCAAAGAGTATCGGGCTTTGGTTGAGAAGCAAAGGGAGAAACAGATCAAAACCCTTCGATCAGATTGAGGGAGAGAGTAGTTGTATGAGGAGTTCAAGGATATTCTTAAACAAGAAGGCATCCATTCTCAGCTTACAACACCTGACACTCCATAAAAAAACGGTGTGTCAGAGAGAAGGAATCAAACTATACTAGATATGGTGAGATCAATGACGAGTTACTCATTCTTCCCGATTCGTTATGGGGTTATGCCTTAGAAACGACAACTTATATTCTGAAAACGGTACCCGACACTCCCTATGAGAGATGGTGTGGTAAGAAATCTGTTCTAAACCACATTAAGATCTGAGGTTGTCCAGTACACCTGTTGAGACAAAAGACTAGGAAGCTGGCTAGTCGTTCGGAATTATGCCATTTCGTAGGATATCCCAAAGAAACGAAAGGGTATACATTCTATAGTTCTACTGACAAGAAAACGTTCGTTTGCCGAACACTAGGTTTCTTGAAGAGGACTACATGAAGAATGTTGTGTACCGAGAAGCAGACTTGTGCTAAAGAAGATGTTGGGTGGAGTAGCTGGTACTTCACAAATTAGGACGAGTCCTACACCAACAGTGGAAGAACCACACTCAGAACCGGAGCCTCTTACGATTCGTCGCAGTAATAGGATTTTGAAATGCATTCGATGAATGTTAAGAGGTTTGGAGACTTGTAGATTTACCCGAAGGCATTAAGCCTGTTGGATGTAAATGGACCTACAAGAAGAAAAGAGGACCGGATGGAAATGTTGAGACATTTAATGCACGACTTATGGCGAAGTGGTTCATACAAAAGGAAGGTATCAACTATGAAGATACATTCTCACTAGCCATGATGCTCAAGTCCATCCGTACTCTTTTATCCATTGCTGCTGGCCTAGATTATGAAATCTGGCAGATGGATTTCAAGACTGCATTTCTGAATGGAAGTCTTCACGAGCACATTTACATGTCTCAACCAGATGGGTTTATGGAGAAAGGCCAACAAGGCAAGGTTTGTGAGTTGCTGAAGTTCATTTATGGATTAAAGCAAGCGTCTAGATAGTGGAATATTTAATTTGACGAGACTGTGAAAAGGCTACGGCTTTGATCAGTCATTAGATGAGCCATGTGTTGGCAGAGATGCCCACAAGAAGATTGTGTATTTACATATTGATGTAATATATAGAACTTTAAAAAGTCCTTATTATAATTTGCTGATTATATTAATAAAAGTTGAAACGTTCATTCATTCTCTTTTAGTTTGATTGAAGATTTATGATATTCAATAGTCTTATAGTACTTAATCAAACCTAATAATGTATGAAGAGACAACTGTAGATTTGCGTGAACAAACTCTTCATGGTTTGTTAAAACTATATATTCACAATCTAAAGATCAACGGACTATTGATCCCAATATGATTGTTGGAAGAATCTATGATGTCAGGTTACAAGACATAGAGAGTTAGGAACTCTATAATTCTTCCAGTGTATCTTTCGAAGATACTGAATTGACCAGTGCACCTTTAGAGACAATAGAAGAACAAACCATGTAACCTCTTCTGTCTCAAGGTCACTATGTATGAATTGCATCATGCTTACCTAAATCCTGAAATGAGACATGTCATTTCATAACATTAATACTCTCATTTGAGAAAGTCTAATTCTAGGTCCATTAAGTGATCTAGACTATACTAATTGGTGAGATATTAAGTTATGAAGATGTCATGAACCAACTTTGTGAAATTCTCATAGATATGGAATTCAGGTACAAGATTGCTGAGATGCAATATATATCACCTCATGTTTTATTACTTGGATTGTAAATAAATGAACTGCGCAGTATCCAAAAATTAAGTAGCGACTTTATTTGGAGGAAACAATGTGACTTGTTAGCTCCTCGTCAATACATTGTTTCTAACTTATTCACAAGTATTAAAGGAGTTGAGAAAATAACAACAAGAAGGGTAGAATGGTAATATTATAAATCTCATATAGTTGATGATATTCATGAAGGATAAACATAGATAACATTCAAGGGATCCGCTCAATATAATTAAGTTAAATTTGAGTAGAAAATAAATTCATTTGAACTGAGAGATTCTCAGTGTCAACTCTTTAGTGGAGTTAGTTGACATTAAGCTAATACTCGGAAATTTTTTGTGAACTTTTGAGTCCGAGTATAGAAGCTCGTGCTTTCTTCATTTGGATCCATAAGATCACTATTACAGGTCATTAGAGTATGATTGTTAAACTAGAAGTTAAGTCAAAATAAGTTCAAATGTTGAACTAGACTTTTTCTCGGAAAATGTTTAAAGGGTATCTTTGTCCACATGGACATAAATTGATGTGAATGTCAAAATAAGATTTTGAATATTTTCATATGATGAAAATATAAATTATTTCCTAAAGCCAAAAAGTCGTTTAAGGCATTATGAAATTAATTTCGTTATTTGTGCAATTGTAATGATACAATGGGCATTTTAAGAATTGTCTTAAAAGAAATAAGGAAGCATCTAGAAGCTCCCCCCTAGGTAGAATTTCGGCCAAACAAGCATCAAAATGAGAGTTTTATTTCCCTTTAATTATAAAGATAATTACCCAAAAGGAAAAGGGAAATGAATTTCCTTGAGAAGGAAACAAATGTGCTAAGTGAGGAAATAAATTTCCTCATTAAGACAATTGTATGGCCAGCCAACCTAAGAGAAAAGGGGAAGGGAAAATCAAATATTGTGTCATGAATACATTATTCTTTCATGAATGAATAATTGACCTTTATAGATGTTTCCTTCTCTTATAAATAGAGCCTCACATAGAGATGTGAATGTTGAAGTTTTTGCTTTGTTCTCTCTTGCTGTTAGCCGAACCCCCTCTCTCTCTTTCAAAATACTTCTTTTATTTTGCACGTAGATCGGTACTTGATCTAGAGAATTAGCTTATGATCCAATAATTATTCTTGGTTCATATTGTTTAATTGTGCCCACACACAAATCCTTCTAAACCTCTATAGACTTTTGTAATAGAAATCTTAGGTTTCTCAAGTTCAAGATTAGAAGTGAAGGAATCGAGTCAAGGAAGAAGATCCACTTTTCTCAAGACGCTTCAATTTTGAAGATACAAGAAAGGTTAGTATTCAAGTATCTTAAATAATGTTTTTAGTTAAAACATGTATATGCACTTTATCTAGGTTACTAAAAATTGTTTTACTAGTAAATTTTTTTTATATTCCGCCATTAATATGATTAATGATAAATTTTTCTTAACTCTAGACCTATTCCAATAGGGATAAGTTGTGGAAGCTTGACATCCCGCCAAATGTGAAGTCCTTCATTTGGAGGGTTTTTCGGGGCTGGATCCCGGCCCGATCTAATTTGCGGCATCGACTTGTTTTGACAGACACCCAGTGCCCGATTTGTGAGAAAGCGGAGGAATCTATTTTTCATGCCTTATGGGGTTGTTCATGGCTGAAGAAGGCTTGGAAGATTGGGAGATTCGGAGAGTTAGTTAAGGGTTTTAGAGACGGGGATATGATCGGGACTCTTCTCCTTGCCTCCTCCTAGGAGCGCGTAGGAAAGAAAACCGGCGTATACTTGGACGCACATCCCGAGGCAGATTCTCGCAGATCCAAACCTCATGTAAGTCTTCTTGAAACGATCTGGATCTGAATTTAATAATCATTTTAGGATTGTTAGTGTGTTTAGATCGTTCGTTGTGTGTTTGAATAAATTTGTTATTATGTATATAAATTTATTGACATGCTAGATTGGATTTAATGACATGGTTATTGAATATGTTTAAAATGTGTTTTAACCTATTAAAATGAATTATGAATTCCGCCATATATCGATATGTTTAATAATTAATTAGGTTAATTAACTAAATTCTAATATATTCTTCCAACCAAATGCTTTCCGATCGTTGCTTTGACTACAATCGGATCATTGTGGGGAAAGTCACCCATTTTCCGTCTTCTTCCGAGAATATAATCTCCTCCTTATCTTTTTTCATGACTTTTGTCGGTCTTGCGTTTGAAGTGAATAATTTCAATGCCGACAGAGATTCCGCTTCTCGGATATAGTTTTTTTGGGCTCGCCGTGATGTTCCGCCGACGTGTGGACCCCCGACTATGATTGCTATTTCATTATATTGCTTTACTGGTTCCTCTTTATCCCGATTTTTATAATCATGTTGGTATTTTTTGATTTTCCTCTTCGGATTAAAGCCTCTATACCCACTTTCAGGTTCAAACAATCCGCCGTATTGTTTCCCATGTCACTGTGGAAGGCGTAATATTTTCTTCGGTCTCTTTTCGATATATCCTTTTTAATCCTTGCAGGTATCGAAAATTCTTCTTGATTCTGTGTTAGAGCAAAAACCTTTTCGATACCCCTGGTCAGGGGTTTGTATTTGTCATACATACTCCGAAACGGTTTACTCAAAGTGTTATGATCTTTTTCCCTTCTAGGTGGTCTTCTACCTTCTTCTTCTCGATGGACTTGTCTATTACGATCCCCCATGCTCCTGTCGTGAGACTGGCGATCTTCTCTAAGGTTTCTCATCCGATGATTTCTCTGCTCTCTGCATGCCTCTCTGGGCTTTTCCACCAACCCCGCAGTTAACTTTCCTTCCTCGGCGTTTATTTATTTCTAAGCCTTGGTGATGAATTTGTTGTAATATTTCGGGAGTAGCAGTTTATGTAATCCTTCATAGATTCTTCAAGATGCTGCCTGACTGCAAAATGTCTTTCCTTGGGGGTCTTTCCCGCCTGCGACCCCATGAAATGGTCCATGAAAATGTTGCACATTATTTTTCAGGAGTTTATCGATCTAGGTTTTAGCATCCTATACCATTTTTTAGTAGTTCTGGTTAGCGTTATAGAGAAAGCCTTCCAGATTATCTGACTATTTGCGCCTAGCAGCATCATCTAGGATTTGTATGTGTCTAAATGATCTCCAGGATATGTTTTTCTGTCATATGGTGGTATACTCGGCATTCTGAATCCCCGATGAGGCAGATGATCCAAAATTTAAGGCGTCAAAGGCGAAGCTTTGTCTCGACCTTTTGCATGGCTAACATTACCGAGGGCTATTTCTTCTGTTTCGCAGTCCATCCTTTGGAATTCTGACTGCTCCGTGGCATGAGATTCTCCTGATTCGTAATCATATCCTGATGTCCGTGTAACCTTCGATTACACCTTCTTAGGCTGAGCCTCTTAAATTATCGATTGTCCTTTTCCATACCGATCTCTTGTGTGGTCTTCTTAGACTTTTCTTCCGGAATTTCTATCTCCTTCCCGGGTTTTCGGTTAAGGAGAAATTGTTCGGGAGTGACAACTTCACTCCGAATAGTTACCTTTTTTGCTTTAAGTTGCTCTTTCAAGAGTTTATTTTTTCCTTCCAGAATTCCGAGACGCTCTTGCATTTCTCGGAATAATTCTGGTAAGGAAGGTTGTGGAAGTGGAATGGCCTCGGCCATTTACTCATCCGTTAGTGGAAGTGTTCTCTTGTGATGTTCTATCTGCTCTTCTTCGGTCATGGGACGCTGATCTTCCATCTCTTGGACCGGCGACAACGACGAATCAACCATCCGAAGACGAATCCAAAAATCCCTCTCCTTCTAGCGATCTTCAGTAATGTCTCGACGAAAATATAATGCTTAGATCGGACTTTTCCTGTATTAGACTAATCTACAATACATGAAGAAGGTTCACAAGCGAAATTCTCAATAATTTTATTGTGTGTGTACGTGTATATCTCCTTTTTTCCATCCCTCACTCTCCTTATATAGTCTTCTTTCTTATGGACATGGGTTGATCAGACCCATGTTCGTGGTAACCGTCGCCGGTTAAACGAGTTTCGTAATCAAAATAACCGTCTTTCGGTTATGTTGAACAGTTTTTAATGCTTACGTGGCCTTTGTAAGTTTTACTTCAAAAATGACTAGTCTTAGTATTTCGAGAACTTATTCAGGTCATTCAAGTTTTGTTCTCAGAGTTCTTAATTTAACTTATGTTTATGGGTGTTTCTATTCAACTTCTCTGAATATTTTTATTATTTGGTGAAGACATTAGGTCGGTGTTTATTCCCTAGAATCCGATGATAACACAAAGTAAAAAAAAATTATATCTAATTACTTATATATTTCTATAAATCTGTTGAGCATGAGTTGGATTTCGATCATCAAAACTTTTTCAGGCGATTGAGATTCCGAGTTTAGATTCAAGTTTCCAAATATCGCGTTGGATCATTGTTTGATTGCTCGAAGGACACGACAACTTAAAAATGTAATTTCATATACTAGAACACTTCATACATGCTCAGAGTAAGTACCGAGACAGAGAAATTTGAGAGAAACACGAGTGAGATATATTTTCGTGTTTGAGAATCAAATATAAAATATCTATTTGTAAATTTGAATGCATGGATGCTGATAATGGAAAATATACGATGAAATGATGTTTTAGTAACCGAATCATAATAAATTATGTGTACTTTATTTAGTGCCGCGCATGATCTGAAAATTTGTTCGACCACGCAAAGAACTCTACTCAAGATACATATAACACGGACACCCAAAAAATCTACAATAAGAAGAAAACAAATACTCAAACTCAAGATACATATATCAAAGGATAAAATGAGGATAAAAGTGCGAATTGAGTTTGATAACCTCAAGATAAATTAGTAAAGAGAAATTTCATTAATTGGGCTTAATAAGCCATGAAATATCAAAATTGGGCTTGCTATGAAACCCTCTATCTAATGGTACAAAAATACCCTTATCCTTCACTCATTGTCTCCCTCTCCCCGATAGAATTCGATAGGTCTCCCGCCCGATTAATCTCTCCCGTCCTCTTCTTCTGTCTTCGCTGATTCATCTCTCCCCCCGGTCCTTCGCCTCCATTGGCACCCTCTATTGTTTTCATTGTTTTAAAATTGTTTTAAAACATCTCGAAAGCCAAAAATTTCATTCTAGGATCCATTCCAGCGAAGGATCCCTACCTGGATGTCCAGCGCCCATTCCGGCGACTTCTCCAGCTTCCAGCGAGGCCAATCCGGCGTGAAGACTCCAGTCCGGTGAGGCGTGTCCGGCGAGACCTATCCGGCTTGGCGTCCCAGCGATCTCCAGTCCGGCGAGGGCTTCTCCATCGCGCAGGTCCCGGCGAGGCTCCCCTGTCCGGCAAAGCATGCAAACCAGCGAGACTTCCCTGTCAAGCGAGTTCCCCGTGCGGCGATAGTCTCCAGTCCGGCGAGCGTCCAGTCCGGCGAGGCCTCCCAGTCCGGCGAGCATCCTGTCAAGCGAGAAATCCCAGTCCGACAAAGCCTCCCGCAGGCGCCCAGTCCAGCGAACCCTCCCATTCCGGCGAAGGTGTTCCAGTGCAATCTGGCGAGCGTTTTTCATCGTTTTGGACGAGGTGTGGCATTCCGACAATAGCGAGCGACGTCAAGGTTGTTTACAACCTTAGATGTGAGTAATTCTCAATTTATTAAATAGCTAAAAGTTATTTAAATTGTTATATAGGTTGTTTAGTATATTTAATTGTTGAGTGTTGTGTTTTATAAATTGTTTATAATTACATAATAAATTTTAATGCCTTAGGTTGTTTGAATATGTTAAAATTAGTTTTAATATATTAGATCTAATTATAATTTTCCGCCACATAGGATGTGTATTATAATTAATATTGTTTAAATTGTTAAATAATTTCCAACAATTCTGGCACAAGTAATCGGAATCCGTCCATACACTAAATTCATTAGCACATTGGGATCAATTTTGTCCTCGCAAGAAGTCGGTGGATTTTCGGTCTAGAACCATGCAAGATCAAGAGCTGTCATGTAGAACAACATCTTTTGTTGCCAACGTTTGAAGTTCAACCACATGAACTTCTCGGGCATCTCAACCGGTATGATGGTGGGCACTCGTGCCACAGAACCGCTCGGACCGTTCAAGCCCATAGAGGCCATTGGTTGGATTACACCCGTAGGTCCGATTCCGGCCATAGCCACCATCGAGTTTTGACCCAAGTTCACCGTAATTTGACGGATCATGGTCGTGGTATTTCCCACGGTGAGATTGTCGGTGGTACTCCCATCGGCATTTACATTGATCATGTCATCGATGTTCGAATCCGGATAAGTGTGGGGGTAAGGATTAACCCGAACAATATTGGACCGATTACGCAAGCTCAATGAGTTGACGGGCCACCAAAGATACTCAATTAAAGGCCCATTCGACCAAGAGGACCGCGTCAGCAGCGAGGTCAAGCATGCGATCTGTTCATTTACGAAATCTCGGAGCCATAAAGACGAAGTCATGCGGTTGGAGTAAATCTCGCCCGAAGAACCGGACTGCGAGCGAATAGAAAGGAAGACAAATGACGTTGCAAGCTCTCCGCAAGCATGGGAAGCTCGTGCTTATAACTGCTTGCAAGAAAATGAATATAAATAGGAAATCAAAATTGTATTTAGGGACCTAAGTCTCTATTCTTTAGCGAGAAAATCATATCAACCCTTGTATTCAACAGTTCGACCTCGCATATCTGTTATTGTTTCTTTATTCAATTACGAGAACTCTTATCGATTCATATTTTTCTCTGATTCTTTTTATCTTATTGTGATATCATAAGTCTACGACATTTTACAGAGATATTTTTTTTTCATTTTATTTCTATACAAATTTAAATCGTATAAAATCTCCTACAATTTTATTTCCCGATTGTTGAGTTCGGATTTTGACATCAACAATAAGTAAATATTAATTTCTCACAATCTATCTAAGTAAATAGCTTGAAGACTGTTAGCAATATTATTATTAATATTGAAATAAATAAAATACAAATACAAGGAAATAAGACGAATACAAAACCTGAAGTAGTAGAAAAGTTATAACAAGGATGTAGATTTGTCGAAGCCCGTTAGACGATTTTCTTTAAGCTATTTATTGCCCTCCACGGGTACTGGATAAGATGAGCGATAGCTTCCCAAGATACAACAACGACAAGGCACACTTAACACCACTCGACTTTACTTCAACAAACTTGAACAAAAGTGCCGAACTTCCACCAGACTACAAAAGAAAGACAATTTTGAAGAGGGAGAGAAGAAGCTTTTTTGCTTGTTTTTGGTGTGTGTAGAATGAGGTCTGAAGGCATTATTTATAGGCTTTAGAGATCGGTGATAGGCACGTTTCATACGTGATTATTAGATCAACTTAAGTGAAGAATCGATGTTTATCCTCAAGTATTTTGATAGTTTTGGTAGTTTGTGTGAAGTTTTCAGAACATTCAGATCCTTAAAGATCTATGAGATGAAAAGAAAGGAAAATGAGCATTATAGATGCAAAAGAGAAAGAGGAATAAAGCATCCTAGGATGACGGGCCGATCGCAAGGATTCCAGAACATTTTACGGATCTCAATTCCCATACCCGGAGCTCAAGATATGGGATAAAAGGTGAAGTAGCGCGCAGACCGCCAGAGTGCCCATCGCGACGCGATGAGGTCCACCGTGACGTGACAGAGTTCCATCCCGACGCGATGGGACTCCATCAGAAAGTTAATTTGACATGTGGACTGCGATTTTGAGCCGTTTGATCAGTTTTTGAAGGACAGATGTGCGCGAAATTGGCGAGCTCGCCTATATAACCTAATAGCAGCTTCTTAGAAAGCATTTTTGGTTTGTTTAAGGTTTTAGAGAGAGGAAATTTTACGTAGGAACATAAAGTGAACGGAGAAGAAGACCATGAACGTTCTGGAGGCTGTGACAATCCTGCAACTACCGAATCTAGTTTTTCTTTCTCCATCTTCATCTGAAACTATATTTTTTTGTTCATGCTTTGTATATTTATCATGGATCATTGTTCTTGTTTGTTTTCTAGTTCTTCCACCATCACCATGAACTAATCCCTTAGAGGGTGATGGTGGATATTTTCTTGATAATTGTCATGGATTTATTCTAGTTTACTTTGAAGTTTGATTTGATTATTTGGCTGGTGTTTATTCTATTTTTGTTCTTAATGCTCGTATATGCCTGATCATCGTATGCTTGATTTTAGAATTAGTTATTCTCTCTAGCGAGGTTCGATTAGTCCTGCGAATAGAATAGAATACCTTAGTATATTCTGTGAAGTCTAAAGATAGCCACAACTCCTAGGGAGTCGTGTGAGTGTTCTAAACCATACAACAAGTTAGGTTCTATGCCTTGAGACCGAGAGGTAAAAATAGTTCTTAGTCTTAGGTCGTTAATATCACTCTAGCGAGGGTTAGAGATAAAATTCACGTGAACATGATTAGCATAGCCATAGGATCGATCATTCTTCGTTTCTCTAGAAATCCCAACAATAGGATAGAAAAGTGAAACCTCACCCTTACTCCACACATCCATCTTTTAAACGTTTTTATTTTAAGTTATTTTGCAATTTAGAAATCACAACATTCACTTTCATTCTCTCTTGATTTAAATTGCGGTATTGTTAGAATTACATTTAATTATAAATCCTCGTGGAACGAACTAAACTTACTATCTATATTACTTATTCGACGTGTGCACTTGCGCGCGCGATTTTCACAATAAGTTTTTATCGCTACTGCCGGGGATTTATTTAATTATTTGTTAATCCGATTTATACTGCAATTTGAATCTGTATTTAAACTAATACATCTACGTATTCGTGTCTCCGTCCAGGTGTATGCGAAAAGACAGACCATCATCTATACTTTCGATCGATCTCGAAATAGAAAAGAATTGCAAAAGAAATCTGAAGACAAGAAGACACGTATGTCAAGAACCAGAGAGTCCAGAGCAAGAACGCCAAAAATCGATAGAAATTTTTTCAAACATCCCACGAAAAAATCCCGCGGAACATGTCCTCGTGGAGCGACCTATCATTGACTACGTATCATCAAACTCCGACGATTACGGCGGATCAGAGCTTCCACATCAACACGGGGATTATCAACATGATTCAACAGAATCAATTTTCAGGAGCCCCGAATGAAGATCCGAACGAGCACATTTGCAACTTCAATGAGATGTGAGACACCTTTCACATCCCCAACATTCCGGTGGACGTCGTACGTCTACGGCTGTTTTCATTCTCACTGAGGGACCGAGCCAAAGGTTGGTTGTAATCACTGCCGTCCAACTCAATCTACTCGTGGGAGGACATCTGCAACGCCTTCTTCACCAAATACTTCCCCTTCGAGAAGACCACTCGCCTCTGCATCAAAATCCACAGCTTCCGTCAATGGGACGGAGAAACTTTGTGCGAACCATGGTCGCGGTTCAAGGAGATGCTCAGAAAATGCCCCCACCATGGGATTGCTCGGGCAGATTTTCTAGGCATGTTCAACTATGGTCTCCTAAATCCAACGAAGACCTTAGTAAACACCGCAGCGGGAGGGGCTGCCCTGACAAAGACACCATCCAAGTTCTATGAACTCCTTGAAGAATTGGCGGGAAAAAATGAACAATATCCCATGGAGCGCAGAATCTTGAAGCCGGAGCTGAACACAATACACGCTGCGACTACCTCATCCAACGATTCGGAGTTATTAAGGATGATGTCGACTCAGATGGCTCTCATCACGAAGCAAATGGCTAATTTTGACGCTCAAGATAAAGTTATACAAGCTACGATCGCCAAACCGTGTTTTTGGTGCAATGGAGGACATGCCACTTAAGAATGCCCAGCAAAAATTCAGGAACACGCTAATTTTGTAGATAACTACAACCGCCCGACGTTTCAGAATTCCAGCAACTCATACAGGGGCATGAGAAACGATCATCCTAATTTTTTGTGGAGGCAACCGGTTAACCAAGCTCACAAGCCAACACAAGAAAATTATCAACAACAAGCACAAAAGGTGGACCTCGAGGATCTGATGGCGACATTCATGAACGAAACTCGCACCGCCCTTCAGAGTCAATCAGCCCAAATTCGTAGCCTCGAGACTCAAATGGGTCAATTAGCATCAAAATTGACTGAGAGACCTCAAGAACATTACCGAGCAACACGGAGGTTAATCCGAGGCAACTGGTAAATGCTATAACTCTGCATAATGGTTTGGTTTTAGAAAATGCAGATGAAAAGGCAAAAAACGAAGCGTCAGAAACCCAGGAAACGCCACCATTGCGACGCGACGGAGAGCCTTCGCGGCACGACGCACATCCATCATGGCGCGACTTACATCCATCGTGATACGATGACGAATCAGCGCGACGCGACGACGGAGATTCAACTCAGGTCGCGACGCGACCAACCCCATGGAGGCGCGATGGGCAGTCGGGTCTTACAGGTTCTACTGACGCAAAAGAAGCCGAAACGTCCAAAATTGCGGCGTTTCCTCAAGTTCAAGTCCCGTACCCCCAGGGGCTGAAGAATGTGAACCTCGACAAACAGTTCGGGAAATTCGTTGAAGTATTCAAACAACTTCACATCAACATACATTTCGCGGAGGCCATCAAAAATATGACGAGCTACGCGAAATTCTTGAAGGACATCCTCACTCGCAAGCGAAGATTAAAGATTGAAGCACAATTGCCTTATCCGAAGAGTGTAGCGCAATCCTCCAAAAGAAGCTCCCTCAAAAGCTGAAGGATCCGGGAAGCTTCACCATCCCATGTGCTATCGGCGAGACATATTTCGAGAAGGCGTTGTGCTACTTGGGAGCAAGCATTAATCTCATGCCGTACTCCATTTTCAAGAAGCTTGGAATATGCGACGTGAAACCAACACGAGTGACACTACAAATGGTCGACCACTAAGTCAAACACCCTCGAGGAGTCATCGAGGATGTGCTCGTAAAGATAGATAAATTCATTTTTTCGGCTGATTTTGTTGTTTTAGATATGGAGGAGGAAAAAGACAATCCGATCATTTTGGGGAGGCCATTTTTAGCAACCAGAAGAGCACTAATCGATGTGCAAAAAAGAGCGCTGAAACTGACAGTACAAGACGAGAAATTCATTTTCAACGTCTACAACTCGATGAAGTACCCGAAGAGAAAATATGTTGAAGAGCTCGATGCGAGCACGAAGCGCTCGAGACCTCCGGACGACGAGTGACTCGGTCATTCACTCGCAAGGTAAGTCTCCTTTTCCTCCACGTATTTCAGTCCTTTTCACATTGAGGACAATGCATAGTTTGAGTTTGGGGAGATATTTAAATTGCGATGTATATTATTTTTTGTTATTTTTGCTTTTGTTCTAGTTTTTCATTTTTTATTATTTTTACTTGGGTTGTTTAGGCTATTTATTATTGTTAAATTGATTGGTTTACATATGCTTGTCAATGAGATTTTGAATTTTTAAAGACTTTAGGCTTAGGAGTAAAATTTCATGAATTGTTAGGAGGAAATTCAGTTTTGAGAATCTTTGTTGTCACATAAGCCCGAATTTTGTATGTTTAAGTTTAGGAATGCTAGATGCGTATTATTGTCGAACAATTGAATTAAAATCACCGTACTTACTAGAACCTTCTCCAATTCCTAATCGATGCGAAATTGATTACACATTGATCTAGTAAAAATGATTTAGGCATTAGGATAAGCCCTTCAAGCCAAAAAGCCGGACCAAAAAATATTGATTATCATTTAGAACCCGGTCACAAAAGGTCTAATGTTTTACCCTATCGTTACTTAGTCAGAAAAATCCTTGAGCCATAATTTTTAAATCCCACAAAGAACCCGTTGATTTTTAGCAACTCTTTAAAACCAGTAAATTCGTTAAGCTTAATAGAAAAAAAAATTTGGGGAATATTTCGTTGTCTCTAGAGAGTATATACATTCTTTGTAGAAAACAAAATTCGTTTAAACATCACGTCGAGTAGTAATATTGTAAAAACCTTCTCTTTGTCTTCTTCTTCTTTACAAAAAAAAGAGAAAAAAAAACGAATAAGAATTGAAAGTTGAAAAGAGAAGTGTTAGTTGTTTTGACGTGGTGTAGTTCAAAATGTGAGCCAAGATTTGAGAAAATTTAAGAAAAAAAAAGAGTTGTAAATGAGGAAAACATGTCTTGGGAAAGAAGGTGAAAAAATTAGGAGTTCTCTAGTTCGTATTGGAGTCGTTAAGGTCAACCCTAGTCACTAAAAACTCACTTCAATACCCTTGACCTGAGCTTAGCATTACAAGTATCATAAGACCTTTTGACAAGCTAGAAATGATTTGTGTACATTAGTGGAAATCAAGGGAGAAGAGGAGGCCTATGGTAAGTCAAAACCTTAAATAGAAAATCTCAAATATATATTACGGTTTTTGTGGTCTTATGATTTTGTTTAACAAGAAGACAATTTTAGGTATCCGAACACTTTTGAGATAGGTAAATATTGCGAAACGGCTAAACCTAACATGTGATTTTATTTTCTCTTTAGAATTCTAGCAGTTAAAAAAGCGTTTAAAACCTTGAATTTCCGAAGCCGAAAAGTCTTGAAAATTAAAAATAGAGTCTAAGCGTGAATCGATAGAAATAACAATAATATTGAACCTATCTTTGTGTTGTTTAGTTTTGTTTTTGTGTTTTCGTGTGCTTAGTCTTTTTTTCTACATTTTTATTATTTTTGTTGCTTGAGTACAAGCAAGAGTTCTAGTTTGGGAGAGTTTGATAAGCGCATTTTATACGTGATTATTAGATGAACTTAAGCGAAGAATCGATGTTTATCCTCAAGTATTTTGATAGTTTTGATAGTTTGTGTGAAGTTTTCAGAACATTCAGATCCGCAAAGATCTATGAGATGCAAAGAAAGGAAAATGAGCATTATATATGCAAAAGAGAAAGAGGAATAAAGCATCCTAGGATGACGGGGCGATCGCAAGGACTCCGGAACATTTTACGGATCTCAATTCTCATACCCGGAGCTCAAGATATGGGATAAAAGGTGAAGTAGCGCGCAGACCGCCAGAGTGCCCATCGCGACGCGAAGAGGTCCACCTTGACGTGACAGAGTTCCATCCCGACGCGATGAGACTCCGACAGCAAGTTAATTTGACACGTGGACTGCGATTTTGAGCTGTTTGATCAGTTTTCGAAGGACAGATCTGCGCGAAATTGGCGAGCTCGCTTATATAACCTAATAGCAGCCTCTTAGAGAGAATTTTTGGTTTGTTTAAGGTTTTAGAGAGAGAAAATCTTACGTAGGAACAGAAGGTGAACGAAGAAGAAGGCCAGGGACGTTCAGGAGGCTGTGACAATCTTGCAACTACCGAATCTAGTTTTTCTTTCTCCTTCTTCATCTGACAAAGTAAAATTTACTTTTATTAATCAAAAGGGGCGTATCCATTGAAGCCCAAATGAATTGGCTTATTAAAAAAAAACCTAACTATATTTATTTGTTCATGCTTTGTTTATTTATCTTGGATCATTGTTCTTGTTTGTTTTCTAGTTCTTCCACCATCACCATGAACTAATCCCTTAGAGGGTGATGGTGGATCTTTTCTTGATAATTGTCATGGATTTATTCTAGTTTGCTTTGAAGTTTGATTTGATTCTTTGGCTGGTGTTTATTCTATTTTTGTTCTTAATGCTCGTATATGCCTGATCATCGTATGCTTGATTTTAGAATTAGTTATTCTCTCTAGCGAGGTTCGATTAGTCCTGCGAATAAAATAGAATACCTTAGTACATTATGTGAAGTCTAAAGATAGCCACAGCTGCTAGGGAGTCGTGTGAGTGTTCTAAACCGTACAACAAGTTAGGTTCTATGCCTTGAGACCGAGAGGTAAAAATAGTTCTTAGTCTTAGGTCGTTAATATCACTCTAGCGAGGGTTAGCGATAAAATTCACGTGAACACGATTAGCATAGCCATAGGATTGATCATTCTTCGTTTCTCTAGAAATCCCAATAATAGGATAGAAAAGTGAAACCTCACCCTTACTCCACACATCCATCTTTTAAACGTTTTTATTTTAGTTTATTTTGCAATTTAGAAATCACAACATTCACTTTCATTCTCTCTTGATTTAAATTGCGGTATTGTTAGAATTACATTTAATTATAAATCCTCGTGGAAACGAACTGAACTTACTATCTATATTACTTGTTCGACGTGTGCACTTGCACGGGCGATTTTCGCAACACTCGGTTACATCTATGCAAAACGTCCAAAACGTTCATGGTTAATGCTCTTTGAAAGTGTTAACCGTCCAAAAACGTCATGTGTCCACCTACCTCCCGCCATTAACATGAGTCTTAAAGAGTGTTAATACACTTAACTCCGACCATCCAAATGTTATATGACCGTTTACACAGTTTTGGTTTTATTCCCAAAATAACACACAAGTTATTTGCGGAATTAAAACTAATTTGAAGTGAAATTTGTAATAAAAATATAAGGATTGGCCAGGAAGCCCAAAGGCCCAAGAAGAGCCCAAAGATCCAAAGCTCGGCCCGAGGGCGGCGCATGTGTGTGCGCGCGAGCGGTTAGAACTAACTAACCCACACTCTCCTCCCTTACACTTAAATGTCACCTTAAGGAGGAGAATCCCTTATAAACCCTTCACCAACACACTCCCAATCTATGTGGTACACTTCCAATCATTACATAACCTCTCACCTCTCTAAATAGCACATATCAAATGTGATTTTTAGTATTCTTAGAGCATCAATTTCTCATTCATTATAAACATGATTTTGACAAATAAATATTCAATTTTATACCTGTCGCAACGAGAAATAAAAAATTATCTAATTTTGATGAGTGGATCCCTCTTAAATATTTAATTGAAAATCATTAACATATTAAGTAAAATACTCTTTTATACCTTTAATTCCAACAACGTGTCGTGTTGATTGGTAGTACTATATAGAATGAAGATATATATATATATATATATATATATATATATATATATATTATAATGACGTCCATTTAAAAAAAATATTATACCCGCGGAGCACTTAAGAATCACGATGGGATTTAAAACATTTTCAGAATTTTTTATGTATATAAATACAATAGTGCTTACGTCTTGAAGAGTAAATTATCCAATTACATCCACACATAGACTATGGTCCAAGCTCTGCACAGGTTACGTTTGATTTTATATTATACATGCATTATACACTGTCTTATTCTAAAAAATAATAATGGGTGTCATTATAATGACCATAGTCTCGATGCTTCATCAAAACTAAGATAGCAAAGTTCGGCATTTACGACTTCTTTTTACAAAATACAGAAATATAGTAAGCCTGTGGAACGAGTTTGCACCGCATATAAAATATTCCGGGTATTAGTTTTTTTATTATTCACGTCTGCATGGTTTGACGACTTTGTTGTTTCCGTCAATATTATAAACTATTTCCTTGTACTTGTATGCATTTAGCGGTAAACAACAAAAATATACATGCCGTATTATTTGAAAAAAAATTAAGAACTTATCGATCGCTGATAACTCCTTTCTGAATTGCTCACACAATAACTAATATATAGAAACTAATTAAAGTCTTCTACTTAAACAAGCAGAATTGTGAACATAAACATCAGTCTTTTGAATTGACGTGTAATATATAAACAAAGGTGATACGATTTTTATTTACAAACCGGGATAACCGTTGAAATTTTATTAGACGTGCTTGGCTTATGGAATATAAACAAGGTAAGAGTAAAACCAACCAAAAAGAAAGTTAACAGCCTATATTTATTAGATATAAATAAACATTCTACTAGATTATATTGCTTAAATTTGAGTACATTTCCTCTAAAAGTATTTTCGTCAATCAATTAGATTAATTAATCTATGCTTTAACTAACTACGTGCACATCATACATACTCATTGTGATGCGACTTGTCAGTCACTCAACAATAAAACTCGAATTATTGGATTCAACCTGAATTTATTATATAACTTCAATAAATGTCTCAAAATTTGGTTAAATAAGAAAATAGAAAAAAAAATGAAAGTTAAAAAAATGAGCAAAGAAGGCGAGATACACGAAATATGATTATTATTTTGTAACAATTGATTACAAAAGGTCGAGCTCGTCATGAATATTGAAGTCGATCGCAATATAAATTTTGTATGACACAAAATGATATATTAATGTAAAAAATTAATTATGTTCCTCGTTTGGCTTTCACCTCTATTTATAGTCAAATGATGAATAATTGCGGTCGATGTCCTCTCTACACGTGTATGAGCGTAGACGATCATGCACATATACAATCGTGATACTGTTTTTTTGAGGTTAACTACGCGTAGTTTCTTTCTGGATCGACTAATTCGTTTAGATACTCTCCACATTGACCTCGGCCATATTCTTGAATAACGCCTAAAGCGCGACTCCTCAACTTCTTTATTATCTGAGCTGGCCACCGAGATGGGCCGACGACATGTTCTGGCGAAATGGGCTGCATGGAAGGCTTATGCATAGGGTTGTTCCAACTCACTTCCTCGTGTCCGAGATTTGGGCATTCCGTGCGGGTCTTAACTGTTTCGGGATGATGTCATCTCCCACACCCGTCAATTTGGTGGATTTTTAGTTAGAAGAAATACAACTTATGTACAACCAAAATAGTACTCTTTATTTAGAGGATTAGGTACTAATATATACGAATTGAAGTATGTCACACCTAAAATAAATTACACGCACCTATTGACGATATTGATGATAGTCATTGAACTACATACCTATAGCATTGAAAGGTCATTAAGAATGAGACGTCTTGTTAGAAATGGTATATTGATGACTTTATCAGTTCCAAATTTTCGTTTACTTTTTTTTTTCTATTTTGAGAGAGAGAGAGATTGCGGCAATCGATCAAGTTGTAGTTTACCACTTGATCAATTTGCATGAACACTATTCCCGATTGTTGGACCACCAAAGACAACACGTGTTCGTAAGTGTGACCATAAATAAGAGAGATAGTTTGAGCATCTCACATAGCGAGATATATATATATATATATATATATATATATATATATATATTCAATAAACGGCATACTGGCATTTGGTAAGAGTCATAGCTTCGTTTAGGGAAACCAGAAAGAAACGAAACTCAAAGTTAATTTCGCATACATTCAAATCACAACCAGAATAAATCTACCAAACTACACATACACAATGAATAAAGTTTTTTTCCTCCCCATATTCACGTGATTATCACCAAGATATCTAAGAGAAACACCCCCGTTTTAAAATAATTAGTCATAACATAAAAATTGAACAGTCATAAATAAATCTCCTCCTACAGTTCCCAATAATTCTATTACTATTGTTATGATCAGAAATTTCATAACACTAAGCTATATAAAATATACCGAATAGCATAATTTCGGACATAAATGTTCCATCGAATGCTAAAAAAAATTCGGCATAAACAGGAGAGAAACAAATACGGATATAAGTTAAGTTCAGAATATCAACCAACATAATAGTTTGTATAAGTTATCGGTATATAAAAAATAGTCATTTCAGTTAAAACTTACGAAAGTCACGTAAGCATAAAATTCGTCTAAAATAATAATATATTAGTTATTAATGACACTAATACACGATTTAAATAATCGACGATGATTATTATAAACATGGGTCCGATCAAAAACATATAAAAGAGAGAACTCTAAGAAAAGAAATGACATATTTTTAGTCCCACTTTTACTTAGGCAAAAAATCTCTATTATGACACACTTGTTATATTAAAAATTAGTGTTATATAAAAAAATATCCGATATAAATATTGTTCATATTTTATATTTTTATCGAGAAATTGTTGTAGGCATCAAACCCCTGTATATTATCATTGACCTGTAAATCCAAATCAAACAGTGAAATACATCGCACACACTTCGAGACTAGTTAATTTCATTTCCGAACCATAAACATAAAACATAAACAATTAAAACTAAACAAAAACTAGAAAGCGAGCTAGGGAATTTGCATTGGGATACGAAATGAAGATTGAGATAAGTCTAATGTTAATGAACAATGAAAAATGAAATCGATTTCATAAACAAGAAAACTGATGAACAATCTGCTTAAAAAAAATTGTTCTTCTAACGATATGACATAACGATCAATTTATATGAAGAACATAAATTTTGATGAGCAATAATCATAAAAGAGGAAAATTGATTTCATAAGCAAGAAAACTGAACATGAATATATAGATCTTCTATGTTTATTTTCCAATTTTCCTAGTATATGTACAGTCTTAGTCCTACACATTATCCATATTTTTGTATGTATATATATATACACATTTGAGATGAGATGATATGATTTCCGAAAAGTCATAAAATAATAAGAAGAAAATTCCGAAATTGGAAAAGTGAGATGATCAAGAGTTGTTGGGATAGGAAGAGAGGAAGTGCTTGGGAAGACAAGGAGAGTTTCTCCAAGTCCTGGCGTGGATTCTGAGAACCTCTCTGGCCTTGTCTTTGATCTTCCCGCCGCACTCCACCTGAAGGACCAGGCACATCTTCGCCACCACTCCCACCGCCGCCATCTCCCCCACCACCGCCGGCGCCGGCGCGTGCCTCGCAACCGCCAATATCACCCTCACGGCCCTCTCGCTCGCCGCTCCCGACACTCTCAGAACCTTCTTCGACACCGCCGCCAGCCCCGCCGCGTGCGACACCAGCTCCGCCCGCCCCTCCGCGCACCCGCACGCCACCTCCAGCACCGCCAGCGCCATCTCCACGCGCCTCCTTTGCTCCGGCGCGTGCGGAGAAGAGGAAGACGAGCCCGAACATTCCAGAAGAATCTCCACCATCGCCCACACCGCCCCGGCCTCCACCGCCTTCACCCGGTTCCTCCCGTACGGACACGCCGCGATCAGCAATTGGAGACCCGATTTCGTCGCCTGAGCCGGTGCTGACGTGTCCTTGATCACGTTTACCACGGCGGAGAAGAATCCGGCCGAGAGACACGTCATCTCCGGGTGCGACTCAGCCTCGAACATGGACTTCAAGAACATTACCGCGTGGGCCCGGGATTCTAACCCGCCCGAGGACATTATCGTAATTAAGGCTGACACGAATTCCGATTCCTTTCCTTTCGTCGTTGACCTAATCGTTGACTCCGAGAGACGAAGGCCGTGGAGGACTGACAAAGCTTCCTCGCTGTCGGAGTCACCGGAGAGGATGATGGAGGACAGAAACTCGGCAACGCCGCAGGAATGGAGCGACCGTCTGTTGGCCTCGCTCTCGGCGGCGATGGATCGGAGTCGCCGGAGAGAGGCGGATCTGGACTGACTTGATCGGAGGAGCTTGGCGATTTCCGATCGGGTCACGAGAGGCTTCGGAGTCGGAATCCTATCAACGTCGTTGACGGTGCACCAGGCTTGGATGAGGCGGCGGAGAGTGTGGTTCGGAGTTAGGTCGGAATCGGACAGGTTCTGTTTGGTTACGGGGCAACTGCTGTTCTTGCCAGAGAATAGCCACTTCTCGATGCTTTCTCGGTCGTAGGTTATCCCCGTCGTCACCGTCACCGGATCTTTCATGATCTCCAACGAGATCGGACACAGAAAAAACGGAGGCACGTCGATCTCAGAGTCCATAGAATAGAAGAGAGAGCTTTTGCTTGAGTATTGTTCGCTTAGATTGCTCTTGAAAGAAAGAGAGAGAAGAGAGAATTGGTTTTTAGTTGAGATTCGGATTTAGAGAAAGAGGGAGTATTTATATATGTGTCATAAAGAGGAAAGAAATACGAAGCATGAGCCCTTTCAAAAAAAAAAGAAAAAAAAGACGAAGCATGAAGAGAGAGGAGAGAGAGAAATAATATTGAAAGTCAAAACACGGCAAAATAATGTGTGTTTGTTTAGTGTGTGTGTGTGTGTTAGAGAGAGGAATAGAGAGCGTTGAGAAATAAAAACAGATAGGTATGACTTTTCTATTTTTTTTTATTGTTTTGAAGGGCTCGAGTTTTTAGTTTTGAAAGGCACATGCAAATTAAATCAAATCAAATATGCATGGCCAAAAAAACTACACCAATAGTAATAATAGTTTCTTTGCTTTCACTTGATAAAGGTGTTTGACTTTCTCTTTCCCTCTCTCTCTCTCTATAAACTCGTGCCATAATTCGATATTTGGAGTACTTAAATTAACGACTTTATTTTTTTTGGCAATGCCGACAAACGAAAATGGGTGGTAGGGTTATCTTGGCTGCTGTGTTTTGATTAAACTTTTCATTTTCTTCACTTGAAGGGTTTACTTGGATTCCCTTGTCGTTTTATGTAATTAGACACAATATTTGACCCAAAAACTCGGTCTATATCTCGTGGGTTTTGGAAACGGAAAGCTGGTGGAACTCTGGATCATGGGTCGATGGAATATTCTTGGCTAATAAATCTCGAGTCAAATATGATTCATACGATGTGGGTATTATTATTTTGGTCTAATAATTTACAGGCGCACTCTTGCTAATTAGGGTTGAAATTTAAACTTTCATGTTATTGACTTGATATCACATGTATTTTGTAAGATTAAAATAAATATTGCTTTAATTAGTATTTAATAAAAAAAAGATATTAATAGTTGTAAGTTATAGTTATTTCTTAAACTATCAAACTAATTTGTAGATTAAAATTGTAAAATTTAAATTTATAAGCTGTATTATAAATTCTGGTGACTTCAAAATTATTATTTGGAAAAGTATATAAGAATAATTAGGATTAAAAGTTAGTTTAAATATTTTTGAAAAATATTACGTATAAAATGCAAAAGTTGCATACCAAGAAATGGAAATCGTATTTTTTTTTTATAAAAAATTTAATTAAAATAATATTTAGAAAACGTTTCAAATTTTATACAGTACAATTTTGTCAAATACTTGTAGATGGTTTAGTTTAAAAAAGTTAAAATCAAGCTTAATAAGCTAACCACACATAATCTGGTCAATACATAATTGTGAAGAATCCTGCGTTAAAAGTGAAACAAAAACTAACAAGAATTTATTATAATCATGAGTCATTTTTACCATTACCAATTGATTTATAAAGAAAAACCCATAATACTTTCACAATAGTTATCTTATGAATCAAATCTAGAAGAAGAAAAATATGTTAAAATGACTTAGTTTATTAAAATTATGTTTCTAACCGTTTTAAGATGTTAGTAATCTATGTTCATATTACACACAAATCAAGCAAAAAGTTAAAAGACATAAAAAAAATTGATTATCCAATTCGACAACATCTTACATTTGGAAGTGTTCATGTTACTGAAAGAGAATTTTCTTTTAGCCAAAGCAGATAGTTACAACACAGTCAATATAGGATGATAACTTTCCTAATACTTAACCCGCTCATTTTTAAATTATTTATAATTTATGCTCTCTTTAGGTGTGAACTTCATTCACCCTTCTTTCTAACACTCATATTATTTATAATCATTGTTCAGTTTAGAAAGAAAAATACAACTGAAATAAGCTTACAAGTTTTGTTCTCTTTCAAGCAACATAACTTTTACAATGATGTTTTTTCACACTAAGTATTTTATCCTCTCTCATTTTTGGCACAATCAATGTGTTGCCTTGCAAAGAGGTTGACATCTCCTCTTATATGACACAATTAAAGAGACATTCTTTGATCGAAGTGTAAACAGCTGGCATCACTACTACAAATGATGGATCTCACAACCAACTTTCCACAACCCTTATTAGTAAGAGTTGTGGACTCGGAAATTGCACAAACTTTATAATTAAGGGTTGTGGGAAGTGCTTGATTTCAGGCTATTCCACAACCCTTATAACTAAAGGTTGTAAGAAGTGCTTAATTCCAAGATATTCCGCAACCCTTAGAATATCGGTTGTGGAATATAGCTTATTCTACAACCGTTATTCTAAGGTTGTAAAATTTTATTATTTTAAAATATTCCACAACCCTTAAAATATTCTTCATATGCACGTCGCCGCGGCACCGCTTCCACAATCATTCACAAAAGGGTTGTGGAACCCCCATGAGAGTTATTGTGAACGCGGCGCCGCGGTCCCATATGCATGTCGCCGCGATGTCGTGCACTCACAAAATCTACTAGACTCGTACAGGGGGGCCGCGACGAAGTTGTTTAGGGCCGCCACCGTGGAATGTCTAAAATTCGTGAAAATATCAATTTTTTCATAATCCCGCCCAAATTTCGCACAAAAGTAATATTTCGACTCCTTCTTCTTCATTCTTCATTTTCACTCAAAACTCACTCTCTCAAAATTCATTACCTCTCAAAACCTTCTCTTCTCCGGCGACCCATAAATCTCCGACCACTCTAACGAACTTTTCACTATGGCCTCTCTTTCCCTCCATCTCCAACCTCTCTCTTTCCCTCCACCCTCTCTTCACTCCGCCCTATCTCTCACTCGGCCCTATCTCTCACTCTCACTCCGCCCTCTCTTTCACTCCATTTCCGACCTCTCTCTTTGCCTCAACCCTCTCTTTACTCCGCCCTCTCTCTCTCACTCCGCCCTTTCTCTCACTCTCACTCTGCCCTCTCTCTCACTCTCACTCTCACTCTCTCTCTACCCTTTCATTCCCATGCCCATGCCCACTTCCACGCCATGTTTCTCTCCACCATTTCCTTCCTTCCGCCCTCTATCTCCGCCTCACTCTTCACCGGAATGTTCACCTCCGCCCCTCCACGGCTTCTCATCACATTGGTTAATTTCTTTTATTACTAATTTTGGTTTGAAATTGATAATTAGTTTAAGTTGATATTGAGATATATTTTGTGTTTGGAATGGATAATATGCTTATATAATTAAAATATGAGTTCTTGATAATTAGTTTAGGTTTATATTCAAATATTGAGATTGTATTTTGATTGTGTTTATAGATTCAATTTCGACTACTACTATTTCTAGCGACGATTGTAAAAGGAAACTTATACGACTATTAGCATAAAATTAATTCCAAGGTATGTATCAACCTACTATTTACATATGTATTGATTGTTTAAATTAATTCTAAGGTAATTAATTCAAAGTTTTAAATTGTTATAAGGTGATTAAAATTCCAAGTTTAAATTGATCGCTCAACATGCCAACAAATTGATGTTAGCACAAGGAAAAGTTATCCAGGCCAAAGTTTGTCCAACAATCTCCGCTATCCCGTTGAAAAAACAAATTCCACAAGACTTATTTTCTTTTATAAAAAAAAGTTGTTTTCCCTTATTGAGCGTTTGTTAAAAAAGATCCTCATTTCAAATTTCAAGCTCGAACACAAAGACGCTATTGGTGACGGACAATCAACGTACATCCAGCCATATGTCGCTCGAAGACAAAGCGGTAACATAGGATGCGATATAGTTATAGGAGATACAAGTAAATTAGAAAGAAAAAAAAGACCTATACAAATGTAGAAATAGAGAGAGTAGGAGAAGAATGAATTAGCTATGTACAAACATTTATTGAATGTGATGATTAGTTACATTTTGTGATTTTGAATGTATATATTTCAGATGATTTTGAATGTATATATTTCGGATGATTTTGAATGTATATGATGATCTTGGATGACTTTTGGATGTATGGAATTTTATTAGATTGATTGTGCATGTTTAAAGACATTTTGCAAGTATTATATGATTTATGGGGGTTTATTCCATAAATTTTGAGGGGAACCACTCTCTGGACAACGGTGCTACGGCCACGTTATACCGACGCCGGCGCCGACTCCCACAACGGATTTTAACGTGGATCCGTTGTGGAGCATGGCGCGGTGGCGCCGTTATAACGTGGCCGCGGCACCTTATGTAAAAAAAATTAGAAATTTTACTCCGAAAATTAATTGGTTGTTGAATATTCCATAACCAATAGTCATCCGGTTTGGGAAATATAAACATTACATACCGGATGTCTAAGAGTTGTGAAAAATTTCACAATCCTGTATCCCACAACCTTTATTAAGAGTTAATCCTGTTTTTCTAAGCACGAAGTTATTCGTCAAAAAATACGACTAGTAAAAAAAGTATCTGATACACTGACTTATAGGATAATGTTCCTTGGACATGTTAAAAACAAATATGACAACACCAATTTTTCCTTAACAAAAAAAGGCAAGTCGATTGTACTAACCGCTTATCTAAAGAGAAATTTCATAATATAGACCCAAAAATATTTAAAATATCCACATTGGACACATCATTTGTTAAATATCTTAAAATGGACTTTAGACAATTTTTCGGACAAAACTACACTTGAACTTATATATAAGGTCTTGATATATTTCAATCTCATTTTCACCTTCGAATTCAATCAAATTCTCCTAAAATCCGTTGAAATCACGTAAGATCATCGTCATAATGGGTATGTTTCTTCGTTAACTCTGTGTAAATCATTTTTGTAGTCATTTTTGGTGTTAAAATCATTTTTGGATCGGGAAAGAAAAAGTTCGTCAAAAGCTGGACAAATTGTACGATGAATTACGTTGAAGATCATCGTACGACGTCGTATGACATCGTACAATATCGCATGGTATCGTACGATGTGGTATGACATCGTACAATATCGCATGCCATCGTACGAAGTCGTACGATGACATACGACATCGTACGATGTGTTATTGTTGAATGAGGTTTTTTTGACAAGTTTTGATGGTTTTGGACAAGTTTATATGAATTTTGGACAAGTTTAGATGAATTTCGGACAAGTTTAGATGAATTTTGGATAAGTTTAATTGATTTTTGGATATGTTTCATTAGTTTTTGACAAGTTTTTATGAATATGTTTGCAGTTTTCATCAGTGTTGGAGGAACGTGGGTGAGAAAAAGAGACAGGTGGGATTTTAGTAAAGCTCGTACGTATACGATGAATGCTACAAAAGAAACAACATATGATGAGTTGGTTCATATGGTTTGCCAAATTTCCAAGATGGATACGATGGCGTATGACTTAAAAATTGAAGTCCCGTACACTCTAGGTAACGTTGTGTTGGCGCCAGCAGTCTTGGTGTCAGATGATGATATCGCATATTATATGAACCACGACTACTGGACTAAATTTCCTATTTGCGTGAGCTTTGAACCGAAACGAATAATGTCACCAATTGCTAACGATGTGGATCCTAAGCGAAAAAGGAAAACAAGTGTTGAAGGTTCCTCGCATTAAAAGCAGAAGACAACATTATCCTCTCGCAATTGAAGTCTCACAAAGTAATCCAAAACGAAACGATGAACGTTCGGTTGCTGAGGATGAGTTTTTAGCAGACAAGAGCGGCGAAGATGAAACGTATAGGCACGATAGAGATCCCTTTGATGTCGATTTTGAAGACTTTGAAGATGATGACGACGGTGATGACGTTGAAGACACTGAAGATTTTGAAGAGTTTGGGAATGATGAAGAGTTCCACTTTTTTAAGAACTACGAAGTTCCTCCTGGTGACTACCATCCCGAAGTTAATCCTTGTGGATGATCTTCGGGAACTTATACTTGGAAAGATCCTCAATTCACGCAAGAAAAATTGGTTAAGGAGATAGAATATCTTGAAGGCCCGACTCAATCCTCTGCAGGTAAATTTTCAAGTTCACGTATAATTTATTTATGTTTTGAACTTAACCGTTTATCGTTTAATGTAACAGGTAGCTCAGATTACTTGTATTTGGGAAAACAGTTCGAGAACAAATAAGAAATGAAGACACACGTGCACCTATACGCCATGAAAAATAATTTTGAGTTTCGAGTTAAATCATCATCGAAAAAAAGTGGTACGTTCTTTGGAAAAATGAGAGTTGTACGTGGAAACTCCGGGACGTCGTACAGTGGTCAGGAATATAGGAGGTTGTGACTTTCAAAAAACCTCACTCGTGGTCGCGTGTTGTTCGAGCAAAAGGTGAACGAGGACTTGCACCGTGGGTTATTAGACACGTGTTTAAAGACAAATATTCGATTAACTCAATGGCCGATTATTCAGCACATAACGTTAGAGAAGAAGTAAGGACAAGATGAGGTTTAGACATATCGTATTTGAAGGCGTGGAGATCTAAAGACGTAGCTATTGGACTCGTTCGTGGTGCACATGAACAGTTGTATCAGAAACTACTTTCTTGGTTGTACATGTTGAAGCAAAAAAACCCAGGCACGGTTACTGATTTTGTGAGAGATGGCAAAAAATTCAAATATGCATTTTTTGCATATAGCGGCCATAGAATTTCTCCGTCCTCACCCATAACATCATCTCGACATAGTCTTTTTGGTTAGACTCCTTGACCGCCTTGAAAGAAGTTGTACGTGATGTGTACTTGCGCTTCGTCGGATCGGTGAAGTCGTCCCACTTCTTCGATTTATGAGGTGGTGCCTTCACTGGAGATTCGGGTGGCTCGCTCCATTTACGCTTTGACGGTCTCTCGACGGCATGGCCCTTTAACTTCTCATCTTGTCGCGTCGTTTGTCTTTTGAAGAAGCCGGCTTGTTTATCCGGGATTGTCGGTGAACGACTCCGACTGCTCTCGGGCATAAAAGGCGATGGAGGCCTATTATCAGGAGCATTCGTAGGGGGGGTGTGGAGCGTTGAGGGGGATGAGGTTTAGCATTCTTGCCCTTGCTCTTGCTCTGCTTTTGCGTATCAGGACCACGAGCTTGCGTGGTAGGAGTGGGTCCACCTGGCATCCCCGTAACGTCACGGAATACGTGATTCAGACGCTCCCAGGTACGAATCTGTAAAAATTGTTAGTTATTTTTGTAATAAATTTTTATAATTTTCAAACGATCTTTTTACCTGACTGTTGCGTATGCGCTCGACTCGACTATTAACTACGTTCATCCCTCGTCCTAGGGTAGCCATCGTCTGGAGTATGTATCCTATTCCTTGATGAAACTCGTTCCACATTCCCACCGTTATAACAATTAGGTCATCATCAGTTGGCTCGGAACCACGAGGAGCTTGTGGAGGAGGTGAAGTTCTTGGGCTCCGTTGACGAGGAGAGTCAAGACGAGGAGGGTGAGCTTTTGACTCTTTCGTCGGACGCGTTCGAGGAGTATCAGAGATATACTCCTCATCATCGTCCTCCTGCTCGTCGTGGCCAAGGAAGTCGACTTCCTCCGCGGCTTAACCGACGATGTTAATTTCTTCATCGACGTTCCTTGGCTCAGCCGCATTTTGTCCTCTGCTGTCTATCGGATATAGACATTTTTTCGTCTGGTCTTCAAGAATATCGAAGAACCCTTTCTCTGCCGGTCTAGGTCGAAGCATTTGAAGGACACCCAGCTGAAAACATAAAAAAAATGTTATGATTTATTAAAGATCAATCTCAATTAAAGAAAAATATGAAAGATCAATAAAACTTACCGATTTCTTCTTCAGAATCTTCTCGACGTCCTTCCTAAGAACAACGATGGTGCCCGACCACGAATGCATTCTGAAGGCTTGCCCAATCTCCGAGATCGCCTCGTATGCCCAATATTGAAATGCGTGAAGATTTCCAGACAATGTGTACTTTACCTCCTTTTATTGAACGTCGGTCTTTTTCTTCAACTTCTTCTCAAGACCCTCGAGGTGATGCGTCAAGTCGACCGAGAGCGATTGAAACGTCTCAGCCCAACTCATGTTCCCCCATGGCAAACTGTAGAAGAAGGGGAGATCTTCTACGTATTGCATGAACGGTTGCCACTTCGGCTCGATAACTTTGTTCGCCGGTTGTCCCAATAGATATCCGAGAACGAAGACGCATAATCCGATCTTGTAAACGTCTACGGGGTTCTTGCACGCATTCCAAAATCCGATGAGTGCACTGAATTTGATGTTGCTTGTCCCATTAAAGTACTCATCAATGAGCCTTCTAGAAAATCGTTTGTCCTTCTCGTCTTTTTTCGTACTGTCGGTATAGTCTAAACCCAAGATTAAGGCATACTCGAGACGGCCAAATCGAACCCTCTTTCCGTAAGGCCAAATTGAATCTCTCCGTACTTGATAGACTCGACCTTCCTCTCCAAAAGGGCGTGCACAAGAAATGGCGCGAAATTCAACTCGCTATTTTCGAAGAAGAAATGCTCGAACACCGTCCCTCGTAGTTTCTCGATAAGTTTCATTTTTTCGAACCAGTTCTTCACATTTTTCAACACGGCGGTTCCATCATATGTTATACGCCCCGAGAAAGTCTCGTTAATGACGAATTTCAAGTGGTTCTACACAAAAACACAAAAAATTAAGATTATCGTACAAAAAAGAGAGTTTTATCGCATGATATCGTACGATATCGCACGATATCGTAGACTATCGTACGATATTGCATACTCTCGTAGGATAGCCTACGATATCGTATGATATCACCTCGAAGGCCATCGTACGGTATCGTCCGATGATGCATTTTTCGAGTTTTGAACGAACTAGCCTAGTGGCAAAGGTTCCACCGTACGATGGCGTTCGTCGTTTTTTTCCGGAAAGCCTAAAACCCTAAAATCTCTAAACTAGCTCAAATCTTCCCAAATCAAACCGATTTAACATACATTACGGTCGAAAACACTAAACAAACTACATTCAATTGATTTAAAAGAACAAAAAACATAAATCATACATTTTTTTGGGATTTTTTTTCTTGTGATGTTTCTTGAGTTTTTCGGCCGTCTCCCTCGCCGGTGAAATGATTTTCCGGGCTCGAAGACATTGATTTTATTGTATGCAATCATGGTCTCTATAGTTTTACACTTGTGAAGATAGATTTGAAGAAAACAAAATTTGAATCTCAATGGTGGGTTTCGGCCGGGATAAGAGAAGGGAAAGAGAGGAGAGAAAAAGTGAGGGAAAGAGAGAGAAATGGTATTTTTGTCTCTTTTAGGGGTTAAAGTCCTTTTTTGGATATTTTAAATAAAAGGGATTTAATGTGGATATTTTAATTTTTTTGGTCTATGAAATTTCTCCATCTAAATCTCAATCTCATTGCTAGTAGTTTTTATCCATAACTGTTTCATAATAATTTATTGTCATCAAATAGCCTAAAATTATATAATTTTGTTTCTTAGAAATAAAAATAGATTACTTTTGTATTTATTAGATTTTCCCTCCTGACTGCAGCTCGTTCCGCAACGTGATGAAACATAAAAATTAAGTCTAACATAATTGTGATGAGTTAGAATCTAAATCATTATATTTATAATTACTATGATTATTGTTAGTATAATAATAATAATAATAATAATAATAATAATAATAATAATAATAATAATAATAATAATAATAATAATAATGTTATTATTATTATCAAAGCACGAGGGTTGGTGCTGACTTTAGAAGATCCACATCCCAGCCAACCGTCCTACGCCCGCAAAGAGGAAAAAATAACACTTATGTATAGTTCAATGCACATTAAATGAAGAAACTAAGAAAACAAGATAGATGAAATTAACATCAATAGATAATGTCCACAGAAAGATATATATATATATATATATATATATATATATATATATATATAGAGAGAGAGAGAGAGAGAGAGAGAGAGAGAGAGAGAGAGAGTAATGACCTAAAAGCATTGACCAATAAATATAATCACTTGGTAGTAACCTCTTAAGAAGTTAAGATATTGTCAATGCCTATGAATTACTACTTGACCTTTTCTTTTAATAGTAAAATTAATTAATTATATATATAACATGAACTAAACGGAACTATACATCGGTAGGTTTCCTCAATTAACTTTTATAATAAAATTGCTGATCAATTCTTACATCATTTCTTTTTTGTAACGATATATTATTACAGAACAATATGGATGAGTTCAACGTTCTTCCATATTGGTTCCATTCTTATCTCCTTAAATTTCTACGAGATACTTAAACACAAAATATAATACGAATTCATCATTAGCAAGGCTATAAACCTCTTTATAAAAGGAATATCATCTTTGACTATGGTCCATGGATATAAAAAAAATACTTAATTAGATAGACGTGCCTTCCCATAATGAGTAGCATAACTCGAAATGATTATAATACATATATATATATATATATATATATATATTTCTTATACAAATATTTGTCGCTCCAGCTGTCGTTAGTATAGGTTTTTACCATATAGATTTCATGGCAACAGCTAATAAGTTGATTTCAAGAAAAAAAAATAACATTATATATTCATATGTTCCCATTATCTTTTAAAGCTGTCATGGTCAGATAATCAAAGCCAAAAGACACACCACGAATATTGGATTCCATATATCTATATAACGTAAGACCACTCGAGTTGTGTGTGACATATTCTAGCCCAGTGGTCTGTCTTGTAATAATCAAATACCATTGTTTTCTTCATGCCAAGTTGCCAACAAAAGAACAATTAATAATATCATTGTTTTTCTTACTATTTAATTTTGTGAAAAATAACATAACGAGCTCAATGAAATTGCCTTTCCTCTCTTTCAATAATTATGTTCCGTTCATGCCATTTCTTAAAGCCATATTTTTTTCCGGTAATACTAGTAGTATGTCAAAAACAAATTGATTATATAATTTTCATTCCTATTGGCCATATACGGACCATGTTTATTTGAAACTCCAAAAACGTGACTAAAAAATTAAGAATCTGTTTTTTTTTTATATATATTTTAATTTTTTTTCCCCACTTACAAACATACCAAAAAAATTATTTTCTCATGTTATTACATTTGTAAAGTTTTTCCACATTTTATGTGTTTCAGATAGACTATCATTGATAAATTATTGTTTTTGGTCATTCAAAATATAAACTTACTGACGACTCGAGCAATCATAAACCTAAAAGCTTTAAAAAAATGTAATGACCAAGTCAATGACGTAATTTGTTGAGCGACATCATAAAATTAGTTAACCAAGTATAGCACAAACCAAGAGTCGAATTTTTCAATGTCGATATACAATCGATTACGATGACTTCAAAATATGAAAATTTCATTTATCGAATATAATATTGATGGAAAACTGTGAAACTAAAAATAAGTCGCTAGTCGAATAGAATATCCATAAAAATAAAAAAAAATTGACGAAATAAAAGTTGATTAATTGCACAATTTAAAATATAAAATTCATACATATAATAAATAAAGTTCATACAACGAAAATTTACAAGTCGAAAATTAACGAACTTTATCGAATCATAACAAACTAACATAAAAATTATGATTTCCGAATTTCAAATAAATTTGTAAAAATTTCATATTATCTTGAACACAATTTCTAAAAACTTCTACTTCAGTCAACATTATTAAAAAAATCATTAACTCCATAAACTTGACATTTCAACTAATAAATCCGAAAAAACTTTCTCATTTCTCGAACCATAAGCGACCTACACAAAAACTAACATTCTCCTTTCTAAAAATAATTCGAAGAAATTACACCATATTCAGAACACCATTTCTAACAATATCTATTTCGATAAAAATCTCCAAAAAAATTCAAAATATGCATGAACGACACCGTTCGACTAAAGAGTTTAAATAACAAGGATTAAAATATTTAATAAACAATTAACATTTTTGATTCTCAAACAAATCCGTAAATATTACATCATATCCAGAAAACCATTCAACATAACAATTTAAATATAATAATTTTTATTTCAGAAATAATCTAAAAAGAAATTAAAAATTCCATGAACTACACCATTCAACTTAACAATTTAAATATAATAATTAAGATTAAACGATTTAAACAGAATTTGACGTTTTTTATTCTAAAAAAATCAGAAAAAATTAAATCATATCAATAACACTATTCCTAACTTATATTTAGAAACAAATCTCCAAAAATATAAACTCTAAGATATTTGCTTTGGAAGACCGGACAAAATTTCTTTAAATGAGAATTCCATATGAAATGTTCAATGAACTATTTGAAAAAAAAACGTGGAAAATCGACAATGAAATCTCCATGGAAAAACGACAAATTTTGTGGGCATTAAATGACAAAATATTTATATAGGTGAAAAATGGTTAGTAATCTATAAATTGTGAAATTTTGATGAAAATTCGCATGATTTCGTGGACTAATAAAACCTTGATACAAGAAATTCAACAAAAATTGACCGTGCAAAGTATTAAGGCTCAATAGGACAAATAACATGTTCAAATGCGATAGATGTCACATCTGACAGTCGCACACGAAGTGGAGGGTATAGTTGCCACCAGAAAAGGACGTCATATGATAGAGGATTGTTGGAATAGGTCTAGAGTTAAAGAAAAATTTAATATTAATCAAATTAATAGCGGAATTTAAAAATTTCTTTTTCAAGTAAAACAATTTTACTAACCTAGAAAAAAGCATATACATGTTAATAATAAAAGCATTATTTAATTTACTAGAATACCAACCTTTCTTTGTAGCTTGATCTTGAAGCGTCTCGAGAAAGGTAGATCATCTTCCTTGGCTCGCTCGTCACCTTCACACCTAATCTTGAACTCGAGAAATCTAAGATTTCTATTACAAGAGTCTATAGAGATTTTGGAAGGATTTGTGTGTGGGCACAATTAAACAATATGAACCAAGAACAATTCTTGGATCATAAGCTAATTCTCTAGATCAAGTATGGATCTAGGTGCAAAACAAGAAGAGTATTTTCTAGAGAGAGAGAGAGAGAGAGGGTTGACCACAATAGGGAGAGAGCAAGAAAAAAGTTTAACCTTCACATCTAGATGCTTCCTTATTTCTTTTAAGACAATTCTTAAAATACCCATCGTAGAATTATAATTGCACAAATAACGAAATTAATTTCATAATGCCTCAAACGACTTTTCGGCTTTAGAAAATAATTTATATTTTCATCAAATGAAAATATTCAAAATCTTATTTTGAAATTCACATCATTTTATGTCCTTGTGGACAAAAATACCCTTTAGACATTTTCCGAGAAAAAGTCTAGTTCAACACTTGAACTTATTTTGACTTAGCTTCTAGTTTAACAATCCTACTCTAATGACCTGTAATAGTGACCTTATGGATCCAAATGAACAAAGCTTGAGCTTCTATACTCGGACTCAAAAGTTCTCAAACCTTTTCCAGGTATTAGCTTAATGTCGACTGACTCCACTAAAGAGTTGACACTGAGAATCTCTCGGTTCAAATGAATTTATTTTCTACTCAAGTTCAACTTAATTATATTGAGCGGATCCATTGAATGTTATCTATGTTTACCCTTCATGAATATCATCAACTAGTTGGGATTTATAAAATTACCATTTTACCCTTCTAGTTGTTATTTCCTCAACTCCTTTAGTACTTGTGAATAAGTTAGAAACAACGTATTGACGATGAGCTAACAAGTCACATTGTTTCGTCCAAATAAAGTCGCTACTTAATTTTGGACACTGCGCAGTTCATTTATTCACAATCCAAGTAATAAAGCATAAGGTGATATACATTGCATCTCAGCAATCTTGTACATGAATTCCATATCTATGAGAACTTCACAAAGTTGGTTCATGACATCTTCATAACTTAATATCTCATCAATAGGCCTTGTCTAGATCACACATTGGACCTAGAATTTGACTTTCTCAAATGAGAGTATTAATGCTATGAAATGACATGTCTCATTTCAGGATTTAGGTAAGCATGATGCGATTCATACGTAGTGACCTTGAGATAGAAGATGTTAAATGGTTTATTCTTCTATTGTCTCTAAAGGTGCACCGGTCAATTCAGTATCTTCGAAAGATACACTGGAAGAACTACAGAGTTCCTAACTCTCTATGCCTCGAAACCAGACATCCTAGATTCTTCCAACAATCATATGGGGATCAATAGTTCGTTGATCTTTCGATTGCGAATATATCGTTTTAGTCAAACCATGAAGAGTTTGTTCATGCAAATCTACATTTGTCTCTTCATACATTGTTAGGTTTGCTTAAGGACTATAAGACTATTGAATATCATAAATCTTCAATCAAACTAAAAAGGAATGAATGAACGTTTCAACTTTTATTAATTTAATTAGCAAATTACAAAGATTTATATATTACATCAAAATGTAAATAAACAATATTATAATAAGGACTTTACAAAGATTTATATATTACATCAATATGTAAATAAACAATTTCTTGTGGGCATCTCTGCCAACAAGGATGACCTAAGTAAGAGATATGAGAGTGAAAATGTTTTGGAGAATTTTTAAATGAACTGAGTGAAAGAGGCAATGTTGATTTTAATTGAAACAATAACTATCAGATGCAACATATCGCATCCGATAAATATTTATGGGCAATAAGTTCACATTTGATAAAAGAAAATGAGGAGATATTTTGACTCGATCGAAAATTAAAGACTTTCATATGCGACATGTTGTGCCGCTTCTGAAGTTTTAATTAAGTTTCATATGCGACATGTAACATTTGAAAAATTCAACATATTAAAATCTTATTTGCTCCAGTTTTCACACTTAAGTGCAGTATGTCGCATTTGAAAGTCTACGTAAATTACGACTATGATATACGACATATCTCATTCAAAAGTTTTTCGTATAAAAAACTCATATATGTAATGATTGTACAGTAGAAATTCATTGCCGGTGACAAATATTCAATGATTTTCACACAAAATAACTATTAGGATCTTCGAGAAAGTGAAGATTATTAAAATAATTCAAAGACAAAGTCAAATTATTTGAACACATCAATAAAATATACTCTACCACGCAATAACCTTAAAAAATATATTAGTTTTCTCTCTTTTTTAGCTGATTAGTAGTCTCCTCTAATTTTTCTTTTGCAAATTAGTCTCTCCTAATTTCGATTCTTGGCTAATTCCTTGCATGTCATTGCTAACTACATGTATCACAAATATAAATGGCTATGTTCTTCACTAATTCTAGTAAACAATAACTCGTGATATAAATAGCTACGTTTCATAAATTTTTTTATAGTAATGCGATGGTTTCGGAAAATCCAAAGTATTTTGATACTAGTAAAGATTAATTAGTTGTATGTTTTATTTTGATTGACGTGGTTAATATAAAATAAATTACGTCTACATTTGAGATGATATTTGTTTTTTTTTTTTGTATATGAAAGTGCCTTAACTAATGTTCTCAAGGCATGTTAATCTATTTTGTAAATAAAAAAAAATAAACAGGACACATCGGATTTTTACACAACTTTTCGTTGACCTTGTAATTAACCAACCCAACCTTAATTTCAGGTGAGATGAGACATATTTTGGGTCGAGTTACTCCAACTCACTCTTAATATCTACCCAAATTTGAGGTTGATGAATAATATTTATCCAAATTTGAGGTCCAACTATTCATCACCCAAATTTAGTGATAAACTATTTTTAGTTACAAATTCACCAACAAAAAACTTATATGTATTTTAGACCATAATTGAATAATTTATACAAAAATACATATTATCAATGAGAAAAGAGAATAAATAATAATACATAACACCAATTAAACACAATACAATTTAAGAAATAATATATCAATAATTATGAATATACAATCATAAATAAAAGTTTAACTACAATCATATTGAAGTATACCTATGAAATATAATATTCATGTAATATCTTTGATCTATTAATGTTATCCAAAATAATATTTATTTTATTAGTTAATTTTTATATTTTATTATTGTAATATTAACATAATATTTAATATAAATATAAGTTAATTTAATATTGTTGATATAGAAAAATAAATTAATACTTAATAAAATTAATATTAACATAACATATTAATAGAGAGATTAATACGAAATTATTGTAAAATAACATTAAGAAGTATTAAAACAAATATATTTTTTAGTACGATTTGGTGTTGTAGATTAAAATGAAAATACTATAATTATACCAAATTTAATAGAAATTTATACCAAATTTGAGTTTTGTTCCGCAGATTTTCTTATATAACTTATAAGGACTAATATCAGTTTAGCCTCATTATAGCTTACAAAGTATTCACACTGTGCTGCTCATATTTTTGTATTCATACATATAGTCAGCATATTACATGCAGTTTTAGAATTCTTAATTGCTACTGCAAATAATTGATAAATATTTTTATTAGTTATTAAATGTAAAAGTCAATTTCTGCAACATACGAAAATCTGTCACGTTAGTAATTCCCGAATATTCTTTTGTTTGGATTATTTTTCAATTTTTAATTTTTAATGCACGAAAATGCTAATAAATAAAGTATGGGATTATTATGACTTTTAGCTCTAAGCAAATGGGACACATGGTCGACCAAGTTCTCTTGTATATATTTATATATTCTATTTAGTAGACTACAGATAGAGAAACCGTCGGATTTTGACTTTTACCAATAAGCAATTTATAATAATTGTCAACTGAGATTTCGAGAGTTCAACGTCCACCACCGACCATGTACTGTATATTTCACAACTTTTTCTAAATTTATTTAACAATTTAACATTTGTAATGATGGAATACTTACATGCATATTAATATATCCAAAAATTACAAGTCAGCGCTTAAAGTTAACTTGTAATGATTTGCAACGGCAATATTAATATTTATTATCTGGTGTATTATGTCTCTCATAGATAATTTCATGCCTAATCACCTCAGATCCTGTATAACCCCATCTCAGACATTACTATAACAATTTGGATAGCCTTTGATCACGCACTAATTAAGCACTTTCTAAGTGCATGAAACTATGGTAGTGAACTTGCGCAATTTATTCAAAGACGCGCATATTTTGTTATTTCATTTTTCCCATTAATGAACCGTCAAATGCATTCCAATATTTTAGATTCTTTGCATATTTGTCAAAAAGGGTAATCATAACGATTACCAACAATGAGTTAGGCCTCGCCACGTGGACTCGTGGTGTTTATTATTAGTGGATAATAAACGTACCACTTCTATTTTACGTTCTCGTGGCCAAATTAACGCACGATTGGTTTAGGTGCGAATCAAAAGTGCTACACTATATTCACACATAAAAGAAATTGGTATATACATTTTCTTAAATCAAATATTGCATGAAGTACGATATCTTAGTGATGTGTGATTAGGGCCATGATGGCAGTTCCATTTCCATTCTTCGTCCACCCTCGTCCCATCATACAAAAATAAGCCCAACTCTTTCGTATATTTATATGTAGTAAATAACAAAATACCATGTGGAATATTTCGCATGAATTTCACGTGCTGTATTAATACAGATTCTTTTCCCTTTAGTTCGTTACCAGAAAATAATATGATAACAACAAAATTGATGTATCTGGTCCTTCGTGGTTTCATATGAAAAAAGTATCACACGACTTAAGTCCATTCAAAATATTATAATTACGATCTAATCAGCATTTTTATTAACTTTTAAATAAAGCTGAAGTAATATTTTGTGTTTATTATTTTATATAGAAAAAATTAGATGAAAATATATTTTTTCTTAAAATCAATGGACATAGAGTCAACGCCAACATTTAACGCAGCCAAATAGTTAATAATAAAAGCATTTTATACTCATTAGCCGCAATATTTTATTTCTTAATTTTAGTTTTATTAGTTATACTGAATCATTAGTTGGATATTTATTGACTTTCTATGTTTATTTACACGTCAGTTTCACTTAATTTCCGTTTATTTTACACTCGATATCACACGTTTGAAAAATAACTACCCGTAACTGAGACTAAAAATAAAGCTGGGTTATTAAAATTAATGAAAAACTATAATGGATTATTATGCAAATATAACTTATATTTGCATAATAACCTATTATAGTTTTTTATTAATTTTAATAACCAATGATCTTTCAAATTGTTAAATTAAAATCTCAATAGTGGACTATGTAATTTTTTAACTAACGTCATTGACTTTAAATTTTGGTTGGCTGAAACGTTGGTTTCTATAAATTTGCTTTACACAATTTTATTTATTTATTATTATGTAGCCGTTTATTATGTAAGGGACAAAATTTATAAATTATTGGCTAAAATCTTAAACTTATGTTTTAGATTAGTTATTGTTAGATCACCCAGAAATATATGATTAGTTTGCAATTTTAGGTTTGTGCCCTTCACTTGTTAGTGGCTAATATGTTATTCTCTTGCATTTAAAGCTGTTCTAGTTTATGTATCTTGCATTTATTTATTTATTTATTTATTTTGTGCTCGACACTTGAGGTCAACTTGAGTTAGTTCCATAAATTTATAACTTCTTAAAGATAACTTTGGACATTGTAGAATCCTCTCAAATGGACGGACGATGTCGCGTACAGTGTATTTTAGGAAGAACTATTTTTTTTTCCAATGCCTTAGGAATATACTTTTATATTTGAAGCTTAATAACAATATTGGAATATTCTTTTACGTATGTGTTGGGTGGAAGCCCAGCTCTCCTTTGCCGAGGCCCATTTTACACCTTCAAGTGATATTGTCGTTTGAGCCCAATGAAGACATAAACGATGATGAAGACTTTAATATAAAAGTCGTGCTGCCCTAGCTTGTATCACTTGTAACCTCGAAACTTTCTCTCTCTTCCTCTGATTCTCTCTCAACCCATAATTAGGGTTTTTCTCCTTCTTCTTCGCATTTTATCTTCTTGAGCGACCGTCTTGATCGTGTTTCCTTGTGTGAAACTGGTAAATAAAAGGCCCTGAGTGTGCGTGTGTGTGAGTGTGTGAGATTTGTTGTACCGGTGAGATTGAGGGTGTAACCGAGGCTGTGCATAGTGAAAGACCGAGCTTCTCCGCTGAGCTCGACGTGCATGTAGATCATTTATTGGGTCAAATCACGATAATCCGGTTGTGTTCTTTCCTTACCTGTCGATTTACTTTCTTGCATGTTCTCATCATCGTGAATCTGATTTTAGGTGTTTAATCGGTAAAGAACGGAAATATATTGGGCTTGAAACATAACAGTGGATCAGAGCCTTCTTGTAGAAGATCGATCTCGATTATCTCGAAGATCCGAGCCCAAAAACCATATTTTCTTGATTCGAAAAAATTAGGGTTTTTTAATTTTTTCGGTTTCTGATTCTTTATTTGATTTGTGTGGTCTATTTGTGCCTCATTAGATTTCTGCTTTGTTTTAGGCGCCTCTGATCATGGCTATTGGCCGGGTGGAGGTGTCGGCCTACGATGGCAAGACAGACTTTGGTGTGTGGAGCACCAAGATACGAGCTCTTCTGTCACACCACAAAGTTCTGATAGCTCTCGAACCAAAGGAAAACAAATGGTCAGAACACTGCAAGAATCGGAAAGATGACATAGATGAGGAGGCTTATAACCTCCTCATCTTGAATTTTTCGAATTCTGTGATTAGAAAAATCCACGGTCCATTGTTACTATGGGGTAAGTTGGTCTCTCTTTTCTCTAATGAATCTGCGCCTAATCTTGCATATTTGAAAGCCTCGTGTTCTCGTTTAAAATGGATTCTAGTGAATCGATTGATGATAACTGTCCATGAGTTAGATAACACTAGTCTTGTCATGATTTTAATGAACTCCATACCTGAATCATATCAAGTCGTTAAAGACACATTTCAATATTCTGGTACTTTTCCTAGCTATGACTTGCTTTGCTCTGCCGTGAAAACTAGAGAACTTGAATTGAAAAATCCTAAGCCAACTCTGGTGGAAATAAGAACAAGAATGTAAAAGTAATAGATAAAACTGGTTCAAAAGGTGCAGAAACTAGAAAATGTTTTTACTGTGGTAAATCTGGTCATTTAAGAAAGAACTGCTTCAAATGGATTGAAAAGAATAAGAATCTTGAAAATACCAACCCTGAACCTAATGTACTGTCTAATTCTGATTCTGCTATTGAACAATATGAAGTTCTGAATGTTTCTGAATTGTCTAGTGTAGATAATTGGGTATTAGATTCTAGATGTTATTTTCACATGTGTCCTCACAGGGAATGGTTTAACAATTTTGTGCCTGTAGTTAATCAATGTGTGTATATGGAAAATAACAATATCTGTAATGTAATAGGTATTGGAACCGTTGACTTGAAACTAGATAATGGTAAAATTGTAACTCTGTCTGATGTTAGACTCGTCCCTGATTTAAAAAGAAACCTAATATCTTTAGGTGGCTTAGATAAAAATGGATCTATTAATTCTGCTCATAATGGTGAATTAAGTGTGTATAGAAATGATAAGCTGATCTTATATGCTGCTTTAATTTCTGGTCTTTATATTCTGAATGGTTCCTTCTATAATATGACTATTGACTGTTCACTAAATGCTGACACTAACCAAACAGAAACTCAACTATGGCACCTTGGGTTAGGTCATATAAGCCATTAAGGTCTAACTGAACTTAATAAACAGGGAATTCTTGGTAAAAATCCTATATCTCAACTCCAATTCTGTGAATCTTGCGTAATATGTCAAAACAGCATAGACATAGGTTCATGACCGGCACACACCTCTCGTGTGCTGACCTGGACTATGTGCATGCTAATTTGTGGGGTCCTGAAAATCATGAAACACACGGTGGTAACAAATATTTTCTTAATATTGTTGATGACTATTCTATTAGAGTTTGGACTTTCTTACTTAAATCTAAAGATGAAGCTTTCTGTAGATTTAAAGAATGGAAAACTTTAGAAGAAAGTCAAACTGGTAAAATTCTGAAAACACTTAGAACCGATAATGGTCTTGAATTATGTAATTCTGAGTTTGATAACTTCTGTGTTGAACATGGTATACTAAGACATAAAATTGTTAGAAGTACCCCACAACAGAATGGTGTAGCTGAGAGAATGAATGGAACCGTGTTAGAAAAAGTTAGAGGTTTACTTTTCACTTCTAGTCTTCCTAAAGCTTTTTGAGGTGAAGCCCTTTATACTGCAACATATTTAATTAACAGGTGTCCAAACAGTACATTAAGTTATAAAACTCCGATAGAATTTTGGTCTAATAGGAAACCAAATCTAAGTCACCTTAAGATTTTTGGTTGTACTGCCTATGCCCATAACCGAGATGGTAAGTTGGACCCTAGATCAATTAAATGTGTGTTTTTGGGTTATCAGCAACAACAAGGTACAAAATGTTATAGATTATGGGATAAATCATCTAGAGGTATTAAAATTATTGTTAGTAGTGATGTAACATTTGATGAAAAAAGTTATACTTGTAAAAATATTGAATCTGCTACTGATAACTCTACTGAATCTGATTCTCACACTACTAGTAACTTGTTCCAGGTGGAGCCTAATGTAACTATACCTGAAACTAATAATGCAATACTCCCTGAGGAAAATATGGAAGTTGACCAACAACCTGATCAGGAGCCTGCAGCAATGCAAGAGCACTCTGATCAGGCTGAACAACTTGATAGATCAACTTAAGAAATATTAGAAGATTATCAATTGACCAGGGATAGACCGAGAAGAGACATTAGACCCCCATCTAGATATTCTTATGCTGACTTGGTATTTACTGCCCTTGTTGCTGCACATGAAGTGAAATCTGTAGAACCTGAAAATTATATCGATGCTATGAGTTCTGTTGATTGAGATAAATGGCATGAAGCCATGATTGATGAAATGAAGTCACAGTCTGTGAATAAAACCTGGGTTTTGGTAAGTAAACCCGACTCTCAAAAATTGATTGAGTGTAGATGGCTATTTAAAATCAAGGAGAGTCTCACTGACTCTGAAATTCTGAAAATTGAAATGATTCCTTATGCAAATGTTATTGGTTCTTTGATGTATGCAATGATTAGTACTAGGCCTGATTTGTCTCATGTTATATCTGTTTTAAGTAGATTTATGTCTAATCCTGGTTTGGATCACTGGAATGCATTGAAACATGTAATTGCCTATATAAGTAGTACTCTGAACATTGGTTTGTGCTATGGTAAAAGAAGTGAATTGTTTAATTTGATAGGCTATGTTGATGCTAACTTTGCCGGTGATAGAGACAATAGAAAATCTACTACATCTTTCTGTTGCACTTTAGGTAGTAATTTTATATCATGGAAGTCAAATTTGCAATTTGTAGTAGCTTTGTTAACTACTGAATCTGAATACATTGCTGTTTGTGATGCCTTTAAAGAGGTTATGTGGTTGCAAAGTCTGTTGAAAGAATCTAAGATGATTACTGAAACTGTGCATGTATAACTGATAGCCAGGGTGCTATTCATTTGAGTAAAAATCATGTGTATCATGAACGTACCAAACATGTAGATGTTAGGTTTCATTACATTAGAGATCTGATTGCTAATGATGTTGTTAAGTTAATTCAAATTGACAATGAGAATAATCCATCTGATATGGGTACAAAGATTGTAAGCAATGCTAAATTCAAGCACTGCTTGGATTTATTTTTTATTGAATGATCAATGCAAGTACTTGAGTGATGATGCCGTTGAAGAAGCCGGTCTAAAGCTATGTACGGTCTCGCGTCCGGTAGAGCTGCTGAGCTTCAGGTGGAGATTGTTGGGTGGAAGCCCATCTATCCTTTGCCGAAGCCCGCTTTGCCGATGCCCATTTTACACCTTCAAGTGATGTTGTCGTTTGGGCCCGATGAAGACATAAACGACAATGAAGACTTTAATATAAAAGTCGTGTTGCCCTAGCTTGTATCACTTGTAACCTCGAAACCTTCCCTCTCTTCCTCTGATTCTCTCTCGACCCATTGTTAGGGTTTTCTCCTTCTTCTTCGCATCTGATCTTCTTGAGCGATCATCTTGATCGTGTTTGCTTGTATGAAACTGGTAAATAGAAGGATGTGAGTGTGCGTGTGTGTGAGTGTGTGAGATTTGTTGTACCGGTGAGATTGAGGGTGTAACCGAGACTGTGCATAGTGAAAGACCGAGCTTCTCCACTGAGCTCAACGTGCGTGTAGACCATTTATTGGGTCGAAGCACGATAATCCAATTGTGTTTTTTCCTTACCTGTCGCTTTACTTTCTTGCATGTTCTCCTCATCTTGAATCTGATTTTGGTGTTTAATCAGTAAAGAACAGAAATATATTGGGCTTGAAATATAACAGGATGAAATTATTATAAGATGATTGTGCGATGTTTCATGAGTGATGCATCTATTGAATATAAGATATGCGCTCGTAATAATAATGTTAGCATATATTCTTAGCGGTGTATCAGAAAATGTATTGTGAGTCATTCTTTAATAGGGTTTAAGAGATGATAGATGTTTATTGAAATTCCACGAGGCTTGTAAGTATGAATCGAAGAATTGAACATCTTGAAACTTAAAAGGAAATGCTCATTATCCTAAAAAGGAATTTAAATGTTTTTAACCAATCATCGTGAATTGTATGGTGCAATCTCTTCGACGCTTTAATCGATTTTAAAGATTGCCTCTTTACTAATGCGCACATATCAGACTAATAAGAATAAGAAATTGACGTGTTGATCAATATTTTAGAGGGATCGTCTTTGCCCTGTACATTTTTTTGCCATATTCATGTATGGTCAAGAGTTACGTTGCAAGTTCGGACAATGATTTTGAACAATATTCACACCGAGTTATATTTTGTGTCGGAGGATATCAGGAAGCGCGAGTCATCGGTGAAATCAATAAAGTTGTTATATACATGCCACGACGAAACATTCTTGCGATATAAAAGCATAATACTCGCATATTCAGAATTATATGTAATGGCTCAAGAGAGATTGAAGCGAGAAAGAAGTGTAAGGAGTTGACTATTGACTGATGGAGGATCACGTTGGATATGTTACTGTCCGAAGTTTGAGATAAGAAATAAATATAATATTTTTTACCCTCATTTACATGAATTAATTATTAATATCAATTTGCAAGTAGAGTCCAACCTGAAAAATTCGACTAAGTATAAGAAGATCACACTTGTTGATGCCTGAAAAAAGTACAACAATATTTAGATGAAAATATGAAAGTAGAAACAGTATTTAGGTCGGATTTTTCTTATATAAGACTAATTTTCACTATTAAGAACTAAATTCGCAAGTAAGATTTTAAGCGTAAGTAAATATGTGCATCCCCTTCTCTTCTTCTTCGTCTTCCTTTATATGTTTTTTGTCTAGAACGTCGATTGATCAGACCCACATTCGTGATAACCGTCGTCAGTTATCTTGATCGTGTCTTTATGTCGTCAATAACGGCTATACGGTTTTTATTCAAATGCCTAGTATTTATGTACCAAAAACTTATTGTCGATTATATTGATCGGTAGTATGAACTTAGGTTATGTTCATGTTCGTTTTCTTTTGTCTATACCGAGTATTCTCATTGATCTCATTGATCGGTCAAGCACACTACTACAAAAGATACCTTTAGAATTGACAATGGAAATTAGAAGCGACTAGTCGCTTCTAACTTTAACACCCCGATTTTAACCAAATTATCAATATTTTGACAAGTTGAAGCGACTAGTCGCTTTTAATTGTCAAAATTATTGGCTCGGGGCATTAGAACCGACTAGTCGCTTCTATTGCCCCAAATATTTGGCTCCAAAATTCCTCCGCCAAAATTTTCACGAAGTATAGAAATTGGGGCAATAGAAGCGACTAGTCGCTTCTAATGCCCCAAATATTTGGCTCCAAAATTTCTCCGCCAAAATTTTCGCGAAGTATAGAAATTGGGGCAATAGAAGCGACTAGTCGCTTTTAATGTCTCTTCTAATGCCCCAAATATTTGACTCGAAAATTCTTCTGCCAAAATATTCGCGAAGTATAGAAATTGGGGCAATAGAAGCGACTAGTCGCTTCTAATGCCCCAAATATTTGGCTCCAAAATTCCTCCGCCAAAATTTTCGCTAAGTATAGAAATTGGGGCATTAGAAGTGACTAGTCGCTTCTAATGTTCCAACTTATCAAAACGCTGTCGTTTTGGTTTTGATAGACATTAGAAGCGACTAGTCGCTTCTAATGTCGCTTCTAATGTTCCTAGGGCTTTAAATCGCGTGAGCCTCCCTTTCTCCCTCATTTTCTCAATTCCCTCTCACTCTCCCTCATTTTCTCTTACCAGTCTTTCGCCCTAACCCCGACCGCCGCCTTCCTCCCTCCCCCTCCCCCGCCGCCGTCCCTCCCCCTCTCCCCTTCTCCTCCCCTCCCTGCCTTTCTCCGACCAGCCTCCCCCGGCCGCCGCCTCCCTGCCCTCCTCCACCTTAACCCCGGTCGCCGCCTTCCTCCGTACCCCTCCCCCGCCGCCGTCCCTCCCCCTCCTCCCCTTCTCCCCTTCTCCTCCCCTCCCTGCCTTTCTCCGACTAGCCTCCCCCGGCCTCCGCCTCCCTGCCATCCTCCCCCTGCCGCCGCTTCCGTGCCCTCCTCCCCCCTGCCGAGCGCCACCTCCCTTCCCTCCTCCCCCTGCCGAACTCCGCCCCTTCGGTCTCCTCCGGCGAGCTCAGCCCTCCTCCGCCGCCCCTCACCTGCCGCTCTCCCTCCCCGCTCTCAGCCCTCCTCTCCCTCCTCCGCCGAGCTCCGACCCTCCTCCTCCTTCGCGGAAGTATGTTTAGTTTTATAATTTAGTCTAATGTTGTTATAGTTTAGTCTAATATTGTTTTATAATTATTTTGTTATTTTTAATTTATTATTGCCGTCGCAGCCTCGTCACCACTCGTTTGTCTCTGCACCCTCGCTTGGCCGTGACCTAACTCCTCAACTCGCATCGTTGCTTCTTAAGGTATATGTTTGTTTTAAAAATTATTTTAGTTATATTTTGGTTTATGGTTTTAATTTTATGGCTTTTTTTTTGTATTTAGACATTTGTGCGTTTGTTGTTCGTCGCGTCGTCTCGTTGAGCGTAGACTTTGCTCGTCTTGTGCCTACTCGTCCCGTCTCGCTCGTATTGTTATCTACAAGGTTAGATATTTATGTTTACTTGATATTTATGTTTAATAATTTGAATTATTAATGTAGGTATGCAATTGAAATAATAATTTGTTATTATTAATTTTGTTATGTATTTAATTTGCTCATTTAAGTATGTAATTGAATAATTAATTTGTTAAATTAGTGAATTTGTTAAATAAATAATTTGTTATGAATGTAAGATATTAATAATTTGAATGTGATAATAATTTACTTAATTTGTTAAATATATATGTAATTTGTTTAGTTATATTAATTTGAATGTGATAAGTAGTTACTTAATTTGTTAATTTAAATATGGAATATAATTAGTAATTTGTTATATGAATTAAGTTTTTTAACTAGAATATGTTATTTGAAAGTTATTAAATGTTTAGGATAGTTTTGGCTGGTATATATATATATATATATATATATATATATATTTTGTAAATTGCAGATTTTTGGTTTGTTCATATTTTAGGGGAAACTCTGCACAAATTTTTTCCGCCTCTAAGTAGAGGTGATGAACAGAGAGTCAAAAAAGGAGAGCGTATTGGCACGTTTGCCAATAGTCTTGGAGTTTTGGTGCGAGAGCACATCCCTCCGACGACGCCGAGCTGGAATGACGTCTCGGCGCAACAAGTAGCAGCCATTTTGTCTGGTATAAACGCAGAGTATGACTTTGTGTACGAGGACGAGTTGAGAGACCTTACTCCAGCAGCGTGTCACTCGAGCCTTATCGAGAAGACTATTATCCGCGACGCGAAGAAGCGTCTGCGAGACGGAAAGTCAAAATATAGTCAGTTTTACCGGATTGAGTGCAGCGGAGACAAAGAGGAGGCGCTCCAGAGAACGCCCAAGGGTCTGACGAGACAACAGTGGTCTGAGATGATTGATAGGATGAACACAGAAACGTTTCAGGTAAAAATTAGATTAAACGTATTAATCAATTGTTTTATTCTTAAATATAATTTTTTACTCTAACCAATGTTGTTTTCTAGGACATGTCCAAACGAAATACGGCGAATCAAACGAAGAAGACCACGAAGAGTCGACAGGGCACGATCTCATTTTATGAGTATCGTCATATTCACGTACGTATATTTTCATTCAATTTCAAATTACATAAGCTATATATTATAGTTATAATGTATGCATATGCAGCGGGTAGGAGAAGGCAGGCAGATGCTAGGACCTCTCGGTGCGTGGGAGAGGATGCACACGACTCCCAATGGTCAGTGGACTACGCCTGCTGCTGGAGAGTATCATGTAAGTATATATGTTATTAATTAAGTTTACCTTATAATTGTTGTTATTAATAATTAATTTAATTTGTATTGTGTATGTAGGCTCGGATAGTAGCTCGGGTGGCTGGTCTACAAGAACAAGCTCGGGAGTCGGGACGTGAGGTGAACTTGCCATCTTTGGAGGAGACTGCTATGAGCGAAGTCCTCGGGACGTGACGTGATTGGGCTACGGGAATTGGGCCTCTAATTCCGCGCTCGGACATGCTAGAAGCTCAAGCCCACGACAGCTCATCGTCTTTCGTATGGAATGTGAGTTCGAAGTCGTCATCTGATATAGAAGAGAAGCTAGCGGCTCTCCAAGGAGTTGTGTTTGGCATGACTGCTGGTTTGAGCCAGCCTTAATTTTATTTAAATTAGTAAATTTCAATATTATTGAATTTAATTAATAATAAAAAAATTAATTAATTAATTAATATTAAACCGAAAATTTATTTTTTAAAAATTAAATTTTACAATTTTATAAGCGACTAGTCGCTTCTAAAATATGGCGGGTAACAATTAGAAGCGACTAATCGCTTCTAACGTCGCTTCTAAAATATGGCGGGTAACAATTAGAAGCGACTAATCGCTTCTAACGTCGCTTCTAAAATATGGCGGGCAACATTTAGAAACGACTAGTCGCTTCTAAAGGCACTTCTAATTGTTACCCACCATCTCTTCGCACGCTTTTTTGGCCGATTATAAGGGACTTTAGTAGCGAATTTAGAAGCGACTAATCGCTTCTAATTTTGTCGCTTCAAAACATTAGAAGCGACTCGACATTAGAAGCGAAACATTAGAGGCGACTTTGTCGCTTCTAATACCTATTTAGAAGCGACTTTTTGATCTTTGGAAGCGACTTTTGTCGCTTTTAAAGACCTTTTTTCTCCTAGTGACATAGGGTTAAATCATGCAAAAATCCAATGGAAACAACACTGATGTTAGTCAGTCAGTAATGGACAATGTCATTTTCTCAGTAGCGCTAGTTCCACAAAAGTTTTTAATGAACTCTAACTTATTAAAATATTAAATGCACTCATTTGTTATCGTGTAGTGACTTTTATATTTACGAATGTAGTTTCTTTCGGCTTGAATCAAGTCCGGTCCCAAGTGCATTTGATGATTAATTGATTATTATAAAGCTCTCATGTGAATTATAACTTTTTTGGTGCTTAATCGAGTACAAAGACAACACCAATTATTACATGACCTCGGCGCTGTTAAATCTCGTTTGAATAATATCTACTTGATCCACATTATGCTCGTGTTAGTTTAGGTTTATTATTATTAGGGATGAAGAGATATATACTTTTTTATAGTATTGAGTTTGCAAAATACTCAATTTTTTGTAAGTTTTGGTTAATATCCAGTTGTAGAAATTAACGCAAATTACCGGACTATTATACATTTTTCAGTTTTGTAATTGTTGAAAATTAATTTCTTAATATAAACTAAATTATGGCCGAATTTTATTTATTTCAAAATCTCAAAATTATATTTGATTGATATTAATTTTATTTATTAGTAATAGATACCGAATATTTGGTCACCATTTTTGGAAATAAAAAGATAAGGTTCTATTTTTTAAATCAAAAAAGATTTTAGACTAAACATATTCAGAAGACTATATCTTAATTTCAATTTGGAATTATTCCAATTAATAGTTAAAATTATATACAGAATGGAATAAAGAATATATCAAATTAAACTAGCAAAATAAATGGTACAAAACAGGAAGTTTGTAACTATACACCATAAATTAACCAAAATAAACATGTTAAATAGTGTTCTTTTCCACGTAAAATACACCATCGATTTTAAGTAGCAAAATCGAAAATTAAATTTCAAAATTCAAGATTATATTCGACTGATGCAAAATTCAATTATTGACTATATAAATTATATATAAAAAAGGAAATATCAATTAAGTTTATAATCAATAACAACTACAAAATAGGATATTCGTAACTGTACAACATATTATCAGTAGAGGCACAAATTAACCAAAATTAATACGAAAATCATATAGATTTTGGGATTCAATAAGCATAGGTGAATTACAAAATAAATTTTTAAATTTCAAATTCTCAATATTATATTCAATTGATATTAATTTTATTTATTAGTAATAGATACCGAGTATTTGGGCATCATTTTACGAAAGAAAAAAGATAAGATTTTATTTTTTAAATCGAACAAGATTTTAAACTAAACATATTCGGAAAGAATATATCTTAATTGGAATTATTCGAATCAATAGTTAAAACTAAAAACAGAATGGAATAAAGATTATATCAATTAAAACTGCCAAAACAAATGCTATAAAACAGGAAATTCGTAGCTGTACACCAGAAATTATCCAAAATTAACAACACATAAAGCAATATTTTTTTCCAGATCAATTATCAGATATTAAGTAGCAAAATCGAAAATTAAATTTCAAAATTAAATTATCAAGATTATATTCGACTGATTCGAAATTCAATTATTGACTATAATAATAACATATAAAAATGGAAATATCAATTAAGTTTATAATCAATAACGACTGCCAAAACAAATCCATGAAATCATAAAATATACATTTATTTATCGTGGTCTACTAATTGAAATAAAAGAATATTAACCGAAATTAATTTCAAACCGGATTATTAGTAGTCAAACATTAATTACTAAAAATAACGGATACATTAATTAAATAGCTTTAAATTAAAAGAGAAATCAACCAAAAATCATTAATGATTTGGTTGACTAATTCAAACATTAATGAAATATATTTATTAACTATTTCAAAAAGATATTAAATCCACGAAATAACAATTTCAAATATGAAAGTTGAAAATTAGACACTAAATCCCGTAATTTGAGGTTAATTCGCGTTAATATTAAAAAATTGGAAAAAAAATTAACAATTTGAATTCCATGAAATCAGTTGGATGGATAAGATTATAATGTGCGTGTACACAAATTAACGCAGCATTTCGAAGTCTTCTCCTTGTCTTCAATGTCTATAACCTGCAATATATAAGAAATAACAATTAATGAAAGAATTAAATCTGATTAAAACTAAATCAACAACAAAATCGTTTAGAAATTAATTAGTTGACTATTTCAAAAGATATTACTTTGCGTTAATAACGCTTTCTAATATGACTTATGAAAAATTAAACAAGATATCCCGTAATTTCTGGTTAATTAAAATACGATTTTTGAAAAAAAGCCACGTTTTTTAAATAAAAAGGGCATAAATAGAATTTCAACTACCATATAAAATGCCACGTAGGTCTGAATGGGTATTTTTTAAACGTTGCAAAAGATTGGATATTTTGCAATTGCAACGTTTCATTTAGTTTAGTTGGAGCAATTCTTCTCATTATTATAGGTGTGCTAACAAGAAAGAATGATAAAATATTATAGCGCTATTTAATTTAAGACAAAACATCAAAATTGATTATAAAATTGTCTAAGAAAGAATGATAAAATATTTATGTGTATATATATTTACTTTGCTAGCACATTTAGAAGATATTATTAATACCGTTTACTTAAAAATTATTTCTTTATATTTTTAAAAATATAAAATAGCATGCATGTATAATATATTGTATATATAAATGTGTGTGTGTCGATATATTACATTTAGATATTGTCATTTTTTCGTTTGACTTTGTCTGTCGTTTTTTAATGGAAAAAGAGAAAACGAATTGTCATTTTACACATTTTCTCGTAACTCTAGACTCGAAACGACAAATTTAAGTGAATGCATTTATAAAAGTTTGGTTTTAACTTTTAACTATATACCCTCCTTTATTTTTCTCTTTCTTTTTCAATTATTTTTTCAGCCCACACCAGCAAAAAAATTAGAAATTACCTATGTACCCATTATTTTATCATTTTTATTTAGAAAAATAAAAACACTTAAAAAATAAAAATAAAAAACTTGTGTATTGCTCTTCTCTCCCGCGTACGGATAACAGACAAGAAATCGTCCCCCTCCAAACGCGAAAAGAATGGACCTTTCCCTTCCTCTAAAGTAAAAAATGTTCTATTTCTTCTCTCGTCATGTTCTCCTCGTCTCGCTTGCTGCTGATTCTCTCTATCTCACTTCAAATATACGATTTTTTCGTTATTTATTTATGCTTGATTGCTCTTAGTTTTTTATGGAAATTACTTGTTATTTCATCCCTTTACTTTATGGAGTGTGATAAAAAAACTCTTTAATTTATATTTATGAATATATGTATTGAGGAATTTGTGAAATTTAGGTGTTTGTAAAAAAGCCTCTGTATACTTTTCAATTTAATCAGTTTTTGTATGCAATAGGTTTTTAATTATAGAGAAATTTTATCAAATTATCGTTAAGTAATTAGGTTGTGCTATATGGTTGAGTGTTACTTTCAAAAGGTTAGCCAAATCATACCGGATATCTGTGTATTTGATCTCTCATTCATTATAGTCTAATGTTGCTCGGCTCTACTGCTTGGTAAACTACTCTATTGACAAGTAGAGTAAATTTGTGTTTTTAAGACAAAAATAAACTTCGGATGATGATTAAACCCAACTTTCATTTCCAAATACTGCAAGCAATTAATGCTCGAACTATTTGTAATCATAATGATATAAACTATCCACTTTTTTATCAGGAACGATCGAGCATTGAGATCCGTATTAAACTTATTGTTCTTCAGTTAGTCTTGTTTTTCTCTCATTTTTCCTTTGGCTTTAAAAACCAATGGGTTGCAAAATCGAAATCTAGGTCAGTTCTACCCTTTATATTAACGCCTTAAACTAGTTTAAATATTGATTAGTAGAGCATAATTTTGTTCGGCTCTATGGTAGATTATTCTACATGTAGTATTAATTTAGAGTAAACAATTCTAACACAAAATTATGACTTTTGTTTGTTGTTATTATTACATTTTTTAGATCAAATATTTAAAAGCATTGAAGGCAATTCTGAAGAAAGACAATTATTTTATGATGAAGTCGCTTCTAATGCTCAAATTATTTGGTTCCAAAACACTTCCGCCAAAATTTCACTAAGTGTCAAAATTGGGCTTTAGAAGTGAATAGTTGCTTCTAAATGTCGCTTCTAATGCCCAAATTTTTTGGCTCCAAAACTCTTCCTCCAAAATTTCACCTACGGGAACATTAGAAGCGACAAGTCGCTTATAACGTCTTTATTAACCAAAACGTCGTCGTTTTGGTTATGGATGAAATTAGATGCGACTAGTCGCTTCTAATGTCCCTAGGGCATTTAAAACACCGGACCCTCTTCCCTTCTCCCTCATTTCACCCGAACCTCTCCAAAAAATTCCCCCTCCGACTCCCAGCCCTCTCCTCCGGCCGAGCACCTCCGCATGTGCCCCTACTCTCTCCTCCGGCGCCTGCCTCCGCCTTCCCTCCGCCATCTCCGCTGTCCCCTCCGCCCTCCCTTCTCCTGCCTCCCTCCGCCCTCCTTTCCTCCTCTGCCCCTCCTCCCCTCCTCCACCCCTCCTCCGCCCCTCCTCCCTTCTCCTCTGCCCCTCCGCCCTCCTCCTCCCCTCCTTCACCCCTCGTTGTGTAGTTTTCGACCTCGCGACGTTTATTTTCAGCCTCGGTGACTTAGTCCATCAGTTCGTACTCGTGTCCCTCTGTAAGTTTTTATCAATATGTTGTAGTAATTAATTTTTTCAATATATGTCTCGAGTATATGTTGAACAATGTCTTTTAATGTCTCGCAGGATGTTTTGTAATCTGACTCGCAGCTCATCTCATAGTTCGCGTCGCATCCTCGTCCATTCTCACATTTTGTCGCCTCCACGCTTGCTAAGGTGTATGTTTGTTTTTAAAAATTATTTTAGTTATATTTTGGATTATGGTTCTTTATGATTGTTTTATTTTTGTATTTAGATTTTTGTGCGTTTGTTGTTCATTGTGTCGCCTCGTTGTTACCTAGTTTGCTTGTCTTGTGGCTATCTGTCTCCTCTCGCTTGTATTGTTGCCTACAAGATTGGATAATTATGTTGCCTACCCGTCTCGCGACTTTGGACCAGTACATTACCCAGTTCAGACCCTCAACAAGCGCTTCGGGTTTGCAACAGAGACCAGATCGACCTTCGATTCCCACCGAAACCGAACCAAACGAGCCTCCACACGGACTCTCCGGAAAGATGGGCAGGACGAGGACGACGACGATGAGGATGATTGTAATTTATTCCATGTTTTAAAGTTATTACGTTTATTTACTTATCGACTTTCGTTTATCTTATTATCGATATTCGCTTATGTTATTATCAACTTTAGAAATTGACGATTATTGTATTATCGAGTTTTGATTATATTTAGTTGTGTTTAATTTGATTTCAATTAGTAATTTTAATTTATTTTATAATAAATTTAATTAAATAATAATAGAATTTAATTAATTAATAATAATATATCGGATACTAAATTTTTTTAAAAATAAATTTTAAAGCTTTAGAAGCGACACTGTTGCTTCTAAAGCCGCTTATATAGTCGTGCAAATAATATTTTTTTACGTCATTTAGAAGCGACTTTCGCTTCTAAAAATATGACGAGTAATATTTAGAAGCGACTAGTAATTTTTAAAGTCGCTTCTAATTGTTACCCGCCATATTTTCGCACGCTTTATTTTTGCGATTTCCGGGACCTTTAAAAGCAACAATGGAAGCGACTAGTCGCTTCTAATTTCGTCGCTTCAAAACATTAGAAGCGACTTTAGAAGCGAGTTATGTTTATAAGCGATACATTAATGTCGCTTCTAAAGGTGATTTAGAAGCGACATTTTGGCCTTTTAGAAGCGATACAAAAGTCGCTTCTAAAGACCTTTGTTTTTTTCTCCTAATGTGATCTACTACAAATAATCAGTACCAGTAGAGTTCCTTTTTCATGTTTAACATTAAAAAATAAATCCAAACAAGAGTTTCATTGAGTAAAATATATAGTTTTGTGGTTCAAAACTAAAAATCTTTCAATTTAAAACATCGAAAAAGTATCAAATCTTGAAATATATAAATTTTCATTAATGAATTGTTTTGTTTATCTTAAAAATACAAAAAATTTGGATTTGAGTTTTTTCGTCGTCAATGTCGTCGTAGAGCAATTTGACCGTCGCTAAAATGTCGTTTTTGTCGCCAAAATGTCGCTGGAACAGTAAATGATTGATGAAAGTTTGTTTCGTTTTGTTCGCGCGTTTATATCCCGTGTTGAGGGAAACTTGGTTGAGGGAGGGAGAGAAGCGTGTTTATTTTATTTTATTTTCAATAATAAAAATAAATAAAACAAAGGATATTTTTGAGTAAGAAATATGGTTTGCTTTCATAGAAGTATTCATCTAAAAATATAACTTTTAAGGGCAGGAACAAATGAAAGTTGTTAAAAGGTACTAACCTAAATTACCCACTCAAAACAGACATGGAAAACGCATTTCAAACCTCACTCTGAAGGAAAAAAGCATAAATTTTTAATATAAAATCCTAGATAGTGTAACAACCCTGTAGTCGTCGCTCCCAATTGCTCGCCTTCTCACGACCACCAGGTGATGTTCAAGCTATTAAACTTAAGTTTATTATTTTTATCTATTAATTTATTAGTACTCCATTTCATTTCGATAATATATAAACTGGAGAGTAGTTTTTTATTTTGTTACTTCATGCAATTTGAAATCGCCTAAAATTTAAATTCTGTTTCTGGCGGTCTAATCATTTACTTACCAGGTTCAGAGTTCTGATTTTTAGGGTTTAGATGATGGTTTTTGTTCGTGCATTTGGATTTTAGGGGATTTTGTCCTGGGTTTCGACATCAGAATTACAGGGTTGTGTTTTTCTTAGTTGATTTTGTTCGTGCATTTGGATTTTAGGGGATTTTGTCCTGGGTTTCGACATCAGAATTACAGGGTTGTGTTTTTCTTAGTTGATTTTGTTCGTGCATTTGGATTTTAGGGGATTTTGTCCTGGGTTTCGACATCAGAATTACAGGGTTGTATTTTCTTAGTTGAAGCTGAATAGATGTAAATGAAAAAAGAAGTCCAAAATCTGCAAAGTCATTTTCCAGTTCAAGCAAGGTCATTTTCCTGTAAAACAGTGATAAAACTTCGACTCTTGAGATTATGTTTGTATTTTTTTACCATCAGTATCTCAGTAGCTAGAACCAGGGAACTTTCTAAAAAAAAATAAAAAAAATCTAGCCCATAAGAAATTTAATCAAACCCTTTCCACCTTCACAATTATTCGTTTAAGGTCTACACAATACATTAAAAACTCGAGATTCACTCTGTTTACTTATTTATTAGCATCTCAATTTTGTATAAAACATACAGCTAGAGAGAGAGAGAGAGAGAGAGAGAGAGAGAGAGAGATGTATCTGAAAGTCCAGCTTCCATGGAACGTGGTGATTCCGGCGGAGAATCTGGAGAAGAACGGGCTTTCGCTGCAGAAAGCGGTCGTTCTGAACGTCCTGGAGGAATTCGCGATGAAAAGAGCCACAAAGGAGTACGGGTATCTGCTCTCGGTGACCTCCCTGGACGACGTCGGAGTGGGGCGGGTCCGGCAGAGCTCCGGCGGAGTCCTGTTTCCGGTGGTGTTCACCGGGTTGACTTTCAAGCTTTTCCCGGGAGAGGCGGTGGAAGGGAGGGTCCACACGGTGATGAAGCACGGGGTTTTTATCCGGTGCGGACCGCTGCAGAACGCCTACCTGTCCTGCGCCAAGATGCCGGGGTTTTCGTACTCCGGCGGAGATAACCCGATCTTCGTGAGCGAGAAGATGGGAAAGATCGAGAGAGACACCCTCGTGAGAGTCTCTGTGATCGCCACCAAGTGGCTCGAGGCTTCCAGGGAGATTCAGGCCTTGGTTACCATGGACGGCGATTATCTCGGCCCCGTTTCCGAGTTAGCTTAGAGAGGAAGAAACTTTTGACACACTTTCTCTCTCTCTCTCTCTCTCTCTCTCTCTCTCTCTCTCCCTCTCTCTCTGTGTATATATATATATATAGCTTATGTTTCTCTCTGGGCAAGGTTTATGACTTTTTGGTTTGTTTTAGTTTATACATAAACCGTATGCCTGAAAGTTTTTAAGCTTTGAACGAGGTTCTTCCAAGTCCCTGAGTTTTTTTTTTCGTTTTCATTTTCTGTTCTGTTTGAAATGTTTTATCTCAATCACGGGACCTTTCATCCTCGGCTTAAGAGACTCTGAGTTTCGACAGCTTTCTGAACCGAATGCGAACTTGTTCGTTGTGGATCATCCGAAAGTAGGAATGTTCAACATAAGACATATCAAGATATTACAAGCTTTTGACAGGCTTGTTCTCTGTAATTATCAATTTACATCATCCAGTATAAGAACCCAAAATCGAACTACCCCAAAATCCAAACCGGAGCTCGGGAAAAGAACTCGACTTTATATAACTACCTGCCTGTTTTTGATAGAATCCTCAGCAACACCTACCCAGAAGAGAAAAATACAGATTTCTTAACAATTTTTTGTTTCTTTCGAGCGGGTCAGCAATGACGTGGTCTTTACAGAAACAATTCACATATGAAGAAGAAGTGAAGTTAAAATCAATGAATCAAAACATGATTTCGATCAGGAGGCTTATAATCATGTGACTTTGGCACATAGGTGAAATGAAATATACGTGGCATGAGTCCAGGAAAAAAAAAACATGGCTTTCATCTTCGTCTTAAGCGAATGATGAGAGTCTTCGACAGACCCATCTCCGTCGGAAATTATCACCACAACTTTTTATGTTCTATATTGTAAATAACGACTGAAACTATAATAGCTGTTTATTACAATGAGAAATGGGAGGAGGAAAAAGCTCGCATAAATGAATCAGCTAAAAAAATAATAAGCGTGTTGTCTTTGGTATAAGTACCGACATGAAGTCCATGTCGGCGGATTTAATTAAAAAATTAAAAAAATACTCAACATTTTGTAAACAAATAATAAATAGTCATCGTTACAACATGTCACATGTTTACAATTAAATTTTTAAAATTATAAACAAATGACACGTTATAATAGTTAATTATTTACCACTGGTTAACCAAAGTCAGATATTTTCAAATTGACACTAATTTAAATGGATATATACTAGATGAACCCTTAAAAAATTGAGTTTGAAATTCAAAGTGGACAGAATAAACTACACTTAGAAAATTACGTTTTATGTCTAACTTTTTCAAATCCGTTATATCTTATTTACCTAGAAGACGAAGATGTTTATATTTCTTGGCGGAACCTGATAAAAAAACCGCTATCTTAACTTTTGAAAATGTGTTATATCGTATTTATAAAAGATGACGATGATGGTGTTTATAACTTTTTTTATACCGTGATAAGAACCGTAGAAATAATTCATTTATAAATCGTGATAAGAACCGTAGAAGTTCATTCAGCTGCTCTCGTAGAAATCATAAAAATATATTGGAGTTTTTGGTTACAGAGATATATGCCTTATTTACATGTGTACAGGTTATCACACAAGTTAAAGTAATAACAAATGACTCACTCCATAATTTTATGGACGTTGAGGTTCGGTTCTAGGAGTTTCGAGGCCTAAAATAAATAAATTTTTATTAAATTTTTTTAATATCGATTTATATATTTAAAAAATATTTTAAATTTGAGATTTTTTTATATTTATGCTTAAAAAATTAGTTTTTTCTTACGAAATTTAAATTATTATTTGGTGCACTTAAAACAATTGCTTGAGTTGCTGAATTTAAATTATTATTTGGTGCACTTAAATCAATTGCTTGAGTTGCTGAATTTAAATTATTATTTGGTGCACTTAAAACAATTGCTTGAGTTGCTGAAAGGACAAGCCGGCCCTGCCTTGAAGCCTCGATCTGGTGTTCATCTAGCTTCTTACAAGTGATGGTCTTTTTGAACTTGAGATTGCTGTCGATTTTCACTAAGCCCAAGTAATTTCCCATGTTTCGAAGTAAACTTCAACTAGATGAATCCTTTATTATATAATGAATATTATTAATAGTTACGTCTCACCCATATATGTTTAGGTGTATCAGAATCTTAAAGATTCATCGGGTTTGAAAGTGAAATATACACTGTTCTGTGATATTATATATTATGTTTCAGTCAACGTCATTACTAGCAGAAAATAGACACATGTAAATAAAAGACACAAACACGTTGATAATTCAATTCGACAACTGCTAACATTTGGGGGATAATGCATACTGGTGAAAGAGTATACTATATGTTGGAATTGCAAAGTTATAAAAATTTTACAAGCAAATAAATTATTTTTTAATCTAACACTTTCTTTCTTTCCAAAATATACTTTACCTAAGACTCCTCCTAGGAGTGAGCTCCACTCACTGTTTCACCTTGACAAGAACCGAGTCCTTGTCTGTATCTTGAACACATAAGGTATAAGATATATTCACTTACATAAAAGTTTTTCCTTCACGAATCTATTCTTTACAGGATGGACACGCAAGAGAGAAGAGCTCTTCGAGTCTATGTCGAAACGGCGCGTAATAAGAGAGAATACATAAACTCTAGAAGAGTGCACAAGAGGTTTTATATACGACGCAAACGACGAAAGCACACAACACTCGAAAAGTCTAGTTGGATCTGAAATGCACCGAATGAACAGAGACATGTTTTCAAAATATGATAAGAACAGCAATACGAACATCAAGATTTTGACGAAACAATAAGGCCAGTAACAGGGTTGATCAATAACACTATATAGAATGACAATTTATATAATGACGCATCCGTTTTTTTTCATTATACGAAGTTATTGCGATGAAGGCCCTTTAGCATATTTATATGTGATTTAAAATTTGTGGATATATAAATAACAACAGTACGTATATCAAGATCTAGAAGCGTATCAATCAAAACGTACACATGTTACGCGTGATCCTAAACCCTACGTATTACGAAAATAGTACGTAACCTTTGTAATTACGAATTGAAGTATGTCACACCTAAAATAAATGACACACCTATTGATGATAGTCATCGAACTACATACCTATCGCATTGGAAGGTCATTAATAATTAGACGTCTGGTTAGAAATAGTATATTATATATTGACTTTATCAGCTCCAAGTTTTCTCTTACATTTTGCGTATGTGCGATATATATAAATATATAAATATATATATATATATATATATATATCGATCAAGTTAAGGTTTAAAGTAATAAATCATGTCTGGACTTGTATTTAAAAATTGGATTGTGTGTATATATAAACTTTTATATTAAATGTAAATAATAGAAATAATAGTCAACCATGTCAAAACATTAAAGGTAGACTTTTATTATACGTAAACTAAAATTTTGAGAAAAAATGAACAACTATACTTTTTTATTTTTATGTTTTGTCGTATATCATTTTACTACATACAGCATTGTAAGCATAACAAAATATAAAAAAAAATTCAAACTTTAAGCGTCATTGTATACTATATCGTTTATAATCATATATTATACTCATCGTACACTATATGGCGTTATTGCGATGAAATTACTCTAAAATTCTGATGGGATTTAAAACATTTTGAGAATTACTCGAGATATAAGTACAATAATACGCATTGGCATATATTCTAAAAAATATTCCCAAATGCTCTGTCAAAACTAAGGAAGCAAGTTCTTTATTCGGATATTAGTTTTTATTATTATTATTCACGTTTGCATGGTTTGACGTCATTATTGTTTGCATCGAGAATATTATAAACTAATTCCTTGTTCTTATGTGCATTTAACAGTTACCAACAAAGTATACTGAATTCCAAACCTGTAGTTCTAAACGATCCAAGTAAAAACTAAAAGTATATAACATTAGTTATGCTTTTGATTACTTACATATACATTTTTTTTTATTAAGACAAACTTTTATTTGCTTGCGGTTGGTGTAGATTAAACTCACGACTTTTAAGTTAGACGTGTGTATTATTATACGGAAGACTTAGTTACCACACCTACGTATACATCTATTTGGTGGGATTTTGAACTTGAAGAAATTTAACCTACGAATTACCAAAATAGTACTGAGGATTAGGCACTTAGTTACGAATTGAAGTATGTCACACCTAAAATAAATGACACACCTTTATATTAATACGCTTGAATAATATTCATGATAGTCATCAAACTATATACCTATAGCATTGAAAGGTCAGTAATAATTATAAGTGGTTAGAAATGGTATTTAATGACTTGATCAGTTCCATGTTTTCTTTTACTTTTTCTTCTATTATGTGCGTACGTTGAGAGAGAAATTACGGTAATAAATCAAGTTGAAGTTTTTATATTTAAAAAAAAACTTAAGTTGTAGACTTGTAGTTGATGATGAAGTAGGATTATATCTATATATATATATATATATATATATATATATCTTTTGTGTGAATAATTACCTGGTAGCTCTCGACATGGCTCCTTCATAAATAAATTTAGTTTAATGAATAAGTATGAGGATAATCTTTCAAAATTTTGTTTTCCATTCCCGCAAGTTTCAAAGAATACATATCAACTCACTATTATGTTTTTTACAAAAAAATGTTTTTCACTAGCGCAAGTTTCAAGGGATATATTAACTCATTATTGTGTCTCTTCTGTTTTGAAAGTTTATATTATCACAATCTTATTATTTGTATATTCATTGTGTAACCAGAATCATAATAAATAAAAAATTAAGCATACCAATATTTTGAGTAAATTAATAAAATAATGCAAACTATGAAAAATAACATCAATTATACTATGTGAAGCATGAATAAAACTATAACCTTAATAATTAAGTAATTAAATCATAATGAATTGAAGATTAACAATTTAATTGGTAGAATTTCTTAGGCTTGTAGTGATATATATATATATATATACGTTTTAAACATTACTGAAAAATAGAAGATGATGAGAAAAATTAAGGCAGAAAAAGAAAGGTCAGGGATAAACCTGGATTAACGGACCGGACGGGCCGGTCCAGTCCGATAGTCCAGTAATTATTAATGGACCCTTAACGGACCAGACATTCCGGTCAGTTATGTTAGTATATTAAAAAAAAATTAAACGTTTTTAAGGGTTTTTTGGAGGGATTAAATTGAAAGATTTTTTATTATTAAAGTTGTTAATTGTAAAGACTCGAAATTTACTCTTAAAACTTATAACTAATTAGTTAAAAATGAGAAGACAAATTATAAAATGTAAACAACTTAATCTTTTTAAACAGGCCTCTTGCATCGATTAAAATTGAAAAATGTATCCTGAGTCGGGAAATCCCAGTATTGTATTACAAGTAAATCAAACTAATCGTTCATGTGCAATGTAGAAAAATCAAAATCAAAATCGTTTAGAATGTCAAAGTAGTGGAATGTTTCTTGGGCTCGATTCTTGTGTAGAAGCCAATCATTTCCACAAGTGAGTATTTCAACCATCTCTGGTTTCAAACTGCATCTTCGTTCGTCGGTGATGCGCCCCGCACTACTAAACGCCGCCTTGGATGACACCGTTGAGACCGGCTAGTTAAGATGTTGGAATTTATTTAACAATTTAATTATATAACACATCGTATGTGGCGGAAATATATAATTAGATCTAATATATTAAAAGCTATTTTTAATATACTTAAACAACATAGGCATTAAAATTTATTGACATGTTAATAAACTAATTTATTAAAACATGTTAAGCAACAATTGAACACATTATCAACCTATATAAACAATTTATATAATTATAGGCATCCAAATCGTTGAGAATTACTTACAAGGATCCTCGTCGCACAGGATTGGGCAAAACTTTCACGACTTAAAAATTAATTATAAAAATCAAGTTTTTGTAGAATTAAATCACCAAACACCATAACAAAGAGTCAACAATAAAACACACAAAATTCGATGAGAAGCAGAGGGTGGGCTCTTCTATGAATGCTCAAGAATATGGGAGACTTTTAGAGAAGGAAGAAAAACAATTTTCCTTTCTTGCTCTCTCTCAAAAAGGTCGGCTGAAACACACAAGGGGAAAGAGAGTTTTTGGCAGAGTGTCTTAGTTAGGGTTAGGTTAAATGACTAGGGTTTACTTAAACCTTTATATAAGCAAGTTAAACGGGCTTAAGTTGGGTCAAACCCATAACCCCGTCAATTACAATTTTTGGCCAACTCACTCCCTTTACTCAGCCATATTGATTCATTTTATTTCCAAATTCTTTTGATTTATTTCTAAATTCAATTAATTTAGAACTCTCATTTATTAATGACATTTCATTAAATAATTTAATACTTCTCAAACAAGTACGAAACGAGAAATTATTTGTTTTCTTCTTTTATTTATTTGAATCATCTTAATGTATTTATTATCAATATAATAACACTATATGACTCATTAAAGAAATGTAACGGTAAACTAATTATTTATCTTGTTACTTAGAAAATAACTTTCTCGATATAAATCACAATTTATATTCAATAAGTAAATAAAATATTCTTATTCATTTATTCTCTTCTAAGTGTCTCTCATTGAGACCTTATGGACCCACATTAACGAAGCTTTAAAATAAAGATCGGACTCAAAAGTTCACAAACCTTTTATGTCTTTTAATTTTTAATATTAGTCGATTCCACTAAAGGACTAATACTACGACTCTCTAAGTTCATATGCGTATATTTTCGATTTGATGTGATAAAACAATTCTTTACACGATACACAGAGTACTTTACGATATTACCCTACATGTGTATCATTAATTCAAATGAATGTGCAATTACCATTTTACCCCTAAGTTTTTGTTTCACCAAGTCCTCTGTTATTTGTGAACGAGAAAAACATAAAGTGAGATGTCTCAACATGTCACATGTTTTATTTCAAAGAATTCTTTATTCGATGAATACCAGGCCTGGTTACTCGTTCACACTCTCATAACAGAGCAAGGTGTGATACTAATGTCTTAACATTATTTCAACACAAATTCCATATCTGTGAATTACATATTTCAACGAAACAATATTATAACACCAACCTTCTGGTCAATGAAACTTCACTTAGCCATTGCCCATTGATAAATCAAATGTCATAAATTGTTACAAGAAGATATGTACTCACTTCAGGATTTAGGTAATTACTAAAATACCCCTCGTATGTGAGTTTGAGGTTTCGAGTGATTAAACGGTTTATCTCGAACTTTAAAACTTCACAGGTCTTGTTCAATATCTTCATCAAGATATCAAGAATGAATTACAGAGTCACAACTCTCCATATCACAAGATAAGATATCGTTTAATTCATTCTAACTATCATTACTAAGAGTCAATTGCCCTGTCGGTCTTTAAATTGCTAATTATTACTTAAACTAGTCATAAGAAGGTACCTTGTCAAGTCTATACTTAGCACTTCTTTCGTTGATGCCGGTTTCAGAGCGTAGACATTCATCCATAAACACAATCTTAAATAAGAATGGATATTCAATTTTTATTTAAATTTAAAACAGAACAAATACAAAAGTATTTAATATCAAGAATCTCCTTTGTGGGCATAAATGCTAACATGATTACCCTTTATGAATATCATCGACTAGATGAGATTTATAAAATTATCATTTTACCCTTCTAGTTGTTATTTCTTCAACTCTTTTGTTACTTTTCAATAAATAAGAAACAATGTACTGACGAGGAGCTAACAAGTCACATTGTTTCATCCAAATAAAGTGCTACTTAATTCTAGATACCGAGCGGTTCATTTATTCACAATCCATGTATTCAAAGTTGATATACATTGCATTTTAGCAATCTTGTGCATGAATTCCATATCTACGAGAACTTCATAAAGTATACTCATGTCAACTTCACAACCAAATACATCACCAATAGAGGGCATCTAGTTCACAAACTTGGATCTAGAGTGTAACTTTCTCAAATGAATATATTGAAGTCATGAAATGACATGTCTCATATCAGGATTAAGGTAAGCACGATGTAATTCATACATAGTGACCTTGAGAAAGAAGAGGTTAAATGGTTTGTTCTTACATTGTGTCTAAAGGTGCACTGGTCAATTCAGTATTTTCGGAAGATACATTAGAAGAATTATAGAGTTCCTAACTCTTTATGCCTCGTAACCAGACATCATTGATTCTTTCAACAACCATACTAAGATCAATAGTCCGTTGATCTTTAGATTGTGAATATTTAATTTTAACCAAACTATGAATAGTTTGTTGACAGAAATCTACATTTGTCTCTTCATATATTGTTAAGTTTGATTAAGGACTATAATAATATTTAATATCATAAATCTTCAAACAAACGAAAGAATGAATGATGTTTCAACTTTTATTAATTTAATCAACAAATTACAATAAGGACGTATAAAGAATTTATATTACATTAATATGTAAATAAAAAATATTTTTGTGCGCATCTTTTCCAACAATCTATACATTTAAATTACAAACGGCCCACCGTTATCACAATAAAAATGTAATAGGATCGTTCGCACTTGGAACTACTTCCAAGTACATCAGGAATTGTTAGCAGAGATGCCCACAAGAAGATTGTCTATTTACATATTGATGTAATTAATAAATCTTTATAAAGTCCTTATTGTAATTTGCTGATTAAATTAATAAAAGTTGAAACGTTCATTCCTTCATTTTTAGTTTGATTGAAGATTTATGATATTCAATAATCTTATAGTCCTTAATCAAACCTAACAATGTATGAAGAGACAAATATAGATTTGCGTGAACAAACTCTTCATGCTTTTACTAAAACGATATATTCGCAATCTAAAGATCAACAGACTATTGATCCCAGTATGATTGTTGGAAGAATCTATGATGTCTGGTTACGAGGCATAGAGAGTTAGGAACTCTATAGTTCTTCCAGTGTATCTTTCGAAGATACTAAATTGACCAGTGCACCTTTAGAAACAATAGAAGAACAAATCATTTAACATCTTCAAGGTCACTATGTATGTATTGCATCATGCTTACCTAAATCTTGAAATGAGACATGTCATTTCATAGCATTAATACTGTGATTTGAGAAATTCAAATTCTAGATCCATTATGTGATCTAGACTAGGCCAATTGGTGAGATATTAAGTTATGATGTCATGAACCAACTCTGTGAAGTTCTCATAGATATGGAATTCATATACAAGATTGCTGAAATGCAATATATATCACCTCATGCTTTATTACTTGGATTGTGAATAAATGAACCGCGCGGTATCCAAAATTAAGTAGCGACTTTATTTTGATGAAACAATGTGACTTGTTAGCTCCTCGTCAATATATTGTTTCTAACTTATTCACAAGTAACAAATGAGTTGAGGAAAAAACAACTAGAAGAGTAAAATTGTAATTTTATAAATCCCAACTAGTCGATGATATTCATAAAGGGTAAACATTGATAACATTCAGTGGATCCACTCAATATAATTAAGTTGAATTTGAGTAGAAAATAAATTCATTTTAACCGAGAGATTCTCAGTGTCAACGCTTTAGTGAAGTCAGTTGACATTAAGCTAATACTCGAAAAAAGTTTGTGAACTTTTGAGTCCGAGTATAGAATGTCAAGCTTTGTTCCTTTGGATCCATAAGGTCACTATTACGGGTCATTAGAGTAGGATTGTTAAACTAGAAGGTAAGTCAAAATAAGTTCAAATGTTGAACTAAACTTTTTCTCGGAAAATGTCTAAAGGGTATTTTTGTCCACATGGACATAAAAAGATGTGAATGTCAAAATAAGATTTTGAATATTTTCATATGATGAAAATATAAATTATTTTTCTAAAGCCGAAAAGTCATTTAAGGCATTATGAAATTAATTTCGTTATTTGTGCAATTATAATTCTACAATGGGTATTTTAAGAATTGTCTTAAAAGAAATAAGGAAGCATCTAGATGCCCCTCCCCTAGGTAGAATTTTGGCCAAAGAGTGCATCAAGAGGAGAGTTTTATTTCCCTTTAATTATAAGGATAATTACCCAAAAGGAAAAGGGAAATGAATTTCCTTGAGAATGAAATAAATAAGCTAAGTGAGGAAACAAATTTCCTCCTTACTTTAGGTGTATGGCCGGCCATATTAGAAGAGAAAGGGGAAGGGAAAATCAAATATTGTGTCATGAATACATTATTCTTTCATGAATGAATAATTGACCTTTATAGATTTTTCCTTCTCCTATAAATAGAGCCTCACATAGAGATGTGAAAACAAGTTTTTTCCTTGCTCTTTCTCAATAGTGGCCGACCCTCTCCCTCTCTCTCTCTAGAAAATACTTCTTTTTATTTTGCACCTAGATCCATACTTGATCTAGATAATTAGCTTATGATCCAAGAATTGTTCTTGGTTCATATTGTTTAATTGTGCCCACACACAAATCCTTCTAAACCTCTATAGACTCTTGTAATAGAAACCTTAGGTTTCTCAAGTTCAAGATTAGAAGTGAATGAATCGAGCCAAGGAAGAAGATCCACTTTTCTCAAGACGCTTCAAGTTTGAAGATCTAAGAAAGGTTAGTATTCAAGTACTTTAAATAATATTTTTAGTTATAACATGTATATGCACTTTTATTAGGTTAGTAAAAATTGTTTTACTAGTAAAAGAAATTTTTATATTCCACCATTAATGTGTTAATGATAAATTTTTGTTGACCCTAGACCTATTCCAACATGATTTTCCTCAGCCACACAGCCTCCTTCGCAGCTTCGTAAGCTGCCACATACTCGGCTTCCATGGTCGAGTCAGCAACGCAAGATTTCTTTATACTCCTCCAGACCACGGATCCACCATTCAGGGTGAACATAGACCCTGATGTGATTTGCTTGGAATCCTTATCCGCTTGAAAGTCGGAATCGGTATACCCAGTCATATTCAGATCATCACCTGAGTATACAAACATATAGCATCTTGTTCTCTGGAGATACTTGAGAACATGCTTGACCGCAACCAAGTGCTCGGTTCCAGGATTCGATTGGAATCTACTCACCACGCCTACTGCGTAACAAATATCTGGCCTAGTGCAAAGCATCGCGTACATGAGAATTCCCACGGCTGAGGCGGAGGGAATGTGTATCATATCCTCTATCTCTTGAGGAGTCTTGGGAGACTACTCACTAGATAGATGCACTCCATGTCTGAAAGGTATCTGTCCTTTCTTGGAGTTCTGCATACTAAAGCGATCCATGATCTTATCAATATAAGATGCTTGAGAAAGCGCTAACTTCTGGTTCTTCCGATCTCTAAAGATTTGAATCCCTAAAATGTAAGTCGTTTCTCCAAGATCCTTCACCACTTTGACATCGTTTATAATCTCATAAACGCATGGCTCATCTAATGACTGATCAAAGCCGTAGCCTTTCACAGTCTTGTTGATTATATTATTCCCCGATCTAGATGCTTGCTTTAGCCCATAAATGGACTTCAGCAACTCACAAACCTTGCCCTGTTGGTCTTTCTCCATGAACCCGTCTGGTTGAGCCATGTAAATGCGTTCTTCAAGATTTCCATTCAGAAATGCAGTCTTGACATCCATCTGCCAGATTTCATAATCTAGGGCAACAACAATGGATAAAAGAGTACGGATGGACTTTAGCATCGCAACGGGCGAGAAGGTATCTTCATAGTCGACACCTTCCTTTTGTGTGAACCCCTTCGCCACAAGTCGTGCCTTAAATGTCTCAACCTTCCCATCCGGTCCTCTTTTGTTCTTGTAGATCCATTTACATCCAACAGGATTGATCCCTTCGGGTAAATATACAAGTTTCCAGACCTCGTTGACATACATCGAATGCATTTCAACGTTCATGGCTTCTTGTCATAGGTTTGCTTCGGAACTTTACATCGCTTGGGAAAATGATACTGGATCATCTTCCTCCTTGTATGCGACTGCAGCAAAGGCCTCCCCGATGTACATTAATCGCTCAGGTTGTCATACAATCCTGTCACTGCGAAGAATCGTAGGAGGCTCAGGTTCCGAGTGTGGTTCTTCTACTCTTGGTGTAGGACTCGTCCTATCTTGTGAAGTACCAGCTATTTAACCCAACATCTCCTTCTAGAGTATAACTTTTTCAAATGAATATATTGAAGTCATGAAATGACATGTCTCATTTCAGGATTAAGGTAAGCACGATGCAATTCATACATAGTGACCTTAAGAAAGAAGAGGTTAAATGGTTTGTTCTTACATTGTCTCTAAATGTGCACTGGTCAATTCAGTATTTTTGGAAGATACACTAGAAGATTTATAGAGTTCCTAACTCTTTATGTCTCGTAACCAGACATCATAGATTCTTCCAACAACCATACTAGGATCAATAGTCCGTTGATCTTTAGATTGTGAATATTTCATTTTAACCAAACCATGAATAGTTTGTTCACACAAATCTACATTTGTCTCTTCATATATTGTTAGGTTTGATTAAGGATTATAAAAATATTTAATATTATAAATCTTCAAACGAAAAATGAATGAATGAATGTATCAATTTTTATTAATTTAATCAACAAATTACAATAAAAATTTATAAATAATTTATATCACATAAATATGTAAATATATAATTTTTTTTGTAGGCATTTCTGACAACAATCTATACATTTAAATTAGAATGTAACAGAAGTATTGTTATTTTACCCTTTTACCAAGCAATAATAAATTTTAAAAAAGTAATTGTTGATATCACGATTTAACTACTTAGACGATAACACAGATTGGTTAATAAGATAATTGGGAGATAATAAATTTTATTATTATTGAAACTGAGCTCATTTACGAGCTTAAACATAGTCAGAAAAACGTAATAAGGTAATTGTTGCATTTATTTGCAATGTTAATTCGTAGAAATTAGTATTGGATTTGAATAGGATACATTCGTAGAAGTTTTTTCAAATTCTTGTCAGTTATACGTTGGATTATCAAAAGCAATATCGAGTGAAATATCTTGATTAAACCAACCATACAACATAAATGCAAAATTGTCATGATTTTGATTAAACGTTGATTTAAATCTTATTTTTATTTTGAAACAAATAATCATAAATATTGTAGATATATCTTCAAACATGTAAAACTATCATGATTTTGTTTTTGTTAGAGGTTGCACATGCCCACCACACGTGTACTCCTACTAGTATTTATACCACTTGATCAATTTGCACGAACACTAATCTTGAGTGTGACCATAAAATAAGTGAGATAGTTCGAGTTTCTCAAAAAGCGATATATATATATATATATATATATATATATATATATATAATAAACGTGCATAGGGAAAGGCAAATTGGCAGTTGGCATCCTGAGTGGATATATAGTTTCATAAAGAAACGAAACTCATTTTGCTTGTGAAATTTATTCGAGAAGAACAGTAGATAATTGAAAATTCTCAGTTCCGAAAATGAAAAATCATAATAATAATAAAAAATTAGAGCGATCATGCTTGATCAACTATTAGAAACTACTAGTACTTCTATAAACTAGCCAATAATTAATTTATTTTCTGGTATAATTTTAATTCATATAATCTAAAACACAAAGAACAATAATAAAAATAATTAAAGAAGGTATATCCGCAGAGATTATATCTCTTATCTCTGTAGCACTTGAAGAAACAATCCGGAATATATTCATGCATGTAAACATGATGAAAGTAAAAATATGACATAACGATCAATTTATATGAAGAACATAAATTTTGATGAGCAATAATCATAAAAGAGGAAAATTGATTTCATAAGCAAGAAAACTGAACATGAATATATAGATCTTCTATGTTTATTTTCCAATTTTCCTAGTATATGTACAGTCTTAGTCCTACACATTATCCATATTTTTGTATGTATATATATATACACATTTGAGATGAGATGATATGATTTCCGAAAAGTCATAAAATAATAAGAAGAAAATTCCGAAATTGGAAAAGTGAGATGATCAAGAGTTGTTGGGATAGGAAGAGAGGAAGTGCTTGGGAAGACAAGGAGAGTTTCTCCAAGTCCTGGCGTGGATTCTGAGAACCTCTCTGGCCTTGTCTTTGATCTTCCCGCCGCACTCCACCTGAAGGACCAGGCACATCTTCGCCACCACTCCCACCGCCGCCATCTCCCCCACCACCGCCGGCGCCGGCGCGTGCCTCGCAACCGCCAATATCACCCTCACGGCCCTCTCGCTCGCCGCTCCCGACACTCTCAGAACCTTCTTCGACACCGCCGCCAGCCCCGCCGCGTGCGACACCAGCTCCGCCCGCCCCTCCGCGCACCCGCACGCCACCTCCAGCACCGCCAGCGCCATCTCCACGCGCCTCCTTTGCTCCGGCGCGTGCGGAGAAGAGGAAGACGAGCCCGAACATTCCAGAAGAATCTCCACCATCGCCCACACCGCCCCGGCCTCCACCGCCTTCACCCGGTTCCTCCCGTACGGACACGCCGCGATCAGCAATTGGAGACCCGATTTCGTCGCCTGAGCCGGTGCTGACGTGTCCTTGATCACGTTTACCACGGCGGAGAAGAATCCGGCCGAGAGACACGTCATCTCCGGGTGCGACTCAGCCTCGAACATGGACTTCAAGAACATTACCGCGTGGGCCCGGGATTCTAACCCGCCCGAGGACATTATCGTAATTAAGGCTGACACGAATTCCGATTCCTTTCCTTTCGTCGTTGACCTAATCGTTGACTCCGAGAGACGAAGGCCGTGGAGGACTGACAAAGCTTCCTCGCTGTCGGAGTCACCGGAGAGGATGATGGAGGACAGAAACTCGGCAACGCCGCAGGAATGGAGCGACCGTCTGTTGGCCTCGCTCTCGGCGGCGATGGATCGGAGTCGCCGGAGAGAGGCGGATCTGGACTGACTTGATCGGAGGAGCTTGGCGATTTCCGATCGGGTCACGAGAGGCTTCGGAGTCGGAATCCTATCAACGTCGTTGACGGTGCACCAGGCTTGGATGAGGCGGCGGAGAGTGTGGTTCGGAGTTAGGTCGGAATCGGACAGGTTCTGTTTGGTTACGGGGCAACTGCTGTTCTTGCCAGAGAATAGCCACTTCTCGATGCTTTCTCGGTCGTAGGTTATCCCCGTCGTCACCGTCACCGGATCTTTCATGATCTCCAACGAGATCGGACACAGAAAAAACGGAGGCACGTCGATCTCAGAGTCCATAGAATAGAAGAGAGAGCTTTTGCTTGAGTATTGTTCGCTTAGATTGCTCTTGAAAGAAAGAGAGAGAAGAGAGAATTGGTTTTTAGTTGAGATTCGGATTTAGAGAAAGAGGGAGTATTTATATATGTGTCATAAAGAGGAAAGAAATACGAAGCATGAGCCCTTTCAAAAAAAAAAGAAAAAAAAGACGAAGCATGAAGAGAGAGGAGAGAGAGAAATAATATTGAAAGTCAAAACACGGCAAAATAATGTGTGTTTGTTTAGTGTGTGTGTGTGTGTTAGAGAGAGGAATAGAGAGCGTTGAGAAATAAAAACAGATAGGTATGACTTTTCTATTTTTTTTTATTGTTTTGAAGGGCTCGAGTTTTTAGTTTTGAAAGGCACATGCAAATTAAATCAAATCAAATATGCATGGCCAAAAAAACTACACCAATAGTAATAATAGTTTCTTTGCTTTCACTTGATAAAGGCGTTTGACTTTCTCTTTCCCTCTCTCTGTCTCTCTATAAACTCGTGCCATAATTCGATATTTGGACTATTTAAAAGTAACGACTATATTTTTTTAGCCAACGCCGACAAAATAAAATGGGTGGTGGGGTTACCTTGGCTGCTCTGTTTTGATTTAAACTTTTCATTTTCTTCACTGGAAGGGTTTACTTGGATTCTGTTGTCGTTTTATCTAATTAGACACAATGTTTGACCCAAAACTCGGTCTATATCTCGTGGGTTTTGGAAACGGAAAGCTGGTGGAACTCTGGATCTGGTCTATATATCTCATGTTATTGATATCATCTTGTACAACGTAAAAGGAAAAATACATCAAGCCATAAAAGTAAAATGAGCTAGGCGTATTATTTGAATGCAAAATACGCTCTCTTATGTATCAGTTTAGTTTAATTTATTTATACTATTTCGATAATTTATTTAGTTTAACCAAGGAAAGACAATAAATTAAATAGTTTTTACTGAATGTACGACATTAATAATAAAATATCATATTTATGATATCTATAATACAATAGTTTGGGTAGTTGAAGTTGAATTGAAATATGAGATAAACTGAACCCAACACCACATATCATGGTACATGCATTTACTAGTTATTCAGCAAACCAAGATATAATATTATATCTTGTTTAAAGAAGATCAGATAAATATAATCAATTTATGAATTTTAAGTATCTTGAATTGAAAGAGAGTAAAAATTGATAAATGCTTACAGAGGTCATTGATTATCTTGCACGTTGTTAGTTGGTTTTGAGATAAAATTCGTGATATTTTCACAAAAATTGTATTAAAAAAATGAAAATTATGTATATACAATCTTATAAAATTGTGCTGGTAGTTTATTTAGCTCTCCTGATTGTACTTCTCATCCATAATTTTTTTCTTATCAATTGTTATTATTTAAATAGCCTAAAATTATATGCTCTCCTTTCAATACTTTGTTTGTTAGAAATAAAAAGATTAATTTTGTAATTCTAGATTTCTCTCATGACTGGAGTTCGTTCCTCAACGTGACGACATGATCATTAAACTTAAGTCTAGCATAACTATTACGAGTTAATGTCTAAATTAATTATTCAACCAAAAGGTTTTTTCGCATATTGCTAGTTCTTATTATTTATATAATTACTACTGACTTTAGAAGATCCACATCCCACGCCAAACCCAACGATCATCATACGCCCACAGAGAGGAAAAATAACACTTATATAGTTCAATGCATATTAAATGAAGAAAGTAAGAAAACAAGATTGGTGAAATTAATATCAATAGATATTGTCCACAGGAAAAAAATAATCCAGTTGAGTAATGACTTAAAAGCATTGACAAATAAATATTATCACCTGGTAGTAATATTTCTTAAATTGTGAAGATATTGTCAATGCCTATGAATTAATATTTGACTTTTTCTTAATAGATAAAGAAATGGCCAACGTTTAAACATGTCTGTTTAACGAATTTTTTTAAAGATGTATCAATTTTTAAAAAACCAACGTTTACAAAAAATTCGGTTAATGTCCATGTTAATGTTTAAAGAAATTTTTTAAAGACTAATTATTAAGACAAATGCGTAAAATTTATCAGTAAAACAGTGTGACACGTGTACAATGAGATCATTAATTAAGTTTAATCCAAATGTTGGTCATTTCACAATTACACCTGTCATTTGATCAATTTTTTGTATATTATATATAGATGAGCAAAACGGAACTATACATAATACATTGGTAGTCTGCTTCAATTAACTTATATAATCAAACTTCTCAATGCATACATCATTATTTTCTTTTATTACAGCAAAAAATGGAGTAGTTAATGCTCTGCCATATTGGTTCCATTCTTATCTCCTGAAATTTTCTACGAGATAGTTAAATAAACAACAAAATATTATACGAATTTATCATTAACACGGCTTCGTAATTCATTATAAAATAAAATATCATCTTTTGACTATGGATATAAAATAATACGTAATTAGACAGAAGTGCCTTCTCATAATGAGTAGCATAACTTGAAATGATTATGATATATATAACTATTTATATATAGACATATGATTCTTATACAAAAATTTATTGTTCCAGCTGTACCGTGAGAGGTTTTTATCATATAATTTTATTGGCAACAGCTAATAATAAGTTAATTTTGTAACAGGATAAAATATATAACCCTTATATATATTCATATGCTCCCATTATGTGTTAAAGCTGTCATGATCAGATAAGAAAAGCCATAAGCCACGCCAAAATATTGGATTCCATATATATACATGTATGCATAAGAGCACTCGAGTTGCGTGTGACACATTCTAGCCCAGTGGCCTTGTAATAATCAAATATCATTGAGTTGTTTTTTATGCAAATAAACAGTTGATAAAATCTAATTTTGTGACTAATTAATTTAATTCCATATCTAGAGTTGAAACGGAAAATAACCTTATGAGCTCCATGTCTTTCCTCTTTATAAAAAATTATTGCCTTTTTTTAAAGCAATTTCGATGTGGGTCTGGTTCGAACGCACGACTTACGAGTTAAAAGTTCCGTTATATTACTACTAAATTATCATAATTATCACAATTTCTGTCATTTATTAAAGTCATTTTTCCGATAACAATATGTCAAAAATTGATTGATTATTTAATAAAATAATATATATTAACAAATGTCAGAGTGATTTCTTTTGAGTGAGTAAACTCATCGAAATTAATAAACTTTTATATAAGATTAAGTAGTATTTCTTTTTAAAAAAAAAATGTTTTTATCATAAATGAAAAATTTATGTTCAAAATATGGTTTAAAACATATTTATTATGTATAAATGAAGTGAATGTAAAGATTATCACATGGATTGGGTAAATATGTTGTGTAATGTATATATATATATATATATATATATATATATATTATTAAGAGAATTATGACAAGAGAAGATAGTACGAATGAGTTAACTTTAACCTCTCGCACGCGCACTCACATGTCAGGCTGAGTTGGCCACTTGAGTTTGTGATTGAGTTTGGTGCATTGGGCTTTCGGGCTTAAAGCTTGTTTGTATAATGGAAATTAAAGTTGCATTTGCTCCGACTGAATGCTCCAGTTTGAATTGCATTTGCTTTTAATGAATACTCAGCTTAAATTCCATTTTATGTTAAAACAATTTTTAACAAGCAATACTAATAACATTAACAAAATTATAAATAGCTGTTACTCTCCATTCAAAAAATCCCACCGAAAGATTCATCTCTCCCTCTCTTCAAATTGTATTGTTTTCTTTGTAATCAATTGATTATTTGACACTTATGTTTTAGTTCGTCAAAATTAAGTAGAGTGGTGTTAAACTTGTCGTGTCGTAGTTGTATTATGGAGGGAGACTTTTGCTCATCTTATCCAGCATCTGGAGGACGATAAATAAACAATATAAGAAAATCGTATAACATGTCTCGACAATTTTTTTTTCTTTTCATTTATGGTTTATATTTTATTTCTTTTGTTTATTATTTTAGTTTCTTTCAATATTCTTCCAATATTGCTTACAATAGAGTTCATTTGAAACTAAGAAATGTAATACATAATTAAGTTTTTAATAAATAAAATATTAACTGTGAAAATTGAAATTTAACAATAATTGAACATGGTATATAATTTTATTGTTTCATACATTTTACGTTTATTTAACTAATTGTGACAATATTATTTTCAAATTTTATTACCGGTTTGTTTTTTTTTTTCAATTTTCACGATTTAATTTTCAAATTGAATATTTTTTTTTGTTTTACTATTGATACACTGTTAAATAAAGATCAATTTAAAAATTCAGTATTTACACTTATCATGTTCGTCAACGTTTGATTGCATGTGACAATTTGATTTTTTCGCTCTTTATGTTTTTCTTTTTAGTTTCAAATGAATGACTGACACTCAATGCGCGGGGTATTGACGCCTCGTTTCCCAATTTAAAATAAATGTTGATGGTTTTTATTCTTTTTTAATTAGTCGGTTATTGCTTTTGGCGGTTATCGGCTATGTCCTTTAAAATATGTAAACAAAATGAGCCGACTAGAAAAAATTAACTAAACGTTGATTATTTAAATAAGGACTATTACCAACTTAACTTTTTTCTTTATTATTTTTATTTTCTTTTGGATTTCCAATTTCTTCCACAATTGACGTGTTTCAAATGGACACTTAACTGATTGATCAGTATCGTCGACCATCCTGAATATAGGGCTGCTGAAGATTGGAGCAGTCGTAAATCCGACGAATTCAGAAAATTATAACAATCAAGTTTTTTTTTTAGGAACTTTGTAACAATCAAGTTAACATGTAACTTCTTGGGTTAAATTTTAAAAAGTAATTAGAAATTGGTGACATCATAAGATTAGTCAACCAGTTATAGTACGACAATGCAACCCAATCCTAACCACTCACAGTCTCACAACTGGACAATAGAAACTCATGGCCGATGATACGTATTCAACGATTTTTATACAAACTATCAGGATCTTTAAGTACATGTACACTATTATCAGAAAACATCAAACAATAAAAGCTAAGAGGCAGAAAATACTTTTTTTGTGTATCTTATTAGTAACATCTTTCCTACCAGAAAACAATTAACAAATACATTGGTTTTTTTTTCTTCTTTTTATTGGTAAATTATTCGCGTAAAATAAGAAGCATTATCACGTAAAATTCCATGGTGATATAACATTTTTGTTTGTTAACGAATTATTGTAAAAAATTAATTAAATAAATATTTTTGACTAAAACCTATATTTGGGTAAGAAGAGATGGAATAAAAGCATTCAAAGTACATATAAATTGATTCGGGCAGGCTCTATCCTCAAACAGCTTCAAGCTTACGTATCTTATCAGCCTCTTTAAACCGTTATAAATAGCTGTTAGAACTCAAAGTTGATTACTAAGAAAAGATTGGAAATAAATTGTATTAAAAATAGGCTAATTTTAGGTAGCGATTATTATTTTTCTTTCTATGTTAAATCGGTAAAGCATGTACATATATAATATATACATATATACCATCATAGTTTGGGTGTGTAGAATTTATACTGAGCTAGTATAAAAATAATTTACTATAAAATATAAAAACTAAAATTCGTATAAAATAAAATTTATTTCTTTATTAATTTTTTTCACTTTATAGACCTAAAAACGTTCAAAATATCCACAATAAATCCTTATCTGTCAAAACATTTTAATGGACTTTTGGCCCAAAATCGGACAAAAATGTCTCTAAGTTCATATTCTCTCATTTCTCTCTCCCCCCCTCTCTCTTCGCTTTTCTCTCCTTTCTTTCTCTCGGCCGAACCATTGAACTTCTAAAAGAAAATTCAAAAACTCAAACTCAACGTCCCGAAACAATCACACTAAGGTTATCAATATCCTACAATGTCGTCAAGCTCGGATAACTTCCTAATCGGTGGTGGATAGGACCCGAAATCTCAACCTAGCACTCAAAGGAAAAAATCTCAAAAAAGGTACGAGTTGTTGTTTTTTCGTACTTAAATCTATTGCATGTACTTTGTATAGTGTTTTCGAGTAGAATGTATGTTAAATCGGATTGATTTGGGAAGATTTGAACTATTTTAAAGATTTTAGGTTTTCGGATACGAAGAACCCGATGAATGTCATCGGCCGGACGATAGGATAAGATAGGTTACGATGGTTTATGATACGTTACGATAGGCTGGACAATGGTTTATGATAGTCGTCATAGGATTTATGTACGATAGGTTACGATACATGACGATGGTTTACGATGAAGGGCGATGCGGTACGATATGTTACGATGGTTTACGATAGTTTTGCAAAAAATTGTCGTTTACGATGGGTTTGTGCGATAACATAAGATGGCTGATTCATATGTTGATTTTTTTTTTAATTTTTATCGTGTATGACCACTTCAAATTTCTTATGAACGACACTTTCTCTAGGAGAATCACTTATGGTGGAACCGAGGTGCTGAAAAATGTGAAACAACGCTTTGAAGAAATGAATCTGATCGAGCAACTCTGAGGGACAGTGTTCGAGCAATTCTTCATGACCTATGCGTTGAACTTCGCTCCCGTCCTTCTCCATTCTCTATTGGAGAGGAAGGTTGAGTCTATTAACGTCGGAGAGATCCAATTCGGTCTTGGAGGAAAGAGAGTTTGTTACGGACGTCTAGAGTATGCCCTATCTCGAGCCTAGACTACAAACACGGTCCAACGAAAGACGAGAAGGACAAACGGTCTTCTCGGAGGTTCATTGATGAGTACCTGAACGAGTCTTTTAACATCAAATTCAGCATACTCGTTAACAATTGGACAGCGTGCAAAGCTCCAAATGACGTCTATAAACTTGGTTTGTGCGTCTTCGTTCTTAGTTATTTGTTCGAACAACCGGCGAACATAACAATTTACCCGAAGTGGCAACCGACCTTCCAGTGGGTCGAAGGTCTCCCCTTTTTTTACGGCCTACCGTGGGGGAACATGAGCTAGGCTGAAACATTTTTATCATTCTCAGCTGATATGAAACGTCACCGCATGGGCCTCGAAGACAAGTTGAAGAAGAAGCCGAACATTGTCCAAAAAGAGACAAAGTACACGCTGACTAGAAATCTTCATGCCTTTCAGTATTGGACATACAAGGCTATCCCGAACATTGGGCACGCCATCGGAAACGGCATCAGAAATTGAATGCCGAGAATGCTTCGTGGTCAGGAATCCACATCGTTCTTAGCAAGGACGTAGAGAAGATCCTAAAAAAGAAATCAGTAAATTTTATCGTTATTTTATTAATGTCCTTTAAAGTTATGATTAAATATTAACATTGTTATTATGTTTGTAGTTAGACGTGTTGGAAATTATTTAACAATTTAAATAATAATACTATATAACGCATCTATATGTGGAGGAATTGTGTAATATGATCTGAATTAAAATTCATTTTAATAAGTTAATAACATAGACTTTAAAAAATCACATACATGTTAATAAACTATTTATTCTAAACATGTCAACAAATTGAACAAACGATCTAAACGACCTATAAACGCATTTATAAAATTTAATCGTAGATCCAATTCATTTTAGGAAACTTACATGTGTGGTTGTAAACAACCTCGTGTGTTGCTAGCTAGCTCCTGAAGGCCTCGTCAAAATTCTGAAATCTAACCCGCCGGATTGGAAGTTCTGTCCCGCCGGATTAAATTCTGGCCTGCCGGCCATAAATTATCCTGCGACGTTGTGGTTTCCTCCCGTTGAATCTGACCGCGAAACGTTGCAGGTACATGGAAGAGACCTAGGGCTAGGTGCCTATGTAGTGGCTCGGCCCGATTCCTCGTCAAACTCCCGTGATGAACTATGTACATTTTGAGTCCGGCGAAATCCTCTAGTTCAGCGACCAATCCGGTGACCCAATCCGGCCAGTAGGCTGAAATGAGCCCCACTCCGTTTTGCTCGATTTCTTTGCGTTTTGAGTGAACTCCTGCAACCAAAACGTCAGTCAAACACAAATAGAAGATTCAATGATAATTCCCACAGAGTTTTGGGAGATTTAGAGGGTGGGCTCTCGATTGAACAATGAAGAATACTCAAGATCACTCAGGAACACTCGGGAGATCAAAAAAACGTGTCTTGATCTCTTTCTCTCTTGGAAACTCTCGGCCAACACTCTCACAAGGGAGGGGAAGGGTTTGGCCGAGATTATGTGTTAGGGTTCCTCTAATTAGGGTTTTAAAAACCCTTTAAATAGAGAGAGAAAGTGGGCTTTTTTTAGGTCAAACTCATTAATCAAACTTAAGCTCGTTATTCCTTTAAATTAATTTCATAAATTAATTTTTGACCTAAATCTTTATTTTGGTCGAGTGACATCCTTAAATGCTCGAAAAATTATTTTGATTTATTTCTAAAATAATATGTAATTACTTTAGAACGTCTCATTTATTTAATGACAATTCATCAATTATTTTCGTACCCTTCAAAGGGGTATGAAACGAGAAAATATTTATTTTCATCTTTTATTTATTTCTATCATTTAAATATGTTATTATCCATATAATAACATAATATAATTCATTAAATAAATGTTATAATAACCAATTATTTATTCAATTACTTAGAAAAACATTTTCATAGTGTAAATCACAATTTACTTAAATGAGAAAATCAAAACGTCCTAGTTCATTAAATCTCGTCCGAGGGTCCATAATTGAGACCTAATAGACCAACATAAACGAAGCTTTAGAATAAAGATCGGACTCAAAAGTTCATAAACCTTTTCTGTCTTTTAATTCTTAATATTAGTCGATTCCACTAATGACTGATATTGAAACTCTCTAAGTTCATACGCGTATATTTTCCATTTGATGTGACAAAACAATTCTTCACACGATCCACAGAGTACTTTACGATATTACCCTTCATGTGTATCAGTAACTCAGAAGAATGTAAAATCACTGTTTTACCCCTGAGTTATTATTTCACTAACTCCTTTGATATTTGTGAATGAGAAGAACATAAAGTGAGATGTCTTTACATGTCACATGTTTTAATCAAAAAAATTTCTTATTTGAAGTTTCGAGTGGTTAAACGGTTTTATCTCGAGTTTCAGATATCACAGGTCTCGTTCAACATCTTCTATAAGATATTAAGAATGAAACATAGAGTCACAACTATCTATATCACAATATATGATGTCATGATTCATTCAAACAATCATTACTCAGATTTGATTGCTCCATCGATTATAAGATTGTGAACAGATATTTAAACTAGTCACAAGCGGCTATCTTGTCAAGTCTATACTTAGCACCCATTTCGTTGATGACAGTTTCAGAGCGTAACAAATATACATAAACACAAACTTAAATGAGGCATGAGTATTTAATTTTATATAATGTCTCAGAAAAATCAAATACAAAGTATTTATAATGTCTTAAATCTCCCTTGTGGGCACGAATGCCAATAAACTCCCACTTGACTCAAAGGAGGTGTGAATGATCCTTCAGTCCCAATCCTTCTAGGTATCCTCAAAGAATTAACTCATTATAGGCTGCGTGAAGGGATCGACAAGGTTGTCCAACGTTGAGATCTTCATGACTTCGGCGTCCCCTCTATGAACGATGTCTCGTACCAGGTGATACTTGCGCTAGATGTGTTTTGAGCGCTTGTGACTTCTTGGCTCCTTAGAGTTAGCGACAGCCCCACTATTATCACAATAAAGTGTGATAGGCTTGCTTGCACTTGGAACCACTTCCAAGTACATAAAGAATTTTCTCAGCCACACAGCCTCCTTTGCTGCTTCACAAGATGCCACATACTCGACTTCCATGGTCGAGTCAGCAACGCAAGATTGCTTAATACTCCTCTAGACCACGGATCCACCGTTTAGAGTGAACACAGACCTGACGTGGACTTCATGGAATCCTTATCCGCTTGAAAATCGGAGTCAGTATATCCCGTCATATTCAGGTCACCACTTTAGTCTGCAAGCATGTAGTTTCTCGTTGGCCGGAGTACTGTAGAACATGCTTGACAGCAACCTAGTGCTCGGGTCCAAAACTTGACTCAAACCTACTTACCACACCCACTGCGTAACAAATATATGGCCTCGTGCAAAGCATAGCAGACATGTGACTTCCTACGGCTCAAGCGTATGGAATATGTCTCATGTCCTCAACCTCTTGAGGAGTCTAATGAGAATGCTCACTTGAGAGATGCACTCAATGTCTGAAAGGTAGGTGTACTTTCTTGGAATCTTGCATACTGAAGTGATCCTTGATCTTATCAATATAAGATGGTTGAGACAGCGCTAGCTTCTGGTTCTTCTGATCTCTAAATATCTGAATTCCCAGAATGTAAGCTGCTTCTCCTAGATCCTTCATCTCAAACTGCTTTGACAGCCATATCTTAACCTCTGATAACTTTCCTACATCATTTCCAATGAGTAGTATGTCATCCACATATAGGACTAAGAAGACCACATTGCATCGTTTATCATCATATAAACGTATGACTCATCTACTAACTGATAAAAGTTGTAGCCTTTCACAGTCTCGTCGAATATGAGATTCCACAATATAGATGCTTGCTTTAGTGCATAAATGGACTTTAGCAATTCATAAACCTTCTCCTGCTGGCCTTTCTCCATGAACCCGTTTGGTTGAGCCATATAATCCGCTCGTCAAGACTCCCATTCAGAAATGTAGTCTTGACATCCATCTTCCAGATTTAATAATCCAGGGCGGTAGCAATGGATAAAAGAGTGCGGATGGTCTTCAGCATCGCGACTGGCGAGAAGGTATCCTCATAGTTGATACCTTCCTTTTGTGTGAACCCCTTCGCCACAAGTCGTGCCTTAAATGTATCAACATTTCCATCCGGTCCTCTTTTTTTCTTGTAAATCCATTTACACCCAAGAAGTTTTATGCTTACGAGTAGGTCTACAAGCTCCCAGACCTCGTTGACATACATCGAATGAATTTCAACGTTCATTTCTTCTTGCCATAGGTTTTCTTCAAAACTCTGCATCGCTTGGGAAAATGATACTGGATCATCTTCCTCCTAGTTTGCGACGGCAGTGAAAGTCTCCCCGACACCCATGTATCAATCAGGTTGTCTTACAATCCTGGTACTGCGACGAATCGCATCAGGTTCTTGTCCCGAATGTGGTTCTTCAACTGTAGGGATATGACTTGTCCTATCTTGTGAAGTTCCAACTACTTTACCCAACAGCTCCTTCAGCACATGTCTGCTTCTTGGTACATAATTATTTATATAGTCCGCTTCAAGAAACCTAGCGTTCGTGGTAATGAACGTTTTCTGATCAGCAGGGCTATAGAAGAAGTACCTTTTTGTTTCCGTTGGATATTCCACGAGAAGGCACAATTCTAAACGACTATCCAACTTGCTGGTTTTTTGTCTCAGCACATGTGCTTGACAACCCCAGATTCAGACGTGGTGTAAATTAGATTTTCTACCAGTCCATCTCTCATAGGGAGTGCGTGGGACCGTCTTAGACGGAACCTGGTTCAAAATATAAGCTGCCATCTCTAGGGCATATCTCCAGAACGAGTCAAGAAGTGATTAGTAACTCATCATCGACCTCACCATATCTAGTAGAGTTCGATTCCTTCTCTCTGACACACCGTTTTGCTGTGGAGTGCCACATGCTGTAAGCTAAGCCTGAATGCCTTCTTCCCTAATAAGGTCTTCGAACTCTCCAGAAAAGTACTCTCCTTCTCGATCCGATCAAAGGGTTTTGATCTGCTTCTCCGTATGCTGCTCAACAAAAGCCCGATATTCTTTGAACATTTCAAAGGTATCGGATTTGTGTCGCATAAGGAATATGTGACGAAACTTTGAGTAGTCATCAGTGAAGGTTACAAAGTATTCGTAACCTCCTCTTGCTTGGATATTGATTAGACCACATACATAACTCTGTATAAGTTCCAATAACTGTGTGGTTCTTAGACCCTTCGATGAAAAAGGTCTCTTGGTCATCTTGCCTTCGAGACAGGATTCACGCGTCAGCATGGATCCCACAGTTAGAGATTTCAAAGGATCATCTTTTGTCAGCCTCTTAATACTATCTAGGCTAATATGTCCAAGACGTAAGTGCCATAGATATCTGTCGTTTGTTTCATCACTATTAAACATCTTACGCTTCCTGAGTGAATCACTATTCACTTTGGTGCCCAAGATCGTTGCCTCATTTGGATATAGATAATATGTCGATTCCACACGATGAGGTTTAGTAATGAACAAATCATCAAGAAAAATTTCAATACCATTATGGATTTTAAACTTGTAGAATTGCTCTTCTAAACGACCAAAAGATACAAGGTTCTTACTAAAATCCGTAACGTAATAAACATTATTCAATAATAAAGTTTTGTTCCCAAATTTAAGCTTCAAGGTTCCGACTGATCTCGCTCCGACATTCGTTCCATTTTCCCAGTTGAACGTGAACTCTCCGTTATTTAAGAGTCTAGTTTGCCTGAAAACATTCAACTTACACACAATATGGTCAGAAGCCCCGCAATATAATATCAAGGGAGATTCTTTATTTTTTGATGTACCACGCTGTTGGAATAGGTCTAGGGTTAAGAAAAATTTATCATTAACACATTAATGGCGGAATATAAATTTTTTTTTTACTAGTAAAACAATTTTTACTAACTTAAACATGATATAAATTAAAAAATTATTTAGAGTGCTTGAATACTAACCTTTCTTGTACCTTGATTTGGATGGATCTTGAGAAAAGTTGATCTTCTCTTCTAGCTCGATTCCTTAAAGCCTAAACATGAACTCGAGAAACCTAAGATTTCTATTACAAGAGTATATAGAGATTTAGAAGGACTTGTGTGTGGGCACAATTAAACACAATAGCTCAGGAACAAGTCTATGAACAAGAGAGCTAATTAAGCCTAAGTCTAATGTGGACTTAGGTGCAAAAATAAAAGAAGTATTTTCTAGAGAGAGAGAGAAGAGAGGGACGGCCAAAAGCAAGATAGAGCAAGAAAAAACTTCTTTCACATCTCTATGTGAGACTCTATTTATAGGAGAAGAAAAATCAAGAAAGGGTAATTACCCTTTCCTATTATGCATTCATGACGAAATATTTGATTTTCTCTCCTCTTCCTTTATGTATATGGCCGGCCAATTTATGACATAAGTGATGGAAATTTTTTTCCTCACTTAGCACATTTGTTTTCTTCTCAAAGAAATTCATTTCCTCTTTTCCTTTTGGGTTATCTTTATAATTAAAGACAAAAGAATTTCTAGAAATAATTTCCTTCTCTCTATGATGCTTGGCCGAAATTATACCTAGGGGAGAGCTTCTAGATTCTTCCTTATTTATTTTAAAACAATTCTTAAAATACCCATTGTAGAATTAATATTGCACAAGTAATGAAATTAATTTCATAATGCCTCAAACGATTTCTTGGCTTTAGAAACTAAATCATAATGCCTCAAACCTTTTTTCGAGTATTAGCTTAATGTCAACCGACTCCACTAAAGAATTGACACTGAGAATCTCTCAGTTCAAATGAATTTATTTTCTATTCAAATTCAACTTAATCACCATTTTACCCTTCTAGTTGTTATTTCCTCAACTCGTTTAGTACTTGTGAATAAGTTAGAAACAATGTATTGACGAGGAGCTTACAAGTTGTTGGAATAGGTCTAGGGTTAAGAAAAATATATGATTGACACATTAATGGCGGAATATAAAAATTCTTTTACTAGTAAAATAATTTTTACTAACCAAAACAAAGTGCATATACATATGATAATTAAAAACATTATTTAAACTACTTGAATACTAACCTTTCTTGTATCTTCAAAATTGAAGCGTCTTGGGAAATGTGGATTTTCTTCCTCGGCTCGATTCCTTCACGTCTAGTCTTGAACTTGAGAAACCTAAGATTTCTATTACAAGAGTCTATAGAGGTTTAGAAGGATATGTGTTTCGCCACAATTAAACAATATGAACCAAGAACAATTCTTGGATCATAAGCTAATTCTCTAGATCAAGTAAGGATCTAGGTGCCAAAATAAAAAGGAATTTCTAGAGAGAGAGGTAGAGAATTTGGACGGCCAACAGCAAGGAAAAAGTTTAAACTTCACATCTCTATGTGAGGCTCTATTTATAGGAGAAGGAAAATCTATAAAAGGTCAATTATTCATTCATGAAAGAATTGTTGGAATAGGTCTAGGGTTAAGAAAAAATTATCATTAATCATATTAATGGCGGAATATAAAAATTTATTTTACTAGTAAAACAATTTTATTAACCTAGATAAAGTGCATATACATGTTATAAATTAAAAACATTATTTAATTACTTGAATACTAACTTTTCTTGTAGTTTGATCTTCAATGAATCTTGACAAAGGTGAATCTTCTCTTCTAGCTCGATTCCTTCAAGCCTATACGTGAACTCGAGAAACCTAAGATTTCTATTACAAGAGTCTATAGAGGTTTAGAAGAATTTGTGTGTGGGCACAATTAAACACAATAACTCAAGAACAATTTATGAGCTAAAGAGCTAATTTAGCCTAAGTCTAATTTAGCCAAAATAAAAGAAGTATTTTCTAGAGAGAGAGAGGGAGAGAGGGTCGGCCAAAAACTAAGAGAGAGCAAGAATGAAGCTTATTTTCACATCTCTATGTGAGGCTCTATTCATAGGAGAAGGAAAGATCTATTAAGGTCAATTATTCATTCATGAAAGAATAATGTTATAATGACACAATATTAGATTTTCCCTTCCCCTTTCTCTTCTAATGTGGCTGGCCGTACACCTCAAGCAATGAGGAAATTTGTTTCCTCACTTAGCTTATTTATTTCCTTCTCAAGGAAATTTATTTCCTCTTTTCCTTTTGGGTAATAATCCTTATAATTAAAGAGAAATAAACTCTCCTCTTGATGCATGTTTGGCCGAGATTCTACATAGGGGGGAGCTTCTAGATGCTTCCTTATTTCTTTTAAGACAATTCTTAGAATACCCATTGTAGAATTAATTGCACAAAATAACGAAATTAATTTCATAATTCCTTAAACGATTTTTAGGCTTTAGAAAATAATTTATATTTTCATCATATGAAAATATTTAATTCTTATTTTGATATTCACACCATTTTATGTCCATGTGGATAAAAACACCCTTTAGACATTTTCCGAGAAAATTTTTAGTTCAACATTTGAACTTATTTTGACTTAGTTTCTAGTTTAACAATCTTATTCTAATGACCTGTAATAGTGACGTTATGGATCCAGATGAACAAAGCTTGAGCTTATATACTCGGACTCAGAAGTTCACAAACCTTTTTTGAGTATTAGCTTAATGTCAACTGACTCCAATAAAGAGTTGACACTGAGAATCTCTCGGTTCAAATGAATTTATTTTCTACTCAAATTCAACTTAATTATATTGAGTGGATCCATTGAATGTTATCTATGTTTACCCTTCATGAATATCATCAACTAGATGAGATTTATAAAATTACCATTTTACCCTTCTAGTTGTTATTTCCTCAACTCCTTTAGTACTTGTGAATAAGTTAGAAACAATGTATTGACGAGGAGCTAACAAATCACATTGTTTCATCCAAATAAAGTTGCTACTTAATTTTGGATACTGCGTAGTTCATTTATTCACAATCCAAGTAATTAACCATGAGGTGATATATATTGCATCTCAGCAATCTTGTACATGAATTCCATATTTATGAGAACTTCACAAAGTTGGTTCATGACATCTTCATAACTTTATATTTCACCAATTGGCCTAGTCTAGATCACGTAATAGACCTAGAATTTGACTTTCTCAAACAAGAGTATTAATGCTATGAAATGATATGTCTCATTTCAGGATTTAGGTAAGCATGATACAATTCATACATAGTGACCTTGAGCCAAAAGATGTTAAATGGTTTGTTCTTCCATTGTCTCTACAGGTTCACTAGTCAATTCAGTATCTTCGAAAGATACACTAGAAGTACTATATATTTCCTAACTCTCTATGCCTCGTAACTAGACATCATAGATTCTTCCAACAATCATACTGGGATCAATAGTCCATTGATCTTTAGATTGTGAATATATCGTTTTAACCAAACCATGAAGAGTTTGTTCACGCAAATCTACATTTGTCTCTTCATACATTGTTAGGGAATGAATGAAGGTTTCAACTTTTATTTTAATCATCAAATTACAATAAGGACTTTATAAAGATTTATATATTACATCAATATGTAAATGAACGATCTTCTTGTGGGCATCTCTGCCAACAAACTCCCACTTGACTAAAAGAAGATAAGAGTAGTCCTTCATGCCTAATCCGTCTCGATGGTGGTCGAAGACCTTGTTTGATAGGGCCTTGGTGAAAGGATCTGCCAGGTTCTCAACCGTTGAGATCTTCTTCACCGCCACGTCTCTGCGCTGCACGATCTCTCTAATCAAATGGTATTTCCTCTCAATATGCTTAGAGCGCTTATGGCTTCTAGGTTCCTTTGAGTTAGCAATAGCCTCACTATTATCACAATAAAGTGTCATGGGCTTGTTGTCATTTGGAACGACTTCCAAATACTTAAGGAATTATCTAAGCCATACAGCCTCTTTGGATGCTTCGCAAGCAGCCACATATTCTGCTTCCATGGTGGAGTCACAATGCAAGATATCTTGATACTCCTCCATATTACAGATCCACCATTCAGGATGAACACAGATCCTGAAGTTGATTTCCTGGAATCCTTATCCGCCTGAAAGTCGGAATCGCTATACCCCGTCATAGTCAGGTCAGTACCTGAATATGTAAGCATCAAGTTCCTAGTTCTCCGAAGATACTTAAGAACATGCTTAACAGCAACCCAATGCTCGGTCCAGGATTTGATTGGAAACGGCTAACTACGCCAACAGCTAAACATCTATCTGGTCTAGTGCACAACATAGCATACATGAGATTTCCTACGGCTGAAGTGTAGGGAATCTTTCTCATGTACTTAGTCTCTTGTGCAGTCTTGGGAGACTGATCCTTAGAGAGTGAGACTCCATGTCCAAAGACGTTTTGGCCCTTCTTGGAGTTCTGCATAGCGAAGCAATCCATCACGTTATCTATATAAGATTCTTGGGAGAGCAACAAGGTCTGGTTCTTTCGATCTCGAAAGATCTGAATCCCCAGAATGTATGCAGCTTTTCCTAGATCCTTCATATCAAACTGCTTAGCGAACCATATTTTAACCTCAGATAATTTACCTACATCATTACCAATGAGTAGTATATCATCTTCATAAAATACCAGAAACACAACCTTGCCCTCGTGTATCAACTTATAGACACAAGGTTCATCTATTGACTGATCAAAACTGAAGCTTTTTATAACTTCATCGAATCTAATATTCCATGATCTAGATGCTTGCTTTAATCCATAAATGGATCTAAGAAATACACAAACCTTGTTCTCTTGATCACTTTCCACGAAACCGTATGGTTGAGCCATGAAAATGCGCTCGTCAAGATTGCCATTCAAAAAGGCAATCTTGACATCCATCTGCCAGATCTCATAATCGGGAGCGGCAGCTATGGATAGAAGTATACAGATGGATTTAAGATTGCGACTGGCGAGAAGGTTTCTTCGTAATTGATACCTTCCTTTTGGGTATAACCCTTAGCCACTAGCCGCGCTTTGAACGTCTCAACGTTCCCATCCGGACCCCTTTTCTTCTTATAGATCCACTTATACCCTACGAGTTTAACCCCTTCAGGTAGGTCTACAAGTTTCCAGACTTTGTTGACATACATCGAATGCATTTCAACTTTCATGGCATCAAGCCAAAGGTTTGATTCAGAACCAGCCATTGCTTGGCTGTAGGAAACAAGGTCATACATGTACCTATCAGGCTTTTCAGAAACTCTCCCACTACATTGTAGTACTACTTGACGAGATTCTGAATTCATAGGTTGCATTTCAGTTGGGGTAAGAACAGTTCTTACAGATGAGGTAGAAGGTTCCTCACCCATCTCTTCTTCAAGCACAATTTTTCTTCTAGGTTTCGTATTCTTCACATAGTCCTCCTCAAGGAAACGAGCATTAGTGCTGACAAACGTTTTGTTTCCTCGGGACTATAGAATGTGAAACCTTTGGTTTCCTTTAGATATCCAACAAACACACATAATTCTGACCTACTACCCAACTTGCTAGTCTTTTTCCTTAGCACATGTGCAGGGCAACCCCAAATTTTGAGGGTGCTTCAACTAGTTTTACGCCCATTCTATCGTTCATAAGGAGTACCACAGACCGTCTTAGACGGAACTTGGTTCAGAATATATGCGGCAGTTTCGAGGACATATCCCCAAAAGGAATTAGGGAATGATGAGTTACTCATCATTGATCTAACCATCTCCATCAGAGTTCGATTCCTTCTCTCTGACACGCCGTTTTGTTGAGGTGTGCCAGGTGCTGAAAGCTGAGAAGCGATACCTTCTTCTTTAAGAAAGTCATCGAACTCTTTAGACAAGTACGCACCGCCTCGATCAGATTGAAGGGTTTTGATCTGTTTGCAAGTTTGCTTTTCCACTAAAGCCCCAAAGACCTTAAATATGTTAAAGGTTTTGGATTTGTGTTTGAGAAAATATACAAATCCATATATTTTGTAATCATCGGTAAAGGCAAAAAAGTATTCGTATCCTCCCCATGCCTGAATTCTGAGTGGACCGCATACATCATAATGTATTAGTTCCAACAACTTGTCATTTTTCCTTCTATACAGGATTCACAAGTCGGCAGTGAGCCTATTGCAGAGCTTTTGAGTGGACCATCCCTCACAAGTCTCTTAATCCTATTTAGACTAATATGACAAAGTTTTAAGTGCCAAAGATGTGTTGATTTTATTAGATCAGAGGAGTCATTATATTTTATCCTCTTTGATTCCCTAATTAGATCATTATCTATTTCAGTGTCTAATAGCAAAGGTTGTGTAGGATGAAGATAGTATAAACCATTCTTTAAACATGCATCAATAAAAAATGAATTGGAAGAAGTAATTCGAATTCCATTATCAATAAACTCTAAATAAGAATTCTGCTCAACAATTTGAGCTACAAATATTAAGTTTTTCCCATAGGAAAGAACAAAATACATATTATTCAAATTTAAAGTTTTGTCTTCATAAGACAATGTCACGGATCCCACAGCCTTAGCAGACACCAAGCTCCCATCACCCCACTTGAAACAAAAGACGCCATCCTCTAAGTTTTTTCTTTTCCTGAACCCATTCAAGGAACAACAAATATGGTTAGTATCTATGGAGTCAATAATCCACGATGATACATTATCAGCTACTAAACAAGCTCCGGTAATCAGTACAATACCTTTCCCTTTAGTCTTGAGGTAGGCAGGAAATTTTATATACTAGAGTCCCTCAGCGGTGTGAATCTCCTTCATCAGCTCAGTAATAGTGTACTCTAGCTTATTTATGGAGCAGTTCAGCTTGAAAGTACCAAAAGATTCAGGGAGAGTTTCCAAGATCATATCTATTTTGAATTCTCCATTAATCTCAGATCCAAAGATTTCCATGTCATTGAGATAACTTATGATCAATATCATGTGTTCTCTAACATGACTCGTAGCTTTCATAATATAGTTCACAAACTGTCTAACCGCTTGTTATCTAGCCTCGACGCCTTTGCCCTTCAAACATCTCATAGAAATTGAAGAGCATGGTTTAGGCCGAATCAATATCACGATGATGTTGTTGCAACTTATTGTTCATTGACGCTAAAACATAGCATCTGACAATCTCATATGATCGGATTCAGGCCGCTAGGGCGTCATTGTCTTCTTGAGTCGAATCATCATTCGTTTCAAAAAGGACATGTGGTGGTGAGTACCTAGTTGTGCTTGTCCTTCGTAAGGACGATGTATAGGTTATGTTTCTAATCTACGTAGTTTTTTTTTCTGTTCCAGTTAATTTGAGGAAATGATGATTGAGATAGTGTTTAGAGACATGTTGGTGATTGTTGAAACAATTTATGATTAGTGTTTTGTTTAGGATTTTAAGTTTGAGTTTAGACAAGAAAAATCCAAAAGTGTTATGAACAAAATGACACTTTACTCCTTCGAGGGAAGGCTGCAAAGTGTCGCCTTTCATAAGTAAATGACACATTATTAATGCATAGTCATGATGTCAACACATCAGGGTTTATTTAGCCACTTTATAAAAAAGTTTGATCACTCAGATCTTTTCGCAGGGCCTCGAGGGAGGATTACTAGAGATTGAGTCTAAGTGTGTAACCAACCACTTAGTTCAACAAGATCTACTTTGAAAACAATCCTCCAAGAGGAGGTCTTGTCTCATGGTTTCACTTTTGAACGTTGCTATAAAAGCAATGTTAGGAGCAATGCGTCTATGAGTACTCTCATTAAAGAGAGGGTCACGAGGTTGACTCTTAGTCTGACGACATATGCACTTCACATAAGTGTTGGGGATCGTGGGTTGCAAACAATAAGTACAATCCTCCCACTTAGTTTTTGAAAAATAAGGGGATCGTGGGTTGGAAACAATTAGTGCAACCCTCCCACTTAATTTTTGGAAAAAGGCACGTCTACTATTGTACGTATAGGAAACTTGTTTTCATTAATAAAGAGAGATATAGTGGATCACTAGAAAAAAATAACCCTAAAATCGATATTTGTGAGGGGAGAGCAGTGTTAATGCACTAAGACACAAGAAACATACTCGGATCTTTATTTCTATTAATTTATTTTTCCTACGTCGTATTTTTAATTTGGTTCAAGAACCACTAAATTTCAAGTTCCGAGCAAAGAGTTATTCCCGTTTTACTGAGCCATAATAATTTTTCCAGAAATTGAAAAACAATTAAAAGGATGTCGGATCTAGGCGTAATTGGAAAGAGGTTTATTGAAACATTTTAATTGTTTGTTTTGATTTCAATTGTGTATTATATTAACATATTAATGATTAAAAAAATATAAAAAACAAGCAACATAATATAAAACATTCAATAACAAATTTAAACTAGAAGTGCAATAATCTAGTTTAAATTATGTACACAAATTTTCAAATTTGTCAAAGAGTTGATTTTAAATATGCTAAACATAAAATAATTAAAAACTGTTTTTAATGTATTTGTATAACATTTTAACAAGTGAAAAATCAACAAATATTTAATTTTAGAGGTCGTACCAAAAATTTAAAATATTGTATGATCTAGTCTTTGAAAAACGATTATTCAAGCAAATTTTGAAAACAATTTTCTTATAATGATTTTAAATAACATGTACATGCTTATACTTTGATCATGGCTCTGGAACCATTTGTTGGAATAGGTCTAGAATTAAGTAAAATTTATCATTAGCACATTAATGACGGAATATAAAAATATCTTTAACTAGTAAAACAATTTTTACTAACCTAAACAAAGTGCATGTACATGTTATAAATTAAAACATTATTTAGAGTGCTTGATACTAACCTTTCTTGTACCTTGATTTGGATAGATCTTGAGAAAGGTTGATTTTCTCTTCTAGCTCGATTCCTTCAAGCCTAAACGTGAACTCGAGAAACCTAAGATTTCTATTACAAGAGTCTATAGAGATTTATAAGGACTTGTGTGTGGGCACAATTAAACAAAATACCTCAAGAACAAGTCTATGAGTTAGAGAGCTAATTAAGCCTAAGTCTAATGAGGATTTAGGTGCAAAAATAAAAGAAGGATTTTCTAGAGAGAGAGAGAAGTGAGGGACGGCCAAAAGCAAGAGAGAGCAAGAAAAAACTTCTTTTCACATCTCTATGTGAGACTCTATTTATAGGAGAAGAAAAAAATCAATAAAGGGTAATTACCCTTTCCTATTATACATTCATGACACAATATTTGATTTTCTATCATCTTCCTCTATGTATATGGCCGGCCATTCTATGACATAAGTGATGGAAATTTGTTTCCATCACTTAGCACATTTGTTTCCTCCTCAAAGAAATTCATTTCCTCTTTCCTTTTTGGGTAATTATCTTTATAAATAAAGGTAAAACAATATCTAGAAATAATTTCCTTCTCTCTATGATGCTTGGCCGAAATTCTACCTAAGGGGGAGCTTCTAGATGCTTCCTTGTTTATTTTAAGACAGTTCTTAAAATACGCATTGTAGAATTAATATTGCGCAAGTAATGAAATTAATTTTATAATGTCTCGAACGACTTCTTGGCTTTAGAAACTAATTTATATTTCCATCATATGAAAATATTCAAAATCTTATTTTTACATTCACATCATTTTATGTCCATGTGGACAAAAATACCCTTTAGACATTTTTCGAGAAAAAGTCTAGTTCAACATTTAAACTTATTTTGACTTAGTTTCCAGTTTAACAATCCTACTCTAATGACCTGTAATAGTGACATTATGGATCCAAATGAATAAAGCTTGAGCTTCTATACTCGCACTCAAAAGTTCACAAATCTTTTCGGAATTTGCTTAATGTCACTTGAGTCCACTAAAGAGTTGACACTGAGAATCTCTCGGTTCAAATAAATTTATTTTCTACTCAAATTCAACTTTATTATATTGAGCGGATCCATTGAATCTTATCTATGGTTACCCTTCATGAATATCATCAACTAGATGAGATTTATAAAATTACCATTTTACCCTTCTAGTTGTTATTTTCTCAACTCATTTAGTACTTGTGAATAAGTTAGAAACACTGTATTGACGAGGAGCTAACAAGTCACATTGTTTCATCCAAATAAAACCACTACTTAATTTTGGATACTGCGCAGTTCATTTATTCACAATCCAACAAATAAAGCATGAGGTGATATATATTGCATCTCATCAATCTTGTACAGGTATTCCATATCTATGAGAACTTCATAAAGTTGTTTCATGACATCTTCATAACTTTATATTTCACCAATTGGCCTAGTCTAGATCACGTAATTGACCTAGAATTTGACTTTCTCAAATGAGAGTATTAATGCTATGAAATGATATGTATCATTTCAGGATTCAGGTAAGCATGATACAATTCATACATAGTGACCTTGAGACAAAAGAGGTTAAATGGTTTGTTCTTCCATTGTCTCTAAAGGTGCACTGGTCAATTCAGTATCTTCGAAAGATACACTGGAAGAACTATAGAGTTCCTAACTCTCTATGCCTCGTAGCCCGACATCATAGATTCTTCCAACAATCATCCTGGGATCAATAGTCTGTTGATATTTAGATTGTGAATATATCATTTTAACCTAACCATGAAGAGTTTGTTTACGCAAATCTACATTTGTCTCGTCATACATTGTTAGGTTTGATTAAGGACTATAAGACTATTGAATATCATAAATCTTTAATCAAACTAAAAGAGAATGAATGAACGTTTCAACTTTTATTAATTTAATTAGAAAATTACAGTAAGGACTTTATAAAGATTTATATATTACATCAACATGTAAATAAACAATCTTCCTGTGGGCTTCTTTGCCAACACACGCTTGAGTAATGAGACTCATTCCGTTGGCATTTTTGGGTCCTCTCATCACCCTCTTAGAACTAGAAGTCGAGGCTCTATGTTCAGCAACATTGAGCTCTACCGATTTCTTCTTGTTCTTAGGCAGGAGTTCCTCGGCAGTCTGCAACTCCTTCATAAGCTCAATAACATAGTACTTGAGCTTGTTCATGGAGTAGTTCAGACGGAAGCTATCAAACAAGTCCGTCAGAGTTTCCAAGATCATGTCTATCTTGGTCTCTTCGTCGATCTCGGAACCCAGAATCTCCATGTCGTTGAGGTGACCCATGATAAGTAGCATGTGTTCCCGATCTGAAGATCCTGGCTTCATCCTGCAATTCATAAAACTGCGGATAGCCTGCTACCTCGCCTGACGCCCATGACATCCAAACATCTCATGGAAATTGTAAAGGATGTCACATGCTGTGAACATGTCTCGATGAGATTGTTGCAACATATTGCTCATAGATGCTAAAATGTAGCATCTAACAATCTCGTCGGATCTCATCCACGCATTGTAGGCATCCTTGTCCTCCTTTTTCGAGTCAGCACTAGGAGGAAGAAGACATGGGGTCGTGAGAACATACTTGTGCTTTTCGACCATCAATATGATGTCGAGGTTACGCTTCCAGTCAACGTAATTCTCACCCTGGATTTTGTTAGAACTTCACATCGTTTGTAGTGGGTTAAAAGACATTTTGCTGAAAACATAAATAAACTAAATAACTTTAGTATGTGCTAATTTTTGAATTATATGCATGCATGAAAAATCCTAATATGGTGAGGAAAGCGATAAATAATTCATGGTATTATGAACAATAATAGTTACTTACTTTTCCTACGGGAAAACCGTAATTAGCCGCCTTTCATAGTCGTGACACATCATTATTTAGTTCGAACCATCGAAAAAGTCACAACTTCTAGTTCTTACTAATTTACATAAACCTTTGATCACTTGTTTTTAATGAAGGGCCTCTATGTGAGGATTACTTTAAAACATAAGCCTAAGTGTACACACGTGGGTCTTTACTCAAGTTACTTTGAAGACGATTCACCTATGTGGAGACCCCTTTTCATTGTTGCTCTTTTAGACTTAGTTCTTAACAATATGATTAACCAAATACTTCCGAAGTACTCCCATTGAAGGGAGGGCCACTATGTGTGACTCTTAGTTCATCACATATTTAGTTAATTATACTCGTGTCGGGGACCTTGGGTTGCTTCAACGATAAACAACTTTCCCACTTGGTTTTTGCAAAGAATCATATTCTTTCAAAACAATTTACAATTGTTATAACTCTTTATTAATTATAAACTATATGAACAGTTGATTTTAAAATGATGTTGGCGTTCTATCCTATATGACATGTGAGGTGATATGCAATGAGTATAAATAATTTAAAGCATAAATATTTAACTCACTAAATGCCCCATTTCTAAATACAACCCAAAAGGAAATTAAATAGAAAATTAAACTAATTCAATCTTCATGTGAGAGTCAGGCCAAGGGGACTTGTGGCGCGTCAACGGATGTCTCGGATTAGCCCCCACATGTTCTCCAACATGCGGCCAAGCCCGAGGTGCTGCCTCCCTTGTCTTCTCGTCTTCGAATTAAAATAAATTTAATTACAATTTAAATGTCCTCGCAAATTGAGGCTCACAATTTAAAGAAATAAACTTAAAAACCCGAGACGATGACCGGAAACAAAATCCTTGGGCCATATTAAATGAGGATCCATCCATAAACATATACACACATCATAGCATTCATAATGCAATAAACAATCAAACAAAAAACGCCAGCACCAGCCAGTCAAACAAATTTTAAAACTAGTCATTAAACCTAAATTTTAAATGCCTTTATATAGCTCTAATACCATTTGCTGGAATTTATTTAACAACTGAAACAATTTAATTATATTACACATCTTATGTGGTGGAAAAATATAATTAGATCTATTATAATAAAACTATTTTTAATATTTTTAAACAACCTATATATTAAAATTTATTGACATGTTAATAAACAAATATGTTAAAATATGTTGAACAACATTTGAACACACTATCAACCTATATAAACAAACTTATATAATTATAGTCATCCAAATTGTTGAGAATTACTTACAATTGAGATTATAAAGAATCACGACGTTGCTCGCTATCTCCGGAAGGCCACACCAAGTCCAAACGTGGAAAGAGCCTCGCCAGAAATGCTTTGGACGCGCGCTGGCCAGACTGGGAAGACAGGCTCGCCGGACATCACCTTCGTCGGACTGGGAGGTCACGCCAGACAGGAGACATGACGCCTGGGGCTCTGGACCTGTTTTCCAGACAGGGAGCACACCTGGAGATCTCGTCGGACAGGACGCTGACATGAGACCTTTGTCGGACAGGGTGTTCGGCCGGACAGGAATGCACCTGGGTCGCCGGACAGGGACGCTGGAGACACACGCCGGACACGAGGCGCGCTGGAGGCCTTCGCCGGATTAGACGCCTCGCAGGGGAATTCGCCGGACTGGGCACCTGGCAGGGACTCCTCGCCGGATTGGAAGGCTGAGAACCTTTGAGGACTTCAAAAAAATTCATAATTTTCATAATAAAATTACACTAAACACCACAAAGAAGAATCAACAATAAAGCACAAGGGTTTTAATGATATTGAGAGAGTGGGCTCTTCTATGAACTCTAGGGAATTAGAAATCACTCCATAAAAGATGAAAATAATTTGTCTCTTCTTTTCCTTTTGGGGATTTCGGCCAAGTATCACAGAGGGGGAGAGAGAGTGCCTTGGCTGAAAATATTAGGATTAGGGATTAGTGATTAGGGTTTTCTTAAGCGTTTTTATAAACAGATTAAATAGGCTTAAGCTGGGGCAAACCCATGACCCAATAGCTTATAGAATTCGGCCAAACCTCTCCCCTATACTCGTCCATATTGATTTATTTTATTCCCAAATTCTTTTAATTTATTTCTAAATTTAATTAATATAAAACTCTCATTTATTAATGACATTTCATTAAATAATTTCATACTTATCAAATAAGTACGAAATGAGAAATTATTTATTTTATTCTTGTTGTCGTCGGTTTTTCGACGACAAGGGATATATATCGTCCCGAATATCCTCTCGAAGCCGAGCATGACCATCGGAAAGCGCCGCAAGCTCCCCTGGCACGCCGGCCGGCCCTGGCACGCCTTTGCCGGCCCTGACACGACCTGGTCGGCCCTGCCCCGCTTTTGGCCGGCCCTGGCACGCCTTGGCCGGCCCTGACACGACCTGGCCGGCCCTGACACGACCTGGCCGGCCCTGGCACGACCTTGGCCGGCCCTGGCACGACCTCTGCTGGCCATGACCCGCCTTGGCCGGCCCTGGCACGCCTTGGACACCCCCAACAAGCCACTTCGACTATAAATAGTCAAAGGCACTTCCCATGAAAGGTAACATACTTTTTCCCCAAGAGAAAACTACCCTCTCTCTTTCTCACCTTCTCGCTATCTCGGCCACACCCTCCACGGGAAGCTGAGCCTGGAACAACTTCCGATCAAAATTGTTCCCCAGGATCCGAGGTCCGATCGTCAAAATGATGGACTCCTTAGTCTCCGTTTCCGCCCGATCTTGTCGATCCCTCCTCGTCATCCTACAAAACTCCAACCACATTACACTAATGTTGAGCGTCGGAGAGGTAAACAGAGGACCCCCCCTCTGTTTTCCCTTCTTAGTTCACGTCTGTTTACTCTTTTCAGATAACAGAAGGACTCGAAGACCACACAACAGCTGAGAGACGATCCGGGACACCGGGTCCGACACGCTTAGGCCAAAGCGAAGGTCACTCGCTCTGAGCGAGGATTTGACCGCTTAGGTCTCTGAAAGTTGTTCAAATTTCAGCCCCAACATTTTGGCGCTAGAAGGAGGGGCGTCCAACCTTGAAGCTCGCCCGATCCGCATTTCTCTATCTCATCTCCTTTCTTTTCCGCTCGTTAGAAAATGAGTGACGTTTCGGCAGCTTCCACGGCTGCCCGATCGAGCAATCCCGTCGTTTGAGGTACTAGCTCACGATATGAGTTTCGGCAACTCCCCCATTGAGGGACCAGACAACAACTTGGGGTAAGGAGTTGGGGAAACGCCATCCCCACCCCTCGTAACAACAAGCTAGGCTTGAGGGATGAAACCAACGGCCGCCTGGCGGAGTTGCTGGCTCGGCCGGGGGTGGACAAAGGTCTGCTCATGAACCTCCTTTGAGACGGCATAGTCCTAGAAACGGACACGAGCCTGACATTCACCCGATCACCTGCGGCAGATGCGAGCGACGCTCCATTAGGCCCGCCGGCGGAGCAACGTCAAGAGAGCTCGCGACGTGAGGGTTCAAGTAACCCTCGGGCGCGGTTGGTAGAAGGTGACTCCTAGAGCGGGCAGTCTCGATGCGCGCGTCGGGCATCCTCCCGGCGAGGGAATGTCGGCATAGATAGTCGTAGAACTCGTCGCGAAGATCTTCCGCCGCCGGTTAGACCTTCGCATTCCGCCGAAAGATATCTAAGGACTTGCCTTAACTCGCGGCGGGATCAATGCGAGGAGTACGTAAGGAGGAAGTTGGATGCCCGCCGGGCGACTGCCGGGGATACCACTCTCGGAAACGCTCCTCCGAACGCCTTGGACCAAGGGTCCAATGAACGACAAGTTTCCACGCCAGTGGGGCCAGTTGTAGGAGCTGCGAACGGGCTCAAGATGATCACAATGATTCAAGGACTCCAGAATCATATCATCGAGTTGCGTGAGGTAGGCTCAGGAGGTTCCAGGCCGTACAACGGTCTGGAAGGATCTTATTCGCCTTTCATGGGAGTAATTCTTGCGCAACCCCCGGGGTGGGATTCAATCTCATCACCGTGCCTCCGTACGACGGACCTTCCGACCCAAACTTCCACATCCAACACTATGAGATCTGGATGACAGTGCAAGGGCTATCAGACGCGACGCTCTGTCAGGCGTTTAGTCTAACATTGGCTGGGTCAGGGTTTGAATGGTTTCGAAACCTAAAGCCTGGGAGCATCAGCTCATTCCGCGCTCTTTGGGAGGATTTCCTCGCTCGATTCGCCACATTGGTGGCACAAAAGAAGTCCAAAATGCACCTTTGGACGATTAGGCAGAAACTGGGCGAGAGCTTGCGTCAATACCTGGCTCGGTTTACCAAAGAATCCCATAAGGTCGAGGACTTCGACGATCGGGACGCTATAGTCGCCATCACGCAAGGCGCCGAACTAAGCGATTTTTTAAAATCTATTGTGGGGAGGGCCCCGAGGGACATGGCTGAGCTCATGGCATGCGCTAGGATGCACATGGGGGTTGAGGATTACCTCAACAGTAGGAAAGGCGAGGGTCGCGTCAACCACCCTCGCCCGAGCGACCATCCCAACGCTCGGGGAAAGCGGGGGAGGAACAATCACACAGCCGGCGATGACCCCCCTCCAAGGTCGAGAAAGCTATTTGCTGATCAGGTTCGGGGAGAAGCTCTCACCCCACTCAATGCGTCTCCGGCCCAAATTTTGGATCTTCATCGAGACAAGCTCGGATCCCCGGAACCATTGAGGAAGGGTTCCGCAACGCGGGACAAGAGCAAATACCTTGAATATCATCGGGATCACGGACACGTGACCTCCGAGTGCTATCAGTTGATGCGGCAGATAGAGGCCCTAATTCAGGATGGTAAACTCAAAGAGTTTGTCATGAGGGCAGCCGGGGTGACAGTCCCGGAAGATCGCCCCCCAGCCCAAAACAGGGGCCTGGCCAAGGAAAAGGCTGCGGCAGTCGCCACCATCAGCGACGAGCCCGAAACTTCCGAGATGAACATCGTGAGAACGATCGTCGGGGGACTGACTGTGGCGAGTCGAGCAACCAAAGGAAGAAATATTTGAGGGCAGGGACAATTGAGAGGGTATAAATGGCATTAACCTCACTTACGTCGCTCCCCCATTTCAGCAAAGAGGAGGCAAAGCGGATCCTCCACCCGCATAACGACACGCTCGTCGTCTCTGCGACCGTAACCAACAACAAGGTTCGAGGAATCTTGGTTGATAATGGAAGCGCGGTGGACATTGTGTTCAAATCGCAGCTCGAGCAAATGAAGCTCGATAGAGTATAACTCGCCCCGATACAAACCCCCCTCTACGGCTTTTCCGGGGAGAAGGTGTGGACGGTAGGATCAATAGATCTTCTTGTCACTTTCGGAACCCGAGGTAGCGCCGAGGTCACTCGGATCGTGACGTTTCTGATCGTCGACGAACCGACGACTTATAACGTGATAATCGGCCGGCTGACCTTGTAGGCCTCAAGGCCATTACATCAATATATCACCTCATGATGAAGTTCCCCACCCAGAGGGGGATCGCATGCATGATGGGGGACCAGACCATGGCGCGATCATGTCACGTGCACGCCGCCAGTGATAAGATCACCAAGCCGGAGGGGAGAAAGGAGGTCTGCACGACTTATCAACTTAACGACGAAGTCCCATGCAGACCCGAGGAAGGAGGAACCTTCGGTGAGTTGGACCAGCGCAACGAAATCGAACGGCGACGCATGGAGACTCTCGACGACCTCGTCACGATCATCCTAGATCCCGCCAAACCTGACCAAGTGTGTCAAAATCGGCGCCCAACTCTCCACCAAAAGGCAGGAATCAGTGGCTTCCTTCCTCAGGGAATATAAAGACGTCTTTGCGTGGACCCACGCAGACATGTCGGGCATTGACCCGAAGATCATGGTGCATCGCCTAAACAATGACCATAACATACCCGAAATGGTACAGCCCAGAAGGGAATTTAGTGGGGAAATATATCTCGCCATAGGGGAGGAAGTTGAAAAACTTCTCGCTGCCGACTTCATAAGAGAGGCGGAGCACCCCAAGTGGGTATTTAATGTGGTGATGGTAAAGAAACCCAACGGGAAGTGGCGCATTTGTATAGACTACAAAGACCTTAACAAAACCTGCCCTAAGGATAGCTTTCCCCTTCCCCGGATAGAGCAGCTTGTGGATGCGACATCAGGTCACGAGCTTCTCAGTTTCATGGATGCCTACTCAGGCTATAACCAAATCCGGATGCATGAAGACGACCACTTAAAGACGACCTTTATGACAAAAAAAGGCCTCTACTGCTACAAGGTGATGCCGTTCGGCCGGAAAAATGTCGCCGCCACCTACCAGCGGCTGGTCGATCAAATGTTTGTCGACCAAATCGGCAAGACTATGGAGGTCTATGTGGATGATATGCTGGTAAAAACCGACTGGCCCCCGACCACATCCATGACCTCCGAACCATGTTCACAATCCTCCGCAAGTTTGGGATGAAATTAAATCCCAACAAATGCGCATTCGGGGTCGAATCGGGGAAGTTCCTCGGTTACATGGTGAGTAAGAGGGGATCAAAGCCAACCCCGAGAAGATCATAGCCATCCTCGAGATGAGATCCCCCCAGAAGCCAAAAGAGGTGCAGAGCCTAGCTGGTCGGATCGCGGCCTTGGCTAGATTCGTTTCCAAGGCTACCGACAGGTGCCACCATTTCTTCCAATCTCTAAAGAAGAGGGACGGATTCGAATGGACACCAGAGTGCGAAAGGGAATTTCGCGAGATGAAATCATACCTCGCAACTACCCCGTTCTTGGTAAAACCCGTTGACCACGAGGTCCTCATATTGTACCTCACATTGTCGGACAGAGCCACGAGCGCAGTCCTCATACGGGAAGAAGGCCAATGCCAACGACCAGTCTATTATGTCAGCAAATCTCTGCTGGACGCTGAGCGTCGATACCCAGATATCGAGAAGCTGTCACTGACCTTGGTCATGAGCGCGCGAAAGTTGAGTCCCTACTTCCAAGCACACCAAGTGGTCGTGCGCACCGGGCACCTGATCGAGAAGGCCCTACAGCGGGGCTCCTCGGCAAGATTGGCAATCTAGTCACAAGAACTCAGTGAGTATGGAATAAAATTCCAACCACGAACAACCATCAAGGGTCAGGCTCTGGCTGACTTCGTGGCAGAATTTTCACCAAAGGAAATCGAGGCCGAGTTGGGCGAAGTCCCACTGGATCCTTCAAAGAAACGAGACATCGGACCGACAGGTCCGATATGGTCTCTACACGTCAACGGCGCATCCAATGCCCGAGGGGCTGGCGTGGAATGATTTTTACTAACCCCAATGGGGAAAAACTGAAATACGCCCTCCACTTCGAATTCAACGCCTCTAACAATGAGGCCGAGTAAAAATTCCTAATAGTCGGTTTGGAGCTAGCTCACTGACTCGGGGTCAAAAACCTGCGCATATTTTGCGAATCGCAATTGATTGTGAACCAGGTGAAGGGCGAATACATCGCGAAAGAGCCGAACATGATCGCATATTTGGTTAAGACCCTCAAGAATCTAGAAGCAATAGCTCGATTCAAAGTCGTACAAATCCCACGAGAGGAGAATGTCGAGGCCGACGCTTTAGCGCGCCTCGCCTCAGGGATCGACGAGGAAGAAGATGGAGGTGTTCTGATCGAAATCTTGACCCGCTCCTATGTTTCCAAAAGCGATGTAGGGACGGTCAACGACTCTCCAACCCCATCTTGGACGACTCCTTTAACGGAGTACATCGCGAATGGCAAGCTGCCCGAGGATCGCGACGATGCCCGAAGGCTAAAGGGTTTGGCGTCAAGGTACACCATGCGCGGAGACACGTTGTATAAGCGTGGTTTTTCAATGCTGCTCCTACGCTGCCTTAACGAGAGTGAGGCGAAACAGGCGATGAGCAAGGTGCATGAAGGGCTGTGTGGGAACCACGTCGCGGGACAGTCAATGGCCCTGAAACTCTTAAGGCTAGGCTACTTCTGGCCAACCTTGAGGAAGGATGCACACAACTGGGCTCGGCAATGCGACAAGTGTCAAAGATTCGCCCATGTGCCTAGACAACCGCCGGCCCCGCTCTGCCCCGTCATCGTTCCCTGACCATTCGCCAAATGGGGAATTGACCTAATCGGGGAGCTTCCCACGGCTCCGAGGCAATTCCGATTTTCTATAGTCACAATCGACTACTTCACAAAGTGGGTCGAAGCGGAACCACTAGCAAAAATCACTGAGGCAAACACGACGAACTTCATTTGGAAGAGTATCATATAACGCCACGGGATTCCGGAATCCATCGTGACTGACAACGGCCGGCAATTCGACAATTCCCGCCTACGCGAGATTGTCGAGCAGCTTGGGATAAGCAAAACATATTCTTCCCCTAGGCACCCCCAAGCCAATGGCCAAGTGGAAGCAATCAACCGCACCATAAAGGAAAACCTGAAGAAAAGGTTGGAATCCCGAAAGGGTGCCTGGGCAGATGAACTGCCGTTTGTGTTATGGGCTTATTGTACCACGGCTCGAAATGCAACGGGAGAAACCCCTTTCGCCCTCACCTTCGGGGTTGAGGCCGTTGTCCCAAAAGAGACCACGCTCCCTACCCTTCGTATCGAGACCTTCCACGGGGAGGAAAACAAGGAGGCGATACAGGCAGAGCTCGACCTAATCGATGAGAAAAGGTCCGACGCACTCACCCAAAAAAGGAAGGTCGAGCAATACTACAACTCGAAAGTCAAGTTATGAAGCTTCGCAAACGGAAGCCTAGTACTGAGAAGGGTGTTCCCCAACACCAAGGTTCAAGGAGCCGGCGTCCTGGGCCCGACATGGGAGGGACCATACCGAGTTCGAAAGGCCATTCACAATGGCACTTACGAACTAGAAAATTTAGATGGTCTTGTATTTATCCACCCATGGAACGCCGAGCACCTGAGACAATATTACCAATAGCAGCCGCGACCTCGCGCCCAGTTACATTTCATGTAAACACAATAGCTATCGTAATTCAATTTAGCCCAAATGTACTCCTTTGAACATCAAATAAAAAAAGAGCTTATTTGTGTCATCATGTATTGTTCCATAAAGAAAGTTTCTAAAAATATGTGACACGCCAAAACTTCATGAAACTTGGGGGGCTAGGGTACTTTCGTTACAACACCAACCGGCCCGATGCCAGAAAAATAATGCCAAGAGGCATCAACCCCGTGGTCGGAGAAATCCGCTAAAACGGTAACAAGGCCACAACCTTGCATCCTGTCGTCCATAGAACCGAGGAAAGTCGGCAAACGCCGGACCCAGTCCTAAGACGATACCCGAATACCTTTGAGATGAATGCGCGCGATGTCAAGAAAGGGTAATCTTAAACCAATAGGTCATCGATCCCAATCGTAAACCGACAGGTCACCGATTGCGCAAAACCTCAGGATTCCCCACCCTTTGTAGAACAGAATCGTAAGCCGATAGACCGTCGATGAAGGCTGTCACGGACAAAGTGCTCAAAACACGGTGCCTACACCGAAGAAAGAGAGCCCGGGTGTTGCCATATAAGTGGGGCGTAAGGAGGCAAGACAGCCACCGCCCCTAAAAATCCGAGCACCCCCAAGGGTACTTCGGACGGGTGAGCTAGCAAGATCTCCCACCGTCGACCACACGAGGCGCGTGACATCCCGCCAAATTCTCCGATCGCATGGGTCACGGGTCCAACAGACCATTGACGGTGACGGAAGACCTTATTGTTGGCAGTCCCCCAAATGAGGGAACACGTCACAGGCCACGGCCGTTGACAACACAAAGATCGAGTAAAAGCAAAAATAACACGGATACGTGAAGAAAATGTTTTCAATTAAAAAAGGATACCACGAAACGTAAGCGAAGAAAATATCCGGGAAAAGTCTACAAGGTGAATCAAAACACGAAAGCGCTAAACAGAGGGCGCATCAAAACTTAAAAAGCTTTGTGAGACGCAATCTACTCAAAGCCGAGGTCAACGCAGTCTTCATCGGCGGAAGAGGGCGCCGCCGCATGCGAAGGCGATGTGCCAACAGAGGAATGTGTGGTGTCGGCCGGACGAGGGTCCGCGAGATCGTCGGCATCCACGTCATCCTCTAACAGCGGGAACATCGCGTCGAAAAACACAAATGTAACCTCGCGTGACCCATTCTCCGGGATCGTAGCGTCTTGTACCCGCACCGCTGCGGCATGGCAAGCCTCATATAGAGCCACCTCCCAATCTTCCTCGGCACGGGCCTTGGAGCGCGCAATCTCGTCGCGTTCTTTGGTGACCGCCCGCATCTCCAATAAAAAAGACTCGTTCTCTTGGAGTGCATCCTCGCGCTCGGCCTCGCAATCAGACATCTTGCCTCAAACCGCCTCCGGCTCCGCATCTCGAGCCGCCGCCGCCCTCTCAAGCGCTCTAGTATCCGTGGCAAAGGCAACGGCCGATCGCTCTGCCTGCTCCCTTGAGGCCTTTTCCTCCGCAAGCTCCGCTTTGGCGGCCTCGAGCTCCGCCATAGCTTCCGCATGTTGTCGCTCCTTCTGGTCATTCGACTCCGTCGACACGCGCTCGCGCCGGACGTGCTCTAGCATTAGCGACTCCATCCGCTCGTGGCGGGCCAAGGTCTAAAGGGGTACGTCGTATAAGGATGTGGCATATAAAAAAGGGGGAAAAAGGATTCTACCTTCCGAGCGTCGCGAGTCCCTTGGCGGAAGAGTTCCATGCGCTGACCACGACGAGTTCCTTAAAGCAACTCGGCGACGATTCCACAAGACCCCGCGAGCTTTGGTCACTCAAGCACACGGCCTCTCCCATAAAAGACGATCTCCCGCCCGGCGAAGGTGGGTTGAACAGGCGACGCGAACTCGAAGGCGCATCGCTCGCGGAAGAAACGGCAGGGCGCTTGCACGAGGTGCCGCCCTCCTCTCTCGGCGGGACCGGAGCCTCGGCGACCGCGCCTGGTCGGCCGACCGTGGGCCGTACCCGCTCCGTAGAGCGGTCCCTGGCGTTCGGCGGTGGCGCATCGTCGCTCCCTGAAGGCGCCTCCGAGAACCACTTGAAACAAAAACAATACACGACGTAAGGGATTCCGTTAAATCAACGATAAAACGAGGGATACCTCGTTCCGTGAGGGCGATTGACTACGTGGGATCCCCTGTCGGATCCCGAATCAGAACCTCGCCGGTCCCTTGTTGAAGGTGCGGCGACGGAGAGACCATCGAGACAAACCACCCGATCGTGGCCATCATGTCAGGAGACACAAACATGGACGCTTGACGTCGGGTCGCCGGGAGCCTGTGGACCGCCTGCCCGAGTTTTGTGAGCTTGGAGTCGGCCGGCGGTACATGTACTTTTGCCGGCCTAAAGGTGAGGGGGGCGGATCCGAAGGCAGCCTTGGATACCCAGAACCAGTGGTACCGATATTTCGAAGGCGTGTTGGTGAACCAACTCGAGACGTCACTTCCACGATCGGCAAGTACCCCAGGAAATCGTCCGCCGTCATCGCTCGTTTCATCTCGTGAAAAAGGATCATATGGCAGGCGGCAACGAAACGGTAGAAGATCGGCGCCATTTGCGCCGCATGAACCTCCAACCTGGAAAAGATGTCTTGCACCACGGGTTGGAACGGCAGTTGAAGCCCCGCTTGAAGGCTTGCCACGTGTATAACGGCGTACTCGAGTCGGGGGTAGGTCATGCGATCGCCCGGGAGAGGTCGGAGGATGTCGATACATGGAGGGATCCCGAACTCTTCGCGAAGACGTTGAAAGAAGGAGAGGGTTGGAGCCCACGCGGCGTCAATCCCGGTACACGAGAAGTCTCCCCTGATCCGCTGCGACGTGATCACGTAAGACAACGTCTTATTTTCCTCTTCCCTCGCTGACGAGGGGCGGGTCACGGCTGCCTCAGACATCTCGCGACTGATCCCGATAGGCGTAGGCAGAGTCCCATTGCTCGACGGTAGAACATAAGGCGAGCGGCTACCCGGCGACGAACCAAAGACCTTCCTCTCTGCCGGGGATTCCCCACCCGGCGAGAGATCGTCTCGGGCAGGGCCGATCAACAAAAAGGCGGCCCGGGTAGGGCACAGACGGTCCAGGGCCGGCCGGCGAAAAAAGCAGCCCGGGCAGGGCCGGCCGGCCGCATCACTGATGGGCCAGGGCCGGCCGGCGAAGAATTGGCTCAGGCAGGGCCGGCTTGCCGCGTCACAGGCCGGCCAAGGCCGGCCGGCGTGGAGTCCACCCGGGCAGCCTCGGCCGGTCACGTGTCAAGTTGGCCAGGGTCGGCCGGCGCGAGATCTGTCAAGGCAGGGATGGGCGACCGCACCACGGGCTGCCCAAGACCGGCCAAGAGAGCCCTAGCCGGGTCCCAATCGGTCGGAGGCGCCCTCTCCAGCGCATGCCCGTTCGACGTGGAACCCGCCCGGGCAGTTTTGGCCGACGCAGATTCGGCCGGCGAGTCCCCCGCAGGCGGTGGCGGGCCGCCCACGCGGACGAAGAAGACCCCTCGGGGCGCCCCCACACTCGCGCCGACCGGATCGTGCCCGGCCATATCCAGTCCCACTCTCGCGGCGACCCATGCCCGGCAAACGGCGTCCGCGATGCCTCCCACCACGGCCCGTGTCCGCGCGCGACGCGTTCGTCCCAGCCAGAGTCGGCCCTGCCTCCGAGGCGGCTTTCGTCGAGCCTCCTGCGAGCGGGCCCCCGTCGCCCTCGTCAGTCCCATCCTCGTTCGTCGCTCCCGACCCGATCGCCCGCGCGAGGTCTGCCGCCGCTCCCTCGCCCCCCGCCGTCCACTCGGTCTCTCCTCCCTCGGTCGCCGCCCCCGTGCACGCCTCCGGGTTGGCCGCTCCTGAAATTTCGTCACTCGCCATCCACGCATTCAGCGCCTCTCCGTCAAAAAATAGGGGAGCGAAGGGTTTAGGATTTGGGGCACGGGTTGAGGGAATCAAAGGATGATCATCGTCATCAGGGATGGACAAAAGTGAACTAATAAAGTCCTCCATGGACCCACTATCGGTAGAAAAAGGCAGGGAATCCATGACACACACAAATAAAATAATGAGAAAAGAAAGAAAGTGCGTCAGCGTGACGACTTATATTACCATGCCTCGTTCTCCTTCGAAAAAGGCCCCTCGCCGGCTGACCTTCGGCCCGGCCCGTCGGAGCTCACCCAGCGCCTAGGTTAGGTCGTCAACGTCGGCTCTCCTCCTCTGAGTTCATTCCCGATTGAACGCTCGGCATTGAACTCTGGGGGCTAATGTTGTCGTCGGTTTTTCGACGACAAGGGATATATATATCGTCCCTGAATATCCTCTCGAAGTCGGGCCCGACCACCGGAAGGCGCCGCAAGCTCCCCCGGCATGCCGGCCGGCCCTGACACGACCTGGCCGGCCCTGCCCTGCATTTAGCCGGCCCTGGCACGCCTTGGTCGGCCCTGCCCCGCCTTTGGCCGGCCCTGGCACGCCTTTGCCGGCCCTGACCCGACCTGGCCGGCCCTGGCACGCCCTTGGCGGGCCCTGACCCGCCTCGGCCGGCCCTGGCACGCCTTGGGCACCTCCAACAAGCCACTTCGGCTATAAATAGCCAAAGGCACCTCCCATGAAAGGTAACATACTTTTTACCCAAGAGAAAACTACCCTCTTTCTTTCTCACCTTCTCGCTATCTCGGCCACACCCTCCACGGGAAGCTGAGCCTGGAACAACTTCCGATCGGAATTATTCCCCAGGATCCGAGGTGCGAGCGTCGAAACGATTGACTCCTTAGTCTCCGTTTCCGCCCGATCTTGTCGATCCCTCCTCTTCATCCTATAAAACTCCACCCACATTACACTAATGTTGAGCGTCGGAGAGGTAAACAGAGGACCCCCCTCTGTTTTCCCTTCTTAGTTCACGTCTGTTTACTCTTTTCAGATAACAGAAGGACTCGAAGACCACATAACAGGTGAGAGACGATCCGGGACACCGGGTCCAACACGCTTAGGCCGAAGTGAGGGTCACCCGCTCTGAGCGAGGATCTGACCGGTTAGGTCTCTAAACGTTGTCCAAATTTCAGCGACAAAAATTCTTTTTATTTATTTGAATAACTCAAGTGTATTATTATCAGTATAACAATACTCTATGATTCAATAAATAAATGTAACAATAAATAACTAATTATTCATTAAGGTACTTAGAAAATAACTTTCTCGATATAAATCACAATTTATATTAAATGATTAAATCCATTCTTGTTCATTTAATCTCTTCCAAGTGTCTCATTGAGACCTTATGGACCCATATGAACGAAGCTTTAGAATAAAGATCGGACTCAAAAGATCACAAACCTTTTCCGTCTTTTAATTCTTAATATTAGTCGATTCCACTAAAAGACTAATACTGAGACTCTCTCTGTTCATATTCGTATATTTTCCGTTTCATGTAACAAAACAATACTTCACACGATCCACGGAGTACTTTACGATATTACCCTTCATGTGTATCACTAACTAAGGGGAATGTAAAATTACGGTTTTACCCCTTGAGTTATTATTCCACTAAGTCCTTTTTTATTTGTGAATGAGAAAAACATAGAGTGAGATGTCTTTACATGTCACAAGTTTTACTCAAAGAGTGTTCTTATTCAATGTATACCTGGCAATGTTTATTCATTCAATCTCTCATAACAAAGCATAGTGTGATACTAATGCATTTGCATTGTTTCAACATGAATTCCATATCTGTGAATCACATAACCCAATATGACAACGTTATGACACCAACCGTCGGGTCAGATGCAACTATAACTTAGTCATTGCCCATTGAAAAATCAAATTTCACAAGGTGTCATATCAATTATGCATTCACTTCAGGATTCTGGTAAGTACCCAAGTACCCCTCGTATGTGATCTTAAAGTTTCGAGTGATTAAACGATTTTATCTCGAGCTTCTAAGTATCACTGATCATGTTCAATATCTTCTACAAGATATCAAGAATGAAATCACATAGTCAGAATCTCTATATCAGATAGGATGTCATGATTCATTCAAGCAATCGTAACCTAGACCCGATTGATCTATCGACCTTAAGATTGAGAACAAATGTTTAAACTAGTCACAAGGGGCTATCTTGTCAAGTCTATACTTAGCACTCCTTTCGTTGACGACAGTTTCAGAGCGTAACATTCATACATAAACACAAACATAATAAAGAATGAATATTTATTTGTATTAATGTTTCAGCAAAAGTATATACAAATGTATTTCAATATCTAATATCTCCTTTGTGGGCACCAATCCCAACAGTCCGGACTCCTACTCCTCCTCAAGCTTGTGGCTCGTCGCCAAGCATTGATGACCCTATTGTCATCACGGTGGGCATGTGGAACCAACTCAACCATAGTATCGAGATGATACTCCAAACTATGGTTGGTCTAACGCGCGGCTTCCAAACAACTCACAAGAGAGTTGAGCGTATACAGCATGATCTGGTATGAAGTTTGTTTGTAAAGATTAAAAGTTATTGTATTTTATATGTTTATCCCAATTTTACTAACGTTTTTTTTCACAAATTCGTGTATGGGAGCGTCTGAACTACGTGTTCCAAGTCGTTACGGGGATGCCAGGGGGGCCCGTCCCAACCACGCAGGCGCGTGGTACTGAAGATCAGAAGAAGAGCAAGGCTCCCCCTCGAGCCTCCATGTCTCCCCTTGTAGCCCCCCCCCCCCCCCCCTCTCAAGCCTCAACTCCTCCCCCTGCAGCCTCCGGGCCTCCCCTTGCAGCCTCTGCACCGCCTCCTGATAATAGGCCCCTATCGCCATTTACGCCGGAGGGTAGTGCCAGCCCAATCCCAGATAAGCAAGCTCCTCTATCCTGAAATCCCAAGAAGCGACAAGACGAGAAAATGAAGGGCGTTGCCAAGGAGAAACCCGTAAAGCGTCAACGAGGGGAGCCACATAAATCTCCAACGAAGCCACCACCCCAATAGTTGAAGAAGTAGGATGACTTCACAAAATCGACAAAGCCCAAGTATCGTCAGCAGCGCACTAAGTCTTTCAATGAGCTTAAGGAACCGACCCAGAAAGAGTACGCCGAGGTGATCCTCTAGGTCAAAACGGGGAAATACTTGGAACGCTATATGAAGTCTATCCGCTGGCCGACAAGGGACGGGAATCCGGCGTTCTTCAATGCGATCGCGGACATGGGGAAATGGCTAGCCAATGAGGTACAATCTATTATAAATATATTGAAGTATCTCTTACTATGTTTATATTCACTATATGTTTGTGTGTTGCAGCATATTGATGCTATTTTGCACATGCTTCGGACTTGACAACGAGATCTCAGCAGATATTGTCAAGATGCCCGTGTGATGAACACGATGTGGGTTGGGGACCGAACCAGAGAGAGTCCACGTGGATATGAGGTCTGTTCTTCTACCAATGACGGGATACAAAAACAACAAAATCTTGCCATGGAAGGGAGATAAAGAGATCCTCGTGGTCGTGAACTTCAAGAATGTTCAGTAGTTCACATTTAAAGTCGATTTGATAGAGTGGACGATCACGGTTCTTGACTGTCAAAAGAACCTAGTCGAGCAGGATCAACATGAAGAGGACTTTAAGAGGTTCATGGAGGTAAACATGATCACATTTCGTAATCAACAACTCGTTTAATTTTAAATACATAACAATTATTTGTTTATTGCATAACTGGAGTCTTGCTTTGCCACGGGTGATGGTATTGAGTAGCTTGTTCGATAAGCACCCGAAGTTGTTTCAACCTCTCTCCATCGGTCGACCTCAACTTCACGAGCTTACTTGGTTAATTGACCACTCCGTCCCTCAGACATGTCTAAGGTAAAATTTAAGTATTAATTTTAGTGCACAAACATATTTGTTGACACGTTTATTATATATTGTTAATGTAGCGGTGATTGTGGGATGTTCGCCGTCAAATACGTGGAGAATATTCTTGTCGGGGCTCCCTTTGACACTCTTACCATCGACAACATGAAGACATTAGTGGCTTGTGGACTTGTTCGCACAAAAAGTTAATTGATGAATGTATATTGTGTTGTCTATCATGTCACATTATGGTTATTGAACTTGTCTAAATCATTTTATATTGTCTAACATGACATTTATAAAACATTTTGTGTTGTCTAATTGATTTTAACTTGCCAAAAAAACTCAATTTTAACTTGTCAAAAAAACTCAATTTTAACTTGCCAAAAAAACTCAATTTTAACTTGTCAAAAAATTATAATTTAACTTCTCTAAAAACTCTATTTTAACTTGTCAATACGTCACGTTAACTTGACAAAATGTCATTTTAACTTGTCAACAACACATAAACATAACAAACTTATAAATTAGTCTTACATTGAACTTGTCAAAAACATTAAATTCACACTCTATTCTTGCCATGTGCATGTCTTCCTATTGTGACTTAGGCCACCACATTGTCTTTCTATTGTAAAGAGAAAATGCAGAAAATGCGGTGGCCTAAGTCACAATAGAAAGACATGCACGTGGCGAGAACAAAATACTTGCACTTGTGGAATTAATCAACTTCTAGGTATCCATTGCCTTGAGATGGATATCGGTTTATCCTTCGCCGTCTTTGCTTACTTTTTCTTGGACGACCGGCTTGTTTCTTTTTTGCGGGAACCAATACTTTCATATTCTTAATTTCTTCCGGAACGTCCCATTGTTCTTCATTCTCAACTAGATAGATGGCGTCTTTATATATTTCAATCGAAGTTTTCTTCACGTAAAAAATGACTACACAAAGAGAATACGTCCACCGAACGATGTTGAGCTTATGCAATAGCCTGTTCGCAAGGGATACCTAGAAGTTGATAAATTCCACAAGTGCAAGTATTTTGTAACAAGTTTACGTCGTATTCACCCCACTGTCTTTAACGTGACATTCGTACAACCCCAAGACCGTACACGTGCACGAATTGCGCTTTGTTGTTCATATTCTCAAAGTCAGCTTGCCACCTTGGTGTAAGTTTCGTGTTTAACTTGTTCGCAATGTATTCTTGTTTGAATAAAATATTCTGTAGCGTGAATCTTATGAACTCAAGGAGCGTCGATATCGGGAAAGACCTTGCATGCCTTGTCTTAGGGTTAAAAATTTCGGTGTTGTTACTCGTCATAATATCATATCTATAAATAATAACAATTAACACTTTAGGTAATGAATATTTGATTACAAGTTATTGAATTTTACCTTTTCCCAGGGAAGAACGGTCTTGCCCATCGATGGAACCCGATATCTTCAATATATTTATCCATCTTAACATATTTTGCCTCAGTTGCCTGAAGTGAGCTTTGAATGAAGACTTATTGAAACAATAAGCCGCTTTATAAAACTCACGGCCATAGTGATCTGTCTTAAACTTGTGTTGATCGTTAAGCTGCATATGATGGTAGCAGTAACCATGAGGTCTTCCCGAAAAAGAACCTTCAACACCATGACTAATATTAACATGTCGATCGGATATGAATGCCAAATCATGCACGTCTTCACCAATAACTTCTTTCAACTTTAACAAAAACCACGTCCATGATTGATGACACTCACTATCGAAAATGCCAAAAGCGATTGGATACAAATGTGAATTTGCATCCAATGCAAAAGCGACAAGCAACTGTCCCGCGTATTTAGTCTTAAAAAATGAACCATCCAAATAGGTGACCAGTCGACAATACTTAAATCCTTTAAGACACGCCCCAATGGAAAAAAACGCATACTTGAATTTGTCACTGTCTCTCACCAAATCAGTAACCGTGCCATCGTTTTTTTTTGCTTTAACATGTACAACCAGGAAGTTAATTTCTGATACGACTGTTCTGGTGTACCACGAACGATCTAGTAGCTACTTCATTAGACCTCCACGCCTTCAAATAAGATATGTCCAAACCCCATCTAGTCTTCACTTCTTCTCTAACGTTGTGCATTGAATAATTAGCCATTGAGTTGATCGAATATCTGTCTTTAAACACGTGTCTAATAATCCAAGGGGCAGGTCCTCGTTGACCTTCTGCTCAAATTACGCGCAAGAAAGAGTGAGCTTTTCCGAAAGCAACAATCTCCCACATTCCTGACCACTGTACGACGCCTCGGAGTTTCCACGTACATCTCATATTTGTAAAGAACGTGTCACCTTTTTGTCGAAAATGATTTAACTCAAAACTCAAAACAATTTTTCACGACGTACAAGTGCACGTGTGTCTTCAATTCCGATTTGTTCTCAAACTGTTTTCCCTAGTACAAGTCTTCTGAGCTACCTATTACATTAAACGATAAACAGTTTAGTTCATGAAACAAACAAATTTAGGATCTTTCAAGACATAAACGGTTAAGTTCACAACAAAAACAAATTTCGGAGCTTTCGATAAATTACCTGTAGAGGGATTGACTCGAGTTCACGATATTCTATCTCATTAACTATTTGTTCTTGCGTGAATTCAAGATCTTTCCAAGAATAAGTTCTTGAAGATCCTCCACAAGGATTAACTTCAGGATGGTAGTCGTCATAAGGAACTTCGAAGTTCTCAACAAACTTGTCATACTCTTTATCATTTGCAAACTCTTCGAATTCTTCAACGTCTTCAACGTCCTCAAAGTCTCTGTCATCTTCGTTTCCTTCAAAATCTTCAAAATCGACGTCAAAGGGATCTCTATCATGTCTATATGTTTCATATTCGTCGCTTTCGTATGCGAGAAACTCATCCTCGGCAACAAACCATTCATCGTTTGATTTCGAATTACTTTGTGAGACTTCAATTGCGAGAGGATGAGGTTGTCTTCTACTCTCAATGCGAGGAACCTTCAACACGTGTTTTCCTTTTAGATTCAGATCCACATGGTTAGCAATCGGTGACATGATTCGTTTCGTTTCCAAGCTCATGCAAATAGGAAATTTACTCCAGTAGTCGTGTTTCATATAATATGCGACATAATCATCGGTCACCAAGATTGCACGCGCCAACACAACGGTACCCAAAGTGTACGAGACTTCAATTTTTAAGTCATACATCATCCTACCGATCTTGAAAATCTCGTAAATCATATCGATCAACTAATCATACGTCGTTTCTTTAATAGCTTCCACCTTATACATACGAGTTTTACTAAAATCCCATTTTTTGCTTAATCTCACCAACTTTCCACCAACACTAACGAAAACTGAAAAACATCACTCATACTTGTCAACAACTCATACCAAACGTAACATATTCATACTAAATTTTCAAAAACTATTCAAACTTATCAAAAACTTAACAAAGTTGTCCAAACTATTCAAACTTGTCAAACTTGTCAAACTTGTCAAAAATGTTCAAACTTATCATAAAACTTAGCAAACTTGTCAAAAACTACTCAAACTTGTCAAAAACTAATCAAACAACATATTCGTGATAACTTGTCAAAAACTAAACAAACTTGTCTAAAACTAGTCAAACATCTAACAAAAACATCGGAACTTATTATAAAACCATTTTAAGTTGTCCAAAAATCATCTTAACTTGTCAAAATTACAATTTTTTTAGAAAGTCATCGTAAAGAATCGTCCGGCGTCGTATCCTATCGTCTTGCGTCGTATACCATCGTACGATGTCGTACGTTGTTGTATGATGGCTTACGACGGAGGACGATAGGTAACGACAACATTCATGCAACCTATCGTACAATTTTGCTCAGATTTTTGACGAACTTTTTCTTTTTCGATCCAAAAACATTTTTAACACAAAAAACGACTACAAAAATGATTTATATAGAGTGAATGAAGTAAAATACTCATTATGACGATGATCTTAAGTGATTTAAACGGATTTGAAGAGGTTTTTAGTGAATTCGAAGTTGAAAATGAGATTGATAAGAGACATAAACTCTATATATGAGTTGAATGATATTTGTGTCTGATTTTGAGTCAAAAGTCCAATTTTATATATTTTTAAAAAGATGAGTTCATTCTTTTTTAACGTTTTTAACTATATAAAGTGAAATTTCTCAAAAAAAAAACCTATAGAAAGCTCGAAGGGTCTGAGTTATCACATTTCGTCCTCCATTTATCACGAAATGTGTATTTCTGAAATATGCTGTAAATGATCACGTCACGAAATACTCATGGTTCAAATAATATAGCTGAAAGCTTCATATGAGAATAATGGAATTTAACTTTATAAATATTCGTGGATTACAATTACAAATACAATAAACCAAAAAAACTCAATTTTTAATAGTAGCCTTGTTTTGAGCAAGAGGCTAAATCAAAGGATATTTGATAACAGTAACTATTTATTGAATTAGCAACCGCGTGATATATTCCATCCGATGACGGAGCCATGAATTCATTCTAAAATAATTTAACAGAAATTGTCCAAAGTAATAGCTCCACATTTTTTTTTATTTTTCTAATTTTTTTTTTCTAAATTCTCACTAAAAATAGTTGAAAAAGACGATTTAATTTTAAAATTAATGTTTTAACACTATCAGTCATCCTTTTATTTCTTGGTTTAATATAAAAATAAAAATGAATGTTTGATATCCGATTTCAAACTAATATTTTCTCCCCATTCAATAAAATTGTATTTTTAGTTTTTTATATAATAAATTAGGGAAAAAAGGGCTGAAAGTGTTAAAAATAATTTAAAGATTAATTATTTTCAAATACTTTCAGTAGCAAACAGGAAAAAAAAATATAAAAAAAAATGAAAAAACAGTAATAGATGTAACATTTTAGGCAATTTTTTATATGAAATTTTGACGTCTACGAAAAACTACCTAATTTTAAGCTATGAAAAAATATATAATTCTAAAACTTGAAGGGAGGTACGGGCAGAGGTATTACCATTATTTCAGTACATTTTTTATACTTAATTTAAAATCGGATACTACAAAACTACAGAGGAATTGCACAAAATAACACTATTTTTACTTGATTTTCCTAAAATTCACTCAAATTGATTTTTTTTTTCCAAAATACTAGTTTAAAAGACCAAAATATCTGTAAAATAATTTATTTACATTTTATTACATATCCATATTAACCGATTATTATCTATTCTTTTTAAAAAATATTAAACTAAAAAAAATAAAAATTATTACACTCTTAAAATTATAATTTTTTTTGAAATAATTAGACCGATAATATAGTGTAGGGTATTTGTGTTAGTTTTATTTTCTTAAAGGTATTTTGTTTTTTCACCCGAAAATTACTTGTATTATTTGAATAAAACATGTTTGGATAGATTTTGAAAAATTTAATAATAAAAAATAATATTTTGAGATTTCTAAAACTAAAAACCTTAACATAATCTATGTTTTGGTAAAAATATATTTTAAACAATTATTCAATATTTAGTTGATGATGTGAAAGGCAGCAGTAGTAGTACACTAGTAATAGCATGTAGTTGTGTGAATGAAGTGTCGTGGGACCCACAAGAAAGTCAGTAGCTAAGCCGCGTGTTTGAAGGATAACATATATGTATGGACAAAACATTCACTTAATTAGTTGCCAAGCACAACGAACAAAACACACATTTCTTTTTCTTCGTAATACTAATATACTTTGTGGAATGCCAACTTGGAAAACTCTGTCACTATAAATGTTACTCGCTATTATCGACAGAATTTATTAATATACACCATCTACTTTTTCAGAATACTATTTTCTGATTTTATTAAATAGAGCAAAAACTGATGGCACTATGCTATTAATGGGAACACAACAAACACTGTAATAATATAAAATATATAAATATTTGGGTGTTTTAGGTTATAAGCATTTTCAGTCCTTAAATTTGCGAATAATCATAGTTTTAGTAAGTAATGTTTGATAAATATTCAATCTTTTATGCAAAATCACTAAATTACCTTTTCGTTAGTCTGCGTGAACGATCTGAAACATTAACAGAAAATCCGATTTCGAGTTCGGTTCCCAATCATGATCTCAGTCTTGTTAAAAGCCTTCGAAACACGAATCTTATTTCTCATCCGATCCCTAGAAATCTCCCAAGACCTAGATCGAATATGGAATATCCGTTCTCACCATTTTACTTACACCACTCAGATTCATCTGGTGGAAGTCTTGTGACTCACGTTCTCACAGGTTCAAACAACTACATGCCTTGGAGCCGATCAATGTTGATCATTCTTGATGCGAAGAATAAGCTCGGATTCATCAAAGACACAATCCAGAGATCTTCCTCAGATGAACCTGAACTTCTGAACATGTAGAGCTGCAACAATAGCACCATTATTGGATGGATCATGAATTCTGTGTGTAAGGAAATCTATTCTACTATATTGTTTGGTGGAACTGAAAGAACTATTTGGAATGATCTGAAAGAACGATTCAATTGTCTAATGGCCCTAGGATCTTCCAATTGAGGAAAGAATTTGTTAATCTTGTTCAAGATCAACAGTCGATAGAATATATTTTACTAATCTGAAAATTGTACATGAAGAACTATCTGGTTTCAAACCTATAAGTACATGTCCTTGTAACTGTGGAGATAAAGTCAAGATCTATGAATATGAAAGGGCAGAATACGTCATGAAATTTCTAATGGGGCTAAACGAGACATACACTCATGCTCGTGGTCAAATTATGCTTATGGAACCGATGCCTCCAATTACAAAAGCCTATGCCATGCTGAGCCAAGAAGAGACTCACCGATCTACTAGATCAGTGTCGATCCACACAGAAGACACTATGGCAATGGTTGTTTGTGAAGAAAACAAGAAACTCAAGACTAAAGACTGGCCAACTTGTGCTCATTCCAAGTTGGTGGGGCACACAATCGATAAGTGCTTCAAGATCCACGGATATTCTCCTGGATACAAGTTTAAAACAAAGCCGCAGGAAAACACAGTGGAAGGCACTTCAAGGACGATTGAACTCTCAGAACCTGCAGTCAACACCAGCCTATCTTCTGATCGAATTCATCATCTTTCAAACCAGCTAACTACTTCAAATTAGGCCAGCACCTCCGGTGAAGTGAATCTCACTTCATTCCAAACAGGTCTTAACGGTTTGATCAATTAAACTATCTCCTCTAATGTTGATATTACTTTTTGGATAATGGACTCAGGTGCTACAAGGCACATCTGTGCAGATATTTCTTTGTTTTATTGTTTAAGAAATCTGCATAATTCTAATGTGACACTGCCTGATAGATCTATTATTCCAGTTCATCAAATTGGACATGTAAAGCTGCACACAAATTTAATTTTGAGAAATGTTTTATATATTCTATCTTTCAAATTGAATTTATTTTATGTTAAGGCTTTAACAACTGATTATAAAGTCATTATTTCAGTCAGTGATGATATTATTAAAATACAGGATTCCAGTCGTACGAGATCGATTGACAAGGGTAAATGTGTTAATAATCTCTACATCCTGGATAAGCACAGTTTCATTAACACATACACCACATATGTCAACAAAGTCTCATCGCAAACGTGGCATGAACGACTTGGTCATATCTCCTACAAAACTATAGAACTGTTACATTCTCGCTTAGCTATTCAAAACTGCAAACCAGATTCTTTACCTTGTTGCGTCTGTCCATAGCAAAACGACATAGGTTGCCATTTATTTCTTCCAATAATTTTGCTGCTCGTGTTTTGATTTGATACATTGTGATGTTTGGGGCCCTTACAAAGTCCCTTCACATTCAGTTAATAGATTTTTCTTAACTCTTGTTGATGATCATTCTCGGTTTTGCTGGATTTTTTTAATGTCTCATAAATTAGAAGTTCATATCATCATTCCCAAATTTTGTGCTTATGTTTCCAATCACTTCTCAAAATTTGTTAACATATTTTATTCGGATAATGCACGTGAATTGACATGCTCTGATTATTTTTCAAAATGTGGAATTATGTACCCGTTTTCGTGTGTTGAAACTCCACAAGAAAATTCAATTGTGGAACGTAAACACCAACACTTTCTCAATGTTTCTCGAGCCTTACTTTCTCAATCTAACATTCCTATATCATAATGGACTAAATGCTCGTATCTCAATAATAACAGTCCTTTTGAGGTTCTTTATGATAAACATGTGAATTAAAATCTTTTAAGAGACTTTGGTTGCTTATTCTTTGCTTCGATTATTAAGGCTCATCGAACAAAATTTTCGCCTAGAGCAAGATGATGTGTTTTTCTAGGATATCCAAAGGGCGTAAAAGGATATAAATTATTAGACCTTGAATCTTATCATATATTTCTTTCACGTGATGTCATTTTTCATGAACAATATTTTCTATTTAGTTCACTCAATAATGACACTGCTCACACTGATCCTTTTGACATGAGACCACAACCTAATTTTGCCAATATTATTATTTCTGATTCCCTATATACTCCTATGCATACACCTGCAAAAAATTCAGAACATATTGCAGTACCTGCCTCTATTGAAAATTCAACAATACTTGCCTCTGTTTAAAATTCAGCAGTACATGCCTCTGTTGAGAATACATACCAACTAGGTACAGTTTCAAGTGAACATTTGTCTTGTACACAAGAGTTAGTTCTTCGTAATCTACGAGACAACGAATTCCTCCACCATACATGTAGGATTATCATTGCAACTTAATCAAATAAGGTGGATGTGTTCCGACTTGAAAACATACACTAGACAAATTGCTTTTATATGATCATCTATCTCTTGCTTGTAAGACATTTGTTTTTTCTGTTTCAGCAAATGCTCCTCCTCAGTTTTATCATTTAGCAGTGAAAGATCAATCTTGGCGTACTGCAATGAATGAGGAACTATAACTTATGCACACGAATAATACGTGGACAATGATGCCTCTTCTGGTTGGTAAGTTTTCTTTAGGCTGTAGATGGATTTACACTAATAAGTAACATTTAGATGGATCTTTTGTTGGAAATTATTTAACAATTTAAACAATATTATTATCTAACACATCTATATGTGGCGGAAATATATAATAAGATCAAAATAAATTAAAACTCATTTTAACATATTAATAACCTAGGCATTAAAAATTACTAACATATCAATAAACTATTTATTCTAAACATGTTGCAAGCAAATTGAATTAAACGATCTAATAACTTATAAACACATTTATAAAATCAATCGCAGATCCAATTCGTTTTAGGACATTTACATATGAGGTTGTAAACAATCTCGTGTGTTGCTAACTAACGTCGGAGCGCCTCGTAAAAAATCCAAGCTGCCGACCTGCCGGATTGGATTTTATGGCCCGTCGGATTGGACTCTGGCCGGTCGGTCAGAAATGGGCCTGTGAGCATGTGAACTCCTGCGACCCAATGGAACTCCGGGACCTGTGCACCAGGGTAGGTGAGACCTAGGGCGAGGGGCTGGTGAAGTGGCTCGACCTGGATCTGTGTGAAACTCCTGTAGTGGCCTAGGCGCACTTTGGGCCCGACGACAGCTCTAGTTCCGAAGACTCTGTCCGGCGAGGCAATCCGGCAGGGAGGCTAAAATGAGCCTCGTTGCATCTCGCTCAAATTATTCGCATTTTGAGTGAATTCCTACAGGTAAAACGTCACCAATAGAAGAGTCAACGATAATTCTCTCGGGTTTTTTTTTTGTGATTTAGAGGGTGGCATCTTCAATTGAACAACGAAAAACATTTAGGATCACTCAAGAACGCTCGGAAGATCAAGAAAACATTTCTTGATCTCTCTCTCTCTCTCTTTATTTCTCTCGGCCAACACACGAGCACTCAGGGGAGGGGCTTGGCCGAGTGATTTGATTAGGGTTAGGGGATTAGGGTTTCGAAAAAACCATTTAAGCAGAGAGAGAAAGCGGGCTTTTCTTAGGTCAAATCCATTAGTCAAACTTAAGTTCGTTGTTCTTTTAAATGAATTTCAAAAATTAATTCTGACCTAATTCATTAATTATGGCCGGCATTCTCGAAAAAATTCATTTGATTTATTTCAAAAATAATATTTAATTACTTTAGAACAACTTATTTATTTAATGACAAATCATTAATTATTTTCATACTATTCAAAGTAGTACGAAACGATAAAATATTTAATTTCATTTTTTATTTATTTGAATCATTAACATATATTATTATCCATATATTAACAAAATATGATTCATTAAATAAATGTAATAATAAATAACTAATTATTTATTCAATTACTAAGAAAAATATTTTTTTTAGTGTAAATCACAATTCACTTTCAATGAGAAAATCAAATCGCCCTAGTTCAATAAGTCTCGTCCGAGAGTCTATCATTGAGACCTAATTGACCACATGAACAAATCTTTAGAATAAAGATCGGACTCAAAAGTTCACAAACCTTTTCCGGCTTTTAATTCTTAATATTAGTCGATTCCACTAAACGACTAATATTGAAACTCTCTAAGTTCTTATGCGTTTATTTTCTGTTTGATGTAACAAAACAATTCTTCACAAAATCCATAGAGTATTTTACGATATTACCCTTCATGTGTATCAGTAATTCAGAGGAATGTAAAATTACCGTTTTACCACTGAGTTATTATTTCACTAACTCCTTTGTTATTTGTGAATGAGAAAAACATAGAGTGAGATGTCTTTACATGTCACATATTTTAATCAAAGAATATTATATTCGATGAGTACCACGCCCAGTTTATTCATTCACATTCTCATAACAAAGTATAGTGTGATACAAATGCTTTAACATTGTTTCAACATGAATTCCGTATCTGTGAATCACATAACCTAATATAACAACGTCATGACACCAACCGCCGGGTCAGATGCAACTTCAATTTAGCCATTGCCCATTGACAAATCAAATGTCATAAGGTGTCATATCGATTTTGCATTTACTTCAGAATTAAGGTAAGTACCAATATGTGACCTTGAAGTTTTGAGTGATTAAAACGGTTTTATCTCGAACTTCAGAGTATCACAGGCTTTGTCCAATATCTTCTATTAGATGTCAAGAATGAAACACAGTGTCATAACTCTATATATCACAAGATAAGATATCATGATTCATTCAAACAATCATTACTCAGATTCGATTGCTTTATCGATCTTTAGATTGCGAATTAATATTTAAACTAGTCACAAAGGGCCATCTTGTCAAGTCTCTACTTAGCACCTCTTCTGTTGATGACAGTTTCAGAGCGTAACAAACATAAATAAACACAAACTTAATCAATAACGAATATTTAATTTTATTTAATATTTCAGCAAAAACCAAATACAAAGTATTTATAATGTCTAATATCTCCTTTGTGTGCACCAATCCTAACATCTTTACCTACGAAAAAGGCTAGATTAGTTTCTAGAGGTTTCACACAAAAAGAAGGCATAGACTATATCCACAATTTTCATCGGTGGCCAAACTAGTGACTGTTAAACTTTTATTATGTCTTGCATCGTTACAAAAATGGATTTTGTCTCAATTTGATATAAGTAATGTGTTTCTTAATGGAGACTTATTTCAGAAGTGTATATGGACTTGCCAATGGGGTATAAACCTTTAGATGTAAGTTATAATCGGAAACAAAATTGTTGTGCAAATTACATAAATCGATTTATGGTTTGAAACAGGCTTCATGGCAATGGAATCTTAAATTCATAGAATTTGTCCTTAAAATTTGTTTCAAACAATTGAAATGTGACTATTCTATGTATACGTGTGGTAGTGGTGCTTATTTTATTATCCTTCTCTTATAGATCGATGATATCATACTTTCAGGACCAAATCAATCCATTATCATTAAGGTCAAAAATTATTTGAGCCAAACTTTTAAGTCAAAAGATCTAGGCAATTTAAAATATAATTACGCCTTGAAATTGCGAGATCTGGTTCTGGCTTTGTTTTAAATCAGCGTCAATATGCCTTGCAAATTCTCGAGGATGCAGGTTTTTTTTATGCAAAACCAGTCAAAACACCAATGAATCCGAAAATTAACTTGGATTTAAAAAGTGGTGGAATGTTACAGGATTGAACCCGTGACAAAAGACTCATTGGTCAAATGATTTATTTAACGATTACAAGAATTGGCATAACCTATGATGTCCATATTTTAAGTAAATTTTTTCAGGCACCTCGTGAAGATCACGTACAGGCGGTTCATCACCTTCTCTGATACATTAAACACAATACTGGCTCATGAATTTTCTATCCATCTAACTCTTCTACTCAAATCCGAGCTTTTCTAATGCTAATTGGAAAATGCTCGGATACGAGACGATTTGTGATAGTTTATTGTGTCTTTTTAGGTGATGCTCTCGTGTCATGGAAGTCCAAGAAACAATCCAATGTCTCCAGGAGCTCCTGAGGCTGGGTATCGATCGCTACCTGTAGTGACCAGTGAAGTTATATAGCTGACATAGCTCATGAAGGAATTTGAAGTTCAGATGGATACAGCTCCAGTGATCTATTGCGATAACCAGGCGGCTATTCATATTTGCTTCCAATCTAATATTCCATGTAAGGACGAAGCATATTAAGGTTGATCTTCATTTTTTTGCGATCACCTGCAAAATGGAGACATCAAGCTTCTTCCTGTAACACTCATCATTAGATTGCTGATATTTTCACTAAACCATTAATTTCGCCGGTTTTGAACTACTTAATTTCCAAGATGAACTTTAAAGATATCTCTTGTCCATCTTAAGGGGGCTATTAGAGTATAGACTATTGTCGTTTATTATTTAAATACTATTTTTTTTTTGTAATGTGTCGTTTATTTCTTATAAACGTCACTTAGGCAATAGTTAGTTATGATTATTTTAGGATTATGTTAACGGCTATTGTACAGTATTTAAAGAACTGATTTTGACTCCTAATTATTTATGAGAATAATGCATTTTCTCAATTAATTCCCTCTTCTTCTCTCTTCTCAATTCTCTACGGTGATCAAGGTTTCCCCTTCGATAATTTTAGGGAGATATTTAATTTCGTTTATATATTGATTCTTTAAATAATGAGAATAAAATTCCAAAAATTTGAATCTTTTAAATATCTTTACTGTCAATAAATCATAAAAATAGTGTGAACTTACAACATGATATGTCCACAGTTATGTTTGTAATATCATGATTAATTTTTTTCCTATAAATTTTAATACAACGAATAAAAAACAACTCATGCAATACCTATTCAAATTCTTTTTAATAGACAAAATCTCTCACCCCGTAACATTTTTGGGAGACAAAAGAAAAAGAAGCGCGGAGGAATTGGAATTTGATGATGGGATTAAATCATCAATACAATACTTCCGAACAAGGGGCGCAACTTCTACAAAAGATATAAATCATGTGACGATCGGACTTTTCGGACCGTCTTATTTATCATACTTTATAAATATTTAAAAAATAAAGGTAATATTTTTTTCTTCTTTAGAAATATTTTCTAACTTGTAATGTAAATTCTAAATTTAAAACATAAAATAAAACTTTCATTTAAAAACTCGATAAAATAAAGCAACCAAACTATTAGTTGCATAATCAAAGTTTAAAATAAAAATATGATCTTCGATCATACCAAAATAAGATCGAAACCTCTAAAGGAATTGAAAATCCATAACTTAAAATCAACTCAACTCTCTCGCTATCGTCGACTGATCCACTCTCCGCACTTGTTTATATGTTGTTTACCTACAACACGAACGGAATTTATAGAATTAGCTAATGCCCAGGGAGAATACTATAACTTGCAAAACAAAGCAATGCACATGCATGACCAATTATTAATGTTTTTAATTAAAATCGTGACCTAATATAAGTTATTATAGTCTTTACACACTTTTGAATATAGGGTGCCCTTAAAGTACTCGTACCAATTTCGGTGTACACTTTGAATATAAATTATTGGGTTGCAAGGTCCCATAGTTCGCACCATTCCATAAACATATACAATTTGAGAAAGATTCTCGTTATATCCTCGGCCCGAGAAATTTCCCAATTTGAGCCCGTAATTCAGCTCGAAAAATTCTCCACATTACCTGCATAATTCGATATTGTACTACTCTCTTATTTATATTATCTTTTCACTTTTTCTATTTTCGTTACATGCATAAATAACATATAACATAAATGTACTCTATAACTGTTGGAATAGGTCTAGGGTTAAGAAAAATTATCATTAATCATATTAGTGGCGGAATATAAATTTTTTTTACAAGTAACATAATTTAACTAACCTAGGCAAAGTGCATGAACATATATAAATTTAAAAAACATTATTTAAAGTGCTTGAGTGCAAACCTTTTTTGTACCTTTGATTTGGAGGAGTCTTGAGAAAGATTGATCTTCTCGTATGACTCGATTCCTTCAAACCTAAAAGTGAACTCGAGAAACCTAAGGTTTCTATTACATGAACCTTTAGAGGTTTAGAAGGATTTATGTGTGGGCACGATTAAACACAATAGATCAAGAACAAGTCCATAAGCTAGAGAGCTAATTAAGTCTAAGTCTAATGAGTACTTAGGTGCCAAAATAAAAAAAAAAAAAATTTCTAAAGAGAGAGAGATGGGGGGTCGGCCAAAAAGAGAGAGACACGAGTAAGAATGCTTATTTTCACATCTCTATGTGAGGATCTATTTATAGGAGAAGGAAAATCAAGAAAGGGTAATAACCATTTTCCATTGTGCATTCATGACACAATAATTGATTTTCTCTCATCTTCTCCCTTGTACATGGCCTGCCATCTATATGCTTTAGTGAGCGAAATATATTTCCTCACTTAGCATATTTATTTCCTTCTCAAGGAAATTCATTTCCTCTTGTCATTTTGGGTAATTATCTTTAAAATTAAAGGCAAATAATTCTCTCCTCATTGATGTATCTTGGCCGAACTCTACACTAGGAAAGGGCATCAAGATACTTCCTTATTTCTTTAAAGACAATTCTAAAAATACCCATTGTAGAATTAATATTGCACAAATAATGAAATTAATTTCATAATGCCTCAAACGACTTCTCGGCTTTAGAAACTAATTTATATTTCCATCATATAAAAATATTTGAAATCACATTTTGACATTCACATCATTTTATGTCCATGTGGACAAAACTACCCTTTAGACATTTTTCCGAGAAAATGTCTAGTTCAACACTTGAACTTATTTTGACTTAGATTCTAGTTTAACAATCATACTCCAATGACCTGTAATAGTGACCTTATGGATCCAAATGAACAAAACTTGAGCTTCTATACTCGGACTCAAAAGTTCACAAACCTTCTCCGAGTATTAGCTTAATGTCAACAGACTCCACTAAAGAGTTGACAATGAAGATCTCTCGGTTCAAATGATTTGTTTTCTACTCAATTTCAACATAATTATATTGAGCGGATCCATTGAATGTTATTTATGTTTACCCTTTATGAATATAACCAACTAGATGAAATTTATAAAATTACCATTTTACCCTTCTAGTTGTTATTTCCTCAACTCGTTTGTTACTTGTGAATAAGTTAGAAACAATGTATTGACGAGGAGCTAACAAGTCACATTGTTTCATCAAAATAAAAGTCTCTACTTAATTTTCGATACCACGCGGTTCATTTATTTACAATTCAAGTAATAAAGCATGAGGTGATATATATTGCATTTCAGCAATCTTGTACATGAATTCCATATCTACGAGAACTTCACAAAGCTGGTTCATGACATCTTCATAAGTTAATATCTCACCAATTAGTCTAGTCTAGATCACTTAATAGATCTAGAATTTGACTTTCTCAAATGAGAATATTAAAGCTATGAAATGACATGTCTCATTTCATGATTTAGGTAAGCCTGATGCAATTCATACATAGTGACCTTGAGACAGAAGAGGTTAAATGGTTTGTTCATACATTGTCTCTAAAGGTGCACTGGTCAATTCAGTATCTTCGGAAGATATACTGGAAGAACCATAAAGTTTCCAAATCTCTATGGCTCGTAACCACACATCATAAATTCTTCCAACAATCATCCTATGATCGATAGTCCGTTGATCTTCAGATTGCGAATATTTCATTTTAACCAAACCATGAAGAGTTTGTTCACGCAAATCTACATTTGTCTCTTCATACATTGTTAGGTTTTATTAAGCACTTTAAAACTATTTAATATCATAAATCGTCAACCAAACAAAAAAAGAATGAGTGAACGTTTCAAATGTTATTAATTTTATCAGCAATTACAATAAGGACTTATAAAGATTTATATTACATCAATATGTAAATAAATAATCATCTTGTGGGCATCTCTGCCAACAATAACATGTAACATGACCAGAAACAATAACATTTCACTACTTATAACATACTATCAGACCATATCATGTCAAATCATAACATCGCACTCCTAATATATCATATCATATCTGACCATACCATATCATGTCATATAATATTATGAAATCAAACAAAACACACAGAATCAGACACTCGTGATATTATGCTATAAACTAATCAAAGTTGCAGTGAGATTATTCTCACATTAGATTCGGAATTCACGATCGTTAATCATGAATGGTTTGGGAAGAACTTAGTTGGTTTTGATAAAATAAGCGGTTCAAAACATAAACGTTAAAATAATTATTAATCTTCTATAAGAATTTCTACAGAACACATGTTAAAAAAAACGCAGATTTTTGGCTGAAAGTTCGCAAATTACAAAAATCCCTTAGAATCGAGAAAACGTAAAGTCTGGGAAAAATCTGAATAAATTTCATTAAATCATGAATAATACTTTATGTAAAAACTTTTGAATTAACAAAATCTCATTCGGGTTTTAAAGTTCAGAAACATGAAAAATACGTCATCAAATAAAAATGGAAATTTTTCTTTGAAATCTGATATGCGCACTGATTTTAAAATTATTATTTTGCTCAACTAAAGTTATGAAAATTATTTAGTTTCTACAAGTATATAAAATCAACAAGAAATCATATTAACATTTAAGCTAAAACGGATATACATAAGTGCTTATAAATAATACAGAAAGTTGGAATAGTAAAATCTAAATTGGAACTTATAAAACTAATTTCGGATTAATTATTAGATTGCAAAAAATTTATGTAAATTCAGTTACATAGTTATGAACAACATACTAAAAATTAATTGAAATGGGAGCTGAAATGTTATTTTAAAAAATTCTAAAACTATACATGCAAATTGAGATAGCAACAAAAAAACAACTTACTTAGGGTTTTGAAGAATAGAGTGAGAGATATATAGAAAAAGAAAAAGTGAACATGACATCAAAAAGGTTTAACACCTTAAATAAATAAATAAATATAAGACAAACTCGGAGTTAACGAGTGTCTTTGCTAAAATGAGCCTAAAACAATTATTTTGGCCTAATAATAATAAAAATAAAAGCCTAACTTAATACATAATAAATATGAGATTTATATTAATAAATTAAAGCCAAAACCACTTTAAAAATGAATATAACTTAGTCCATTATTTTAAGCTACGAAAATATCAAATAATTAACTTAAATAATAATTCACCCACACAACACTAAACTATAAACTTGAAATTTTATATGTGATTATTAAAAATCTAAATTTCTTAATAAACTAATTTTTTTCTTGGATTTTACAAATCTGAACTCATCGTCCCTAGCGACCCATTGACACTATTCATGTGTTACAAGGTTAGAGTTTCTACTAGATCAACAATATTTTAAGACAACAAAATCTGCTCTATAGCCTGCAAATTTTTCGAACAAATGTATCAAATGCCAAAACGGCCCCTGTTGATCGGAGCTGAACCCTTCCATTACGACCTTATTGTCACCTTCGGTAATGATGTTGTGATGACCCCTAAATTTGGCCAAAATCAGCTTGAACATAATTCCTTTTAACTCTGCTTCTTCCGGTGAGTTAGCTTCCATAGGTCCCCTCCACATCCAAATATATTGGCCTTCATTGTCTTTGGCCACCACCTTGTCGCCGCCGAGGAAGTCCTGAAAGAATCATAGAATTTAACTTTAATATTGTCTCGCAGCGACCTGGACTAAGGAATCAAATGAGGTGAGATAATTTCGTCGATAATGAGATTACTTATCTCCTTAATCCAAAAATGTATATCAGTTTAGCGTATGATATGACCCAAAAAAGAATGAAGATTCAATACTTTGTTTTCGAAAACTACTTTGCTCTAAATTTGTTCGAGAATTCTTCAAGTCCTAATGATAAAGTTATCTTCGCGGTCCTAATGAGAATACTTAGTAGTACTCACTCATATAATTTTTTTTACAATCTCAATAGTAGGAACTTCAAAATTCCAATTCCAGGCTTTACCACTTCCTTCAACAAACCAGAGAGCATAGTTGTTCTGTCGCATCGAAAGAATAAGTGGGCATGTAATAAATATATGTTAAAAGATTGCAGTTTTTACTAATTTTTAGTTCTATTTACCTTAAAAATTACAAATCAATATTCTCAGATTGTTTCTTTTGACAAATGAGTCGCTCTTAATTTTTATTATTCTTTGCTAATTACAATGTATTCAATCTAAATTACAATATCCATTATATACAAATAACCATTTTTCTTAAAGTAAGTAGTAATATGATGTTCTCAACAAATATAACTATTTTCTCGTTAAAAAAAAAACCCTACATTTTCTCTTTGTATTTGGCAGCCGCCTACTCCAGCTAAAGGGAGAATTTTCCGCCTCCTCCCTTAGGTCACGGGCATCGCTCACGCGACCCAGACCCGAAGGGGAGGGCGTTCCCCACCTCCGCCCTCAAGCCCGTCGAGCTTCTCCGCCGATCTCTCGCGACGATTCACACTGCCACTTCTTTGTTCCATACCTTGGCCTCTGCTTGTTTCTCGGATTTTAGAGGCCACACAGCGGCGGATTTTTTCAACGGCTTGACGAAATCGACAAACCCTGACCTTCAGTTGGTAATGGTCCAAAGGTACGCTTCAATATCCGATCGGATTGAGGCGCGGCGGATCTGGTTCAACGCGTCGTGACGGCTTTGCCGCCAAAGATTTAGCTTCCTCCTCGACAAGATTTATCCCTGACGGTGCTGCACCATAGCGGTCGACCAACGGAGCCACGACCCTGTCAAGGATTGAGTTTGGGTGGGTTTGGGTTTATCGGATGGTTGGGCAGGTCTTTCAGATTTAGTTTCATTTCAATGCTGGAACTTAGTTTTTTATATAATGGACATGGTTTAGTTGTTTGATTAATTAATTGTTCTGGTTAGTTGATTGATCTGTTTAGTTTGATTAGGTTTTAGTGAGTCTTGGGATATATTTTGTTCTGTCTAAACTTTAGTTGACTGTACTGTGAGTTTTGAGTGGCGATGTCATGTGTGCGCTTTAGAATTTGCAGAATATCTCTTTTAAAAGGATCCCGAGAGTGCTTTTGTTGGACGATGTTTTAGTTTGCAAATAGCACATACTTTCTTTTGTTCTAAGTCTACTGTCTTCTGCTTCTCAGTAGCATTTCAGTCTTATTATTTTTTGTAAGAGGTTCCGACTTCTATCCAAATACTTGTAAGAGTTTTGCCGTTTCTGTGTCTTAATGAGAATATCCTTAAAAATATATATAATTATTTTGATACTAGTAAAGAATTAATACAGTATATTTTATTTTTATTAAAGTGGTTTCTTCATATTAAAAGTAATAGGCTTATCTTTCTTTTTCAAATGAAATTTCCTTATTATAACTTATAAGGACTGTTACCTGTTCAGCCATTTTATAGGTATATACACGTATACTTGTCAACAACAAAAATCTGTCACGTTAGTTATTCTCGAATATTCTTTTGTTCCGATTTCTCTTTTCAATTTTTCATGCTCTACTGCAGGAAAGTGCAAATAAAAAAACATGCGATTTTGACTTTTAGCGCTAAGCAAATGGGATAATTTGTCGACTAAGTTATCATAACTATTTATTCATGTATTTTCTTTTGGAGAATAAAATAAAGAAACAGTTGGATTTTGACTTTTAGCAAGAAGCAATGGCTGATTCTAAAGTGAAGCAATGGATGATTCTAAAGTGAGTTTTCGACAGTTCAACGTCCATCACCGACTCTGTAGTCTGTACTGTATATTTCACATTTTCCATCTTTATTTAACCATTTAACATTTCTAACGATGGACCAACTACATGGTCCAACTACATGCCTGTTGAATAATGAGAAAATTAGACGTATATATAAAGTGTAACTTCTGATTGTTATGATTGTCAATATTTAATTAAATGATGAAATTATACAATGATTAGATAATAGTATAACCGTCTTTTAATTAATTTTTATGAGAATTGATAAAAAATATCATTTATCACATTTATGTTTTTCGTTTCCAATAAAATTTATTTTATTCTAGTTTATCCCTGAGTAAAAAAATCCATTTTCCCTTATAAATAATAGACACTACAATAGATGTCGACAGTAGACATTATTCTTAATAAATAATAAACGTCTATCGTATACATCAGAAAAGGAAATGATATTTTCACTCTTTTTTAGTGGCAAGCTAAAAAGAAAAATATGAAAATTAGTGTTGAAGTAGCATTTGGCAATTTCTCATTAATTTACTTAAATCTCATTTGTAGTTATTTATTTGCATCATTTATATATTTTTTAAAAACATACTCAAATTTCAATGTACAATTATATATTACACATTCGGGTCAAGTAGTCATTAAAATCAATAAAAGATTTCCAAAAATGTCACCTTTAAAACTAATTTTTTTGCATTTTTCTATAAAAAAAATATTTATTTGCCACTAAAAAAAATAAAATAAAAAAAGCATTTATTTTTGTAAATGATAGACATATTCAATCAACATTATACGCTATTATAAACATATCCTTTTAATAGTAGAAGTCACATGACTCACACCTATTGAATACAAGAGTAACTGATATTTTCACTTTTTTTAGTGGAAAACTAGGAAAACAAATTAATAAAAATGTGAAAATTAGTCTGAAAATGACATTTAGAATATTTCCATAAAATCAGTTATTCAAATAGAATTTAAGACTTAAAGTTAGAATTAGAATATGGTTTGAAGTCATTTATGAGAAATATGAATTTTATACATTTTGTTATTTATGTTAATTTTTATTTCTAAATTAGGCCTATAAAACTACGTATTAACTTGAGTTTTGGTTGCAAGCAAATAGGATCAAGATTTATGCAAAGAACATTCGTAATACTCGTACATGACATGTTTTAAGATACAATTTCCTTATTTAATTTTTTTTAAGCACAAATTTGATATTCTTAAACTCAATGTGAATTTCCACATATTACTAAAACACAAAATAGGTATTTGTTGCGTATTATCTGTTACAACCTGTCAGGCCTATTAGACGTATTTTTCTCAAAATTATTACGAAATTAATCATATAAATAAACTAATTGGACCAACTATATTTCAAAGTGAAGCAAATTTCAAAGATGATTTAATTTTTTATTTTCTCGTTGTCATTATCTATGTAATTATGTCTTTGTACTTAGGTTATCTCTTGTCGAAGTCCGTATAAATTTATTTTTAACAGATTTAGTCTTACGCACTCATCGCTTTTATTTTATAATTTTGTCAAAATTTATAGACAACAAAGATATCCTACAACCATCTAATATAACTCCTTCCGAGTTCAAAACCTTTAGACACAAATACGACATAAATCTTGTCATTCTTTCATCCTTCCTCTCCTTAGAGTGACCGCAACTACGATCTTAGAAGAGTTTTGTAGTGTGGATGAGGTCTGGTTTGAAAAATGTAGTCTTAGATTTTCTACGTATCCTCTTCTTCTGGACAGCGTCGGTGTGTTGAGCATAACAGTTCATTAGATGTGCCCAAACTTTGTGTGCATGTTCCTTGCTTCGTTCCTTTACCCAAAGAGCAAAAAGTCAAACTCACAATTTTTATTTAGTTCAATTGTGCACGGCCAAGGAAAATTCAAAACACGATGTGAAGTGTTTATATCTGTCGAAGTCGACTGAGAAGGGAATTCTTTAGATATTCCTTCAAAAGATACGGCTTGGGGTCATATGTATTTTTTTCACTATCCACGAGTTACCAATGAAAATTCGTGCCACTTCGTTCAACCTGCGCGAGCGCGGTGAGTACGTGAAATATATATGCTTTTTATTGTAAAGTTACTAAGTGTTTTACTTTGTAACTTAACAAATATCTTATGTTTATTTTCAGGGTGAATATTAGCTCACTAGATCCGTTTTATATTTGAAGAGAAGTTATAACGACTACGTCAAAGCAGCGTGGTGTGGAAGGGCTTTATAAGATTTTGGTTTGCCTTAGTCGGTCTGTAGCCCTTCCCCAACATCATCAAAGAAAAAGAAGGTAAATTAATTTTTAGTCAAAGTCCAGGATTTGGAAAAGTTTAATTTGTTTTGTTTTGTCCTGAATCAAGTATCCTTGGCAACATGAGTGTCGAATTCTCCCCCCGAAACTCGTGAAGAGAGAAGAATAACCAAGTCGTGATTGTCGAGCCTTTCGAGCCTACAATTTCAATGATCCACCTCCACTTCGAAGTTATGAATGAAGATGTGGTTGTCATTGTCGACCTATCCGTTATTCTGGAAGCGGGTAATGTCACCACGAACGAGGTCCTAGAGACTGAAGAAGGAGGGGTTGCACTAGTGCACCAAAAGAGAAAGCAGTTGGCCAGATGAGTTGAAGTCTGTGGGTCATCCGGCAAAGAGGAAAACACTGAGATGAAAAAGAAAGAGTAATGAAGGAAGTCTTCTTTGAAGAGTGAGAGTGGTAAGCGCATCTTGAGAGGAGACATCAAAGTCCGCGAATATCGCAGATAGAATGTAACTAGTCTGTTTAGGAGTGAAGTTAGTCTGAAACAATACGTACTTCTTCTCTGAAAAAGTAATGCCATAAATTTCACTACAAGCAGAACAATCTTCTTTCCATGATGCATTTAGTTTGGCCGAGTTGACCTCTCAACTCACCCACGAGTATTTTCCTCTGTCGAAGATTCTATTCTTGCTGAAGTCCGAATGGTATAGAATGATGGCAGCCCATATTACCGGAGTAAGTATTCTTTGACGATCAAATATACTTTGAGAATTTATAGTTTTTGTATATGTATCGATATATTATACTTAACAAATTTGTCGTCCCTGTTTTTTTCTCAGCATTTGACCCATTATAATTGAAGTTTTTGCCTCTCGAGTGACACGTTCGCAAAGTAGAAGAGAAAAACGCTCGTCTCGCCGAGGTCCAGCAAGGGACGGAGTCCTTGAAGGCCGAACTAAATTCCATGAAGGAAAAGTTTGACGCAATGGAGGAATAATCTTTGGCCAAAAATGCGCTCCTTAAGAGCTAAGGAAACACTTTAAAGAAACTTCTTGAACATGTTGGCGCTTCAAGCCGACCTCTACGACAAGAAGAAAAAGATCAAGAAGTAGTTAGTGCTGCTGAACAAAGCCATTGAATGTTATCTATGATTTGCCTTCATAAATATCATCCACTAGATGAGATTTAAAAATTATCATTTTACCCTTCGAGTAGTTATTTCCTCAACTCCTTTATTATTTTGAATAAGTTAAACACAATGTATTGATGAGGAGCTAACAAGTGGCATTATTTCACCCAAATAAAGTCGTAGCTTAATTTTGGATACCGCGCGATTCATTTATTCACAATCCAAGTAATAAAGCATGAGGTGATATACATTGCATTTCAGCAATCTTGTACATGAATTTCATATCTACGAGAAGTTCACATAGCTAGTTCATGCACTACTACAAAAGATACCTTTACAAGCGGCGGGGGGAATTAGAAGCGATTAGTCGCTTCTAATTAGAAGCGACATTTTGGCTTTAGAAGCAACTAGTCGCTTCTAACGTAAAATCCCAGATTTTTCCAAAATATGAATATTTTGACTTTTAGAAGCGACTAGTCGCTTCTAGTTGTTGGAGTCGACATATTAGAAGCGACTAGTCGCTTCTAATTGTTGGAGTCGACATATTAGAACCGACTTGTCGCTTCTAAATGCCAAAAATATTGGCTCCCAACCTCCGCGCCAAATATTTCAGTATATTTGGGCATTCGAAGCGACTATTCGCTTCTAATGTCGCTTCTAATGCCCCAAAGATTTGGCTCCAAAATTCCTCCGCCAAAATTTTGCTAAGTACTGATTTATGGGCATTAGAAGCGACTAGTCGCTTCTAATGTCGCTTCTAATGCCCCAAGTATTTGGCTTCAAAATTCCTCCGCCAAAATTTCACCCCCGGGGATATTAGAAGCGACTAGTCGCTTCTAATGTTCCCACTTATCATAACTTAATATCTCACTAATTAGTGTAGTCTAGATCACATAGTGGACATAGAATTTTACTTTCTCAAATGAGAATATGTAAGCTATGAAATTCCATATCTCATTTCAGGATTTTGGTAAGCACGATGCAATTCATACATAGTGACCTTGAGATAGAAGATGTTAAATGGTTTGTTCTTAAATTGTCTCTAATGGTGCACTGGTCAATTAAGAATCTTCCGAAGATACACTGGAAGAACTATAAAGTTTCTAACTATCTATGCCTCGTAACCAGACATCATAGATTTTTCCAACAACCATACTAGGATCAATAGTCTATTAATCTTTAGATTATGAATATTTTGTTTTAAACAAACCATGAAGAGTTTGTTCGCACTAATTTACATTTGTCTCTTCATACGTTATTAGGTTTGATTAAAGGACTATAAGACTATTGAATATCATAAATATTCAAACAAACGAAAAAAGAATGAATGAACGTTTCAACATTAATTAACATATTACAATAAGGACTCGTGAGAGATTTATATTACATCGATATGCAAATAAATAATCTTCTTGTGGGAATCTCTACCAACACCATAACCTGAAGTGGATTTTCTAGAATCCCTATCCGCCTGAAAGTCAGAATCGGTATACCCCGTCATAGTCAGGTTAGCACCTGAATATGTAAGCATCAAGTTCCTAATCCTCCAATGATACTCAAGAACATGCTTAACTATGCCAGGATTTGATTGGAAACGGCTAACTAGGCCAACAACTAAACATATATCTGGTCTAGTGCACAACATAGCATACATGAGACTTCCCACGGCTGAACCATAGGGAATATTTCTCATGTCCTCAATCTCTAATGCAGTCTTGGGAGACTAGTCCTTAGAGAGTGAGACTCCATGTCTAAAGGGGTTTTGGCCCTTTTTGAATTTCTGCATAGCGAATCGATCCATCACCTTATCTATATAAGATACTTGGGAGAGCGACAAGATCTATGAATCTCCAGAATATATGCAGCTTCCCCTAGATCCTTCATATCAAACTACTTAGCTAAGCAGATCTTAATCTTAGATAATTTACCCACGTCATTACCAGTGAGTAATATATCATCGACATACAATACCAGAAACCAACCTTGCCCTCGTCTATCAACTTATAAACACAAGGTTCATCTATTGACTGTTCAAAACCAAAGCTTTTTACAGTTTCGTCGAATCTAATATTCCATGATCTAGATGCTTGCTTTAATCCATAAATCAATTCAAGCAACTCACAGACCTTGGTTTTCTTGATCACCTTCCACAAAATCGACTAGTTGAGCCATGAAAATGCGCTCGTCAAGATTTCCATTAAGAAAGGCAGTCTTGACATCCATTTTCCAGATCTCGTAATCGAGAGCGGTAGCTATGGATATAAGTATACAGATGGATTTAAGCATTGCAAGAGGCAAGAAGGTTTCTTCATAATTGATACCTTCTCTTTGGGTGTAACCTTTAGCCACTACTCGCACTTTGAACGTCTCAATGTTCCGTTTCCTTCTTATAGATCCACTTACACCCTACGGGTTTAACCCCTTCAGGTAGGTCTAAAAGTTTTCAGACTTTGTTGACATACATCGAATGCATCTCAAGTTTCATGACATCAAGCCAAATGTTGTTGGCATTTTTGCCCACAAGGGAGATTTTTGATATTAAATACTTTTGTATTTGTTTGTTTTGAATTTAAATAAAAAAAATTGAATATCCATTCTTATTTTAAGATTGTGTTTATGCATGAATGTCTACGCTCTGAAACTATCATCAACGAAAGAAATGCTAAGTACAGACTTGACAAGATACCTTCTTATGACTAGTTTAAATAATAGTTCGCAATCTAAAGATCGATTAGGCAATCGAATCTTAATAATGATTGTTAGAATCAATTAAACGATATCTTATCTTGTGATATGGAGAGTTGTGACTCTGTAATTCTTTCTTGATATCTTAATGAAGATATTGAACAAGACCTGTGAAGTTTTGAAGTTCGAGGTAAAACCGTTTCATCACTCGAAACCTCAAACTCACATACGAGGGGTATTTTAGAAATCACCTAAATCCTGAAGTGAGTACATATCTTTTTGTAACACTTTATTACATTTGATTTGTCAATCGGAAATGGCTAAGTGAAGTTTCATTGACCTGACGGTTGGTGTCATAATACTGTTTCATTGAAATATGTGATTTGCAGATATGGGATTTGTGTTGAAACAATGTTAAGGCATTAGTATCACACCATGCTCTGTTACGAGAGTGTGAGCGAATGAACCAGGTCTGGTATTCATCGAATAAAGAATTCTTTGAAATTAAACATGTGACATGTTGAGACATCTCACTCTATATTTTTCTCGTTCACAAATAACAGAGGACTTGGTGAAACAATAACTCAAGAGTAAAACTGTAATTTTACATTCCTCTGAGTTAATGATACACTCAAAGGATAATATCATAAAATACACCGTGGACCATATGAAGAATATATTTGTCACATCAAACGGAAATATAAACGCATATCAACTTAGAGATGTTCAATATTGGTCCTTTAGTGGAATCGACTAATATTAAGAATTAAAAGTCGAAAAAAGTTTGTGAACATTTGTGTCCGAGCTTTATTCTAAAGCTTCGTTCATGTGGGTCCATAAGGTCTCAATGATAGACTCTCGGATGAGATTTTGGTGAACAAGAAATGATTGATTTTCTCGTTTCACGTAAGCTAAGAAAATTATTTTCTAAGTAATTAAATAAATAATTGATTATTTACTATTACATTTATTTAATGAATCATATTATGTTATTATATTAATAATAATATAATTTGATGATTCAAATAAATAAAAGATGAGAATAAATATTATCTCGTTTCATACTACATTGAAGAATATGAAAATAATTAATGATTTGTCATTAAATAAATGAGATGTTCCAAATTAATTAAATGTTATTTTAGAAATAAATCAAATAAATTTGGGAGATAGTGAAGACAATATGGCCGGCCATAATAAGGGGTTTAGGGGCTAGAAAAAATGGTTAAACTCATTAAAAGGAGTTTTGAGCTAAAGTTTGACTAATGGGTTTTAATTGGATTTTGACATAACTTAAGCCCGTTCTCTCTGATATAAAAGGAGACTCTCTCTTTGAAAATCTAGCCTAATTTGACAAGCATTCAGCCGAACATCATCCCCCTTGTGCTTGAGAGGTTTTGGCCGAATTTTAGAGAGAAAGAGAGAGAGGAAATTTGTTTCCCGGCAGCCCTTCCTTTTTGCTTTGAGTTTTCCCTTCTTCCCTTGTTCCCACAAAGAATCCACCCTCTTGATCTCCTAAAAAATCCTAGAGAATTATCATTGATTCATCTTGTGGTTGTTTGAGTGATATTTAATCCACAGGGCCGTCCACTTCTTCGAGCATCGGAGCAAGGACGGATTTCAGGATATCATAGACACGCGTGGGAAGGAGTTTCAGTCGTGCTTGTGGACGCATCCTCGTGGCTGATTCTCGCAGATCCGAACCCGCTTTAAGTCTCTTAAAACGAGTTGGATTTGAATATAATAATCATTGTAAGATTGTCAGATATTTTAGATCACTCGTTTGCATGTTTGAATGAATTTATTAATATGTTTAGAAATTTATTGACATGCTAGATTATATTTAATGACATGGTTCTTGATTATGTTTAAACCGTTTTAACATGTTAAATTGAATTATGAATTTCCGCAATATATTGATATGTTTCATACTTAATTAGGTTAATTGTTAACTAAATTCCAACAAATGTTTGATTCAAAACCAGTCATTGCTTGGTTGTATCAAACAGGGTCATCCATGTCCGAGACGGCTACGAGAGTATCGCCAGAAGACATGTACCTGTCGGGGTTTTCAGAAACCCTCCCACTATGTCTAAGTACTACTTGACGAGGTTCTGAATTGTTAGGTGGCATTTCAGTTGGGTAAGAACAGTTCTTACAGATGAGGTAGACATAATCACCCAACGTTTCTTCAAGCACGATTTTGCGTATAGGTTTTGTATTATTCATAAAGTCCTCCTTAAGGAAGCGAGCATTAGTGCTGACAAACGAGCATTGTGTCATCCTCGAGACTATAGAATGTGAACCCTTTGGTTTCCTTTGGATATCCAACGAACACACATAATTCTGACCTACTAGCCAACTTGCTAGACTTTGGTGACAAGAATTGATTGATTTTCTCATTCAACGTAAATTGTGATTTACGCTAAGAAATTTATTTTCTAAGTAATTAAATAAATGATTGGTTATTTATTATTACATTTATTTAATGAATTGTATTATGTTATTATATTGATAATAATATAATTTGTAGATTCAAATAAGTAAAAGATGAAAATAACTATTTTCTCGTTTCGTACTTGTTTGAATAGTATGAAAAGATTTAATGAAATGTCATTAAATAAATGAGACGTTCTAAATTAATTATATGTTATTTTAGAAATAAATCAAATAAATTTGGGAGATAATATAGACTATATGGCCGGCCACTTTTGAGGTAGAAGTAAGGTGGAAAATTATTTAAATGAATTACTGGGCTTAAGTTTAATTAATTGTCCATTAATAGTTTTTTACCTAACTTAAGCCCATTCTCTATAAAATAAAAGGAAGACTTTCTCCTCTCTCTCTTAACCTAATTTCACATGCTCATTTTCCTCTCCCCAATCCCTGTTTATTCCTTCTTCACTTGTTCCCATAAAAGAGCCCACCCTCTTTATCTCCTCAAAACTTCTAAAGAACCATCATTAAAAAACTTGTGGTTGTTTGAGTGATAATTGTTCAACGGGCCGGCCGCTTTTTGGAGCAACGGAGTGAGGACGGATTTCGTGACATCCTAGACATGCGTGGGAAGGAAGTTCGGGGGCAAAAATTTGCAGATGACACTAGAAGAAAAAAGGCCTTTAGAAGCGACAAAAGTCGCTTCTAAAGGCCAAAAAGTCGTTTCTAATTCGGCTTTAGAAGCGACATTAGAAGCGACTTTGTCGCTTCTAATGTTTCGCCTCAAAAGCCGAGTCGCTTCTAAAGTCGTTTCTAATATTTTGAAGCGACGAAATTAGAAGCGACTTGTCGCTTCTAGAGTCGCTTCTTAAGGCCCTTAACACCGACCAGAAAAGTGTGCGAAGAGATGGCGGTTAACCATTAGAAGCGACTTAAGAAGCGACTAGTCGTTTCTAATTGTTACCCGCCATATTTTAGAAGCGACTTTAGAAGCGACTAGTCGCTTCTAATTGTTACCCGCCATATTTTAGAAGCGACTAGTCGCTTCTAAAACTGTAAAATCTAATTTTTAAAAATTTATTTCCGGTTTTAAATATTAATTAAATATTATTATCATTAATTAAATTTAATAATATTGAAATTTACTAATTTAAATCAGATTAAACATAAACTGAATATAATCAAAAGTCGGTAGTAATATAATCAAACGTCGACAATGTCTAAAGTCGATAATAACATAAGTTCAACTAATTAGATAACCGAAAGTCGATATGTAAACAAACGTAAACCGATGTCTAAAACGTCGAATAAATTACAATCATCATCGTCATCCTCGTCCTCGTCGTCCTCGTCTTGCGCGTCGTCCGCTGGGTCCGTGTGGAGGCTCGTCTGGTTCGGTGTCGGTGGGAGTCGCAGGTCGATCTGGTCTCTGTTCCGAACCCGAAGCTCCTACATTGCCCGAATCGCCTACACGAGGTCCGAACTGGGCCATGTAGTGGTCCAAAGTCGCCCTAAACACGGGAGTCGGAGTGAAGTCAGCAGCCATGCCAAACACAGCTTCTTGGAGAGCCGCTAGCTTCTCTTCCATATCAGAGGACGACTTCGAACTCACATTCCCTACGGAAGACGATGAGCTGTCATGGGCTTGAGCTTCTAGCATGTCGGAGCGAGGAAAGAGGCCCGATTCCCATAGCCCAATCACGCCGCGTCCCAAGGACTTCGCTCATAGCAGTCTCCTCCAAATATGGCAAGCTCAGCTCACGTCCCAACTCCCGAGCTTGTTCTTGTAGATCAGCCACCCGAGCTACTATCCGAGCCTACATACACAATACAAAGTAAAGTATTTATTAATAACAACAATTATAAGGTAAACTTAATTAATAACATATATACTTACATGATACTCTCCAGCAGCAGGCGTAGTCCACTGAACATTGGGAGTCGTGTGCATCCTCTCCCACGCACCGAGCGGTCCTAGCATCTTCTTGCCTTCTCCTACCCGCTGCATATGCATATAACACATTATAACTATAATATATAATTAGAAATTGAATGAAAATCTGCTTACGTGACTATGACGATACTCATAAAATGAGATCATGCCCTGTCGACTCTTCGTTGTCTTCTTCTTTGAATCGCCGTATTCCGTTTGGACATGTCCTACATAATAACATTGGTTAGAAAATTATTTTTAAGAATAATTGATTAATATGTTTAATCTAATTTATACCTGGAACGTTTCTGTGGTCATTCTATCAATCATCTCGGACCACTGTTGTTTCATCAGACCCTTGGGCGTTCTCTGGAGTGCCTCCTCTTTGTCTCCGCCACACTCAATCCGGTAAAACCGACTATATTTTGACTTTCCGTCTCGCAGACGCTTCTTCGCGTCGCGGATAATAATCTTCTTGATAAGACTCGAGTGGCACGTTGCTGGAATAATGTCTCCCGACTCGTCCTCGTACACAACGTCATACTCTGCGTTTATACCAGACAAAATGGCTGCTACTTGTTGCGCCGAGACGTCATTCCAGCTCAGCGTTGTCGGAGGATGTGCTCTCCTTTTTTGACTCTATCTTCATCACCTCTGCTGAGAGGCGGAAAAAATTGAAGACGGACGGGGTCGACTATAATCTTGACTTTCTTCCCTTTTCTAGCTCTTTGCGAGCTTTGACCCGTAGTTGAACCTCGTCCGAACAAAGGCGGCGGAGGCTCATCTCTGCTAGTCGACATACTGCAAAGCAGAAAAGATAAATTAGAATTTTAGTTTATGAAATACATTCAATTTACTTTATGTTAAATATAGTTAAAAAATTTACTCAATCTTGCTCATCGTCACTTAAGAAGTCAATTTGATCTATTTCAAGATCATCATCAACAATATCTCCAAGGAAACGGTCAACATCAGCGTCATGATCATCGTTGTCTATGAAGTCGTCGATAGGCTCATCTTCGATAGCATCATCAACTAGAATCGGTTCACAATTATCGTGAAGATGAGACAAACTCGCGAAATCAGTATGTTGTACGGACAATGGAACTACAGCCGACGATGAAACATCAATGTCAGGCAAATCCCATACGAATCGATGATTACAATCTTCGACGACATTCCATTCCCCTTTTTCAGGATTTCGAGGATCGGGCAAGTAAAACACTTGTTTGGCTTGAGTAGCGAGTATAAAAGGCTCGTCTGGAAACCATTCTTTCGCCACATATGCACTCGTTGTTTCACATACATTATCTTTGCGAATGCATCTACGTGAATCATGCTTGTCACCATACCAACGACACCAAAATAGTACCACTCTGCAATCATGTCGATAGTTCAGCACGACAACATCGTCCATCCTTCCGTAGAACGTGTAGCTGTCCACAGGTACACAAACACCACTATTTTGAGTAGTACGCATTGAATCGCGACGAGAAGTGATAAATTTGACGCCGTTCACCACACAACTCGGATAAATGTGAACATTCAGCAAAGGTCCGACCGACAATGCATACAACTCGTCAGACACATCGACTCCGCCAATTTTTTGGTCGTACACTTTTTTGGCGTGATGATACCATCGAGTGTAATACGGAGTAAATCCTTTGTGCATGAGATGTGCTCGAACAACTCCTATGTGTTGTCTTAACGCATTATTGCAACTACGACAAGGACATTTTACTTTGTGCTCGCTGTTCATTTGGAATCGCGCAACTCGAATAAAGTCGTTCACGCCCATTTCAAATTCAAGCCCACAACAATTATTTTCAATAATCCAATTTCGACTTGGGTTTGACATGACGCTGATTGTTGAGAATTAGGACAACGAAAGTTAGGAAATTTGTGACATTGTGATGATCATTTAGAAGAAGGATAAAGATTTGATCTAAGAAAGTTTAGAGATTCAGATAATTTATAGATCTTAGGATTGTTTAGTTCACTTAATTATTTAAAAATTTACAGAAATTTGGGCAGAATTTTCCCTAAAATATGAACAAACCAAAAATCTGCAATTCACAAAATATATATATATATATATATATTATATATATATATATATATATACCAGCCAAAATTATCCTAAACATTTAATAACTTTCAAATAACATGTTCTAGTTAAAAAACTTAGTTCATCTAACAAATTACTAATTACATTCCATATTTAAATTAACAAATTAAGAAACTACTTATCACATTCAAATTAATATAACTAAACAAATTACATATCTATATCTAACAAATTAAGTAAATTATTATCACATTCAAATTACTAATATCTTACATTCATTAAAAATTATTTATTTAACAAATTCACTAATTTAACAAATTAATTATTCAATTACATACTTAAATGAGAAAATTAAATACATAACAAAATTAATAATAAATCAAAATATAACTACAATAATTTTTAAAACAAACATATACCTTAAGAAGCAACGATGCGAGTTGAGGAGTTAGGTTGCGACGAGGCGAGTGTGCAGCGACAAACAAGCGGTGACGAGGCTGCGACGACAATAATAAATTAAAAATAACAAAATAATTATAAAACAATATTAGACTAAACTATAACAATATTAGACTAAATTATAAAACTAAACATACCTCGGCGAAGGAGGAGGAGGGTCGAAACTCGGCGGTGGAGGCGCAGGGGTGGAGCACGGCGGAGGCCCAGTGGCGGAGCTCGGCGGAGGAGGGGCGGAGAGCGAGAGGGAGAGCGGCGGAGGGAGAGTGGAGGAGGGCGCGGAGGCGGTAGCCAGGGGAGGAGGGCAAGGACGCGGCGGCCGGGGATGGAGGGCAGGGACGCGGCGGATGGGGGAGGAGGGCGGGGAAAGGCAGGGAGGGGAGGAGAAGAGGAGAAGGGGATGAGATCGCCAATTCGGTGATACAGTTACATATTCAAGTATAAGCTAATTAACTATGTAAATTAATGTGTTGATTTTATGGTTAATTGTGACGAAATTTATACTTAATTTACATGCCCTGTTAGTAAATCAACCGTTTATTAACAAGAAAGATTACCTATGCTGCAAGATAGATTGGAAATAAACAATGTAAATTGGAATAAACAATGTAAATTGAACTAACAATGTAAATCGATATCCAATTAACAGAATGGTTCAGTCATTCTTGAGGCTCTTCTTCTTCAATAAATTCATGGTCACGAGCTTGAGAGCATTTATGTCCAAATAATTCTACTGCAAGAGGAACAACTTGTTTAACAAATCAGAATGACAAATCAACACAAATCAGGGAAAAATGAAACAAACCAGATTTTCGTAAAGATGATGACTCGCCATCCATCAATTCCATGATCGATGTAAATTGATAATCAATTTACGAATATAATGAAGTTGAACAAATGTTGCAGAGTTTAATAGAATAATATTGGAAGAAAATCAATATTAATGTTTTATGATTGCGTAATGATTTAGTTAGATACTAGGGTATCAAGTACTAAGTAAACAGATATCATTTAAAAAGGAAATAAATATTTGTTAATAAACATTCATAACCCACGTACGTGATAAAAGCTTTAATTCACGTATTCATTGCCTAAAATATTAGATCCAAATAACTATAGCAACTGCACATTTATATTACGCACGAAATGTTTAAAATTTTGAACCTATTTCAAATAAAAATAAAATTTATTTCAGGTAATAATTCAAATTTTAAATCGACATAAACTCAAAAATTCAAATTTCAAATAATATTGGACGTCATAATATAAGAATCTAAACGTAAATGTATGATGTTTAAAAAACCACATCAACATTAGAGCCATTTACATTAATTTTACATAACGTTGGACAAATTTAAATTATGTTTGCACGCTAGGGCCGATTGTCCGATTTTTTGAATTTTTTTTATAATTTCCGCATTATTTTCGTTACAATTTTCATCAACCACCGCAATTCTCATTTTTTCTATCCATCGACGCGTTATCACGCGTTATCGACCACCGCAATTTCAACCCTTACTTATTATTCATTGTTCAATATTACATGAGTGATAGATCGGCTGTGAACTCGGATATTTACGAAATACTTTTAGTTTGGCCGTACTCGCATGATAGTAAAAAAACCGATTGTGAGTAATTGTTTTAAAAGGGTTCGGTAAATGGTAAGGATTTATTGAAAACCGGTGAAACGTGTAATTACGTGGGGAATTAATCATGTGGAGATTTAAGGTTTTCGGATCGCATGATTGTGTCCTTCATGTATAATATATATATATATATATGTAGATGTAAAAAGGAAGTATATGTTATGCAAAACTTAAGAGATTGTCATGATATTATCATTTCCTCATCATAATAGACATTATATCTAAAAACGTCCAGGCATAACCTCTCCGACAAAAGAACTCAAAGCTCTTCTAAAAACTGATGACATGACATCCATCAAGTATATGCTTGGATTTTGTATAAATTATCATGTGTAACAAAAAATCGTACTAAATTAGTACATGTTTTTTCTTCAAATTATACATCCTACAAAAGCACCAATAATAATCAGTATAATAAAATCATATCGTACACGTAAACTTTGATGTATAATTGTATACGTAGGTTGTATAAATAGTCAAACATGGCTACAAATTTTGCACTCTTTTGTTCTAACAACTTTAAAAAAATGAAAATTGATAGAACTCTATTTATTTATGTTTTACCCATTTTATTCAAGGTCAACGCAGCCAATTTCAATCTAGTACTACAAAAATACTACTAGATAATCCTGATCACGTAAAAGATACCTGACCAATATATTTTGAAACAGAGAATAACTTTGAAGTAAAGATTAATGATTTAATGGAAGAGGTGGGAGCGGTCATCAAAATGGGATAAAGTACACATATAAAAAAGTTATAGATTTCTAAATTCAACTTCCAGATCTATCTGCATTTTAAATAGCTTTTACATGACCAAATAAAAATATAATAATTAAACTCTTCAAAATAAAGCATAATAAATTACGGAATCGCGATTATAAGCATACCCTAAAAATATTCTACCGACGTGTTTGTCATGGTGATAACTATAAGATTAATTAAGACTTGCAATAGTTAATATATCGTAATTGGGCTATATATGTATGCCAGGTCTTAGTTTTGAATTACATTTCATGAGTACAAATGTTATTATAGATTACTGTTATTTTAAAATGTTAACTCAATTAATAATTTACGGAAGTCTTATAACTAACTAGCATATATATATATATATATATAAACATATTTAACTGTTAATTATGAATATACATTTACGATTACTGAAATACGATCATCCGAACAAACAATTATAATCAATGAAAAATTAAAATTGTAATTAACTGACTATAAATTCGACAAAATATTCATAGGACTTATATCCAGAGATGAAAAAAATATATATGAATTAATATTTTATTTGGTAGAATAGATTAGTAATAAATTCCGGATTTGCTAGTTGAGAACTAACGACTATCTAATAAATTATTTTTTCAATGACTAGTTTTTTGTATATCTTAACTATTATAAAACTTTGTCCATAATTACTTGTATACTATGAACAAGCAAAAATACCAGCGTCTTGTTGCGGATTAAGCATGTATCTTATTTATATTAAAGTGTTCATAAATAATAACATAACAAACCAAAAAAAGACATATAAAAATAAAAATGAAAAAATAAAAACAGAAAATTAAAGGACAATGAAAGCGGTGTGTTGAATAGTAGGCAAAAAGAGTGTTTTTTTCTCAAATTAATCTTTTTATGTGTCCCATATTAAATGAATTAAATATATATTGTTATGGATTTCAGATAATCATTTAATTATTGTTCATCGAAATGAATACGGCTACTTCGAGTATTGAAATATAATAACGCAGTTTGTAATTTAAAAAAATTATGTGATTAAATAAATAATTTTATACTTAATAGTAAATTGTGTCTGGATGAACACTTAATAGGCATTAAACGTGCTAGGCACGTAGTGTATCCTTTTTATTTCTTTACAGAAGAAGCTAGGAATGTTATTTGCTCCTAGCCGTGGAAAAATCTCGTCAATAAATATTGTGACACATTTATACAAGCAGATTTTCTTAAGTTTTACCTATTTCACTCATGTTAGACAAACTCTTCGATGTCGTACGATGAATCATGTCAGTGATTGGAGTTGTTATCTTTTGCATACGAGTAATAAACCGCCACACCACGTGTTTCCACATCCAAACCAACAACCTCCTCATTTATTTTTTATTTTTTTATACATATTTTTTGTAATTTATTGCATGTAAATATATGATAGTAATTAGTGTGACGTGTAATTTTACAGGATGTTTGTTGAGTCAGGCAAGAGGCTTAGAATCATGAAGAAATCAGATGCCCTTGGGATTGGACTAGAGCCCAAGAACTTTCTCCTCAAAGGAAATAGTTTAAGAAATGAGATCAAATAAGTTTTCGAAATATAATTATGAAGATATGATGGAGCCAATGATCTAATCGATCGGCTCTATTACTTTTTATTATTATTATTATTTTAACTTCAATTATATATTCATTCTGCCTGGAGAGAGACTTAATTTGTTAATTATTATGATTATATATTAATATGTTAAATAGATGTTTTATATAGGCCTAAAACTTAGATATAGGGGAAGACAACTTTTGCGCTATTCCCTAATTATAATTTTGAATGCTTCTATGTTTGTTTTATGACTATTCAATTATTGTTTTCATCTATATGATATGTGGTTGTGTTATACTGCTTTATTAAAGTCCAATTCTCCTCAAATATTTGATGCTCAATATTTTTTTGCAACGAACATATAATAATAAAAATATACGTATAATTATGGACAGGTTTTCATTTATATTATACTTTACCATTTAGATTCTTTAAATACATTATATATAGTAACTACTACGGAATGTGGTTGAAAATTGCGGTGCTTTGCATGATTTAGTAGTTTCTCTCTCTTAGAATCCGAAAAGATATGTATCAGTTAATGATGTGCGATTTTTTAGGATTTAATTTACGTTAAAAATTAATTTTTAATTAATAATTCATTGGGCGGGAGCTCAAATTTGAGACAAATTGAGTACAAATCTTTTGTAAATTAAAGTAATGGACATTTATAATAATTTTATAATTGTACAAAACCAAATTACGATATACAATAACCTTCAACGTTCATTGATGTCTTTATTACTTTTTTTTACCGAAATAATTGCCTTTAGGCAGTTGTCCAACTAAGTTTTCATTTGCTTGCTTCATTTATTTATTTAACATAAGTCAGTAAATCATTATAACCATTTTAAGACTAACTAAAAAAAAACTGTGATAGGTTCTTTCCATTTTTTTTATTCATCTTTAGGAAAACAGTGTGGTATATGGTCAGCTTTGTCCGGTAATATGTTTTGATTATTTAATTAACGAATTATATTTTTAAGGGAATATGAAAATGATCTTAAAATTTTCGCCAAGTATAAACCGTTCTGCTTAATTTAACGGAATGAATGCAGACACTACACTGTTTTTGTGAACTTAGAAAGTTTTGCAATATAAGAATTTTGAAGACATAAAATACTACACGCGTACCCTTTCATAAATCGAATTATAAGTTTGTGTATGGACTCGTCGAAGACTCCAGAGACTTGGGATAAGCAGTGGTGCACAAGTTAAAATCTTGTCTCTCTTCTCACCCAATATGTTATATATGTACATAAATACATTATACGTCTTATTTGCTGATGAGGTTTTACCCTGAAGACTTATTCTTGCGTGTAGTTTCCATTTATATTTATGTAAATAGAACATTAATAAAGATATATAAATACAATCTGCCAGATGTTGAGGAAGAATCGTCACACTTAATGTTAGCCATACACTCGTCATTATTGATAGTCATACAATAAAACATTAGAAAGAAAAGATACAACAGCACTCACATGTTTTGCTCTCCTTCAAGAAACAAAACCTTTACCCAGCCTTTACATGGCTGAACACAGGTTGAACACTCTAACCTTAATATGAATTTTCGGCGCATGAAGTGTTACCCTAAAAATGAAGAAGACATTCCTTTTTATAAGAGACAAAACATTAGGAATGTTCTCAGATCTAGAATGGGAACAACTGGCCCAATGGAAGACAACTGAGTTCTATTGAATAAATGATATACAGTACAAAAGCTGTCAGGCGGACATGGCACTGTATCCCGATACAGATGTCTTCTGAACATGTGAGAAACATCTTGGACAACATGAGTTAGCGTTAATGAAAATAGCCCATAAACTTGTAATAACAATTATTATTAGCGTCTAAATATATATTTATATATTGTTATATTATTTTATTAAAGGTGAAAACACACTGACACTGTTTCTATAATGTTACAAGATAAGTTTTTAATATTCACAAATCTCAACAAAAAAGTAAAAACACGCACAACGTTGGTAACCCAGTTGGGTAACTGTCTGCATCTTGTGAATATCTTGTCCCAGTGAAGACTATACTATTAAGTCGGAGTAGCAAAGATACAAAGATTTTACAAGCAAATTTACAATTTCTAAACCTAACACTTTTTCTTCGAATTGTCACTCGACCTGAGGCTCCCCTTAGGTGTGAGTCTCACTCACTTTTCACTTTAACACCCAGGGTGTTATACTTTAAGTCTGTAATAAAGAAGCAACATAATAAATTCACTTACATAATAACTTTTCTTCGACAATTTAAACTTTACAATGAGCGCTTAGAGAGAGAGAGAGACTTCTTAACTTGGTGTTTTCGGCGCAAGAAACACAATGTGCATTGAACCCTAGTAAAGTGCAACGCAGGGTTTAAATACTCCTCAAGAGATAAAGAAAGGCTTTTACCCGGAGGATACAGGGGCAAAAGCGGAGCGCCGAACAAACAGTGAAGTAGGTATTTTGGGTTAGACCGAGACAGACAAAGTACAGGAAGATCCCAATAACACTCGTCTCAAACATCTTGAAGAACACTCTTTGATGTGACGAAGCAAGCAAGCCAATACACACTAACAAAAGGTATAATTATTTTTTGTTATTCTATTTGTTTTAAGGTTATATACCCAGTATCATTTTATTATCAAGCCATAATTTTTTTTTTTTTCTGGAATCCCTAAATCTACAATTATATACCTCCAAGGAATGGTTACATCCTACATTTTATTGCTCAACAACGTAGTTATTGAGTAATTATCATACCTGCGTCAGTGTCATTAACTTCACGAGTTCACGTGTTATGAAATAGTTGAAATTGTGGTTCTTTAGATTCATACAAATTTGACCGAATATTGCTCTTTTTACAGCGCGTGTTCATAGTGTTGGCTTTGACATCGTATTAAAACTTAATAATGAGAATGATGAATTAATTCATAATTTAAGCCTTATCATAAGTACGATAATTAATGCTAATACTCTCATTTCTGTGATATCATATTTTTTCAATTGAGATTTTATTTTTATCTAGTTTATTTTTTCAATATTTAAATTAATTTTTGGAACACCTTTAATAAAAGAGGGACAATATTCATTTTTTAAAGAACTTAGTTCACCTCTCTTATTTGGTTGAGGCTATTTGTTTTTTTGTTAAGCTAATACTTTTCATAATGAAAAAAGCTCCACTACATCAAATTTTGCTAATAACTACAATTATTGTACAAATAATGATACCACTTGCCAATGAAAATACTTATGATATATGAGAGAGGAAGAGAAGTATACTACGAATATTACCGAACCGTATATATAATCTGAAAGAGATCATTATGTTTTACCTTATTCAGGTCTTGAATCCAAAATAAGATGATAATTAACAGATCAAGCCCTGATAAAGGCTATGTTTGGCATATCGTTTTTGAAAAGTGATTTTAGATTTGTTTTTCGTAAAACTTGTCGTTTGGTAAATTTCATTGCAATTTGAAGCGATTTTATATTACATAAATATGATATTCTTCAATTTAAATTTCTTGACTGAATTGTGTATATAATCATCATTTTTTTTGATAATATAGTGATATAAAAACTTAAATATTTTTCACTGCTAATCATCAGGTCGTAATGCCCTTAAAGATCAATACAAGAAAGTTTTTATACAACGAGAATGAGAGGCTAACAAAATAACAGACTGAGCATAATCAACGTGAGATACAAATGAGCCACTGCCACATGTACATTAGGCTACTTTACCCTATTACATCCTCTAATATGAATACTCTCTTTACCATATATACATATATAAAAAAAATTAACATGTGGATTAGGTTAGTTTACTCTATTACAAGGCTGTACTTTTTTGTTTTTTAAAGTACAAAAACAAAATGTTGCTCTGCTAAATTAACATGTGGATAATATACATCTGATTATAGCTATATAAATATAAATTAACAACGTAAAAAAATCAAATATCAATTTTTAATGGAGTTATTTATATATTTTATTGCATGTAAATATATAGTTAAGACTCTAAAACTAGAGAGAAATATATTAATAATTTAACGGCGAAAAATGACAAATAAGTAGGCCATATCGAACTATCTCTAACACATATCATGGTAAATATATAAGAATATCAAACTCCAAAAAAATCACATATATTATTCCTATATGTATATAAATATAGTGAGCACATGGTCGGTGATCCTATACACAGTACACAAAGAGTGAATAATATCTATTACCGCAAATAAAATACAGAAAAAAGTTCCTCGGATTTTTTCTCATTTTGGTAAAACAAACTCCACACCGTGCGCAGCCTTTGTATATTAATAATTGTATACGATAATATATGATTGTTTTATTTATTTTACTAGTTTTTTTTTTTTTTTTGAAGGCTATTTTACTAGTTTTATAAACGCGACGCGCGAATAATTTAAATAATATAAATGATCAAAAATAAAAATATTACATAAATTAAATAAATGTTCTTAATAAGTACGAAAATAATAAGAAAGACGAACTTGTCTTAAATGCTTCAGAATACAAAAAGACGTATAAGAATAATTTTTGCATAAACATTTTTGACATAAATATATTTGTTCTTGATTTAATCTAATAAATTTAATTATAATTGATAGAAAATGCAAATATTAAATATTATTATCTTGTGTATAAAGTTAAGTCAATATCATTTTAAAGATTTTGATTTTTTTTATAAATATGTTTGGTATAAATGATTATATGTTTGGCATGGAACAACTTTTGGCTGTTCTATTTATATTTTTTGTTGTTCTATATGAATTGTGGTTGTTCTAAGCATTCGAATGATTAAAATGATTTTTTATTTATTTAAACTACAATTTAAAAACGCCTTTGAAATAAAATATACTACAAAATAAGAAATGATCTGGAACAACTATTAGTTGTTCTATTTATATTTTTGGTTGTTCTATGTAAGCTGTGGTTGTTCCGAACATTCTAACAAATGTATGAAACAACTTTTGGTAGCTATATTGATATTTTTGGTTGTTCTATATAAATTGTGGTTGTTCTGAACATTCGAATGATTAAAATGATTTTTTATTTAAACTATGATTTAAACAATGCATTTGAAATAAAATATACTCCAAAATAATAAATGAATGGAACAACAGTTGGAAGTTTGAAACAAAAACACACCAGAAAACTAAACAGAAACACAATAGTCTAGAAGTTCGAAACAAGGAGTTACAAAAGTCAACAACTCCAGAACGACTCCTCATTTTTGCCTCAACAAAGGCAAATTGTAAGAGGAAGAGGGGAGGGAAACAGAAACAACCAAAGTACATATATTACAAACCAACAAAAGGAACCTAAAATAGGACAAGGGCGGAGTCGGAGAAGAGGTGGAAGCTGAAGCAGAAACCACGGCACGAAGGAGACTGGTCAATTCTCGACGACGCAGAGTAGCGATAGCGATAATTTCGTCAAGAAACTTAAGCTCATCCTGTCTCAGGGAGAGTAGAGATACCACATGAGTAGAGCTGCCAGAGAACACTGAGTGTGGGAAGCAATTCGGAGGAGGAGGAGCCATATCCAAAACATGAAGAGCTTGGAACAGCTTATAGCTGAAATAGATCTTTCCCGGGGAATTGTTGCACTCAACCTGTTCTAATTCAGTGAGGATATCAGGGGCCTGAGAGAAGGGGATTCTACAAATAATATAGGGAAAACCGATTGGAAGCTTGATAGCTAAAGACCCAGCATGGCGAAACACTTGCTCAAAGAAGAAGACTACATCATCGATAGGAGACATAGTTCCAACCCGATAAATGAAATCAGTGATAGACAAAGACAGTCCTATGTGATGAGTAGTGTGGCACCAGTTCTTAATCCCAATCTTGTGAAGCACAAAGTACTTTGAACTGAGTTTCAACGCCGGGTAAGGACCACGGTCAGGCCAACCCTTGATATTACGACCACTTGAGAGCTCTTTCACCAAGTTAACCTTGGAAGGAAGTGGAGTATGAGAAACAGACTGAGGGAGATCAAGCAAAGATGCGATGTCCTTTGGAGAGAACGAGAAACACTTGCCGCTGACATGAACCTTTTAAAAGTTTGGAGAGCCCGGGTCATCAATGTCAGCAGGAAGATTGGCAATAAAATTTCTCACCAAACGAGAGTCATAAAGACCAACAACAGTAATTGTTGGAATAGGTTTAGGGAAAAGTGCATGAACATGTATCAATTAAAAACATTATTTAAAGTGCATGAATACTAACCTTTCTTGTACCTTGATTTAGAGGGATCTTGAGAAAGGTTGATCTTCTCTTCTTGCTCGATTCCTTCAAACCTAAACGTTAACTCGAGAAACCTAAGGTTTCTATTACATGAGTCTTTAGAAGTTTAGAAGTTTTTGCGTGTGGGCAAAATTAATCACAATAACTCAAGAAAAAATTTATGAGATAAAGAGCTAAATAAGTCTAAGTCTAATGAGTACTTAGGTGACAGAATAAAAAAAGGGATGTTAGAGAGAGAGAGAGGGTCGGCCAAAAGAGAGAGCACAAGAGCAAGAAAACTTATTTTCACATCTCTATGTGAGACTCTATTTATAGGAGAAGGAAAATCAAGAAATTATAATAACCCTTTTCAATTGGGTAATAACTCTTTAGAAAATAATTTATATTTTCATCATATGAAAATATTCAAAATCTTATTTTGACATTCACATCATTTTATGTCATTGTGGACAAAAATACCCTTTAGACATTTTCCGATAAAAGTCTAGTTCAACACTTGAACTTATTTTGACTTAACTTCTTGTTTAACAATCCTACTCTAATGACCTGCAATAATGACGCCTCGAGTATGCCATAATCTGGGGGCTATGGTCCGACAAAAGAGGAGAAAGACAAACGCTCTTCCCGCAGGCTCATTGACGAGTAGCTGAATGAGACAATCAACTTCAAATTCAGCATACTCGTCAACAATTGGAAGACGTGCAAAGCTCCGAATGACGTCTATAAACTTGGTTTGTGCGTATTCATTCTCGGTTATTTGTTCGGACAACCGGGGAACAAAACAATAAATCAGAAATGGCAACCAATCTTCTAGCGAGTCAAAGATCGCCCTTCTTCTACAGCCTAACATAGGGGAACATGAGCTGGGGTGAGACATTTCTATCGGTCTCGGTGGATTTGAAGCGTTACCGCGTGGGCCTCGAAGACAAGCTGAAGAAGAAGGGAAAACTACACGCTGACTGGTAATCTTCATGCCTTTCAGTATTTGGCATATGAGGCTATCCCGGAGCTTGGGCACGCCTTTGAAAACGGCGTCAGAAATCGAATGCCGAAAATGCATTCATAGTCAAGAACCATCGTTGTTCTTAGCACCGACGTAGAGAAGATCCTGAAAAAGAAATCGGTAAATTTTATCGTTATTTTATTTTATTAATGTTCTTTAAAGTTACGATTAAATATTAATAATGGTATTATGTTTGCAGTTAGGTGTACTTCAAATGTTGCGACCGCGGTCGGGAGAAAAGGGTTTCTTTCAGACCCTTGAAGAGCAGACGCAGAAATGTCTATATCTGATAGACATTGAAGGATATGATGCGGCATAGCCGAAGAACATTGACGAAGAATTTAACATTGTCGGTTCTGCCGCAAAAGAAAGAGACGTACTCGGCCACGATGAGGACGAGGACCATGATGAGGAGTACATCTTTGATACTCCTCGGTGAACACGTCTGACGAAAATATTTCAAACTCGTCCCCGTCCTACCTCTCCTCCTCTTCAAGCTTCGCCTCGTCCTCATGTTGGAATTTATTTAACAATTTAAACAATATTAATTATAATACACATCCTATGTGGCGGAAAATTATAATTAGATCTAATATATTAAAACTTATTTTAATATATTTAACAACCTAAGCATTAAAATTTATCAAGTGATCATAAACAATTTACAATACACATGCTCAAACTAATAAATGTAACAAACAACTTATATAACATTTATATAAATTAGAGTTAATTATTTAATTGAGAAATTACTCACATTAAAGGTTGTAAACAACCTCGACGTTGCTAGCTATCTTCGGAATGCCACGTCACGTCCAAAACGCAGAAAAACCGCTCGCCGAAAAGCAGGAAAACGCCTTCGCCAGAATGGAGGTGCTCGCCGGACTGGGCGCTGGCTGGAGGGCTCGCCGGAATGGACCTGGTTGCCTGACTGGACGCTAGACGCCGGAATGGAGATCTTGGGACGCATCGCCAGATTCGCCTCGCTGATTGTCCTCGCCGGACAGGAGCCTCGCTGGGATCCTTCGCCGGATTGGACGCTGGAAGCCTCGCCTGACTGGATGCGGGAGTTCGCTAGACTGGAGCGCCTCGCCAGATTGGAGCGCCTCGCCGGATTGGACTCGCCTGATAGGAGTCCCTTCGCCGGATTGAAGCGCCTCGCCGGATTGGAGCGTCTCACCGGATTGGACTCGCCTAACAGGAGCCCCTTCGCCGGACTAGAGCTCCACTCGCCGGATTGAAGCGCTGGAGGCAGGGAAGTCGCCGGAATGCACGCAGGACGTCCTAGGTGTTGGAATTTATTTAACAATTAAACAACATTAATTATACACATCCTATGTGGCGGAAAATTATAATTAGATCTAATATATTAAAACTAATTTTAATATATTTAACAACCTAAGGCATTAAAATTTATTAAGTAATTATAAACAATTTATAATTCACAAGCTCAATCAAATAATAATAAATTATATAACATTTATATAATTATTTAATTGAGAAAGATTTACGTAAATAGTTGTAAACAACTATGACGTTGCTAGCTAACTCCGGAATGCCACGTCACGCCCAAATCCCGAGAAAAAGCTCGTCGGAATGCTCAGCAGTGTCCTCGCCGGAATGGAAGCTGTCACCGGATTGCACAGCCCCTGGAAGCCTCGCCGGACTGGGATTTCTCGCCTGACAGGGAGCCTGCCGGAATGGGTGACCTCGCCGGACTAGGAGCCTCGTCGGACTGGAGTCTGTCGCCGCACAGGAACCTGCCTGACAGGGACCTCGCCGGATTGGAAGCCTCGCCGGACTGGGACTTCTCGCCGGACTGGAGATCACTGGGGCCCCTCGCCTGATGACCTCGCCGGATTGCCCTCGTCGGAATGCCCTCGCCGGAATGCCCTCGCCGGATTGGATCTCCTCGCCTGACAGACAAACTCGCCGGATTGGATCTGCCTCGCCGGATTGCCTCTGTCTCGCCGGATTGGATCCGCCTGACTGGTAGCCCTCGTCGGATTGGATCTGGGTCGCCGGAATGGGCTCCTGGAGGCTGGGAGGTCGCCGGAATGCACAGAAAACGACCTAGGGTGTTTTGTGATGGCTAAAACCTTTTTAAAACAATTTTAAAAATTCCAAAACAGTTTTCTAAATTATTCAAACACCACAAGTGATGAATCAACAATATTACACAAGGAAAATATTGAGATCAAGAGTGTGGGCTCTTAAGAACAATTAGGAATCAAAGATAAAAAAAAAAGGAAAACAATTTTCTCTCTTTTGTTTAGGGTTTTGGCCGAGAATTGCACAAGGGGGAAGGGAGAGAGAGTTGCCGAAAATCTCTTAGGGTTAGCCTTCTGTGATTAGGGTTTCTTAGCTTATTTATACAAGTTATAAATGGGCTTAAGCTGGGTCAAACCCATGACCCTATTCACTTAAGGAATCCGGCCAAAACACTTTCTCCTTACTCGTCCATGTCTTTGATTTTTGTTTCTAAATTTATTTGATTTAATTTCTAAAATTAATTTAGAACTCTCATTATTATTTAATGACACTTCATTAAATATATTTCGTAGTTATCGAATAAGTACGAATTGAGAAACAATTTGTTTTCTTCTTTTAACATATTTAATCACTCGAGAATGTCATCATCAATATGATGTTATCTTGTGACTTAATAAACAAAATAAATAACTAGTTATTTATCGTGTTTCAAGAAAACAACTTTCCCAATATAAATCACTATTTATATTTAATGAGTAAATCAACTTTTCAAGTTCTTTTAATCTCTTCCAAGTGTCTATCATTGAGACCTCATGGACCCACATGAACGACGCTTTAGAATAAAGTACGGACACAAAAGTTCACAAACTTTTTCCGACTTTTAATTCTTAATATTGATCGATTCCACTAAAGGACCAATATTGATAATCTCTCTGTTCATGTGCGTATCTTTTATGTTTGATATGAAGAAACAATTTCTCATACGATCCACGGAGTATATTACGATGTTACCCTTCATGTGTATCAGTAACTGAGAGGAATGTAAAAATTACTGTTTTACCCCTCGAGTCATTATTTCACTAACTTATTTGTTATTTGTGAATGAGAAAAACATAGAGTGAGATGTCTGTACATGTCACATGTTTTAATCAAAGAATGAACTCATTCAATGAATACCTGGCCAGGTTTATTCATTCACACTCTCATAACAAAGCATAGTGTGATACTAATGCATTTGCATTGTTGTTACATGAATTCCATATCTGTGAATCATGTAATCCAACATCGCATCCTTGTGACACCAACAGTCGGGTCAGATGCAACTAAAATTTAGTCATTGCCCATTGACAAATCAAATGTCACAAAGTGCAATGTCAATTACATATTCACTTCAGGATTAAGGTAAGTATCATAATACTCTTTTAGTTGTGAACTTGAAGTTTCGAGTGTGTAAACAGTTTTGTCTCGAGCTTCTAAGTGTCACTGGTCTTGTTCAGTATCTTCTATAAAATACTCGGTATGAATCATAGAGTCACAACTCTCTATATCACAAGATGAGATATCATGATTCATGCTAACAATCAATAATAAGATACGATTGCTCTATCGATCTTTAGATTGCGAACAAATGGTTTCAAACTTGTCACAAGGGGTTATCTTGTCAAGTCTGTACTTAACACCCTTTTCGTTGATGACAGTTTCAGAGCATAGCTTAAACATAACTAAACACAGTCTTATAAAGAATGAACATTTATTAATATCAATGTTTCAACAAAATATGAATACATAAAGTATCTTAATGTCTAATATCTCCTTTGTGGGCACCAATCCCAACACTAGGGACGTTTTTGGCTGGCTGAAAGCTTTTAAAACAGTTCTAAAAACTTTAAATAATTCACAAAATTATTCGAAACACCACAAGTAATGAATCAACAATAATACACAAGGAAATTATTGAGATATAGAGTGTGGGCTCTCAAGAACAATTAGAAATCAAATGATGAAGATTAGAAAACAATTTTCTCTTGATCTTTGTTGGGAATTTCAGCCGAGTATCTCAAGGGAGAGAGAGAGAGATAGGTTGCCGAAAATTGACTAGGGTTAGGGTTAAGTGATTAGGGTTTGTTTAGCCTTATTTATACAGTTATAAATGGGCTTAAGCTGGGTCAAACCCATGACCCTATTCACTTAAGGAATCCGGCCAAAACACTTTCTCCTTACTCGTCCATGTCTTTGATTTTTGTTTCTAAATTTATTTGATTTAATTTCTAAAATTAATTTAGAACTCTCATTATTATTTAATGACACATCATTAAATATATTTCATAGTTATCGAATAAGTACGAAATGAGAAATAATTTATTTTCTTCTTCTAACATATTTAATCACTCGAGAATGTCATCATCAATATGATAACATTTTGTGATTCAATGAACAAAATAAATAACTAGTTATTTATTGAGTTTTAAGAAAATAACTTTCTCGGTATAAATCACAATTTATACTTAATGAGTAAATCAACTTTTACAGATATTTTATCTCTTCCAAGTGTCTATCATTGAGACCTCATAGACCTACATGAACGAAGCTTTAGAATAAAGATCGGACACAAAAGTTCACAAACATTTTCTGTCTTTAAATTCTTAATATTGGTCGATTTCACTAAAAGACCAATATTGACAATCTCTCTATTCATGTGCGTATCTTTTATGTTTGATGTGATGAAACACTTTCTCACACGATCCACAGAGTATATTACGATATTACCCTTCATGTGTATAAGTAACTAAGAGGAATGCAATATTACTGTTTTACCTCTTGAATTATTGTTTCACTAACTCCTTTGTTATTTGTGAATGAGAAAAACATAAAGTGAGATGTCTTTACATGTCACATGTTTTAATCAAAGAATTAACTCATTCAATGAATACCTGGCCAGGTTTATTCATTCACACTCTCATAACAAAGAATAGTGTGATACTAATGCATTTGGATTGTTATTACATGAATTCCATATCTGTGAATCATGTAACCCAACATCACATCCTTGTGACACCAACAGTCGGGTCAGATGCAACTAAAACTTAGTCATTGCCCGTTGACGAATCAAATGTCACAAAGTGCAATGTCAATTACATATTCACTTCGGATTAAGGTAAGTATCATAATACTCCTTCAGTTTTGAACTTGAAGTCTCGAGGGTGTAAACAGTTTTGTCTCGAGTTTCTAAGTGTCACAGGTCTTGTTCTGTATCTTCTATAAGATACCAAGTATGAATCATAGACTCACAACTCTCTATATCACAAGATGAGATGTCATGATTCATCCTAACAATCATTACTAAGACTCGACTGCTCTATCGATCTTTAGACTGCGAAAAAATGTTTCAAACTTGTTATAAGGGGTTATCTTGTCAAGTCTGTAGTTAACACCCTTTTCGTTGATGATAGTTTCAAAGCATAGCTTAAACATAACTAAACACAATCTTCAAAAGAATGAACATTTATTAATATCAATGTTTCAGCAAAAATATAAATACATAAAGTATTTCAATGTCTAATATCTCCGTTGTGGGCACCAATCCCAACACCTCAAGCTCATATCTCCGAGCCAAGCGATGATGAACCTATAGTCATTACTGTAGGCATGTGGGAAGATTTTCGTCGTGGAATTGGGTACATACTCCAGAACATCGCAAAATTAGGGCGCGACATGAAAGCACTTAACAGGCGATCTGAGCGCGTTCACGATCAAATTGAGCGTACACGCCTTGATCGTGTAATAACGTCGTTTATTTCGTTTCAAAGTTTATTACACATTCTTAACTAACACCTTTTACATATCGCCAATGGGAGCGTCTGTACCACGTATTCCGTGACGTAACTGGTATGCCTGGTGGACCTATCCCTACCATGCAAGCGCGTGGTTCGGATATTCAGAAGCAAAATGGCAAGGGCAAGGGCAAGGGTAAGGTCTATGTTGATCCCCCTCCTCCCAATCAAGCCTCAATGCCCAAACCAGATAATAGGGCTCCATCATCGTTTACGCATGTGAAAAATCGCAGCCCATCACCGATGATCCTAGATAAGCAAGCCGGCTTATTCAAAAGGCCTAAGAAGCGACATGATGAGAAGATGAAGGCTCCTGCAGAGGAGAGACCGTTGAAGCGTCAGAGGGGCGAGCCACTAAAATATCCAACTCAGGCACCCCCCTGCGGTCGAAGAAGTGGGATGACTTCACCGATCCGACGATGCCGAAGTACACTCGATCATCATCTTCTTTCAATGCGCTGAAGGAGCCCAAAAAAGAAACTACGAAGAGTTTATGATGTGGGTCAGGACGGGAAAGTATTTAGGTCGTTACATGGATAACCGTCGATTACCAACGTTAATCCTATCGCCGAAGTTCTTCTCCTCGATCACCGACGTAGGGGTATGGATGTCTGAGGAGGTACAAATTATTTTATTTGTTCACGTACAAGTCTCTTATTAGATATCTTTATATTCATTATATGTTTTTTATTGCAGCATATCGACGCGATACTGCATATGCTCATGACCCGATAATGTGATCTCAGAAGATATCGGAAGGATGTCTGCATTATGGACAATGTATGGGTTCAAAACGTGTTCGGGAGGTATAAGCAAGAGCGGGCAAACATAGAGAAGGTGAAAGAGTTGGGGTGTGAGCCCGAGAGAGTCTATTGGGATCAAAATTCCGTCATTGGGCCGATGACAGGATACAGAGACAATAAGATCAAAATGTGGATGAGGGCTAGGGAGATCCTCTTTGTCGTAAAATTTAGGAATGTGCATTGGTTCACATTCCAAGTAGATTTTACGGAGTGGACGATAACGGTTCTTGATTGTCAGAAGAGCCTCATGGAAGGGGAGCAGCATGCGACATACTTTACGGAGTTCATGCAGGTATAATTATAACTTACAATAACGATATGTTAAATTCTACCAGAAATTGCTTAACAATATGGAACATTATAGGATTGGAGTCTCGCATTGCCACGAGTGATGATGTTGAGCGGCATATTCGACAACAACCCGAAGATGTATCAACCTCTCTCATCAGATCGACCGGTACTTCATGAGTTCACTTGGCTCATTGACCAAAATGTCCCTCAGTCACGTCTAAGGTAAATGTTGAGAATTAATTTTAGTGAAAAACATTATATGTTGACACGTTTGTCATCTATCATTATTTAAGCGGTGATTGTAAGATGTTTTCCGTCAAATATGTTCAGCATCTTCTCGTTGGAGCTCCCTTCGACAGACTCGTAACAGAGAACATAAAGATATTTGGGAAGAAGTGGGCCGTTGACTTGTTTTTGAATTGAGTTATCCGATGAATGTATTTTGTTATTATAAAACATTTTGTTTATAATTATGTCTTATTGATATGTATATTGAACTTGTCTAAAACATTTTGTGGTGTCTAATTCAACTTGTAAAAACACTCTACTTGAAGTAGTCACAAACCTCTACTAGAACTTGTTAAAAACCTCTACTTGAACTTGTCAAAAACGTGAAATTCAACTTCTCAACAAAATCGATTTTAACTTGTCAAAAAACTTAAATTGAACTTGTCAAAAAACTCGAATCAAACTTGTCAAAAAACTCGAATTGAACTTGTCAAAAAACTCGAGTTGAACTTCTCAAACAACGTCATTTTAACTTGTCAACAACACACAAAAATAACAAACTTATAAATTAGTCTTACATTGAACTTGTCAACAACACAAAATTCACACTCTATTCTCGCCACGTGCATGTCTTTCTATTGTAACCCAGGTCACTGCATTTTCCGCATTTTCACTTCACAAAGATTTTTTCACCTTGAGATGGATATCGGACGACCGACTTATTTCTTTTCGACGGAACCAATACTTTGATATTCTTAATTTCTTCCGAAACGTCCCATTTTTTTGTTGGCAAAGATGCCCACAAGAACAATATTTATTTACATACTGATGCAATATATAAATCTTTCATAAGTCTTTATTATAATTGCTGAATTTAATTAGTAAAAGTTGAAATGTTCATTCATTCATTTTTCGATTGATTGAAGATTTATGATATTAAATGGTGTTATAGTACTTAATAAAACCTAACAATATATGAAGAGACAAATGTAAATTTACGTGAACAAACTCTTCATGGGTTGGTTAAAATGAAATATTCGCAATCTAAAGACCAACGAACTATTGATCCTATTATGATTGTTGGAAGAATCTATGATGACTCGTTACGAGGCATAGAGAGTTAGGAACTTTATAGTTATTCCAGTGTATCTTTCGAAGATACTGAATTGACCAGTGCACCTTTAGAGACAATGTAAGAACAAACCATTTAACCTTTTCCGTCTCAAGGTCACTATGTACGAATTGCATCTTGCTTACCTAAATTTTGAAATGAGACATGTTGTTTCATAGCTTTGATATTCTCATTTGATAGTCAAATTCTAGATCCATGAAGTGATCTAGAATAGACTAATTGGTGAGATATTAAGTTATGAAAATGTCATGAACCAAGTTTGTGAAGTTCTCATATATATGGAATTCATGTACAAGATTGCTGAAATGCAATGTATATCACCTCATGGTTTATTACTTGGATTGTGATTAAATGAACCGCACAATATCCAAAATTAAGTAGCGACTTTATTTGGATGAAACAATGTGACTTGTTAGCTCCTCGTAAATACATTTTTTTCTAACGTATTTAGAAGTAACAAACGAGTTGAGGAAATAACAACTAGAAGGGTAAAATGGTAATTTTATAAATCTCATTTAGTTGATGATATTCATGAAGGGTAATCATAGATAACATTTAATGGTTCCGCTCAATATAATGAGGTTCAATTTGAGTAGAAAATATAACATTTGAACCGAAATATACTCAGTGTCAACTCTTTAGTGGAGTCAGTTGACATTAAGCTAGTACTCGGAAAAGATTTGTGAACTTTTTAATCCGAATATAGAAGCTCAAGCTTTGATCAATTGGATACATAAGGTCACTATTACATGTTATTAGAGTATGATTGTTAAACCAGAAGCTAAGTAAAAACAAGTTCAAGTGTTGAACTAGTCTTTTTCTCGGAAAATATCTAAAGGGTATTTTTGTCCACTTGGACAAAAAATGATGTTAATGTCAAAATATGATTTTGAATATTTCCATATGATGGAAATATAAGTAGTTTCTAAAGCCGAGAAGTCGTTTGAAGTAGTATGAAATTAATTTCATAATTTGGGCAATATTAATTATACATTGGGTATTTTAAGAATTGTTTTTAAAGATATAAGGAAGTATCTAGATGCCCTTCCCTAGTGTGGAGTTTGGCCAAGATACATCAAGGAGGAGAGAATTATTTGCCTTTAATTATAAAGATAATTACCCAAAAGGAAAAGAGGAAATGAATTTGTTTGAGAAGGAAATGAATGTGTTAAGTGAGGAAACAAATTTCCTTACTAATGTACTAGGGATGGCCGGCCAAGTTAATAGAGAAAGAAGAGAGAAAATCAAATATTGTGGCATGCATAATATGAAAGGGTAATTAACCTTTCTTGATTTTCCTTTTCCTATAAATAGAGTCTCACATAGATATGTGCAAATAAGCTTTTGGTCTTCCTCTCTCTAATTCTATCCGACCCTCTGTCTCTCTCTCTCTCTCTCTAAATATCTCTTTAATTTTGGCACCTAATTCCTCATTAGACTTAGGCTAAATTAGCTCTTTAGCTCATAGACTTGTTCTTGAGTTATTGTGTTTAATTGTGCCCACACACAAATCCTCTAAACCTCTTCTCATGTCATAGAAACCTTAGGTTTCTCGAGTTCATGTTTAGGTGTGAAGGTAACGAGCAAGAGATGATCTACCTTTCTCTAGATCAAGCTACAAGAAAGGTTAGTGTTCAAATAATTTAAATAAAATTTTTAATATATATATATATGTTCATGCACTTTGCCTAGGTTATTAAAAATTGTTTTACTTGTAAAGAAATTTTTATATTCAGCCATTCATGTGTTAATGATAAATTTTTCTAAACCCTAGACCTATTCCAACATGTTCTTCATTTCCAACTGGATAGATGGCGTGCTTATACATTTCGATCCACGTTTTCTTCATGTAAAAAAAACTACACATAGAGTATAGGTCCACCGAACGATGTTGAGCTGATGCGATAGCATGTTCGCAAGGGATACTTAGAAGTTGAGGAATTCCACAAGTGCAAGTATTTTCTTACAAGTTTACGTCGTATTCACCCTCGTCGTCTTTAACGTGACATTCGTACAACCCAAGCCCGTACACGTGCACGAGCTGTGTTTTGTTGTTCATATTCTCAAATTCAGCTTACCACCTTGGTGTAAGTTCCGTGTTTAATTTGTGTGCAATGTCCTCTCGTTTGAAGAACCAATTTTGTAGCGTGAACCTTATGAACTCAAGGAGCGTCGTTATCGGGAAAGACCTTGCATGCCATGTTTTAGCGTTACAACTTTCGGCGTTGTTACTCGTCATAATATCATATCTGTAAAACATAACAATTAACACTCCATGTAATGAATAATTTATTAAAATTTATTGAATTTTACTTTTTCCCAGGAAAGAACGGTCTTGCCCATCGATCAAACCCGATATCTTCAAGATATTTTTCCATCTCGACATCTTTTCGCCTCAATTTCCTGAAGTGAGCTTCAAACGAAGTTTTATTGAACCAAAAAGCCGCTTCATACAATTCACCGAGACAATGATCTGCTTAAACTTGTGTTGAACGTTAAGCTCCATATGATGGTAGCAGTAACCATCCAGTCGTCTTGGAAGAGCAAATTCGACACCATGACAGATACTAGCATGTCGATCGGATATGAATGACAAATCTGGTACGTCTTCACCAATAACTTCTTTCAACTTCAACAAAAACCACGTCCATGATTCATGTGTTGGAATTTAGTTATCAATTATCTTAATTAATTATGAAACATATCTACATATTGCGGAAATTCATTATTCAATTTAATATGTTAAAACATTTTTCAAAACATATTCAATAACCATGTCATTAAATTAATCTAGCATGTTAATAAATTTCTAAACATTTTAACAAATTTATTCAAACATACAAACGAATGATCAAAACACACTAACAAAATTATTTTCTTCTTTTAGTTATTTGAATCACTCAAATGTATTATTATCTATATAATTATACAATATGACTCATCAAATAAATGTAACAATAAATAACTAATTATTTATTAAGCTACTTAGAAAATAACTTTCTCGATATAAATCACAATTTATAATGAGCAAATCATTTATTTTTGTTCATTTAATCTCTTCTAAGTGTCTATCATTGAGACCTTATGGACCCATATGAACGAAACTTTAGAATAAAAATCAGACTCAAAAGTTCACAAACCTTTCCGTCTTTTAATTCTTAATATTAGCCGATTTCACTAAAAGACTAATACTGCGACTCTCTAAGTTCATGTGCGTATATTTTCCATTTGATGTGAAAAAACGATTCTTCACACGATCCACAGAGTACTTTACGATATTACCTTTCATATTTATCATTAATTCAGAGGAATGTAAAATTACCATTTTACCCCTTGAGTTATTACTTCACTAACTCTTTTTTATTTGTGAATGAGAAAAACATAGCATGAGATATCATTACATGCCACATGTTTTAATAAAAGAATGTTCGTATTCGACGAATACCTTGTCAGGTTAATTCATTCACTCTCTCATAACAAAGCATACTGTGATATAATGCATTTGCATTGTTTCAACATGAATTTCAAATTTGGGAATCACATAACCCTATATGACAACATTTGACACCAAACCTCTGGTCAGATGCACCTATAACTTAGTCATTGCCCATTGAAAAATTAAATGTCATAAGGTGTAATATCAATTATGTATTCACTTCAGGATTTAGGTAAATACCAAAGTACCCCTCGTATGTGATCTTAGAGTTTTGAGTGATTAAACAGTTTTATCTCGAGCTTTTTAGTATCACTGGTCTTGTTCATATCTTCTATAAGATATCAAGAATTAAATGTTGGAATAGGTCTAGGGTTAAAGAAAAATTTAACATTTATCAAATTAATGGCGGAATTTAAAAAAAAAAATTCAAGTAAAACAATTTTTACTAACCTAGAAAAATCATATACATGTTATATATTAAAAGCATTATTTAATTTACTAGAATACCAACCTTTCTTTGTAGTTTGATCTTGAAGCGTCTTGAGAAAGGTAGATCTTCTTCCTTGGCTCGCTCGTCACCTTAACACCTAATCTTGAACTAGAGAAACCTAAGATTTCTATTACAAGAGTCTATAGAGGTTTTGCAAGGATTTGTGTGTGGGCACAATTAAACAATATGAACAAAGAACAATTCTTGGATCATAAGCTAATTCTCTAGATAAAATATGGATCTAGGTGCAAAATAAGAAGAGTATTTTCTAGAGAGATAGAGAGAGGGTCGGCCACAAGAGGGAGAGAGCAAGAAAAAAACTTAACCTTCACATCTCTATGTGAGGCTCTATTTATAGGAGAAGGAAAAATCTGTAAAGGTCAATTATTCATTCATGAATGAATAATGTATTCATGACACAATATTTGATTTTCCCTTCCCCTTTCCCTCTTAGTTTGGCCGGCCATGAACCTTGCATTACTGTGGAAATTTGTTTCCTCACTTAGCACATTTGTTTCCTTCTTAAGGAAATTCATTTCCCTTTTTCTTTTGGTTAATTATCCTTATAAGAAAAAGGAAATAAAACTCTCATCTTGATGCACTATCTTGGCCGAACTCTACCTAGGGGAGGGAGCATCTAGATACTTCCTCATTTCTTTTAAGACAAATCTTAAAATACCCATTGTAGAATTATAATTGCACAAATAACGAAATTAATTTCATAATGCCTTAAACGACTTTCCGGCTTTAGAAAGTAATTTATATTTTCATCAAATGAAAATATTCAAAATCTTATTTTGACATTCACATCATTTTATGTCCTTGTGAACAAAAATACCCTTTAGACATTTTCCGAGAAAAAATCTAGTTCAACACTTAAACTTATTTTGACTTAGCTTTAACAATCCTACTCTAATGACCTGTAATAGTGACCTTATGGATCCAAATGAACAAAGCTTGAGCTTCTATACTCGGACTCAAAAGTTCTCAAACCTTTTCCGAGTATTAGTTTAATGTCGACTGACTCCACTAAAGAGTCGACACTGAGAATCTCTCGGTTCAAATGAATTTATTTTCTACTCAAGTTCAACTTAATTATATTGAGCGGATCCACTGAATGTTATCTATGTTTACCCTTCATGAATATCATCAACTAGTTGGGATTTATAAAATTACCATTTTACCCTTTTAGTTGTTATTTACTCAACTCCTTTATTACTTGTGAATAAGTCAGAAACAATGTATTGACGAGGAGCTAACAAGTCACATTGTTTCATCCAAATAAATTCGCTACACAAATTTGGACATTACGCAATTCATTTATTCACAATCCAAGTAATAAAGCATGAGGTGATGTATATTGCATCTCAGCAATCTTGTACATGAATTCCATATCTATGAGAACTTCACAAAGTTGGTTCATGACATCTTCATAACTTAATATCTCACCAATAGGCATTGTCTAGATCACACATTGGACCTAGAATACCTTGTTGGATAGGGCCTTGGTGAAAGGATCTACAAGGTTGTCCACCGACGAGATCTTCTTCACCTCCACGTCTCCACGGCACGATCTCTCTAATCAAATGGTATTTCCTCTCAATATGCTTAGAGCGCTTATGGCTTCTAGGTTCGTTTGAGTTAGCAACAGCCCCGCTATTATCACAATAAAGTGTCATGGGCTCGTTGACATTTGGAACAACTTCAAAATACTTAAGGAATTTTCTAAGCCATACAGCCTCTTTGGATGCTTCACAAGCAGCCACATATTCTGCTTCCATGGTGGAGTCAGCAATGCAAGATTGCTTGATACTCCTCCAAACAACTGATCCACAATTTAGGATGAACACAGATCCTGAAGTGGATTTCCTGGAATCCTTATCCGCCTGAAAGTCGGAATCAGTATACCCCGTCATAGTCAGGTCAGTACCTGAATATGTAAGCATCAAGTTCCTAGTATTCCTAAGATACTTAAGAACATGCTTAACAGCAACCCAGTGCTCGAGTACAGGATTTGATTGGAAACGGCTAACTACGCCAACTGCGAAACATATATCCGGTCTAGTGCACAACATAGCATACATGAGACTTCCTATGGCTGAAGCATAGGGAACTTTTCTCATGTCCTCAATCTCCTGTGCAGTCTTGGGAGGCTGGTCCTTAGAGAGTGAGACTCCATGTATAAAAGGGTTTTCACCCCTCTTGGAGTTCTGCATGGCAAAACGATCCATCACCTTATCTATATAAGATTGTTGGGAGAGCGAGAAGGTCCGGTTCTTTCGATCTCGAAAGATCTGAATCCCTAGAATGTATGCAGCTTCCCCTAGATCCTTCATATCAATTTGTTTAGCTAACCAGATTTTAACCTCAGATAATTTACCTACATCATTCCCAAAGAGTAGTATATCATCGACATATAATACCAGAAACACAACCTTACCCTCGTGTATCAATTTATAGACACAAGGTTTATCTATTGACTGTTCAAAACCGAAGCTTTTAACAGTATCATCGAATCTGATATTCCATGATGTAGATGCTTGCTTTAATCCATAAATGGATTTAAGCAATTCACAAACTTTGTTCTCTTGATCATTTTCCACGAAACCGTCTGGCTGAGCCATGAAAATGCGCTCGTCAAGATTGCCATTCAGAAAGGCAGTTTTGACATCCATCTGCCAGATCTCATAATTGAGAGCAGCAACTATGGATAGAAGTATACAGATGGATTTAAGCATTGCAACTGGCGGGAAGGTTTCTTCATAATCGATACCTTCCTTTTGGGTATAACCCTTAGCCACTAGTCGCGCTTTAAACGTCTCAACGTTCCCATCCGGACCCTTTTTCTTCTTATAGATCCATTTACACCCTACAGGTTTAACCCCTTCAGGTAGGTCTACAAGTTTCTAGACTTTGTTGACATACATCGAATGCATCTCAACTTTCATGGCATCAAGCCAAAGGTTTGATTCAGAGCCAGCCATAGCTTGGCTTTAGGAAACAGGGTCATCCATGTCGGCGACGGCTACGAGAGTATCACCATAAGACATGTACCTGTCGGGTTTTTCAGAAACCCTCCCACTACGTCGAAGTACCACTTGACGAGGTTCTGAATTGAAAGGTTGCGTTTCAGTTGGGGTAAGAACAATTCTTACAGATGAGGTAGAAGCTTCCTCACCCAACTTTTCTTCAAGCACAATTTTGCTTCTAGGTTTCGTATTTTTCATGGAGTCCTTCTCAAGGAAACGGGCATTAGTGCTGACAAACGTTTTGTCATCCTTAGGACTATAGAATGTGAAACCTTTGGTTTCCTTTGGATATCCAACGAATACACATAATTCTGACCTACTAGCCAACTTGCTAGTCTTTTGCCTTAGCACATTTGCAGGGCAACCCCAAATTCTGATGTGGCTTAAACAAGCTTTACGCCCAGTCCATCGTTCATAAGGAGTACCAGGGACCGTCTTAGACGGAACTTGGTTCAGAATGTATGTGGCAGTTTCGAGGGCATATCACCCAAAGGAATTTGGGAGTGATGAGTAACTCATCATTGATCTAACCATATCCATCAAAGTTCGATTCCTTCTCTCTGACACTCCGTTTTTTTGAGGTGTGCCCGGTGCTGTAAGCTGAGAAGCGATACCTTCTTCTTTAAGAAAGTGATCAAACTCTTCAGACAAGTACTCACCACCTCGATCAGATCGAAGGGTTTTGATCTGTTTGCCAGTTTGTTTTTCCACTAAAGCCCGAATGACCTTAAATATGTTAAAGGTTTCGGATTTGTGTTTGAGCAAATAGACAAATCCATATCTTGAGTAATCATCGGTAAAGGTAACGAAGTATTCGTATCCTCCCCGTGCCTGAATTCTGAGCGGACCACATACATCAGAATGTATTAGTTCTAGCAGCTCAGTGGCTCTTCGATCTTTATAAGAGAAAGGTCGTTTGGTCATTTTTCCTTCTAAACAGGATTCACAAGTCGGCAGTGAGCATATTGCAGAAGCTTTGAGTGGACCATCCCTCACAAGTCTCTTAATCCTATCTAGACTAATATGCCCAAATTTTAAGTGCCAGAGATATGTTGATTTTATTAGATCAGAGGAGTCATTAAGTTTGATACTCTTGGGTTCCCTAATTAGATTATTATCTATTTCAGTGTCTAAAATCAAAGGTTGTGTAGGATAAAGATAGTATAAACCATTCTTTAAACATGCATCAGTGACAAATGAATTGGAAGAAGTAATACGAATTCCATTATCAATAAACTTTAAATAATAATTCTGCTCAACAATTTGAGCTACAGATATTAAGTTTTTCCCAAAGGAAGTAACATAATACACATTATTCAAATTTAAAGTCATGTCTTTGAAAGACAGTGTCACAGATCCCATAGCCTTAGCAGACACCAAGCTCCCATCACCCCACTTGAAGCAGAAGTCGCCATCCTCTAAGCTTTTGCTTTTCCTGAACCCTTTCAAGGAACATTAAATATGGTTAGTAGCAGCGGAGTCAATAATCCATGATGATACATTATCAGCTACTAGACAAGATTCGGTAATAAGTACAATACCTTTCCCTTTAGCCTTGAGGTAGGTAGGACAGTTCCTACGCCAATGTCCGGGTTCATTGCAATGGTGGCAGTTGTCCTTCGACTTGTCCATCTTTGCAGTCCGGGGCATCTTCTTCTTCTGAACCTTGCTAGGGTTCTTCTTGCGACTCTATGAGATCTCTTCTTAGGTCCAGAGGTGGAGACTCTGTGCTCAGTAGCATGAGCTTCTCCAGTAGTCCTCTTTTTCTTTAAGAGTCCCTCAGCAGTGTGAAGCTCCTTCATTAGCTCGGTAACAGTGTACCCAAGCTTATTCCTGGAGTAATTCAGCTTGAAAGTATCAAAAGATTCAGGGAGAGTTTCCAAGATCATATCTGTCTTGGTTTCTCCATCAATCTCGTATCCAAAGATTTCCATCTCGTTAAGATAACTTATGATCACCATCATATGTTCTCTAACGGGAGTCCCTGCTTTCATACGACAGTTCATAATGTTGTAATTTATTTAAGAATTTAAATAAAATAATTATATAACATATCATATATGGCGGAATTATATAATAGATCTATACATTTTAAAACAATTTTAACATGAATAACCACCTATGGCATTAAATCAATTTATTAATTTAATAAACAATTTATCAAATTATAAAACACTCAACAATTAAACACACTAACATCCTATATGAACAATTCATATACATTTAATTTAGCATATTAATATGTTGAGAGAACACTTACAATTAGGATAATAAATTATCCCGACCGTTGCTCGCTAGCGTCGAAAGGCCCCGCCAAATCCACGTCAAAAAATAAGCTCGTCGGAATCCCCAAAAAATTCTTTGCCGGACTAGGAAGAATCAGGTCGCCGGAATGGAGCTCTCCGGAATGGACTCGCTGGATTGAATTCGCCAGATTGGGCTCGCCAGATTGGACTCGCCACACAGGGATCGCCGGAATGGTCTCGCCGGATGGGTCTCTGAACCTGGGACCACCGGACTGGAGAAGACCTCGCCGGAATGGGGAAATCTCGCCGGACTGGGGAGATCTCGCCGGACTGAGATGCTTGCTGGACTAGAGCGCCTCGTCGGACTGGAGATGATCGCCTGACAGGGGAGAACTCGCCGGACGGAACGCCTTCGCCGTACTGGAGTTCCTGGGCGACTAAAAACACTCCGGGAGAGAGAAAATATCCTAAAAAATTTTTAAAACGATTTTCAAATTGATTTTTCCAGATCACACAAGATATCATACACCATAAAATTGAATCAACAATAATACACAAGGAGTTTTGATGAGATGGAAAGGGTGGGCTTCCAAGAACGCTTAGGATTGAATATGGAAACTTGAAAAACAATTTTTTCTCTTTTCCTTCTCTTGGGATGAGATGGAAAGAGGAGAGCCTTTGCCGAAAATTTTAGGGTTAGGGTTAGAGTGATTAGGGTTTAGTTTCCCTAATAAATCATAATTTCCTCAATATAAATCATAATTTATATTCAATTAGTAAATCAACAATCCTTGTTCTTTTGATCTCTTCCAAGTGTCTATTATTGAGACCTTATGGACCCACACGAACGAAGCTTTAGAATAAAGATCGGACACAAAAGTTCACAAACTTTTTCCGTCTTTTAATTCTTATTGTTGGTCGATTACACTAAAGGACCAACATTGACATTCTCTCTGTTCGTATGCGCATATTTTATGTTTGATGTGATAAAACCATTTCTCACATGATCCATGGAGTACATTACGACATTACCCTTCATGTGTATTAGTAAATAAGAGGAATGTAAAATTACTGTTTTACCCCTTGAGTTATTGTTTCACTAACTCCTTTTTTATTTGTGAATGAGAAAAAAATAAAGTGAGATTTCTTTACATGTCACATGTTTTAATCAAAGAATGAACTTATTTAATGAATACCTGACCAGATTTTTTCATTCACACTCTTATAAAAAAACATAGTGTGATACTAATGCATTTGCATTGTTGTTACATGAATTCCATATCTGTGAATCATGTAACCCAACATCACATCCTTGTGACACCAACAGTCGGGTCAGATGCAACTAAAACTTAGTCATTGCCCATTGATGAATCAAATGTCACAAAGTGTAATGTCAATTACATATTCACTTTAGGATTAAGGTAAGTATCATAATACTCCTTTAGTTGTGAACTTGAAGCTTCGAGTGTGTAAACAGTTTTGTCTCGAACTTCTAAGTGTCACATGTCTTGTTCAATATCTTCTACAAGATACCGAGTATGAATCATAGAGTCACAACTCTCTATATCACAAGATGAGATATCATGATTCGATTGCTAAGACTCGATTGCTCTATCGATCTTTAGACTACGAACAAATGTTTAAAACTCGTCAAAAGGGGTTATCTTGTCAAGTCTATACTTAACACCCTTTTCGTTGAAGACAGTTTCAGAGCATAGTTTTAAACATAACTTAACACAATCTTTAAAAGAATGAACATTTATTAATATTAATGTTTCAGCAAAATTTAAATACATAAAGTATTTCAATGTCTAATATCTCCTTTGTGGGCACCAATCCCAATAAACTCCCACTTGACTCAAAGGAGATGCGAATGATCCTTCAATCCCAATCCTTCTAAGTGTCCCTCGAAGACTTTACTCGTTAAAGGCTTCATGAAGGGATCAGCAAGGTTATCTAACGTTGAGATCTTCATGACTTCAGCATCCCCTCTGTGAACGATGTCTCGAACCAGGTGATACTTGCGCTCTATGTGTTTAGAGCGCTTGTGACTTCTTGGCTCCTTACAGTTAGCGACTGCCCCACTATTATCACAATAAAGTATAACAGGTTTGCTTGCACTTGGAACAACTTCCAAGTACATAAGGAATTTTCTCAGCCACACAACCTCCTTTGCAGCTTCACAAGCTGCCACATACTCGGCTTCCATGGTCGAGTCAGCAACACAAGATTGCTTGATACTCCTCCAAACGACAGATCCACCATTCAGGGTGAACACAGATCCTGATGTCGACTTCCTGGAATCCTTGTCCGCCTGAAAGTCGGAGTCGGTATATCCCGTCATATTCAGGTCACCGCCTAAATATGCAAGCATGTAGTTTCTCGTTCTCCGAAGGTACTTGAGAACATGCTTGACAGCAACCCAGTGCTCGGGTCCAGGGTTAGACTGAAATCTGCTCACTACGCCTACTGTGTAGCAAATGTCTGGTCTTGTGCAAAGCATAGCATACATGAGACTTCCTACGGCTGAAGCGTAAGGAATGTGTCTCATGTCCTCAACTTCTTGAGGTGTCTTGGGAGACTGCTCACTTGAGAGATGTACTCCATGTCTGAAAGGTAGCTGTCCTTTCTTGGAGTCTTTCATACTGAAGCGATCCATGATCTTATCAATATAAGATGCTTGAGATAGCGCCAGCTTACGATTCTTTCGATCTCTAAAGATCCGAATACCCATAATGTAAGCTGCCTCTCCAAGATCCTTCATCTCAAATTGCTTTGACAGCCAGACATTGACCTCTGACAACTTCCCTACATCATTCCCAATGAGTAGTATGTCGTCGACATAAAGGACTAAGAAAATCACCTTGCCATCGTTTATCATCTTATAAACGCATGGCTCATCTACTGACTGATCAAAGCCATAGCTCTTCACAGTCTCGTCGAATCTAATATTCCACGACCTAGATGCTTGCTTCAATCCATAAATTTACTTGAGCAAACTCACAAACTTTACCCTGTTGGCCTGTCTCCATGAATCCGTCTGGTTGAGCCATATAAATGCGCTCATCAAGATTGCCATTCAAAAATGCAGTCTTGGCATCCATTTGCCAGATTTCATAATCTAGGGCTGCGACAATGGATAAGAGAGTGCGGATGGACTTTAGCATCGGGACTGGCGAAAATGTATCTTCATAGTCAATACCTTCTTTCTGTGTGAACCCTTTCCCCACAAGTCGTGCCTTAAATGTCTCAACATTTCTATCCGGTCCTCTCTTCTTCTTGTGGATCCATTTACAGCCAACATGCTTAATTCCTTCAGGCAGATCTACAAGCTTCCAGACCTCGTTGACATACATCGAATGCATTTCAACGTTCATAGCTTCTTGCCATCGGTTTGCCTCGGAACTCTGCATCGCTTGAGGAAATGATACCGGATCATCTTCTTCATTGTACGCGACTCCGTAAAAGATTCTCCGATACCTATGTATCAAGCAGGTTGTCTCACAACTCTGTTACTACGACGAAGCGCAGGAGTCTCAGATTCCAAGTGTGGTTCTCCCACTGTTGGAATGGAATCCATCCTATCTCGGGAAGTACCAGCTACTTCACCCAACAGTTCCTTTAGCACAAGTCTGCTTCTTGGTACTGAATTCTTCATATAATCTGCTTCCAGAAACCTAGCGTTCGTGCTAACGAACGTTTTCTGATCAGTAGCACTATAGAAGATGTACCCTTTTGTTTCCTTGGAATATCCCACGAAAAGGCATACTTCTGAACGACTAGCCAACTTGCTAGTCTTTTGTCTCAGCACATGTGCTGGACAACCCCATATGCGAGTATGGTGTAAAACGAATTTTCTAGCACTCCATCTTTCATAGGGTGTGCCAGGTATCGTTTTAGATGGGACCTGGTTCAGAATGTAGGCAGCTGTTTCTAGGGCATATCCCTAGAACGAATTAGGAAGCGATGAGTAACTCATCATCGACCTCACCATATCTAACAGAGTTCGATTCCTTCTCTCTGACACACCGGTTTGCTGTGGGGTGCCAGGTGCGGTAAGCTAAGAATGAATGCCTTCTTCCATAAGAAAGTCTTCAAACTCTCCAGACAAGTACTCTCCCCCTCGATCTAATCGAAGGGTTTTGATCTGTTTCTCCGTCTGCTTTTCAACTAAATCCTTATACTGTTTGAATATTTCAAAAGTATCTGACTTATGTCACATAAGGTAGATATGACTAAACCTAGAGTAGTCATCAATGAAGGTTCCAAAATATTCGTAACCTCGTCTTGCATGGATGTTTATTGGACCAGATACATCACTATGTATAAATTCCAATACTTGCGCGGCCCTTAGACGCTTTGTTGAGAAAGGTCTCTTGGTCATCTTGCCTTCAAGACAGGATTCAGACGTAGGAAGACTTCCCACGTGTAGGGATTGCAAAGGACCATCCTTTTTTAATCTCTTGATCCTATCCAGGCTTATATGTCCAAGATGCAGGTGCCACAGATATGTGTCGTCAGTTTCATCAGTACGAAACCTCTTACGCTTCCTAAGTGAATCATTATTCACCTCGGTGTCCAAGATTGTCGGCTCAGCATGATATAAATAATAAATAGAATCCACACATTGAGATTTAGTAATAAAACAATTATCAATAAAAATCTCAATACCATTATTGATCTTAAAATTGAAACCTTGTTCTTCTAAGCGACCAAACGAAATCAAATTCTTGCGAAAATCCGGAACATAGTAAACATTATTCAATAATAAAGTTTCTTTTCCAAACTTGAGCTTCATGGTCCCGACAGATTTTGCTCCGACCTTCGTTCCATCACCCAGTTGAATCCAAACTCTCCGTCACAAAAGCTCCTGGTTTTCCTAAAACCATTCAAATTACACACAACGTGGTCAGACGCCCCGCAATCAAGAATCCAGGGCGATGCCTTGTTTGTAGTATAACAAGCTTGAGTAACAAAGACTATACCTTTCCCCTTGACACTCTTGAGGTAGGTAGGACAGTTCCTCCGCCAGTGACCAGCCTCTCCGCAATGGTGACACTTGTGGTCAGACTTGTCCACCTTTGTGATGCATTTGCCTTTAGCATCCACAGCCTTCTTGTAAGGCTTCTTGGAACCCGTTCGGTTGGCGTTTTTGGGCCTCTTCATCATCCTCTTAGAACCAGAGGTCGAGGCTCTGTGTTCAACAACATTGAGCTCTCCCGACTTCTTCTTGTTCTTAGGGAGAAGTCCCTCGGCAGTCTGTAACTCCTTCATAAGCTCAGTTACAGTGTAATTGAGCTTGTTCATGGAGTAGTTCAGACAGAAGCTATCAAAAGATTTTGTAAGAGTCTCCAAGATCATGTCAATCTTGGTTTCTCCGTCAATCTCTGAACCAAGGATCTCCATATCGTTCAGGTGACCCATGATCAATAGCATGTGTTCCCGGACGGAAGATCCTTGCTTCATCCTACAGTTCATGAAACTGCGGATAGCTTGCTGCCTTGCCTGACGCCCATGACATCCGAACATCTCATGAAGATTGAACAGGATTTCATATGCTGTGGAGATGTCTAGATGAGATTGTTGCAACACATTGCTCATCGATGCCAAAATGTAGCATCGAGCAATCTCATCAGATCTCATCCACGCATCGAATGCGCCCTTGTCTTCCTTGCTTGAGTCAGCACTCGGAGCAGGAGGACATGGGGTCGTGAGAACATACTTGTGCTTCTCCACCGTCAATACGATGTCGAGGTTACGTTTCCAATTAACGTAATTCTCACCCTATAGTTTATTCGAACTTAATATTGTTTGAAGTGGATTAAAAGACATTTTGCTGAAAACATAAATAAATAAATGATTTTAGTATGTGCTATAATATGCGAATTAAATGATGCATGCAACAGTCCTAATATGGTGAGGAAAGCATGTAAGTAATTCATGATATTATGAACTCAACGGTTAACTATTTTTACTATGGGTAAACCGTAGTTAACCTCCTTTAATAGTAGTGACACATCACAATTTAGTTTGAACCATCGAAGAAGTCACAACTTCTAGTTCTTACTAATTATCATGAATTTTGGTCACTTATTTTTAACGCAGAGCCTCTATGTGAGGATTATGTTAAAACATAAGTCTAAGTGTATAACCGACACGTGGATCTTTAATCGAGTCACTTTGAAGACGGTTCACCTATGTGGAGACCCCGCTTCATTGTTTCTCTTTCAAGACTTAGTTCTTAACGAATTAAATAACCGAGTGTTTCCGAAGTACTCACATTGAAGTGAGGGCCACTATGGGTGACTCTTAGTTCATCACACACTCGTTTATTTAAGACTGTGTCGGGGACCTAGGGTTGCTTCAACGATAAGCAACCCTCCCACTTAGTTTTTCAACGAAATGAATTCATTTGTTTATAATTTTATAACTAGTTATTCTATTATAAACTATATGACATATCATATGATTTTGATGCTGGCGTTCTATACTATATGACATGTGACGTCCAATGCGAAGAGATTAAAATAAAGTAAAGCATAAATTATTTAACTCATCGATTTCGCCATTTCTAAATACAACCTAAAAAGATATTCTAAGGATCCTATGGATGCACTAGAAGGCGCGCCGTAGAACTGATCGGATTAGCACCCACACGTTTCCTCCGTACGGCCAACTCCGATATCTTTAGAGGTCGGTTTTCACCGAAGCTCTTTCAGTCACAAGGATTAACAACGATAATTTATATGCGTGAAGGCCAAATTAATGCGTTAATATCCTTGAGTTTTATCTATATGGGAGCTCGGTCTCTTTCGTTTGTTAGCTTGGAAGCTTCTCAAAGAATACAGACACCGATGAACAGTGACGGCTAATATCTCTTTCTTTAGGGTTTCGATTCGATCTCTTCTATGTGGTTTTTACATTGATATTTATAGTCTCTTTCTTCCTGGTGTGCGAGATCTCTAGGGTTTGTCCCTCCATTAGGGTTTCCCCTTTTGGCCCGGCCTTCCTCAGACTGGCTCCGTGATTCCTTCCTGATTTTTACCTACTTAATCCCGTGATTGCCGCTCTTTCGACTGATTCTCTGACGCCAAGTCTTCTCGAGCATGCTTTCGCTTTCCCGCCCTTTTCACAGCGACGACATTCCTCTAAGACAGGATCCCTTCGAGGAGAAAAAGGGGAATACTCCATCGAGGGGCATCGCCTCGCAGAAAAGCCTCCTCGCAAAGAGCTTCCCTCGCAATTATTCCGCCCTCCACGCTCGGGGCTAAACCCTCCTCCCGGGGGTGAATCTCTCTCCTCGCATTAATGTCGCCAGCCGCGGCCCCCGCTTACTTTTTCCCGCATTTCGTCGTTTCGAGAGTCGAAATGGCATGTGATTATGTTAAGAGGGATTTGACGAAATCCTACCTTAACAGTTAGTCCCCCATTTTATCAAGTGTGGGCACTTGGTAAAATAACAAGAAAAATCTTCTCGATGGGCCTCTTTCACTGGGCCGGGCCCTTTTGTTGATTGACTACTCGCAGTCGTTTCTGCTCCCCTCGCCCCTTTTGGGCGCGTGGTCTTGGTTTACGCGAACTCTTTGCGGGCAGGGTACTCGAGTGCCTGTTTCCGTATAGGTCTGTTCCTCCCACAACTCCCAGCCGTACAGCAGTTCCCCAGGACGTCTTTTCCCTCAGCGCCCCTACGTATTCCAGCCGTTGATCCGCCTGCGTCGCTTCGGATTCCAGCCGTTGGATCTTCCCGTTCCCTTCCTATAAATTGCGGGTCTCAGTGGGAGTGGGATTTCAAATCCAGTGTCCTCTCGTTGTATTGTACTCCCTCACTTGGTATCCCGCCTAATCTTTGTCATTCAAATTTTCCCCATCGTTAACTTCTCGCTTTACTTATGGCCTTGACCCCGACTTCACCAGACCTCGGCCGCGTTCTCATAGGTGGCCCCGACCGCTCCGCCATGACCTCCGAGCGGTTCCGCGTTATCCGGGAGAGGTATTGCGACGGGGACGTCTGCCAGGTTCGTCTTCCGTACCCCGGCGAGCGGCCGGAAGACCCTTTGGACGAGGGGTGGGTCGCCGTCTACGAGGGTTTCTTCCTCAATGCAGGGCTCCGCTTCCCCATTCCGTACCTTCTCCTCTCCTTTCTTCGCGCGTTCGGCATTCCCATGGGTCAGATGCATCTCAGCGCCATTCGCCTCGTCTTGTGCACCATGGGCGTCGCTGGCGAGAGGGGGGCTTTCTTGGCCCTGGAGGATCTGATGCGCCTGTACAGACCATTCCGGGTTGCTAGGCGCCTGGAGCATTTCACGCTCATCCTCTTCGATCGGGACCCGATCGTCCTCAACGCTCCCTCCGACGCGCCGGGATGGCAGAGCTATTATTTCTTTGTCAGAATTGACAGCAGCTCCTTCGGCTACCATCACGAATCATTGCCCACGCGATGGGTGGAGATCGGCCAATCACGTCCCGCCTACTCGCCTAGCTCGGGTGATCCTCACGAGACCATTTTCAAGGGAATTCGTCGGGCTCTCCTTGCGAGCACGCGTCGTGACTGGGGAAGATTTTTACGAGACCCTCGGCGGCTGGTGGAGCTTGGGATATACCGGGAGGAGTTCATCAGTGGCCCGCCTATCTCCGACTGCTTCCTGGTCGGGTTTCGTGGACCGGGGCCTGCGATTGGTGGCCCTTTCTCCGACGCGGCCGTGGAAGGAGCGAGCTCGGTACCACGAGTCGAAGGGAAGAATCTCGAAGACGAGGAGGGCTCGCCCGAGCGACTCCTCTTACTGAGGCATAATCGCGCCCCTCGCACGCTGAAGGGTCCCGCGGGGACCTCGTCTCGTGCCGAAATTGCTGCAGGAAAACGACCCGTCGGAAGTGGTGCTAACGACCGTCACACAAAAACGGCCAGGAGCGAGGGCGTATCCGGTGCGACGCCGCGTGTTGTGGGGGTCCGCATTGCTTCACAGGAATGTGCTCCTCCGGACGCTTTTCCAGGATCTCCTCAACTGGAGACCCTGCAGCGACGGCCGGGCCGCCCGCGCCCTACCTCTCCTCTTCCTTCATCCTCCGTTTCTTCTCACTCTTCGCTTTCTATTCCTTCTCACTTCTCACCCTCCGTTTCTTCTCACTCCTCACCTTCTCTACCTTCTCACTTTTCACCCTCTGTTTCTTCTCACTCCTCGCCTTCTCTTCCTTCTCACTTCTCATCCTCTCTTCCCGCCCTTCTGCCCTTCGCTTCGGCTTCTCTTCAGCCTTCACCTCCTCCTTCTCCTCTCGCTTCGGCTTTTCTTCGCCCTCCACCTTCTCCTTCGTCTCTTCTCCCTCACTCTCCCTGCCGTTATCCCCCGGCCGGTCCTCGTCCGCCTCCCTCGTCACCCCCGGTGAGCCTTGCTGGGATTCGCCCATCGAGGTCTGGAGGGAGTATTCCTTGCGCACGTACCGGAACCTGTCGAAGGGGACCTCCGGCTCCTCCTCTACTCGTCGCTTTGTTGAAGAGGTCGAGGGGTATTCCGAGGCGATGGCCTTTTTGCTCGAGGGGATCGCTCGGGCGAACGACGTCGTCCTCCGCGAGGCCAACTGGTCCTTGATGGCGGAAGAGTCCATCGATGCCTCCCGTCGGATATCAGCACTCCGGGGGCAGCTCGATCTCTCCCTCCACAGCGAGCGCCTATCCCTGGGGCGGATCGCGAGGCTAGAGTCGGCCCTGGCCGAGGAGAGGCGGGATCGCGTTTCTGCCAAGGTTGACTTGGCGGAGTTCAAAGCTCGGTCGGGGCGGGAGATCGAGGAGTGCGAGCGGCGGCTCTTCGCTCGCGGGGCTCTTCTGGACGAGGAACGAAGGTGTCATCAGGAGGCCTTGGAGCTTTCTCGCCACCACGATGAGGTCCTCGCTCAGATCAGCGAGGCCGTGGGCGCCCCTGTTGTCGTGAAGGAGGGTCTTCCTTCTCGGGTTCGCGGCGTCTTGCGGACACTCGCTGATGATGTTGAGGCGGCTCGGGCCAAAGCGGAGAAGGAGCGCCGAGCTCGGCTGTGCCTCTTTGAGAAAGCCAAAGATAAGCTCGAGCGAGCCTCTGCTCCCTTTCGGGCTCTTGGGGACTCCGTCGAGGCCAACCGCATGGCGGCCTCCTATCAAGCCCACACAAATGCGGTCAACGCGCTTCCCCCCGGGGCACCGGTCGCGCTTCTCCGAGCCAAAATTCCAGAGTGGGAGCAGCGCCCCATTCGGGAGGAAGCCCTCGCCTCGGCGCTCGAGGATGAGACAGCGGCCGACCCCAATTCTCCTCCTCTGTCTCCTGGTGGTCTCCCGTCGACCGCGGCGTCTCGCTCACCGCCCCTCGTCGTTGGGAGTCCCTCGGCTGCTTCCGGGTCGCTGAGCGAGCGAGAGACTACCGAGGCCTGATCTCTTCTTGGTGACTTAGGCTCTTTGCAGCTTGTAAACTTTGCTCTTCGCCTTTTCGCTGTAGGGCTTTTGTCGGTTCTTGTAGGGTTTTGTTTTGTTGCTGTGCTTGTAATTTTGTACCCCCTACTTGTAACTCATCGAGATTTAATAAAACAACCCTTTTCTTCCTTAAGTTTTTGTCTCTTACCTTTCTTTGCATTCGAGCATTGCTATTTACTTGCTCTCCCCCTCGCGTTGCACTATTTCGCCATACCTATTTGCCACTCCTCGAGGTTGTCTGCCTCGACGACCCTTTTAATCGATGCGATCAACTTTGGTGCTGATGCGGGTAGTGTTGGGGTGGGGAAGGTCAGCCCCCCTTAGTTTTATCAAGTGTAAGCACTTGGTAAAAGAAAGAAAAATCCACGCCCAACAAGCTGCTCGAGGTGGGGTTTCTCTCTGCACGTGTCGTCTGCACTATTCGGTTTATTTTATTATTTTTGGGCGCGTCCCCTTGATTTCTGCGACTTTCTCTCTCCTCATTAAAACTGATACAGATACTTGAGTATTAATGACTTTTTAAAACTCCTATCACTTCGAACGACTCTTGGGTCCTTGCTTCGTTTTGGCGATCCACGTGTCCTTTCGCAGGTCGTGGGGTCGAGACGCGTCGATTCGCGTAGCCTTGCCTCCTTCTTCTATAAAGTTGGAAACCCTACCTCGCAGCACAGTTTTTTTACTTCCTTCAAACGCCATATTCCTCTTATTCTTCTTTTCGCTTAACCTCATTCGCCTTATAAACTTCGATTGACTATGGCTCGCACCTACGGCGCCGGTCCCATCTTTAAAATCCGATCTCCTCCTTCGGCGATGACGGAGGAGACCCTGGAACAATTTCGGGAGGGTTTTGTCCTGGAGCCGCAGGTCGCCCTTCGCCTCTCTCGCGGCGGTGAGCTTGCCGACGCCCCCAGGGACGAGTGCATTGCCCTGTACGAGATCTTCTTCCGGAAGACGGGACTCTGCTTTCCCATCCCGTCACTCATCGTGGTTTTTTTCTGAACCTTCAGGGTTCCCATCACGCAGGTAAGTCCGAACTCGATTTGTCTCCTTGTGTGTACCATAGTTGTGGCGTTGGAGGCGAATGTTGACCTTACTCTGGAGGACCTCATGCGCTTGTTTAAGTTCTCCAAGAACCCCAAGAACCCTGGTCGCTATTCTCTCTCCCACCGGGTCCCCGATCATGTTATTGACAGCACTCCTTCGAACGAGTCCGGGTGGGAGGACAAGTTCTTCTTTGTGTTGGTGGATGAGCACAGTTTCGGGTGCTTTCACAAGCTTTTGCCCAGGGAGTGGCTTGTCGACCAGTCCCCCCTTAAGTATGTTCCCAGTACTGACGACGAAGCCGCTCATCGTTTCGAGGTGACCCACAGGAGGCTCCTCGCCACTCCTGACCGCGATTGGCAATCGGACTTCTCCAATGTTAGGGTCAAGAACTCTGGGATTTTCTTTTGGCCTTATCCCTCCGGAATGAAGCTCCGAGATCTTCTCCCGTTTTCCGGGTTCGGAGGCCTTCCACCGTCCGGGGCCCCGTCGCAGGATGCTCGAAGGGGGGTCAGGATCGAAGGAAGGGAAAGGTGTCCCGAGGAGTCCCGGCTGACAGTGGGAACGGTCTGTCGCGAAGAGGGAACGCCTCTTCAGATGGGTCTTCTGCGAAAAGGCCTCGTGGCGAGGGGGACTCTGCTGGTAGTGCTCCCCATAAACCGAAGGATGCCGGCGGGCATGTTTCCGGCGGGTCAGGAGGCGATCGTTCCTCTAAGAGGGCTAGGGTAGCCACTCCGCCTGGCGGAACCCGGGACGTGTCGAATCCCCCGGGAGGTGCTTCCCCAGATCGGGCGCCGACGCCGACGCCGAAGAGTCCTGCCCCTGAGCAGACTTCGGCCGCTCCGTCCGCTTCTGCTCCTTCTCGCGAGGCGGAGGTCGTTCCAAAGGGGAATCGCGGTCTTCCACGTCCCCCTCCCAAGGATGAGGGTGGGCTCCCCGTCAAAGGGTCTGTCGGGGGCGAAAGTTCCTCCTCGCGTTCGCGAAAAAGGCCAGCGATCCTGGTGGAGGTTGCCGTTGAAAACCCCTGAGTCTACGGCCGCGGCGGTCGGGACAGATGTTGCGGCCGTTGCCGCAGCTTCCCTGGGGTCTCGGGGTCGCTTGGAGGAGGCCGGAGATGTGGAGGCGACGTCGTCTAAGGAGGTAGACGTTTCCGTCGGGGCCTCTGATCCCTTGGACCCGGCTGAGCGAGTATCGGAGGGGAGTGCCCTCGAGCCCGAGGAGCCGGCGGTCATGGATCCTCTGGTGTCGTCGGAGGCTGTCCATGCCGGGGCCTCAGATTGTTTAGACCAGACCGGGCAAGCAGCAGAGGAAGGAGTCCTCGAACCCGAGGAATCGGCAGCCACGGATCCTCCCGCGTTGCTGGAAGCTGCCCCCGCCAATGAGTATTCCTCGTCCTCCGAAGGAGGGACGTACCGGTCTCCTCTCCGGTTTATTGAGGGTCCACCCTGCGTTCCTGCTGCGGATGCGCCCGACGAGGCTTGGAAGACGTACTCTGCATTTATCGCGCCGTGCACCTGGGACATCCAAGTCCCCTTTGGTCCTCAGCTAGTACGAGCAGTACCTCAACGCCATGGGACACATGTTTCAGGGTGTGGCCTACCTAAATGATTTGATCCTCCTTGAGCGCGATCAGCGAATCTTGGCCGCGGAGGAGTCGGTAGGTGACAAGCTGAAACTCCAGGAGGTCGGCGAGCAGCTCGACGCGTCGCCCGAGATTGTCAGAACCGCGAGCGAATCGAGAAGCTCGAGTCCGAGTTGGCGGAGAAGACTGCTCAGAAGAAGGCTTTTCAAACTGAGCTTGCTGAACTCAAAGTCAAGACGGATCGTGAGATCGAGGATCTTGGCTGCCCGCGAAGAAGCTTTAGCCGACGAGAAGAAGAAACATTTGTTGATATTTAATGACTGCTTATTAACCTGTCGTCTGGAAGATGTGTTTGACATATATATTTTGAACGATGTCAGTAGAATGACACTTTCAGTAAATGTAGATACTTACATGGGGTTGTGTAGATATGATGGGATGTCCCCTTCCCTCTCCTTCCCCTCTTTTTTCATCAAAGAAAAGGGGGTTTTCGCTGGAAGGGCTTTAGCTGTTCCTGTTGAAAAGCTTTTAATCTGCTTGCTCGGGAGCCTTTTGTGCTCCTACGGAGCCTTTTGTGGTCGCTGGGAGGCTTTATTTGCTCGCAAGGAGGCTTTTATTGCTCACTGGGAGGCTTTTATTGCTCACTGGAAGGCTTTTATTGGCGATGTATGCCTTAAGTAACCTTTGGACACTCTCGCCTCTTTATTTTGGGCACTCTCGCCTCTTTTATTTTGGGCACTCTCGCCTCTTTTATGCTCGCTTTGGAGTCTTTTAATTGCTCGCTGGGAGGCTTTATTTGCTCGCTGGGAGGCTTTATTTGAAGGTGGCTCCCTGTCTTTTAAAGACGGGCCTCATATGTATGTGCTCACTGGGAGGCTTTGATTGCTCGCTGGGAGGCTTTTATTGGCGATGTATGCCTTAAGTAACTTTTGGGCACTCTCGCCTCTTTATTTTGGGCACTCTCGCCTCTTTTATTTTGAGCACTCTCGCCTCTTTTATGCTCGCTTTGGAGTCTTTTAATTGCTCGTTGCGAGGGTTTATTTGCTCGCTGGGAGATTTATTTGAAGATGGCTTCCTGTCTTTTAAAGACGGGCCTCATCTGTATGTGCTCACTGGGAGGCTTTGATTGCTCGCTGGGAGGCTTTTATTGGCGATGTATGCCTTAAGTAACTTTTGGGCACTCTCGCCTCTTTATTTTGGGCACTCTCGCCTCTTTTATTTTGGGCACTCTCGCCTCTTTTATGCTTGCTTTGGAGTCTTTTAATTGCTCGCTGGGAGGCTTTATTTGCTCGCTTGGACGCTTAATTTGAAGATGGCTCCCTGTCTTTTAAAGACGGGCCTCATCCGTATGTGCTCACTGGGAGGCTTTGATTGCTCGCAGGGAGGCTTTTATTGGCGATATCTGCCTTAAGTAACTTTCGGGCACTCTCGCCTCTTTATTTTGGGCACTCTCGCCTCTTTTATTTTGGGCACTCTAGCCTCTTTTATGCTCGCTTTGGAGTCTTTTAATTGCTCGCTGGGAGGCTGTATTTGCTCGCTGGGAGGCTGTATTTGAAGATAGCTCCTTGTCTTTTAAAGACGGGCCTCATCTGTATGTGCTCACTGGGAGGCTTTGATTGCTCGGTGGGAGGCTTTTATTGTCGATGTATGCCTTAAGTAACTTTTGGGCACTCTCGCCTCTTTATTTTGGGCACTCTCGCCTCTTTTATTTTGAGCACTCTCGCCTCTTTTATGCTTGCTTTGGAGTCTTTTAATTGCTCGCTGGGAGGCTTTATTTGCTCGCTTGGAGGCTTAATTTGAAGATGGCTCCCTGTCTTTTAAAGACGGGCCTCATCCGTATGTGCTCACTGGGAGGCTTTGATTGCTCGCAGGGAGGCTTTTATTGGCGATATCTGCCTTAAGTAACTTTCGGGCTCTCTCGCCTCTTTATTTTGGGCACTCTCGCCTCTTTTATTTTGGGCACTCTCGCCTCTTTTATGCTCGCTTTGGAGTCTTTTAATTGCTCGCTGGGAGGCTTTATTTGAAGATAGCTCCTTGTCTTTTAAAGACGGGCCTCATCTGTATGTGCTCACTGGGAGGCTTTGATTGCTCGGTGGGAGGCTTTTATTGTCGATGTATGCCTTAAGTAACTTTTGGGCACTCTCGCCTCTTTATTTTGGGCACTCTCGCCTCTTTTATTTTGGGCACTCTCGCCTCTTTTATGCTTGCTTTGGAGTCTTTTAATTGCTCGCTGGGAGGCTTTATTTGCTCGCTTGGAGGCTTAATTTGAAGATGGCTCCCTGTCTTTTAAAGACGGGCCTCATCCGTATGTGCTCACTGGGAGGCTTTGATTGCTCGCAGGGAGGCTTTTATTGGCGATGTCTGCCTTAAGTAACTTTTGGGCACTCTCGCCTCTTTATTTTGGGCACTCTCGCCTCTTTTATTTTGGGCACTCTCGCCTCTTTTATGCTCGCTTTGGAGTCTTTTAATTGCTCGCTGGGAGGCTGTATTTGCTCGCGGGGAGGCTTTATTTGAAGATAGCTCCTTGTCTTTTAAAGATGGGCCTCATCTGTATGTGCTCACTGGGAGGCTTTGATTGCTCGATGGGAGGCTTTTATTGTCGATGTATGCCTTAAGTAACTTTTGGGCACTCTCGCCTCTTTATTTTGGGCACTCTCGCCTCTTTTATGCTCGCTTTGGAGTCTTTTAATTGATCGCGAGGAGGTTTTATTTGCTCGCTGGGAGGCTTTATTTGAAGATGGATCCCTGTCTTTTAAACACGGGCCTCATCTGTATGTGCTCACTGGGAGGCTTTGATTGCTCGGTGGGAGGCTTTTATTGGCGATGTATGCCTTAAGTAACTTTTTGGCACTCTCGCCTCTTTATTTTGGGCACTCTTGCCTCTTTTATGCTATGGTCGTATGTTCCAAACATTTCGATCGTATATAGATTATTTGCCGAAGCCATAACAGTGTTCCCAAACAAAAGGTCGGGGTCCCTTAAAAGAAAATTGACAGATACGTTAAAGTGCTTACCAGAATTTACGATAAGGTCTGGGAGGCGGAGGGTGGTCTCCCCCTTAGTAGAATTTCTTCAGGTGCTTCACATTCTAGCTCCTGATCACCTTGGCGCCTTCAGTATTCTCGAGTTCGTAAACCCCTGGCCTGACGACGCTTGTGACCACGTATGGCCCTTCCCAACTCTGCCCGAGCTTCCTAGCGTTGGCCTCGGCCGTGTTCTGGAAGACTCGTCGGAGGACCATTTCTCCGACCCAGAAGCTCCTTGGGCGCACCTGCTTGTTGTAGTAGGGAGTGACAACATTCTGATAGTTAGCGACGTGGACACTTGCCTGTTCGCGTCGTTCGTTTACATGGTCGAGCTGATCGAGCAGGCCTTGACTGTTGACTTCTTCGTTCCCCGGGGCCAAAATCGGCGAAGACTCGGAATCCCCATTTCTGCTGGTATGACGGCTTCCACGCCGTATGACAAGGAGAACGGAGTTTGGCCGGTGGCTGAGTGCGGAGTCGTTCGGTAAGCCTTGAGGACACCAGGGAGCTCGTCGGCCCAAAGCCCTTTCTGGGCGTCGAGCCTCTTCTTGATGTTGTCGGTGATCGTTCGGTTGACCGCCTCGGCGTTCCCCTTGCCCTGGGGGTATCTTGGTGTTGACGTATGCAGCTTCACTCCCCATTTTGCGCAGAAATTTCTGAACCTTTTTGAGATGAACTGCGAACCGTTGTCAGCGATGATCTCCATTGGCAGGCCAAAGCGCGTGAAGATGTTCTTCCAAATGAAACCTTCCACATCATAATCCTTGATGTTGGCGTATGCTTCTGCTTCCGCCCACTTGGTGAAGAAGTCTGTGACTACCAGCATGAACATCCTTTGCTGCGTGCTTATGGGCATTGGGCCGTCTATGTCCATGGACCATTTCATGAAGGGATACGGGACGGTCACCGAGGACAGCTCCTCGGCTGGGCAATTTATAGCTGGGGCGTGTCGCTGGCACTTCTCGCATCTCCTGGCATGATCGGCGCAATCCGCCACCATCGTGTTCTAGAAGAAGCCCTGACGCTTGGCTTTTCTTAGCAGCGACCTCCCCCCGGAGTGGTTCCCGCACTCTCCGCTGTGGATTTCTCCCATCACGTAGTCGGCTTCTCTCTTCCCGAGGCACCTTAGGTAGGGCCCGGTGAAGCTTTTCAAGTAGAGCTTCTGTCCGATGATGGCGTATCTCGCGCTCTTGGCTTTGATCTTCCTCGCTTCCTGGCGATCATCTGGCACGACCCCTTCTAGGATATACTTCCTGATGGGCGTCCGCCAATCCTCCTCATCGTCGTCCTCCACCACTCCTCGCTCGTCGTTTTCCAACTCCTCGTCCACGAGCTCTTGGATGCTGAGCTCTTCGGGAGATTTCCCTTGCTCCTCACCTCCGCTTAGGGACTTCTTCCTCGCCGGGCCTTATTCCCTTCTTATGCTTGGCCTTTCGACTGTTTCCACCGTAATAGATCGAAGCTCGCCTACTTCCGTTGTCGAGCCCAATCCTGCCAACGCATCAGCGTGGGTGTTATCCCCTCGCGTCACCTGTGTTAGGCTGAAGTAATCGAACTTCCCGGAGAGTGAATCCAAGAGTGCCGCATAAGCTTCCATCCTCTCGTCGCTTCTTTCGTATTCACCGCTGACCTGTTTGGAGACCAGCTGGGAATCCGAGAAGACGCTGACGTTCTTTATGCCGATTGCGAGGGCGGAATTCAGGCCTATGAGGAGGGCCTCGTACTCGGCCTCGTTGTTCGTAGCCCGGTAGGCGAGGCGGCATGATTTCTCGATGACCTCTCCCATGGGTGAGGTGAGTCTAACTCCGGCGCCCGCTCCTTGCGAGGTGGCGGATCCGTCAACATGTAGCTTCCAGATACCATCTTCATCGCTTAGATCGATCGGTTCCCTTGGGAGTTCGATCAGGAAATCCGCGAGGACCTGAGACTTGAGACTCGTTCGGAGTCTGTACTCGATGTCATATCCCCAAAGTTTGATCGACCATTTCGTGATCCGCCCCGACTGGTTTGGATTATGGATGATGGCGCGTAACGGTCTGTCGGTCATAACGACGATGGGATGCCCCTGGAAGTGGAACCTTAGTCTCTCTGAGGCGTCGTAGACTGCCAGGGCTAACTTTTCCACCAGCGGGTACCTTGTTTCCGCATTGAGGAGCTTCCGACTGATGTAGGCCACTGGCTTTTGCTCTCCGTCCTGCTCTCGCACCAGTACCTGGCTGATTGCCTGGTCTGATACGGCGACGTATAGGTACAGGGTCTCTCCCGGGATCGGCTTCGTCATCACCGGGGGTGACGAGAGATACGTCTTCAGAGCCTGAAAAGCTTCCTCGCACTTGTCGGTCCACTCGAACTTCTTGTTCTTCTTTAGCAGCTCATAAAACACGAGTGTCCTGTCGGCTTTCCTCGAGATGAAGCGGCCCAAGGCAGCGATTCTTCCTGTCAGCCTCTACACTTCACGCCGGTTGCGTGGGAATGGCATATTCTTGATCGCCTCGATCTGCTCGGGGTCCGCCTCGATTCCTCGCCGGGTAACCATGTGACCCAGAAATTTCCCCGAGGAGATGCCGAAAGTGCACTTGGAGGGGTTCAACCTCAACTGATGCCGGTTCAAGATCTTGAAGCACTCCGCCAGGTGTTCGATGTGCCTCTCCGCCTTCATCGTCTTGACAACCATATCATCGATATACACCTCCATGCTCTTTCCAATCTGCTCGTGGAACATCTTAGTCACCAGTCTTTGGTAGGTCACACCAGCGTTCTTCAAGCCAAACGGCATCACCTTGTAGCAATAGGTTCCTCGCTCGCTGATGAAGGCGGTCTTCTCCTCGTCGTCTGGGTGCATCCTTATTTGATGGTACCCCGAATATGCATCCATGAAGCTGAGGAGTTCATATCCCCGAGTGGCCTCGACGAGGCGGTCGATGTGCGGCATGGGGAAGCTATCCTTTGGGCAGGCCTTATTGAGGTTGGTGAAGTCCACACAGACTCGCCACTTCCCATTCTTCTTCTTGACGACGACCGTGTTAGCCAACCACTCGGGGTACTTTACCTCCCTTATGGTGCCCATAGAGAGTAATTTGTCGACCTCCTCGTTGATTACCCTATTCCTGTCCGGTGCCATCTTCCTCCTCTTCTGGATGACGGGCCGATGGCTAGGGTCGGTGTTGAGACGGTGGGCGATCACAGACGGATCCACACCCGGCATGTCTTCGTGGGTCCACGCAAAGCTCTTCCGATTCTCCTTCAAGAAGGCTATCAACCTGGCCCTAACTTCGGGGTCGAGCTCTGCCCCTATACTGGTCGTCCGAGTTGGGTCGGACTCGTCGATGCAGACTTGCTCGACCGCCTCGACCTGCAGTCCTAGTCGCCCTCTATCAGCCGCTCGCTCCTCGAATGTCTCGGTTGCCGATGGCTCGAGGAGCGGGCTCGCTGGACTTCTCCCTTCTTTTCCTCGCGAGCCATTCCCCGTTTCTTCGCCCGCCTTGGTTGGGGGGGAGAGGCTAGCTGCTATAAATCGGCAGCCTCTTCCTCGCTCACCTCTGCCGGCGTTTTCTCTCCATGCACTTGTCGGTGGTGCATCATGTAGCAGACACGGTAAGCGTCTCTGTCACCCCATATCTCCTCTATTGTCCCAGCTTCTCCGGGAAACTTGATACATTGGTGGTAGGTGGAGGGTACGGCCCTCATCGAGTGGATCTAAGGTCTTCCTAGGATCACGTTGAAGTGTGAAGGTACGTCTAGGACCATGAACTCCACCATCCTCTGCACCCCTTTCGCACGGAAGGGGAGATGGACCGTGCCCAGGGAGATAGCCACATCTCCATTGAATCCGGAAACCTTCCGCCGCCGTCCCCCGATCTCTAGGCCCTCGATTTTCATCTTCTCGAGGCACTCGTAGAAAATGACGTCGACGGCGCTCCCGTTATCGACGAGAACTCGGAACACGTCAACGTTACCGATCTCGAGCACGAGGACCAGCGCGTCGTCGTGCATCTCTGCACACTCTCCGGTCTCGACGAACTCGATCTTCGCCTGGGAACCGGTCGCCATCAGATCCCCGCGGTTGTGCTCTTTCCCCCGGCGTTGGAAAGCCTTGATGTTGTTCACGGATTTCGCCCCACAATCGCGACTCGCCATGATCACCTCAATCCTGGCTCTCGTCGCCGGCCTATCCTCTGCGACCCGATCTGCCACTTGTCTTCCTGCGGTCGGGTCTCTCCTCGCTCCTTCTGGAGCGCTTTCGGCGCCTCGCGCATGAGCACCTTGCGGCCTTCTCCACGTTCGATTATCATTCCTCCACGGCTCGCGATGGCTTGGGGCCAAATCCCTTAGCTCCCCTTGCGCATACCTACTCTGGAGCTCGCGATTCAACATGGCGCACTACTCGGTGGCGTGCCCGCTCATGTTGTGGAATTCGCAAAAATTACTCGCGTCTTTCGGCCAGGGTTTCCTCTCGAAACCTCCTCGCCCTCCCGAGGGTCCTCTTCCTCTTTCGACGTCGCCCCCTCGTCCTCCAAAAAATCCTCCTCGGCTCGATACGAAGCCTCCTCGCTGGCCTCCTCTTGGCTCGCCCGAGAAATCCCCTCGCGGTCGGGCTTCCTCGGCGGGACCCCTCCTTTCTTCTACCTGATAGACTCCTTTTCTAGGGGCTTCCCGATCCCTTCTCTCTCCGAGCACTCCCCAGCCATCCCTACGCGCTGTCGTCGCTCGGGCCTCAACTTCGTCCCGATGTTCCCTCTTCTCGGGATGCTTCCCTCTTCCGCCTCCTTCATGGATCTTCCTCAGCGCTGCTTCCTCCTTCTCGATTTCCATAAAAATCGAGGCCCGGTGGAGGGCATCCTCGATCGTTGAGGGGTGCATCTTTTCCAACTCCGGTCGGAAAGGGGAGGTATAGAACAGGCCGTTCTTCAAAGCCTGGATCGCGATCATCCCGTCCAAGTTTGATATTCTGACCATGACAACCTTGAACCTTTCGATGTAGTGGCAGAGCGTCTCTGCCTTCTCTTGGGTGAGATTCCACAACGTGGTTATCGTCGCGTCGCTCTGAACGTACATCGAGTAGTGGCGCAGGAAAGCGGCGACGAGGTCGTCAGAGTCGTCGATGGATTCCAAGGGTAGCTTGGTTAACCAATCGCTAGCCGGACCTTGTAGGCTCTCGACGAATAGGAGGCAGAGGATGGCCTCTACCTTTTCCGTCTCCCCGGTGATACGCTCCGTCAAGATTCTGAACGACTTCACGTGGGTGTTTGGGTCCGAGGTCCCTTTGTACGGCGTGATCTTGACCTTCGGGAGTTCTCCTAGCTCCACGCTGCGGATCTTGGACGAGAAAGGAGTGGCTCTCGCCTCCTTGACCATCCGGTCGATCTCCGGCGCCGAACTCGTCGCCTGGTGCACTCGAGATGCGACCTGTCCCATCCTGGACTCGACCCCCGAGGATAATTCTTTTACCATCTTCCTCACCTCCTCCGACATGAGAGGTGTCAAGATGGGACGGGCATTTATGGCCGCCGCCGGGTCTTCCTCCTCTGCTGTAGACGGCGTGAGAACGGTGGTCTGAAAGAGGTTTCTGTGGACCGGAGCTCCTGGCGTTGTCCATCCTCCCATCTCTCCGTTGGTCATGAACTGATCCAGGCAGGCCGTAAGCTCCTTGTTCAGCTCGGCCTGCTCCTCGGCTCTCCTGTTGGCCTCTTGCGCTGTTGCCAAGGCTTCGGCCAACTGCTGCCGGAGCGCTCCCGCCTCCGCAGTCTCCTATTGACTCCCTCCTGCGCTGCTATCGTTGTTCGCCATGTCTTCGGTCTTCGCGAGCTTCCTGGCTCTGAGATAGAAAAAGACAGAGCCATACGGTGGGCGCCAATCTGTAGAGGTCGGTTTTCACCGAAGCTCTTTCAGTCACAAGGATTAACAACGATAATTTATATGCGTGAAGGCCAAATTAATGCGTTAATATTCTTGAGTTGTATCTATATGGGAGCTCGGTCTCTTTCGTTTATTAGCTTGGAAGCTTCTCAAAGAATACAGACACCGATGAACAGTGACGGCTAATATCTCTTTCTTTAGGGTTTCGATTCGATCTCTTCTATGTGGTTTTTACATTGATATTTATAGTCTCTTTCTTCCTGGTGTTCGAGATCTCTAGGGTTTGTCCCTCCATTAGGGTTTCCCCTTTTGGCCCGGCTTTCCTCTTACCGGCTCTGTGATTCCTTCCTGATTTTTACCTACTAAATCTCGTGATTGCCGCTCTTTCGACTGATTCTCTGTCGCTAAGTCTTCTCGAGCACGCTTCCGCTTTCCCGCCCTTTTCACAGCGACGACATTCCTCTAAGGCAGGATCCCTTCGAGGAGAAAAAGGGGAATACTCCATCGAGGGGTATCGCCTCGCAAAAAAGCCTCCTCGCGAAGAGCTTCCCTCGCAATTATTCCGCCCTCCACGCTTGGGGCTAAACCCTCCTCGCGGGGGTGAATCTCTCTCCTCGCATTACTGTCGCCAGCCGCGGGCCCCGCTTACTTTTTCCCGCATTTCGTCGTTTCGAGAGTCGAAACGACATGTGATTATGTTAAGAGGGATTTGACGAAATCCTACATTAACAATATCCTCCCACTCAAATGGCACACACACGTTCAATAACGTGTGGCCATATGAGTCTCTTGGTTTAGCACTCACACGTTCAATAACGTCCGGCCAATGCCGAGTCTCTTTTGTCCTTCGTCTTTAGGTCGCCGATTTACAACAATAAAAAGGAAATTTTACAATTTAAAATATCTTCGAAATTTGAGGCTCACAATTTTAAAAAAATAATAATAATAACCCGAACGTAACCGGAAATAAATTCCTAAGGGCATTTCAATGAAGATCCATCCATAAACACATTCACAATTTTATTCACATCATAATGCAATAAAACAATCATATCACAGAAACGCCAACATCAACTAGTCAAAACTAAAATTTTAAACTAGTTACAACCTATATTTTAATGCCAATTATAGCTCTGATACCATTTGTTGGAATTTATTTAAGAATTTAAATAAAACAATTATATAACATATCATATATGGCGGAATTATATAATAGATATATACATGTTAAAATAATTTTAACATGAATAACAACCTATGGCATTAAATCAATTTATTAATTTAATAAACAATTTATCAAATTATAAAACACTCAACAATTAAACACACTAACATCCTATATGAACAATTCATATACATTTAATTTAGCATATTAATATGTTGAGAAACACTTACAATTAGGATAATAAATTATCCCGACGTTGCTCGATAGCGTCGAAAGGCCCCGCCAAATCCACGTCAAATAAGCTCGTCGGAATCCCCAAAAAATTCTTTGCCAGACTGGGAAGAATCAGGTCGCTGGAATGGACTCGCCGGATTGGGCTCGCCAGATTGGACTCGCCGCACAGGGATCGCCGGAATGGGCTCGCTGGATGGGTCTCTGAACCTGGGACCACCGGACTGGAGAAGACCTCGCCGGAATGGGGAAATCTCGCCGGACTGGGGAGATCTCGCCGGACTGAGATGCTCGCCGGTCTAGAGCGCCTCGTCGAACTGGAGATGATCGCCTGACAGGGGAGAACTCGCCGGACGGAACGCCTTCGCCGGACTGGAGTTCCTGGGCGACTAAAAACACTCCGGGAGAGAGAAAATATCCCAAAAAAAATTTAAAACGATTTTCAAATTGATTTTTCCAGATCACACAAGATATCAAACACCATAAAATTGAATCAACAATAATACACAAGGAGTTTTGATGAGATGGAAAGGGTGGGCTTCCAAGAACGCTTAGGATTGAATATGGAAACTTGAAAAACAATTTTTTCTCTTTTCCTTCTCTTGGGATGAGATGGAAAGAGGAGAGCCTTTGCCGAAAATTTTAGGGTTCGGGTTAGAGTGATTAGGGTTTAGTTTCCCTTTTATAAACATTTCATAATGGGCTTAAGCTGGGTCAAACCCATAGCCCTGTCACTCTAATTTTTGGCCAAAATACCCTCCTCATACTCGGCCATATACAATTTATTTATTCCCAATTAATTAATTTATTTCTAAATACAATTTATTTAGAATCTCATTTTATTTAATGACAATTCATTAAAATAATTACATACTTTCCAAATAAGTATGAAACGAGAAAATATATGTCTTTCTTTCTTTATCTATTTGAATATCACTAGAGTATTATTATCATTATAATAATGCTCTACAATTCAATTAAATAAACGTAACGTTAAATAACTAATTATTTAATAAGTTACTTTAGAGAAATAATTTCCTCAATATAAATCATAATTTATATTCAATTAGTAAATCAACAATCCTTGTTCTTTTGATCTCTTCCAAGTGTCTATTATTGAGACCTTATGGACCCACACGAACGAAGCTTTAGAATAAAGATCGGACACAAAAGTTCACAAACTTTTTCCGTCTTTTAATTCTTAATGTTGGTCGATTCCACTAAAGGACCAACATTGACATTCTCTCTGTTCGTATGCGCATATTTTATGTTTGATGTGATAAAACCATTTCTCACACGATCCACATAGTACATTGCAACATTACCCTTCATGTGTATCAGTAACTAAGAGGAATCTAAAATTACTGTTTTACCCCTTGAGTTATTGTTTCACTAACTCCTTTATTATTTGTGAATGAGAAAAACATAAAGTGAGATTTCTTTACATGTCACATGTTTTAATCAAAGAATGAACTTATTCAATGAATACTTGGCCAGGTTTATTCATTCACACTCTCATAACAAAGCATAGTGTGATACTAATGCATTTGCATTGTTGTTACATGAATTCCATATCTGTGAATCATGTAACCCAACATCACATCCTTGTGACACCAACAGTCGGGTCAGATGCAACTAAAACTTAGTCATTGCCCATTGACGAATCAAATGTCACAAAGTGTAATGTCAATTACATATTCACTTCAGGATTAAGGTAAGTATCATAATACTCCTTTAGTTGTGAACTTGAAGCTTCGAGTGTGTAAACAGTTTTGTCTCGCGCTTCTAAGTGTTACATGTCTTGTTCAATATCTTCTACAAGATACCAAGTATGAATTATAGAGTCACAACTCTCTATATCAAAAGATGAGATATCATGATTCATCCAAACAATCATTACTAAGACTCGATTGCTCTATCGATCTTTAGACTGCGAACAAATGTTTCAAACTTGTCACCAGGGGTTATCTTGTCAAGTTTGTACTTAACACCCTTTTCGTTGAAGACAGTTTCAGAGCATAGATATAAACATAACTAAACACAATCTTTAAAAGAATGAACATCTATTAATATTAATGTTTCAGCAAAATTTAAATACATAAAGTATTTCAATGTCTAATATTTCGTTTGTGGTCACCAATCCCAACACATAAACTAGCGTACCGCTTGTTGCCTAGCCTGACGCCCTTGCCCTCCAAACACCTCCTGGAGATTGTAGAGCATTTCATAGGCTGACCCATTATCACGATGTTGTTGTTGCAACACATTGTTCATCGACGCTAAAATATAGCATCTCGCAATCTCATCGGATCTGAGCCATGCCGCAAGGGCGTCCTTGTCCTCTTGAGTCGAATTATCATTCAATACAGGAGGATATGGGGTGGTGAGTACCCACTTGTGCTTGTCCACGGTAAGGACAATGTCTAGGTTACGTTTCCAATCTACGTAGTTATCACCTTCCAGTTTGTTCGAGGAAAGGATAGTAGAGAGGGGGTTTAGAGACATTGCTGAAAAGTTGAAACAACTTACGATTAGTCTTTTGTTTAGGATTTTAAGTTTAATTTTATTTAGACAAGGAAAAATCTAAAGGTGTTATGAGAAAAATGACACTTTACTCTTTCGAGGGAAGGCCGCAAAGAGTCGCCTTTCATAAGTAAATGACACATCATTAATGCATAGTCATGATGTCAATACATCAGTGTTTGACTAGCCGCCTTATAAAAATGTTTGATCACTCAAAACTTTTCGCAGGCCTCGAGGGAGGATTATTAGAGTTTGAGTCTAAGTGTGTAAACAACAACTTAGTTCAACAAGACCTACTTTGAAAACAATCCGCCGAGGGGAGGCCTTGTCTCACTATTTCACTTTTGAACGTAGCTATAAAAGCAATGTTAGGAGCAATGCGTCTATGAGTACTCTCATTTAAGAGAGGGCCACGAGGGTGACTCTTAGTCCGGCGACATGTGCACTTCACATTAGTGTTGGGGATCGCGGGTTGCAAACAATAAGTACAACCCTCCCACTTAGTTTTTAGGAAAAAATAAGGGGATCCTGGATTGCAAACAAATGAAATCCTCCCACTTGATTTTTGAAAAAATGGCACGTCTAATCTTGTACATATAAGAAACATATTTCTATTAGCAAAAAGAGATAGAGTGGATCACTAGAAAAAAGAACCCTAAAATCGATATTTGTGAGAGGAGAGCAGTGTTAATGCACTAAGGCACAAGGAACATACTCGGATCTTTTTTTCTGTTAAATTTATTTTTCCTAAGGAAAGTGTGTGCGATTAATAAATCGTCAATTTTGCACTTGAAAGTTTTTAAGATTAAAAAATCTCGTAAAACTAATATGTATATCTATATATATATATATATATATATATATCTTCATGACATCTTCCTTCAAGGCGCCTTCATGATGGTGGAGTGTGAGAACGACGGAAATCCACGAAAGCATTAAGAAGACGGGAGAAAGCTTGGAGTCGCAAAATCCGGATTAAAAAATCTGGATTCGTGGACTGCCGTTCACCTCGGACTTAAACGGTTATAAATGACACATCCGGTATCCGATTGAGCGGAAACCAATTGCATTGGATAGCTAACATCCGTACCTTTAATTTGGTTCAAGAACCACTAATTTTCAAGGTCGGAGCAAAGAGTTATGCCCGTTTTACTGAGCCATAACAATTTGTCCAGAATTTGAAAAATAATTAAAAGTACGTCGGATCTAGGTGTAAAGAGAAAGAGGTTTATTGAAACATTTTAATTGTATGTTTTGATTTCAATTGTGTGTTATATTAACCTATTAATAATTAAACACAATATAAAATAAACAACATAATATAAAACATTCAATAACTAATTTAAACTAGAAGTGCAAAGAACTAGTTTAAACTATGTACACAAATTTTCAAACTTGTCAAAAAATTGATTTTGAATATGCTAAACATAAAATAATTAAAAACTGTTTTTAATGTATTTATATAGCATATATATAAGTGGAAAATCAACAAAAGTTTAATTTTTGTAAGATCTAGTCTTTTGAAAAACCATTATTCAAGCAAATTTAGAAAACAATTTTCTTATAATGATTTGTGTGTGGGCACAATTAAACAATATGAACCAAGAACAATTCTTGGATCATAAGTTAATTCTCTAGATCAAATATGGATCTAGGTGCAAAATAAGAAGAGTATTTTCTAGAGAGAGAGAGAGAGAGAGAGAGGGTCGGCCACAAGAGGGAAAGAGCAAGAAAAAAACTTAACCTTCACATCTCTATGTGAGGCTCTATTTATAGGAGAATGAAAAATCTATAAAGGTCAATTATTTATTCATGAATGAATAATGTATTCATGACACAATATTTGGTTTTCCTTCCCCTTTCCCTCTTAGTTTGGCCGGGCATGCACCTTGCATTAGTGAGGAAATTTGTTTCCTCACTTAGCATATTTGTTTCCTTCTTAAGGAAATTCATTTCCCTTTTTCTTTTGGGTAATTATCCTTATAAGAAAAAGGAAATAAAACTCTCCTCTTGATGCACTATCTTGGCCGAACTCTACCTAGGGGAGAAGCATCTAGATGCTTCCTCATTTCTTTTAAGACAATTCTTAAAATACCCATTGTAGAATTATAATTGCACAAATAACGAAATTAATTTCATAATGCCTTAAACGACTTTTTGGCTTTAGAAAGTAATTTATATTTTCATCAAATGAAAATATTCAAAATCTTATTTTGACATTCACATCATTTTATGTCGTTGTGGACAAAAATACCCTTTAGACATTTTCCGAGAAAAAGTCTAGTTCAACTCTTGAACTTATTTTGACTTATCTTCTAGTTTAACAATCCTACTCTAATGACCTATAATACTGACCTTATGGATCCAAATGAACAAAGCTTGAGCTTCTATACTCGGACTCAAAAGTTCTCAAACCTTTTCCGAGTATTAGCTTAATGTCGACTGACTCCACTAAAGAGTCGACACTGAGAATCTCTCGGTTCAAATGAATCCATTGAATGTTATCCTATGTTTACCCTTCATGAATATCAACTAGTTGGGATTTATAAAATTACCATTTTACCTTTCTAGTTGTTATTTCCTCAACTCCTTTGTTACTTGTGAATAAGTCAATAACAATGTATTGACGAGGAGCTAACAAGTCACATTGTTTCATCCAAATAAAGTCGCTACTTAAATTTGGACATTGCGCAATTCATTCATTCACAATCAAAGTAATAAAGCATGAGCTGATATATATTACATCTCAGCAATCTTGGACATGAATTCCATATCTATGAGAACTTCACAAAGTTGGTTCATGACATCTTCATAACTTAATATCTCACCAATAGGCCTTGTCTAGGTCACACATTGGACCTAGAATTTGACTTTCTCAAATGAGAGTATTAATGCGATGAAATGACATGTCTCATTTCAGGATTTACGTAAGCTTGATGCGATTCATACGTAGTGACCTTGAGATAGAAGATGTTAAATGGTTTGTTCTTCTACTATCTCTAAAGGAGCACTGGTCAATTCAGTATCTTCGAAAGATACACTGGCAGAACTACAGAGTTCCTAACTCTCTATGCCTCGTCACCAGACATCCTAGATTCTTCCAACAATCATACTGGGATCAATAGGCCGTTGATCTTTCGATTGCGAATATATCGTTTTAGCCAAACCATGAAGAGTTTGTTCACGCAAATCTACATTTGTCTCTTCATACATTGTTAGGTTTGATTAAGGACTATAAGTCTATTGATTTTCATAAATCTTCAATCAAACTAAAAAGGAATGAATGAACGTTTCAACTTCTATGAATTTAATCAGCAAATTACAAAGAATTATATATTACATCAATATGTAAATAAACAATCTTTTAATAAGGACTTTACAAAGATTTATATATTACATCAATATGCAAATAAACAATCTTCTTGTGGGCATCTCTGCCAACATTAAACACATAGTCACAACTCTCTATTTTCTTGGACGTGTTCAGAGGATATCTTCATGTACTTGGTCTATCGACGTCTATCGCCTTGTACGTACTCCACTATTTAGTTCGGCGCATCTATCTTTTGTCAGTTATGCCTTCCGGGTGAAAAGACTTTTCCCTTTCTCGAGAGGAGTATATAAACTCCTTGTTGTGTTTTGTTTAGGGTTTATGCATTCACTCTTCATGCGCCAAGGTTAGAAGCTTTTACTCATTATCTCTACGCTGGTACTTTGTAAGGATTATCTTTGTAAATGATAAGCTCTTTTGTAAGTGTACTTCTTTATTCCTTGTGTATTAAAGACATACATTATAACACCATGGGTTTGAGGTGAAATAGTGAGTGAGGGTCATTCCTAACGGGAGCCTTAGGTAAGTTTACTTCGGAAAGAAAGTGTTAGGTTTAACTTCGCTTGTAAAACTTTTGTATTTTTGCTGTTCCGATCACATAGTAAAAATTTTCACCGCGATAAGTTATCCCCCAGATATAGGCAGTTGCCAAACTAGATTATCAATGCTATGTGTTATCTATCTTATGTTATATGTCTGTATGTTTCATTGATGTCGTAAGCATACTTAGTAACATCACTAGTCATTACAAGAACATGGTATTTACGTTTTCATATACAATTCATCCACCGTAATAATAGAGGAATATATAAAGTGGTATTATATTATATTATACATATATACAACTTTGAGCTACATTTTTACATAGAAATAATAATAATAACTTTGTGCTTATGCAAGTTGCTACTATTTTGGTACTGTAAAGAAAAGATAAATAATAAACAATAAATCATTAATCCAGAAATTCGTAGATCAAAATATTTGGTTTGGTTAATTTAGAATCGGAACGCAAAAAAACAATTCCCAAATCTGGACAAGTAGAGCAGACATCTGTTTTGTTTTTATTGATAGCATAACTTAATAAACATTTTATAAAAATTGTTGGACAACATTAGCCCCGCGAGTTCGATGTTGAGCGTGCGATCGAGAACAAACTCAGTTACAAAATCTTCAAATTGTCGTTCAAATTCGACCATTGAGCGTGTTCCGATGGGCGTCATAGAAGGGTCGTGAAGATGTCTCACGAGGGATGTCCCGGTCTGCAAGTACTGCGAGGGGACCTATGAAGGGGTGGCATGCTGCGACTTCACGAGCCAAACATCCTCCACGGCTTCTTGCGGTTTGCGTCATGGTCCTCCCCTGGCGCGTGGTTGTCATAGCAGAATCGTCGCGCCACGATACGTTGCCATATGCAGAGCCTCCGAGTGTGTTCTTTTGTCGGATTCCGGCGCGTGGGTTTGCTCAGCTATTATTACGAGGGGTGATGTATTGTCTTCTATCAATCGTTGGGATCCTGCTTGGGCATAATTTTTAGCGAGGTATTATCTTCAAGTTGCCGCGAGGGGGCTAACATGGAAGTTTTTTTCAGCAACGTATTTTCTTCAAGTTTCCGTTAGAGACTAACTTAGACGTTGTTTTGGAGCAACGTATTTTCTTCAAGTTGGCGTTAGGGACTAACTTGGACGTTGTTTTTAGCAACATATTTTGTGTAGCCTTCCGGAGGCCTGTTTCCTACGAGGTCTGGCCGAAATCTTGGTTCGCCTCATGGACGCAGACTTTGAACCCATCGTTATCCATGGCTCGTTGAGGATACGATTCGTTTTATCAGGCGACGAGCGCAAAAAGCCTCTAACCATGTCTCATCTATGGCACCATTTGCCCATGATTCGCTATGGGTGGCCAAATAGAACGTATGTTTTTTATCCCACTGATGTCGATAGCTTGTTAGGCTTACGACTCGTGCTAACTGGGTGAAAAACGTCTTTTATGGTTTTCCGGTAAGGGCTGGGCAGCCCAGTTGTTCCCCCTCAGTCGCAAGCCTTGAACCAGTCATCATCGATGGCCCTTTGGGCTTACAACTCGTTTAATTGGGTGGCAAGAATGGACTTCTTGAAGTCTGCGTGGTTGATGACCGAACGGGCTTACAATTCACTTAATCGAGTGATGCTCTTGGCATCTCTTACCGATGTGAAATGGCTTGCCGACTTACATCCAGCTTATCTGAGGACGTCTGTGGGGGTTTTTAGCCGTCGACTTTCGTACTTTGTCAGTAGTCAAATCGGGGCTCCCTCACCATATCTTCCTTCGAGGGACCGTTAGGGGTAAGCTCGGACACTGTGTTTGAAATGCGTATTTTCCTTAAGTGGCCGTTTAGAGGCTGACTCCGTTTTGAGCGACGTATTCTCTTCGAGTGCCCGTTTTAGAGGCGGACTCGGACGTCATTTTTGATGATGTATTTTCATCGAGTGCCCGGGATAGGCTAAATCGGACTTCGTTTTGGAGCGACGTATTTTCATGGTTGTTAGAGGCTGACTCGGATGTCGTTATGGAGCGACGTATTTTCATCGAGTTTTCGTGAGAGGCTAACTCGGACGTCACTTTTGGGTAACGTATTTTCATCGAGTGGCCGTGAGAGGCTGACTCAGATGTCGCTTTCAAGCAAAGTTTTTTCATCGAATGACTGTAAGAAGCTAACTCGGATGTCGCTTTTGAGTGACGTATTCTTATCAAGCTGCCTCTAGAGGCAGACTCGGACGTCGGTTTTGAGCGTTGCATTTTCATTAAGTTTCCGTGAAAGGCTACTCGGACGTTGTTTTTGAGCGATGTATTTTCATCGAGTTGCCATGGGAGGCCAACTCGTACGTGGCTTTCTAATGACATGTTTTCATCAAGTTTCCATGAGAGGCTATCTCCGACGTCGCTTTTGAGCGACGCGTTTTCTTCTTGTTCCCTTGAGAAGCTGACTCGGACTTCGCTTTCGAGCGACGTATTCTCATCGAGTTGCTGTGAGAGGCTAACTAGGACGTTGCTTTCAAACAACGTATTATCTTCAAGTAGCCGTTAGGGGTTAATGCTCTACCCGTCGGCAATCATCTTATATCTGGCCAAGACTTGTAAATCCTTGACCTATTTTCCCGCAAGGGCTTGCCGAACTGATGGATTGCCTTGTGGACGCAGGCCTTGAACCGAACACAGTTAATGGCTGTTCGGCTTATGACTCATGTGTGCCGAGCAGTGAGCGCACATAAGGCCTAAGACGCGACGAGTTTGATAGCCTTTCGGCGTACAACCCTTCCGCCGGGCGGCAAGAGCCAATGCTACTTTTCAACCTTAACGCTCTCAATGGCCGTCGACTTATGACACTTTTTTTAGGCCGGCAGACGGACAAGGTTTTCCGCCAAAGGTGCCAGTCCAGTGATTCCCATTCGGTCGCAGAACTTGAACCCGTCGTATCGATGGTCCTTTGGACGTATGATTCGTGTACCCCAGCGGTCAGCGGGACATCTAGAATTCCACGGGATTGATGATTGGTCGACTTTACCTATCGCAAACCCGGACGTCATGTGCGATATCCAAACTTGGTAGCGGTATTCGTCTTGCCGGTTTACGTCCCGTTCTTTGGTGACGTACAAGCCTGTTTCCTCTCAATCTATGCATTCTTCAATGCACCGACCGGAGTTTAGGTGTATTTTCCATGAGGTATTGCCAATGGCCTGTTGGCTTATGGCGGCCCCTACAGAAGAAGGGCCCTGAGACCGGCTCGATCGATGACCTATTGGTTTACAGTTTACCTCGTGGGGCGTCGAGCGCGTTGTGTCTCTGGGAGAGATTATGGTTTGTTAACCTACAATTTTCTTTGTTTCGATTCAGCTAGGTCTCTTGACTTAGCGTGTTAACATGGGTTACTCATCTCGCGCCTGATTTGAAATTGAGGCCTCTCGAACTTTGCTCGTCTGAGCATCCCACCTTTTGATTGACATGATTGATGACTTGGCAATTTACAACCCGTCGCCTTGGCCTTTGCTGTCCAATGGTATTGGCATCTCTTTCCATCAGTCAAGCGAATGCAAGGTTGTTTCCTTGTTATAATTACCTTATTTTTCCAAGTGCGAGGTTGTTGCCTCATCATTAGTTCTTGGCGTGTGCTTTATGCCTTAGGAATGAGTTTGACGTTGAGTTCAGGTGCGTGTTGGCCTGAATTGTCAATGCCCTGTTAAATCCATGTGCTGCTGTTCAGATGCAAGGTCGTCACCTTGTTACTGATTTTGTGAATTTCTTCAAAGGCGGGGTTGTCGCCTCAGCGTTTGTTTTGGGGTTTTATTTTCCTGAATGCAAAGTGCTTCACCTTCTTATCGTTCCACCCTAGCCCCCCGAGTTCTTAGGTTATGGGCATAAACTTGGAACTCTTTTGAGAGGCCTGGAGGCAAGCTCTGCCTGAGCGTCACCCGAAGCTCGGCCCTGCAAAGCATCTTCTTGGGTGCGTCCTGCCTTTGGAGCAAGGGGAGCATCGCTTTCGCATGCGTTTGGAGATCGGGTGTCGGAATGGCATGCGTCAGGTTCTGCGATTATAACGTCTCCGCCATAAGCTCATGGACAGATGGCACGTAAGCGCATGGGCCGGCCATGTGGCACACGAGTGCGTGGCTGCCGACCGTTAGGTGAGCTAGCGCATGACCTAGGCTGGTAGGCACATAGGCGCATGACTGGCCGGTAGACTAGCACACAAGCGCATAACCGGTCAATTGGCCCTTGGGCGCACAAAATTCGATGTAGTTTTTGTCATGTAAACTGATTTTTCCATCCTCGTATCCGAGGAGGTTCATAAGATGGTCCTCACCGACCTCGAGGAACGCTAAAAACTTTGCTATTCGCTTGTTCATTTTATCACTTATGCCACTCTTCTTGTCACAAGAGGCGGGAATTTTGTCGACGCCATCATTTTGCAAGGGCTATCGCGCCGGTCCTTTATGAGGACATCGGCGGGATATGTGTCACGAGCTCGTGGTTCGAGCGATAGCGTAGTTTGATTGGGCAACCCCGTCGTCGTCGAGTGATCATGTCTTCGTCGCCCCTTTTGGATCTACGTCACAGAATTTAGCGGCTTTCATGTCGTCGGCGTCTCGTCGAGACGATGTATGACGTAGGTGCCGAGATCTACTGTCACGGGATCTAGTGACTTCCGTGTCGTCATCGTCTCGTCAGGACGATGTGCGATGTAGGTTTCGTGATCTACCGTAACGGGATCCATCGGCCCCCTTTGTGCAAGCGTCGCTCGAGCCTTCTTACTGCGACAAGCCAACCTAGGCTCGACTTGGAAGCGAAGTCGGTTAGGCGTCGCGTTTGTGTGCTATAGGAGATCGGGTGTAGGATCAACTTGCGCCATATCCTAGAGCCTTGTCGTTCTCAACGTAACCTTGATCTCGGGCCGAGTTATCTCCCTTCTCGTTCCTTAGCCGGCCTTTATTTTGATTCGGCGAGCGATCTTTCGGAATTGTTACCCCCGATGCCCGCATGACAAACTCTATGAGTTTTTTGTCTTGAATCAGGGTTTCAATTTTTTTCCTGAGCAAGAAAATATCGGAAGTCACGTGTCTGTGATCTCGATGATATTCGCAGAATATGCTCTTGTCCTGCGTCGCGGAACCTTTCCTCAATGGCTTGGACGACCTAAGCTTGTGTCAATGAAGAGCCAAGATTCGGACCAGGGACGCATTGAGCAGGGTGCGAGCTTCTACCCGGAATTCATTGGTAAAGGCCTAGATGAGGGGTTGTCGTTAGCGACATGATTTCTACCTCGTTTTCCTCGATTTTTCCCTTCCTTCCATTGAGGTAATCCTCGACCCCCATGTGTGTCCTAGCACACACCATGAGCTCGGTCATGTCCCATGGGGCCCTTCCCACAATCCACTTTAAGAAGTCACTGGGTTTGGCACCCTAGGTAATGGCGGCTATGGAATCCCAATCGTCGAAGTCTTCAACTTTGTAGGATTCCTCAGTAAACAGAGCCACGTACTGGCGAAGGCTCTCTCCTTCTTTTGCCTGATTGTCCAAAAGTAAGACTTGGACTTCTTTTGTGCCACCAACATGGCAAATCGGGCAAGGAAAACGTCTCGGAGAGCTCGGAACAAATCGATACTCCCGAGTTTTATGCTTCAGATCCACTCTAAGCCTGATCCTGTCAAGGTTAGACTGAACTCTACACAGTGTCACGTCCGATTATCCCTGCATCATCATCCATGTCTCATACTGTTGGATGTGGAAATTGGGGTCGAAGCGGCCGACATACGAAGGTACGGTGGGGAATTTAACTACTTCCCAGAGCGGCGACTGCGCGAGCACCGCCACCGCGAAGGGCGAATACAAACCTTCCAGGCCATTATAGGGCCTGGAGCCTCCCGAGACCGCCTCGCAAAGCTCAATGATCTGATTATGCAGTCCCTGAATCATAGTGATCACCTCGAGGCTGTTAGCGATTCCTGCGACTTGGCCTACCGACGTGGGAGGAGAATTCCCAAGGGTTGTAGCCCCGACGATCGCTTGTCGGGCGTCCAACTTTTTCCTTAAGTCCTCCTCGCGAGGATCCTATCGCGAGTTGAGACGGGTCCTGAGTTCCTCCCAGGCGGTGCGCAAAGCTCTAGCCACAAGTGGGCGAACTTCGCGGTGGATCTTGCGCCTATCCATGCTGTCGTCACCCTATCAGGATGACGTACCACGCACAAGTCGGGATCTCCCGATGCGTGAGTCATCGTCGACCACCCTCGTCCGGGGGTTTCTTGAACTTTCTCGTCGCGAGTCGGTTCCAGTTCGGCTCACTGGTGGGACAAACAAAGCGTCGCTCGCGTGTCCATGGGCGAGCGGGTGAAGGTTTGACTTGTGTCAGTTTCCAGGACAACATCGTGTCCGATGTTACTCTCGTCCCAGTCAAACTATCTTCCTTCTCTTATCTGAGAAGGTTCACAAGCACACTCTTGTCCACCCCCGGCTGCGCCAACAATTCTGTCAAGCGCTTGTCAGTCTTCCCCCTTAGGCTACTTTCCTCATCACGAAGGGCGGAGGGATCTTTTCTGGAAGTCCTTACCATTGGCTTTCGCCTAGTTCCTCTGTGGGGGAGTTTCCAAAACTCGTATCGCGAGCTAGTCGCTTGAGTGATCGGGTTACTCGATTGGAGAGTTGCGGAAGCTGCCGGAACGTCACACATTTTTCGACGACTGGTTAAGAAAGAAGATGACATAGAGAGATGTGGACGAGGGAAACTTCAAGGTCGAAATTCCACTCCTTCTAGCGCCAAAATGTTGTCGCTGAAATTTAGAGAACGTTAAAAGACCTTGACGGTCATATGCCCGCTCGGGGCGAGTGACCCATGCTTCAGCCTTACCGTGTCAGATACAGTGTCCCAGATTGTCTCTTAGTTGACTTGGAGTCTTCAAGTTCTTCTTCTACTGAAAAAGAGTGAATATGCATGAACTAAGATGAAAAAACAGAGGCGGGTCCTCTGTTTACCTCTCTGATGCTCAACATTAGTAGAATGTGAGCAGAGTTATAGGATTACAAGGAAGGATCAACGAGATCGAGGGAAACAGAGACACTTGGGTCAATGTCATTTCGGGACTCGGGTCTTGGATCTTTAAGGAACTATTCCGATCAGAAGTTGTTCCCTAATTTACCTAATGTGGGAAGTAAGGTAGAGATAGATAGATAGATAGATAGATAGAGAGAGAGAGAGAGAGAGAGAGAGAGAGAGAGAGAGAGAGAGAGAGAGAGAGAGAGAGAGAGAGAGAGAGAGAGAGCACAATCTATTATTTTGGCAAAGTTTCGGGTGCAAAGTTGCATGTCCCTTTAGTGGAGGGCGTATGAGGCTATTTATAGCATTAAAAGAGACATTGGGGCCGGCCAAAACTGTTGGGATTGGTGCCCACAAAGGAAATATTAGACATTGAAATACATTTGTATTTAGTTTTCCAGAAACATTAACACAAATAAATATTCATTCTTTATTATGTTTGTGTTTGTGTTTATGTATGAATGCTACGCTCTGAAACTTTCATCAACAAAAGGAATGTATAGACTTGACAAGATAGCTCCTTGTGACTAGTTTAAACATTTGTTCACAATCTTAAGATCGATAGAGGAATCAAATCCAAGTAATGATTGTATGAATCAATAATTATATCTTATCTTGTAATATAGAGAGTTGTGACTTTGTGTTTCATTCTTGATATCTTATAGAAGATATTGAACAAGACCTGTGATACTTAGAACCTCGAGATAAAATCGTATAACCACTCAAAGCTTCAAGTTCATCTACGAGGGGTACTTTGGTACTTACCTAAATCCTGAAGTGAATATATAATTGATATTGCACTTTATGACATTTGATTTGTCAATGGTCAATGACTAAGTGATAGTTTCATTTGACCCGACGGTTGGTGCCATAACGTTGTATTATTGGGTTATATGATTCACAGATATGGAATTCATGTTGAAACAATGCAAATGCATTAGTATCACACTATGCTTTGTTATGAGAGTGTAAATGAATAAACCTAGGCATGTATTCATCGAATAAGAACATTCTTTGATACACATGAAGGGTAATATCGTAAAGTACTCCATGTACCGTGTGAAGAATTATTTTATCACATCAAACGGAAAATATACGCATATGATTAGAGAGAGTCTCAATATTAGTCCTTTAGTGGAATCGACTAATATTAAGAATTAAAAAACGAAAAAGGGTTGTGAACTTTTGAGTCCGATCTTTATTCTAAAGCGTCGTTCATATGGGTCCATAAGGTCTCAATAATAGACACTTGGAAGAGATTAAATGAACGAGAATTATTGATTTACACATTGAATATAAATTGTGATTTATATCGGGAAAGTTATTTTTCCAAGTAACTTAATAAATAATTAGTTATTTCTTATTACGTTTATTTGTTTAATCATAGAGTGTTATTATATTGATAATAATACACTTGAGAAAGTCAAATAAATAAAAGAAGAAAATAAATAATTTTTCATTTCGTACTTACTTGAAAAGTATGAAATTATTTAATGAAATGTCATTAATAAATGAGTGTTCTAAATTAATTGAATTTAGAAATAAATCAAAAGAATTTGGGAATAAAATAAATGGATGTGGCCGAGTTAAGAGGGAGATTTGGCCGAATATTTAAGTGATTGGGTCATGGGTTTGACCCAGCTTAAATCCATTTAACCTATTTATAAAAAGGCTTAAGAAAACCCTAATAACGAAGGCCTAACCCTAATTTATTCGGCCAAAAGCTTATCTCCTTAAGACATTCGGCCGACTCTCTTAGAGAGAACAAAAGAAAAAAATTATTTTCTTCTTTTTGTGTGTGATTCCCGAGAGTTCATAAAAGAGCCCACCCTCTCAATCTCATAAAAACCCTTGTGTTTTATTATTGATTCTTCTTTGTGGTGTTTGGTGTGTTCTATTCTGGAAATTGTGAATGTTTAGAATTGTTTTGAAGTCACAAAAGCTAACAGCCCCTCCAATCCGGTAAGATTCCCAACAGGAGTCCCTGTCCGACGAGATCCCCAATAGGCTACAGTCCGGCGAAGGCACTAGTCTGGTGAAGGTCCCTGTCAGGCAAGATTTCCAATCCGGCGAGATCTCTAGGTGTGCTCCCAGTCCGGCGAACAGGTCCAGAGGCCTCAGGCGTCCTATCTCCTATCCGGCGTGACCTCCCTGTCCGGTGAAAGCCCTTCTGGCGCCCCTGTCATTCCTGTCCGGACATCGTGCACCTAGGGTATTCCGGCGAGCCCTCTTCATCAATTGGACTTGGTGTAGCCTTCCGGAGATAGTGTGCAACGTCGGGATTGTTTACAATTTCAATTGTAAGTAATTCTCAACAATTTGGATGTCTATAATTGTGTAATTTGTTTGTGTTATAATAAATTAGTTTATTGTAATAAATTAGTTTATTAACATGTGAATAAATTTTAATGCCGACGTTGCTAAAATATGTTAAAAATAGTTTCGAATATGTTAGATCTAATTATATTTTTCCACCACATACGATGTGTAATATAATTAAATTGTTTAAATTGTTAAATAAATTCCAAGAAAAATGACATTAGGCGCATGAGGGTGGATGTTGGCTAGCCACGAGGTGCTCAACCATTCAGTAGACAACAATGATGTCCCCAGCCGTCTAGTTGACAACCAGGAAGTGCCCAATCGTCTAGTGGATGCCCATGAGGTGCCTAGTTGTCCAATGGACAACCATAAGGTTTCCAGTCGTTCAATGGATGACCAGGAGTTGTCCAGATGTCCAGTTGACGACCAGGAGGTGCCCAGCCGTCCAGTGGATGGCCAAGAGGTGCCCAGCTGCCCAATGGACGACCAAGAGGTGCCCAGAAATCCAGTGGACGACTAGGAGGTACCCAGCTGTCCAGTGGACGACAAGGAGGCACCCAGTCGTGCAGTGAAAAACCAAGGGGTAACCAGCCAACTAGGAAGGGACCATCGGCCAAAGAAGACCAGGAGGGGCCTTGCCGTCCAACCAAGGGCCAAGCGCGCGGCGGGACATGCCCAAGACCTCTTTAAAGGGGCCTCGGCACGGGTCTAGTGTCGCGATCGATCGGCGACAATAATTAGGCTAACATGAAAGATCATTTGCATATCCTTTGAGTCAAGTGAGTGTTTGTTGGGAGTGGTGCCCACAAAGGAGATATTAGACATTATAAATACATTTGTATTTCGTTTTTCTGAACGATTTAATAAAATTAAATATTCATTCTTGATTAAGTTTGTGTTTATGTATGTTTTCTACGCTCTGAAACTGTCATCAACGGAAAAGGTACTAAGTACAGACTAGACAAGATACACTCTTGTGAATAGTTTAAATAATAGTTCCAAATCTAAAGATCGATAGGGCAAGCGATTATGCGTATTGATTGTTTGAATGAATCAGGATATCTTATCTTGTGATATAGAGAGTCGAGACTCTGTGATTCATTCTTGATGTCTTAAAGAAGACATTTAACAAAACCTGCGATACACTAAAGCTCTAGATAAAACCGTTTAATCACTCGAAGCTTCAAAATCATATACGAGGGGCATTTTGGTACTTACCTAAATCCTAAAGTGAATACATAATTGATGTGACACTTTATGACATTTGATTTGTTAATAGGGAATGGCTAATTGAAGTTTCATCTGACCTGGCGGTTGGTGTCATAATGTTGTTTCATTGGATTATGCGATTCACATATAAGGAATTCATGTTGAAAGAATGTGGAAGCATTAATATCACTGTTCTTTGTTATGAGAGTGTGAATGAAAAAACCGGACCTAATATTCATCGAATAAAACATTATTTGAATAAAATATGTGACATGTAAGGACATCTCACTTTATGTTTTTCTCATTCACAAATAAAAAAAAAATTGGTGAAATAATAACTCAGGGGAAAAACGGTAATTTTCCTTAAAGAGTTTCAATATTACCTTTAGTGGAATCGACTAATATTAAGAACTAAAATTCGGAAATTTTTTTGAACTTCTGCATCCGATATTTATTCTAAAGCTTTGTTCATGTTGGTCCATAAGGTCTCAATGATAGACCCTCAGACGAGATTTACAGAACGATTGATTTTCTCATTCAATGTAAATTGTGAATTACACTAAGAGAATTGTTCTCTAAGTAATTAAATAAATAATTAGTTATTTATTATAACATTTATTTAGTGAATCATATTATGTTATTATTTTGATAATAATAATTTTGAGAATAAATATTTTATCGTTTCATACTTGTTTGAGAAGTATGAAAATAATTAATCACTTGTCATTAAATTAATGAGATGCTCTAAATAAATTAAATATTATTTTAGAAATAAATGAAATATAATTTTGCGGAAAATAAAATGTTGTACTCGGCCAAATTAAATGAATAATGGCTGAGTGATTATTTTAAACTCAATTAAAAAAAAAATCGGGCTTAAGTTTGACTAACGGGCTAAAATTGGATTTTGACCTAACTTAAACCCGCTCTCTCAGTTATAAAAAGGTTTTAAGAAACCCTAACCCTAATAGGAAACAGTCGGCCAACATATCCCTCCCCCTTGTGTTGTTCTTGGCCGAGAGGTTTTGAGGGAGAAAAGAATCAAAAAAATCGTTTATTAATTTTTTGGTTCAACCTTGAAAGTTTCCCTTCTTTGTTGTTTAATTTAAAAGAGCCCACCCTCTTAATCTCTCTCTAAATTTCGAGATTAATATCATTGACTTAACTTGTGGTGTTTAAGTAAATTTTTCCTGCAGAAAAACGCCCAAGATTCGAAGAGAATCGAGCTTGGCTTTAAAAATACATTAAAACACGTTTTAATATATTTAATAACCTAGGCATTAAAATTTCATAACATGTCAATAAAAATTTTATTCTAAACATGTTGTCAGCAAATTAATCACACTAACAACCTATAAACAATTTATAATTGCATTGATCACACTAACAACCTATAAACAATTTATAATTGCATTGATCACACTAACAACCTATAAACAATTTATAAGTGCAGGCCAATTCATTTAGAAATGACTTACACGTGAAGTTGTACACAACTTTGTGTAACTCTAGCTCACTCTAGAATGCCTTGTCAATCGTCTCGCCGGAATGGAAAGTGCACAGCTCACCGGATAGGAGATTCTGACTCACCGAATTGCTTCTCGCCGGACTGAAGAAAATAGCCTCGCCGGATTTCTTCTTGCTGCTCGGAATGGATCAACCGGATTGCTACTGGCCGGCCGGAATGAATCTGCCTGATTGCTGCTACCAGGCCAAAATGGATATGTGGGTTTGTGAGCCTACGGATTCCTTGCACCTAACTGGAGCGCCACACATGTGCAGGAGGCTAGAGGAGACCTGGACCCACATGGTGGAGGCACATGATTATGCGGAAAATGAAGAAGACTCGCGTGATAGAAAACGCCCACTTGAGACTCACTACCCGGCCGAAATGCTGTTTGACCGACTAGGCCTCCTTGTCCGGAAGATTTGCCTAGAATGAGATCTTATTATATAATTCTGCCATATTAAGATATGTTATGTAATATTGTTAGTGAAACGTTAATTAATTTCCAACATTTAATAGGTTAGCATGTAGATAGTTGATGCTTCTATAAGTTTACTTGGATTGTTTAAGGGATGAGCGTATCGGTAGGCTGGTGGAACGCATAGACTGGGTACTTGGTTTAGTGATAATATAATAGTTGAAGTTTGAACATCAATCCAAGAAGAGAAAAGATTTTTGTACGAAACATGAACTAGCTGTTTCAAGTTATTTTTATTGTTTTTTTTCGCTCAAAAGAAGTATCTACGGCATGTTTTACGTCCACAATCTTTCTAAGAGGATCAAAGAGACAAAGAATGTTGGGTAGAGAAAGTTGTACACACACAAAAATGTTGTTTGAGATTGTTTTAGTACATAATTTTACCTCTGAATCGCCTTCAGTGAGGTAACCAAAAAAAGCTTCTACATTTTTATCGTAAGAATATTGATGGAAAGATATGCCAAACAATGCATTCTCGGATACAGGTATATTTGAGAAATAAGAAAATTTGAGAGAGAAGGTTCAATTGAGTAGCAGATGAGTAGGTTAACTTTTGAAAGAGTTAATATGATTAGAAAAAATTGAATAGGTTTTAACCCGTAAAAAATATTTACAAGCAGAGATTGTGAAGCAGGGAAAAACCTTTGACGGGAGACCGATATAGTAAAGATGAAGATCAGAACCTTTTCATTTTGATGTTAGAGAGAATTAGAGAAGTGAGGAAGAGAGAAAAGAAAAACCTGTAAAAATAATGTACGCTCCTCTAATTTGTAAACATGACTTCATAATTAAAAATTCGTTAATAACATAAATCATTTCAATAATTTTGAAAATGAAATTTTGTATCTCAATTTCTTATGAAAACGTTATAGTATGGTGAATGAAAGAATTTAATGTGATATTTAGAATAAGTTTAGTTTTTCTTTCTTTAGTGTGCCAATGAATTAATATATTGTTTATGAGCAATTATAGAAATAATTTATATCGATGAGTAAAAATCAAGATATAATGTCACAAATCAACGCGATATGTGATAGCAATCTATAGGTACGTTATTTAACGTAGAAAACTCCTATTGTTCCGACTAAAACCGAGCTTGTTCTCGAGTATATTTGATATTTCGTGGGGTTTAGTACTGTTTTCAGGTGATGAGAGTTTCAAAAGAGAAATAAAAAAAGACGGATTTTGACAGTATATTTTGATGGGATCAAAAGCTAAGCAAGCAGCCAGGAAAAAGGACAACCTCGTGCCGCGACGTCACCGCGAGGAGACTCAGAAAAGCTGAGACCCGGACGTCTGACCTTCGTCGCATCGCAAAGTGTTTTCAAGACAATGTCTACGACACGCAATTGCGAGAGCGGCCGCGAGGGGACTCTGGAAAGATTAGATCCGGGAAGTCTAATCCTCCTTGCACTGTGAAGGTTTCCAAATACTATACCCGCGGCGCGAGAAACCAAGCACGCGGCGCCATGAAGTGCCTAGGAAACCAAAATAGGAAATAAGAATCCTCTAAATTTTGCCATCAATGTATAAATAGTGACCCTTAGATGTCATTCCATTATTTTTTAGCTTTGCTCTAAAACACTAATAGTTTTCAAACAGTTTGTCTTACAATATTTTGCCCTGTCTGTCTAGGTTTTGGAGTTAAGAATTAGACGTTAGAGTTGCAATTGGAGTTCTTTCAAGCCGAAATCCCACAGAATTGAGATTTGCAACTCCTCTTCTTCCTCTTTCTCTTTTATTGTTCGTTTTTCTTTTATATTATCATTGAACATTGTGGTTTAAATATTAATTGTCTCTTCTATTATCTATTTATTCTTATGCTCGGTGTTTTAATTTTATGTTTATCAATAATCGTGTTTTCCTTTAGCGACTAAGGTTCTATTGGGGTTGCGATGTAGCAAGGAAAACAATGGTTTGGGGGGTTTGTTAGGGTTAGAAAAGACTTGTTAACTCTCACACATGACATTAGAGTTGTTTTATAGGATTGTTAAACTATATGAGAAAGACTTAACTAATCGTGCATAAATTGGTGATAACATAATTTCTCCTAGCCTGGTAGAAAGCTTAGGCAAGATATGTAATTGTTTGAACTCATTTTTAATTGCGTCTAATTGCGTAAATAGGATTAGATGCCGGGAGGATAATAATCCGACAATTGCATAGGTTTACTCTATCACTTGAGAGAGGCTGGTGAATAATATTGATTGAGTGAGATTAGTTTTTCATAGGAGTTAATAAGTCAATTTGAACCTGTAATTGTTGGCAGATATGCCAACAAGAAGATTATTTATTTACATACTGATGTAATATAAATCTTTATAAGTCCATGTTGTAATTTTTTATTAAATTAGTAAAAGTTCAAACGTTCATTCATTCCTTTTTCGTTTGTTTGAAGATTAATGATATTAAGTAGTCTTATATTCCTTAATCAAACCTAACAACGTATGAAGAGAAAATGTAGATTTGCGTGAACAAACTATTCATGGTTTGGTTGAAATGAAATATTCACAATTTAAAGATCAACGGACTATTGATCGTAGTATGATTGTTGGAAGACTCTATGATGTCTTGGTATGAGGCATAGAGAGTTAGAAACTCTATAGGTCTTCAAGTTTTTCTTCCGAAGATATTGAATTGACCAGTGCACCTTTAGAGACAATGTAAGAACAAACCGTTTAACCTCTTCTGTCTCAAGGTCACTATGTATGAATTCAATTATGCTTACCTAAATCCTGATATGCGACATGTGATTTAAATTTTTTTGGTATTCTCATTATGAAGATGTCATTGTGAAGTTCTCATAGATATGGAATTCATATACAAGAGTGCTGAAATGCAATATATATCACCTCATGCTTTATTACTAGGGTTGTGAATAAATGAACCGCGCAGTATCCAAAATTAAGTATCGACTTAATTTAGATGAAACAATGTGACTTGTTACCTCCTCGTGAATACATTGTTTCTAACTTATTCACAAGTAACAAAGGAGTTGAGGAAATAACAACTAGAAAAGTAAAATTGTAATTTTATAAATCCCATCTAGTTTATGATATTCATGAAGGGTAATCGTAGATAACATTCAATGGATCCACTCAATATAATTAAGTTGAATTTGAGTATAAAATAAATTCATTTGAACCGAGAGATTCTCAATGTCAACTCTTTAGTGGAGTCAGTTGACATGAAGCTAATACTCGGTAAAGGTTTGTGAACTTTTGAGTCCGAGTATAAAAGCTCAAGCTTTGTTCATTTGGATCCATAAGGTCACTATTACTCATTAGAGTAGGATTGTTAAACTAGAAGCTAAGTCAAAATAAGTTCAAGTGTTGGACTAGAATTTTTCTCGGAAAATTTCACATGGACATAAAATGATGTGAATGTCAAAATAAGATTTTAAATATTTTCATATGATGAAAATATAAATTATTTTCTAAAGTCGAAAAGTCTTTTGAGGCATTTTGAAATTAATTTCATTATTTGTGTAATCATAATTCTACAATGGGTATTTTAAGAATTGTCTTAAAAGAAATAAGGAAGCATCTAGGTGCCCCTTCCCTAGCTATAGAATTCGGGCAGAGACACATTAAAGGAGGAGCGAATTCTTTGCATTTAATTATAAAGATAATTACCCAAAAAGAAAAGAGGAAATGAATTTCCTTCAGAAAGAAATAAACTAAGTGAGGAACCAAATTTTCCTTTGTGATAACATATGGTCAGCCATATTAGAAAGAAAAGGGGAGAGAAAATCCAATATTGTGTCATGAATATACAATTGAAAAGGGTTATTACCCTTTCTTGATTTTCATTCTCCTATAAATATAGCCTCACGTGGATATGTAAAAATAAGCATTCTTACTCTTGTCTCTCTCTTTTGGCCGACCCTCTCTCTCTCTCTAGAAAATCCATTTTTATCTGGGCACATAAGTCCTCATTAGACTTAGAGTTAATTAACTCTCTAGCTCATGGACTTATTATTGAGCTATTGTGTTTAATTGTACCCACACACAAATCATTCTAAACCCCTAAACACTCATGTAATAGAAACATTAGGTTTCTCGTGTTTAGACGTGAAGGAATTGAACCAAGAAAGAAGATCAACCTTTCTCAAGACGCTTCAAATTAAAGGTACGAGAAAAGTTTGCACTCAAGCACTTTAAATAATGTTTTTTAAATTTATACATGTTCATGCACTTTGCTTAGGTTAGTAAAATTGTTTTACTTGTAAAGAAATTTTATATTCCGCCATTAATATGATTACTGATAATTTTTTTTAACCCTACACCTATTCCAACAGAAATCCCCAACCAAAGTTAGTCCGGTGAAGTTGTGACCCCTACCTTTCTTTACCAACATTCAACCCTTTTTAATCTTTTGAAATTTTGGTTTTAAACAATCAGCCTCTTTAAAAGCAAAATTAATTGATAACAAGTTTACAAAATATTGGGATTTATGCCCATAAAGAAGATATAAGACATTAGATATATTTTGTATTCTTTTTGCTGAAAGTTAAATAAAATTAAATATTCATTCTTATTTAAGATTGTGTTTATGCATGTATGTCTACGCCCTGAAACTTTCATGAACGAAAGATGTGTTAAGTACAGACTTTACAAGACACCTTCTTATGACTATTTTAAATAACACTTCGCAATTTGAAGATCGATTGGGCAATCGTATCAGAGTAATGATTGTTTAAGTAAATTAACGATATCTTATCTTATGATATAGAGAGTTGTGACTCTGTAATTTATTCTTCATGTCATGATGAAGAAATTGAACAAGTCATGTGGCAATTTGAAGTTCAAGATAAAACTGTTTAATTACTCGAAAATTGAAAATCACATACGAGGGGTCTTTTGGTTATTACCTAAATCCCGAAGAGCATACATATTTTCTTGTAACACTTTATGACATTTGATTAGTCAATGGGAATGTCTAAATGAGTTTTCATTGACAAGACGATAGGTGTCATAATACTGTTTTGTTAAATTATATGATTTACATATTTGGAATTTGTGTTACAAGGATGCTACGACATTAGTATCACACCATGGTTTGTTATTAGAGTGTTAGCGAATAAACTGGGCCTGGTATTCAACGGATAAAACATTCCTTGAATAAACCACGTGACATGTTAGACACATATCACTTTATGTTTTTCTCGTTCATAAATAACAAAGGAGTTGGTGAAATAATAACTCAGAGGTAACACGGTAATTTTACATTCCTCTAAGTTAATGATACACACAAAGGATAATATCGTACAATACACCGTGGATTGTGTGAAGATTAGTTTTATCACATCAAACGGAAATATAGACGCATATGAACTTAGAGAGTTCAAATATTGGTCATTTAGTGGAATCGACCAATATTAAGAATTAAAAGTCGGGTAAAGTTTGTGAACTTTTGTGTCCGAACTTTATTCTAAAACTTCGTTCATGTGCTTCCATAAGGTCTTAAGATAGACTCTCAGACGAGATTTTAGTGAACAATAATAAGTTGATTTTCTCATTGAATATAAATTATGATTTACACTATGATAATTATTTTCCTCGTAATTAAATAAATAATTAGTTATTTTTAATTACATTTATTAATGAATCAAATTGTATAATTTTATTGATAATAAGACAATTTTGGGATTGAAATAAATATTTTATCGTTTCGTACTTGTTTGCATAATATGAACATAATTAATAACATGTCATTAAATCAATGAGATATTCTAATATAATTAAATATTATTTTAGAAATAAATAAAATCAATTTGGAGTGTAAAAAATATATGTTAGTCGGCCAAATATAGCTTGGCTGTAATATTATTTAATCTCATTTAAAAAGGCTTAATGAGCTTAAATTTGACTAATGGGCCATTATTGTATTTTGACCTAACTTAAACTCATTCACCCTTATATAGAAGAAGGTTTTCTCTCTCTAAACCTATCCCTAGTTCCAGCCGAGTTTGAAATTTATCAACATGTTAGGTCAAATTATGAATTTCCGGCATATATATATATATATATATATATATATATATATCATAATTAAATAGGTTAACTGTTAACCGATTTCCAACACAAAATTGCTTTCAAAAATATTTGTGGAACTAGCTCTAAATTTTTGAATTCGATACTACTTGTGCGATATGTGCACTTGTATGATAAAATATTTCAACATCAACACTATTGATATATGACGTGACACGTGTATTGCAGAGATTGAAACTAAGTGGTAAAATAAGTCAAACTTACTGAAAGGCGAATAGAAGGAGCTAATAGGAAAAGTAAAGGGTCTAGAGTGGAACGATACCAAAAGTATCGTCGATGCAAGTGAAGAGTGGTGGAATACATCATTCAACAAATCCTTTCGAATTTCAAGATTATTTAGGTCGGAGTCTGAATGAAAATGGTTGTTTTATATCTAAGAAATTACATATGAAATTATGGATGAAACTTAAAATTTCAAGATTTCTTTCGAGAAGAATTGTTGTGGCAGGAGGTTTATTAAACAAACCCATATAACAGTTATGTAAAGCAGGGAAGTATAATACATCATTCCACTAGTCTATGATAATATCTAGATCATTATAGTCGGGGTATATATCTAAAACTGCGTCTTTATATTTAAGTAAGTCTCTGTTGGGATTGGTGCCCACAAAGGAGAAATTAGAAAATGAAATACATTTGTATTCATATTTTTGCTGAAACATTAATATCAATAAATATTCATTCTTAATGAAGTTCGTGTTTATGTATGTTAGCTACGCTCTGAAACTGTCATCAACGAAAATGGTGTTAAATACAGATTTGACATGATAACCCCTTATGACTAGTTTAAAACCATTTGTTCGCAATCTTAAGACCGAAAGAGCAGTCGTGTCTAATCAACGATTGTTTGAATGAATCATGATATCTTATCATGTGATATAGAGAGTTGTGACTCTATGAGTCATCCTTGATATCTTATAGAAGATATTGAACAAGACCAGTGATACTTAGAAGCTCGAGATAAAACCGTTTAAACACTCGAAGCTTCAAGATCACATACAAGGGGTATTTGGATACTTACCTTAATCCTGAAGTGAATGTATAATTGACATTACACTTTATGACAATTGATTTGTCAATGGGCAATGACTAAATCTTAGTATCATCTGACCCGACGGTTGGTGTCATAACTTGTGATGTTGGGTTATATGATTCACAGATATGGAATTCATGTGAATGAAATACAAACGCATTAGTATCACACTATGCTTTGTTATGAGAGTGTGAATGAATTAACCTGGCCAGGAATTCATCGAATAAGAGGATTTTTTTATTAAAACATGTGACATGTACATACATCTCACTCTATGTTTTTCTCATTTAAAAATAACAAAGGAGTTAGTGAAATAATAACTAAAGGTGTAAAACGGTAATTTTACATTCCCCTAAGTTAGTGATACACATGAAGGGCAATATCGTAAAGTACTATGTGGATCGGGTGAAAAATTGTTTTGTCACATCAAACATAAAATATGCGCATACGAACAGTGAGAGTGTCAATTTTGGTCCTTTAGTGGAATCGACCAATATTAAGAATTAAAGACGGAAAAAGTTTATGAACTTTTGTGTCCGATCTTTATTCTAAAGCTTCGTTCGTGTGGGTCCATAAGATCTCTATGATAGACACTTGGAAGAGATCAAAAGAACAAGGATTGTTGATTTACTCATTGAATATAAATTATGATTTATATTGAGAAAATTATCTTTCTTAAGTAACTTAATAAATAATTAGTTATCTACCATTACGTTTATTTATTGAATTATAGAGCATTATTATAATGATTAAAATACGCTTGTAATATTCAAATGAATAAAGAAAGAAATATATAATTTCTCGTTTCGTACTTATTTGGAAAGTATGAATAAATAAAGATGAGAGTTCTAAATAAATTGAATTTAAAAATAAATCAAATTAAGTGGGAATACATAAATTGAATAATGGCCGAGTATTAGAAGAGTGTTTTGGCAGAAAATTAGAGTGATAGGGCCATGGGTTTGACCTAGCTTAAGCCCGTTATGAAGTTTTTTATAAAAGGGCTACTAAACCCTAATCACTCCTAATGCTAACCCTAGAATTTTCGGCAAAGCTCTCCTCTCTCCCCCTTTGAGGGTCTCGGCCGAATTCCCAACAAAAGGAAAAGAGAAAAAAGTTGTTTTCTAGTTTCCATTATAAATCCCGAGTGTTCTTGAAAGCCCACCCTTTCAATCTCGATAAACTCCTCGTGTATTATCGTTGATTCTAACTTGTGGTGTTTGGTTTTCTTTTGTAATCTGAAAAATTGGTTTAAAAATCGTTTTTAAATTTTTTTTGGGATTTTTTCCACTCTGCCGGATTGCTTCTAATCGCCCAGGAACTCCAGTCCGGCGAGGATCTCCCTGTCAGGCGAAGGTAATCAATCCGGCAAAGCTGCTCCAGTCCGGCGAACTTCCCAATCCGGCGACTTTCTCCCAGTCCGGCGAGGTTCATCCCAGTCCGGCGGTCCCAGGTTTAGAGACCCAGTCCGGCGAGCCCATTCCGGCGATCCCAGTCCGCCGATTCCAGTTCGGCGAGCCCAATCCGGCGAGCCCATTCCGACGAGCTCATTCCGGCGAGTTTCCTGAAGACTTCCAGTCCGGCGAAACCACATTCCGACGACCCTGTTCTTCCCAGTCCGGCGAAGAAGGTTTTGGGCTATCCGGAGAGCTTGTTTTTTGACGTGTATTCGGTATGGCCATCCGACGCTAGCGAGCAACGTCGGGATAATTTATTATCCTAATTGTAAGTGTTTTCTCAACGAATTAAAATGCTAAATTAAATATATGAATTGTTCATATAGGTTGTTAGTGTGTTTAATTGTTGATTGTCTTACGATTTAATAATTTTTTTTATTAAAACTTATAAATTGATTTTAATGCCATAGGTTATTATTCATATTAAAATTGTTTTAATATGTATAGATCTATTATATAATTCCGCCATATTTGATACGTTATATAATTATTTTGTTTAAATTGTTAAATAAATTCCAACAGTCTCTTCTATGTAAACTACGAGATCGTTCCGTAATATATCTAAACAAACTAAGTTTTTTGCTAGATTCCATAATACCTATATGCTTTATTAAATAATCATAAGTGTGTGATGAAGTATGAGGATCTGTTGGCAAAGAATCCAAGAAGTGATGGAAATCAGGAGAAAATTCTTGTAAAGAGAAATGAAATCCAAATTTAACAAATAAGCTCTCTATCGTGTAGATTTTGTAATCCTATCCCCCATGCTCTAAAAATATTATCTTGCATAACTAAATCATGTTCACAAAATTTTCATACTAAATCCCTTTTTGTGTAAGTAAATAATCAAAGATAACAAATCTCTACTTAATTTTCTATAAGTTTCAGGAACAAAAAAGATTTTTGGAACTTTTGAGTGATGTTCGTGTTTGTGTAATGGTTTGACATGTAGACTTGGAACTTGATATAACGATAAAATACGGGAAGTTGATTTTTTTAATTTAAATCCAAGAAGAAAAAAGTTGTCGTACAAAACATGAACTAGTTATTTCAAGGCTTTTTTGGTTTTTTTAGCGCAAGAGAAGTATATCTGCCATGTTTTACATCCTTGATCTTTTGAAGAAGATCTATGATGCTTAGAGTCTTGAGAAGGGTTGGATGAGAAAGTTATAAGCAAGCAAAAATGTTCTTTTACATGGTTTGTCCACATATTTCTATGGCTGAATTCGATTTATTGACATTACCATAAAAAGCTTTTACATTTTTCTCTTAAGAATATTGATGGATAAATTTGTCAAACGGTGCACTTTATGATCTAGATATATTTGAAAGGTTAGAAATTTTATGATAGAATGTTAAATTGAAAAGCAGATGGGTTAATTTTTTAGAGAGTTAAAATAAGTAGCAAACTCTCGCTAGATTTTATACAGTAAAAATTAATATTACGAGACATTATAATATTAAACAAAAAATTAAATTCTAGTGTAAACTATTAGAATTAATGTATTGGTCTAAATTTTGACATTAAGGAAAGGATGACTAAATTTTGACATTGATGATACAATGAATGACGAGAACATAGAAGACAAAGACATAAATTGAGATAAAGATGAAATGTGTGGAAATTTTTCTTGATCAGAAGTTACATTAAAAACAGTTTATATTAAAAGTTTTTTATTATTTTAGCAAGTATTTTTTGTGGTATGAGATTTTTAATACAAACCCATATTACATTTATATAAAGGAGGGAAATAGAATCCGTCATTCCACCAATCATTGCGAACTGCGAGATTATAAACGTAAGAGTCAGAGTTGAAAATGGTTGTTCTATGTTTAAGAAGTCCCTTCGATGTAAACTACGAGATCGCTCTGTAATACTTATAACAATCTAAGTTTACGGCTGTGATCCACAATACTTATATGGTTTATTAAATATTCATAATTGTCTCATGAAGTACGCGGATTTGTTTGCGAAGAATCCAAGAAGTGTTGTAAATCTGAAGAGCATATTTGTATAGAGATGGAATCCAAGCCTAGCAAAGAAGTTATCTAACATAAAAAAATCATTGATTAATCTATATGGTGGTGCATAATTTTCTAATCCTGGCTACCATGCTCTAATACTATTAACATGTACTACTAGATTATTTTCATAAAAATTTGGCATACAAATCTCTTTTCATGTAAGTAAATAATTAGTGATAACAAATCTCTAATTAATTTTCTATAAAGTTCAGGAACAAATATTTTTTTTGGAACTTTTGAGTGGCGTGCGTGTTTGTGTAATGGTTTGACATGTAGACATGACACTTGGTATAACCATAAAATAGGGGAAGCATATTTTTGAATTTCAATCGAAGAAGAAATAAATTGTCAAATAAAACAGGAACTAATTATTTCAAGGCTTTTTAGTTTTTTTTTTTTTACAAGAGAAGTATATCCGGCATGTCTTACATCCTTGATCTTTTGAAGAGGATCTACGATGCATAGAGTCCTGAGAAGGTTTGGATGAGAAAGTTATAAACAAGGAAAATTATTTTCTAAGATCGTTTGTGCACATATTTCTAAGGCTGAATTTCCTTCATGGATATAACCATAAAAAGTTTCTACATTTTTATCTAAAGAATATTCATGGACAACTATGTCAAATGATGCATTTTATGATCTAGATATATTTGAAAAGTAAGAAATTTAGTGAGAGAATGTTAAGATGAGAAGCAGATGGACTATTTTTTTAGAGAGTTGAAATAAGTAATAAAATCTCATTAGCTTTTGTACGATAAAAATTAATACTACGAGACATTATAAGATTAAACTAAAATTTTAAATCTAGTTTAAATTGTTAGAATTAAGATATTAGTCTAAATTTTGACATCAATGAAACGGATGCACTTTTAATTCTAAATTTTGATATTGATGACACAATGAATGACAAGAACATAGAAGACAACAACATAAATTTAGATAAAGTTGAAGAGTGTCGAACTTTTTCTTTTAACGAAAGTTACATCAAAAGAAGTTTATATTAATAGCTATTTAATTCGTTTAGCAAGTATTTTTTGTGGTATGACGTTTTGAATACAAACCCATATTACATTATTTAAAGGAGGGAAAATCCTTCATTTTCCCCAATCCTTACAAACTGTGGGATTATTAAGCTCGAAGTCCGAATTGAAAACGATTGTTCTATATCTAAGAAAGTCCATTCAATGTAAACAACGAGATCGCTTCGTGATAATTATAAACACACTAAGTTTTAGGCTAGGATCCATAATACCTATATGGTTGATTAAATATTCAAAATTATCTCGTAAAGTATGTGGATTTGGTTGCAAAGAATCCAAGAAGTGTTGGAAATCGAAAGAGAATATTTGTATAGAGAAATTGAATTCAAGCCTAGCAAATAAGGTCTTTAAACAATTTCCAAAAATAAAAAAATCATTGGCTAATGTATATGGTGCAGATTTTTCTAATCCTAGCCACCATGCTCTTATACTATTAACGTGTATAACTAGATTTTTTTCATAAAAATTGGCATACAAATCTATTTTCATATAACTATATAGTTAGGCTTAACAAATCTCTAATTAATTTTCTATAAAGTTCATGAACAAAAAAGATTTATGGAACTTTTGAGCGAGGTGCGTGTTTGTGTAATGGTTTGACATGTAGACTTGGCACTTGGTATAACCATAAAATAGATGAAGATGATTTTTGAATTTTAATCCAAGAACGAAAAAGTTATCGTACAAAACATGAACTAGTTATTTCAATGCTTTTTGGTTTTTTTTTCTGTGCAAGAGGAGTATATCCGGCATGTCTTACATCGTTGATCTTATGAAGAGGATCTACGACGCATAGAGTCGTAGATAAGGTTTGGATGAGAAAGTTATAAACAAGCAAAATTATTCTATGATATGGTTTGTGCACATATTTCTAAGGCTAATTTCCTTCATTGATATAACCATAAAAAGTTTCTACATTTTTATCGAAAGTATATTGATGGAAAAATATGTCAAATGATGCATTTTATGATCCGGATATATTTGAAAAGTAAGAAATTTGGTTAGAGAATGTTAAGATGAGAAGCAGATGGGCTAATTTTTTAGAGAGTTGAAATAAGTAATAAAGCCTCATTAGTTTTTATGCGGTACAAATTAATACTAGGAGACATTATAATATTAAACTAAAATTTTAATTCTAGTGTAAATGGTTAGAATTAAGATATTAGTCTTAATTTTGACATCAAGGAAATGAATGCACTTTTAATTCTAAATTTTGACATTGATGATTTAATGAATGACGAGAACATAGAAGATAACCACATAAATTTAGATAAAGTTGAAGAGTGTCGAACATTTTCTTTTATCAAAAGTTGCATTAAAAGAAGTTTATATTAATACTTATTTAATTCTTTTATCAAGTATTTTTTTCAGTATGAGGTTTTGAATACAAATTCATATTAAATTTATTTAAAGGAGGTAAATAGAATCCTTCATTTCACCAATTCTTACGAACTGTGAGATTATTAAGCTCGGAGTCCGAATTGAAAACGGTTGTTCTATATCTAAGAAAGTCCATTCGATGTTAACTACAAGTTCGCTTCGTAATAATTTTAAAAAAACTAAGTTTTAGGCTAGGATTCATAATACCTATATGATTGATTAAATATTCATAATTGTCTTGTAAAGTACGTGGATTTGGTTGCAAAGAATCCAAGAAGTGTTGGAAATCGAAAGAGAATATTTGTATAGAGAAATTGAATCCAAGCCTAACGAATAAGTTCTCTAAATAATTTCCAAGCATAACAAAATCATTGACTAATCTATATGGTGCATAATTTTCTAATCCTAGCCACCATGCTCTAACATTATTAACCTGTACAACTAGATTATTTTCATAAAAGTTTTGCATACAAATCTCTTTTCATTTAAGTAAATAATTAGTGATAGTAAATCTCTAATTTTATTTTTTATAAAGTTCAGGAACTAAAAAGATTTTTGGAACTTTTGAGTGACGTGCGTGTTTGTGTAATTGTTTGTCATCTAGACTTGGCAATTGGTATAACGATAAATAGGGGAAGCTGATTTTTGAATTTCAATCCCAGAAGAAAAATGTTTTCGTACAAAACATGAACTAGCTATTTCAAGGATTTTTTTGTTTTTTTACGCGCAAGAGATTTATATCCCACATGTCTTACATTATTGATCTTTTGAAGAGGATCTAAGACGCATAGCGTCCTGAGAATGTTTGGATGAGAAAATTATAAACAACCAAAAATGTTCTTTTACATTGTTTGTCCACATATTTGTAAGGCTGAATTTCCTTTATGGACATAACCATAAAAAACTTTTACAATTTTATCCTAAGAATATTGATGGATAGATTTGTCAAACGATGCATTTTATGATCTAGATATATTTGAAAAGTAAGAAATTTAGTGATAGAATGTTAAAATAAAAAGCAGATGAGCTAATTTTTTATAGAGTTGAAATAAGTAGCAAAACCTCACTAGTTTTTATACAGTAAAAACTAATATTACGAGACATTATAATATTAAACAAAAATTGAATTCTAGTGTAAATTATTATAATTAAGATATTAGTCTAAATTTTGACATTAAGGAAACAGATGACCTTTTTATTCTATATTTTGACATTGATGATACAATGAATAACGAGAACATATAAGACAAAGACATAAATTGAGATAGAGATGAAGAGTTGTCGAAGTTTTTTTTTTAATCAAAAGTTACATTAAAAGCTGTTTATATTAAAAGTGATTTAATATTTTTAGCAAGTATTTTTTACTGGTAGGAGGTTTTGAATACAAACCCATATTACATTTATGTAAAGAAGGGAAATATAATCCTTCATTTCATCAATCATTGCAAACTGCGACATTATTAACGTCAGAGTCTGAGTTGAAAACGGTTGTTCTATATCTAAGAAAGTCCCTTCGGTGTAAAGTACGAGATTGCTCCTTAATAATTATAAACAAACTAAGTTTTACGCTATGATCTATAATACCTATATGGTTTATTAAATATTCATAATTGTCTAATGAAGTACGTAGATTTGGTTCCGAAGATTCCAGAAGTGTTGGAATTCGGAAGAGAATATTTGTATAGAGAAATGGAATCCAAGCCTAGCAAAAAAATTATCTAAAAAATTTCAAAACATAACAAAGAATAGTCTATATGGTTCAGTTTTTTCTAATCCTAGCCACCATGATCTAATACTATTAACATGTATAACTAGATTATTTTCATAAAAATTTGGCATACAAATCTCTTTTCATGTAAGTAAATAATTAGTGATAACAAATCTCTAATTAACTTTCTATAAAGTTCAGAAACAAAAAAGATTTTTGGAACTTTTGAGTGGCGTGCGTGTTTGTGTAATGGTTTGACATGTAGATGTGGCACTTCGTATAACAATAAAATAGAGGAGGCTGATTTTTGAATTTCAATCCAAGAAGAAAAAGGTTGTCCTACAAAACATGAACTAATTATTTCAAGGCTTTTTGGGTTTCGCGCAAGAGAAGTATATCCGGCATGTCGTACATCCTTGATCTTTTGAAGAGGATCTACGACGCATAGAGTCCTGAGAAGGTTTGGATGAGAAAGTTATAAACAAGCAAAAATGTTCTCTATGCTTTGTGCACATATTTCTAAGGCTGAATTTCCTTCATTGATATAACCAAAAGTTTCTATTTTGATCTTAAGAATATTGATGGATAGATATGTCAAACGATGCATTTTATAATCGAGATATATTTTAAAAGTAAGAAATTTAGTTAGAGAATGTTAAGATGAGAAGCACATGGGCTAATTTTTTAAAGAGTCCAAACCAGTAGTAAAATCTCATTAGCTTTATACGGTAAAAATTAGTACAACAAGACATTATAATATTAAACTAAAATTTTAAATCTAGTGTAAACCGTTAGAATTAAGATATTAGTCTAAATTTTAACATCAAGGAAATGGATGCACTTTTAACTCTAAATACATGTTTATAATCTATTTCTCTTATCTCTACACGATACCCTACCTCTGCATAGACGGTCAAAATCTCTGCTTCACAATGTTGGGAAGAGAGGGCAATGTACTCCATTTTTACAGCTTTTTCTTTTTTGTCTTCCTCTCCTCTCTAATTCACTTAACATCAAAACGGAGATATTCTGATCTTCATCTTCACTGTATTACTCTCCCGTAAAAGGTATTTCCCTGCTTGTAAATATTTTAGTGTCTTGTAATATTTATTTTTACCGTATAAAATCTAGTAAATTTTTTATACTCATTTTAACTCTCTAAAAAATTAACCTGCCCATGTGCTTCTCATTTTAACCTTCTCTCACAAAATGCATCATTTGTCATATATGTCCATCAATAATTTTACGATCAAAATGTAGAAAATGCATCTTGAGAAAATCATTTTCCCAGTAAACATAGTTTAGCTTCTTCATGCTTGGGTTTGGTGCTAGACAATCGTTTAGCGTGTGAAAAACTTTTAATAGTTCAACTTTAAATCTTCCATAGCTATTCGCCGATTCGTTGGTAGACCAAATTTTTCTTCTTAATATGATAATCGAGAACACTTACTCTCCGAGCCATGTTCACACTGCACATTATATTTCTTTATTCTTCTTATGTATTGCATTCTTACATGCAGTCTCGGCCATTTGAAGTATCTCGTTTGATTGTTGGTCATGACGAAAACGGCTCTAGCTTGTAAGAATTGCTTCAGGATAGTTCCAAATTTTCTCAGTTCACTGTCTGTTATGTCTATGTAATCCAGAGTAAACTTGAACTATTACTTTTATGTAGGTACTACATGGATCCATCTGTAACATTCTGGCAATGTAACGCGAAAGCTATTGGGTCGGGTTCCGAAGGACTAGACAGCTCTCTGCTAGAGCAATACAACAAGGTATCTTTGTTTCTTGATGCTTAAAGTTGAAGTTTCTTTGACCAGATAAATGTGGATCGACTATGATCTGAATCACATGTTTGAAAATATCGAATCATGTCCTAACTGAGAAACTGTTGATCATTTTTGCGGGACCTGACTCTCAAAGAAGCTGAAACCATTGCTTTATCCATTTTGAAGCAAGTAATGGGAGAGAAGCTAAACTAGAGTTGATTTCATGTGTTCATACATTAATTATATGTAGATTTTCAATTTTGGTTTGAATTCATTGTTCTTACAGGTGACTCCAAACAATGTCGATATTGCGAAGGTATCTCCGACTTATCACTTATATACTCCCGAGGAGGTTGAATCTGTTATTAGTTGCCCGTAACTAAAGATTAAAAATGAGAAGATGAAAAAGAGAAATGTGCTCTTTTCCTATTCTTATGATGGATCTTTTATGAGTTTATATTTAGCAATGTACAAATGATGCCCTTGTCGAAAAAGTTTACTCGTATTGTCTTTGAGAATTGTTGAGATCGATTTTCACCAAAATCTCTAAACTGTCACAAGGATTTAAAAAATGTAATAATAATGAATAATGGTAGTCGAGTTCGTTAATATCCTTGAGTTTATGTATTAAGAGGCTCGATTTCTTTCATTTATTATCTTGGAAACTCGAAGAAAATACAAAGAAAAGTATAAATTTTGTATATATGTGACGGCTGATAATTTTTGAACCCCCTTAATGAGGTTCTTACATTCATATTTATAGTCTCTATCACTTGCTTGGACGATGTCTAGGGTTTTTTCTTCCCTTTAGGGTTTCCTCATTTGTCCCTTCCCTCTTCTGACGAGTTTCGGGATATTTTCCGAGTTTTCCCAACTAATCCCGTGATTTTCTCCTTTCATCTGACTCTCTGACGCCAATCCTCACTTGAACGCTACCGCTGCCACGTAGATTCCTAACGACGAGCCTTATCTTGGGACGCAACCCCCTCGGGACGAGACTTCCTCAAGGCAGACCTCCTCGGGATGAGATTCCCTCGCGAGGAGCCTCCCTCGCGACAAGCCTTCTTCGCGTTAGGACCTCTCCACGATGAGCTTTCCTCGCGAAGATCTCCTTACTCCCGCTCGCGATAGGGCTTTAAGGGAACGAGTCCTTCTCTTCAGTTGACTAAGAGTCAACTGCGGGCCCCTGTCCTCTCTCTTCGTCGTCCGAAGGACGAAAACAACGCGAAAAGTGTAAAGAGGCATTTGACGAAATCCGACCTTAACAAGAATGTACTTTTTTGCTCTTGGATTTTTCAGAAATCATACAAGTGGAAGTTATCAGGGTTCTTGTTTCTTACTTTGTGAGTGGATATGAATTTAGGTTTTTACCAAAATTAACTTTTACTTGAAAACTTTGGTTTATGTGCGTGCTATAATTAGTTAGGGTGTTGTTTTGGGGTTCGTGTGATAGTCATTTTAAACTTCTTTTTTTGTTCAAAAGATAAAACAAATTGGCCATGTCACTATTTTGGCATTATAAAAGAGAAATTTCATTTTATACACCCAAAAATGTTAAAAACATCTAGAATGAACTCATCTTTTTTAAAATATCTAAAATTGGACTTTTTTTCCAACATCGGACAAAAATACCCTTCAACTCATATATAGGGTTTATGTCTCATATCAATCTCATTTTCAACTACGAATTCAATAAAATCCTCTCCAAATCTGATGAAATCACTTAAGATCATCGTCATAATGGGCATGTTACTTCATTCCCTCTATCTAAGTCATTATTTTAGTCGTTTTTGATGGAATAATTTTTGGATCAAAAAGGAAAAAGTTCGTCAAAAACCAGGGAAAATTTTTACGATAGGTTTCATGAATATTGTCGTAACCTATCGTCCTCTATCGTAAGTAATCGTGCAACGTCGTACGACATCGTACGATGACGTACGATAGAGGAAGATAGATTACGACACCGAACGAAGTTTTTACGATGATTTTAAAAAAAATTGCAATTTAGACATGTTAATATGATTTTTGGACAACTTAAGATGGTTTTATGATAAGTTCTGATATTTTTGTTAGATGTTTGCATAGTTTTAGAAAAATATGGTTTAGTTTTAGACAAGTTATCATGAATATGTTACATGTTTGATTAGTTTTAGACATGTTTGATATGTTTTACGATAATTTTTAAAAGTTTTTAATAAGTTTGATAAGTTTGAATAGTTTTTGACACCTTTTTTTTAAGTTTTTGATAAGTTTGAATAGTTTTTGACACCTTTTTTTTAAGTTTTTGATAAGTTTGAATAGTTTTTGAAAATTTTGAATAGTTGCTTATAATTATGGGTATGTTTTTCAGTTTTCATTAGTGTTGGTGGAAAGTCGGTGAGATTGAGCGACATGTGGGATTTTAGTAATGCTCGTACGTATACGGTGGAAGCTATAAAAGAAACGACGTATCATGAGTTGATCGATATGATTTATGAGATTTTCAAGATCGATAGGATGGCGTATGACTTAAAAATTGAAGTCACGTACACTTTGGGTACCGTTGTGTTGGCGCCTGCAATCTTGGTGACCGATGTTGATGTCGCATATATCAAAAAATAATTTTCTTAGCGCAAATTACAATTTACATTCAATGAGACACAGAGTGTAGCTCGAGATATCAAGAATGAAACACAGAGTCACAACTCTCTATATCACAAGATAAGATCTCGTGATTCATTCAAACAATCATTACTTAGATTCGATTGCTCTATCGATCTTAAGATTGCGAACAAATGTTTAAACTAGTCACAAGGGCTATCTTGTCAAGTCTATACTTATCACCCCTTTAGTTGATGACAATTTCATAGCGTAGCATTCATGCATAAACACAAACATAGGAATAAAGAATGAATATTTAATTTTATTAATGTCTCAGCAAAATCAAATACAAAGTCTCTGAATGTCTAATATTTCAATTGTGCGCACGAATCCCAACATTTAAAACATCGGTGACTGGATGAAGATCCACTGATTTGGACAATTTGGAAACCTCTAGGGTGAGGCGAGCAACTTCTGACTTCAAGGAGATGAGTTTTCTTAGAGAGGAGAGAAGAGATTTGTTCCTTTACATAAATTGGAGAGTCACTTTTTAGTTCTTTGATATGTTCCAAGAGGTCAGCTTGAGACGTTTCGAAGTCAGATATCTTATAAGCTTGAACAACAAAAGTGTTTGATTCATCACCCCTTTTGTAAAACATCATCTTGTAAGCTTCAATTAAAACTTTATCACTTGATTCATCTTCTTCTGATCGAATAGTAGGAGAACCGGAACGAGAAATTTTGAAGTCTGGTTGAGAAACAATGATATCATATGCATGAGCTAGAAAGCATCTGAGAGATCTTTACTGTTAATTGATTTAATTGATTCTTCAAGAGAGAGACCTGAAAGAGCTAGGGTAATCCATATATTCTCTTCAGAAGATTCACTTGCCTGACTAACGAACGCAATAAAGTTGTTGTTGGTGGGATTTGAGTTATCATCAAAGTCACTAGAGCTGTCACTTCGATGATCATCAGAAAGAGTAAAAGAGAAGTTCTTATGTTGGCGTCTTGTGAAGTTAGGGAATTCAGCATGTATATGTCTGAAACCTTCACATTCATGACATTGAATCCTTTTTTCCATTTTGGAGCGGATGGAAGATCCTCCATCTCCAGGAGGAATTACCAGATTTATGACGTTGAGGGAATTTGCTTCGAAGTTGTTGGAGGATGTCATAGGCTTCTTGTCAAACTTCTTCATAGACCTGCCAAAGTTTTTCACAAGGAGGCTATTGATTCTTCATTGGACTCAGATTTCTAACATTTGATTCGTCAATGGGAAATGACTAAGTTTTAGTTGCATCTGACCCGACTGTTGGTGTCACAAGGATGTGATGTTGGGTTACATGATTCACATATATGGAATTCATGTAACAACAATGCAAATGCATTAGTATCACACTATGCTTTGTTATGAGAGTGTGAATGAATAAACCTGGCCAGGTATTCATTGAATGAGATCATTCTTTGATTAAAACATGTGACATGTAAAGACATCTCACTTTATGTTTTTCTCATTCACAAATAACAAAGGAGTTAGTGAAACAATAACTCAAGGGGTAAAACAGTAATTTTACATTTCTCTTAGTTATTGATACACATGAAGGGTAATGTCGTAATGTACTCTGTGGATTGTGTGAGAAATGGTTTTATCACATCAAACACAAAATATGCGCATACGAACAGAGAGAATGTCAATGTTGGTCCTTTAGTGGAATCGACCAACATTAAGAATTAAAAGGCGGAAAAAGTTTGTGAACTTTGGTGTCCGATCTTTATTCTAAAGCTTCGTTCGTGTGGGTCCATAAGGTCTCAATAATAGACACTTGGAAGAGATCAAAAGAACAAGGATTGTTGATTTACTCATAGAATATAAATTATGATTTATATTGAGGAAATTATTTCTCTAAAGTAACTTATTAAATAATTAGTTATTTAATGTTACGTTTATTTAATTGAATTGTAGAGCATTATTACAATGATAATAATACTCTAGTGATATTCAAATAGATAAAGAAAGAAATACATATAATTTCTCGTTTCATACTTATTTGGAAAGTATGTAATTATTTTAATGAAATGTCATTAAATAAAATGAGATTCTAAATAAATTGTATTTAGACATAAATTAATTAATTGAGAATAAATAAATTGTATATGGTCGAGTATGAGGAGGGTGTTTTTGCCGAATATTAGAGTGACAGGGCTATGGGTTTGACCCAGCTTAAGCCCATTATGAAATGTTTATAAAAGGGCAACTAAATCCTATTCACTCTAACCCTAACCCTAAAATTTTCGGCAAAGGCTCTCCTCTCTCCCCCTTTGTGAGTCTCGGCCGAATTCCCAAGAGAAGGAAAAGAGAAAAAGTTGTTTTCTAGTTTCCATATTCAATCCCTTGTGTTCTTGAAAGCCCACATTTTCCATCTCATCAAAACTCCTTGTGTATTATTGTTGATTCACTTTTATGGTGTTTGATATCTTGTGTCATCTGGAAAAATTGATTTGAAAATCGTTTCTAATTTTTTTTTTGGGATTTTTCTCCTTGCCGGATTGATTTTAGTCGCCCAGGAACTCCAGTCCGGCGAAGGCGTTCAGTCCGCGAGTTCTCCCCTGTCAGGCGATCATCTCCAGTCCGGCGACGCGCTCCAGTCAGGCGAGCATCCCAGTCCGGCGAGATCTCCCCATTCCGCCGAGGCCTTCTCCAGTCCGGTGGTCCCAGGTTTGGAGACCCACTCCGGCGATCCCATTCCGGCGATCCCTGTGCGGCGAGTCCAATCCGGCGAGCCCCATCCGGCGAGCCCCATCCGGCGAGTTTAATCCGGCGAGTCCATTCTGGCGAGCTCTATTTCGGCGACCTGATTCTTCCAAGTCCGGCGAAGAATTTTTTGGGGATTTCGACGAGCTTATTTTTCGACGTGGATTTGGCGGGGCCTTCCGACGTTAGCGAGCAACGTCGGGATAATTTATTATCCTAATTGTAAGTGTTCTCTCAAGATATTAATATGCTAAATTAAATGTATATGAATTGTTCATATAGGATGTTAGTGTGTTTAATTGTTGAGTGTTTTATAATTTGATAAATTGTTTATTAAATTAATAAATTGATTTTAATGCCATAGGTTGTTATTCATGTTAAAATTGTTTTAACATGTATAGATCTATTATATAATTCCGCCATATATGATATGTTATATATTGTTTTATTTAAATTCTTAAATAAATTCCAACACCGGTATACATGAAAGGGTCGAGAGTCGTCAATGAAACGCTCAGGTTGCCGCATGAAGACCAAATCCTGTAAATCCCCATTCTAGAAGGCATTGACCACGGGGCTTCTTGATGATTCGAAATCTGGGTTGCTTGACCACGGGGCTGAAAGTCTCGAAGAAATCAACGACATGTGTCTGCTGAAATCCCTTTGTCACCAAGCGCGCTTTCAATTGTTGAACTGAACCATCAGGCTTGAACTTCACAGTGTAGACGCACTTGTTGTCAACCAAAGTGGCATTAACCGGAACAGGGACAAGATCCTAGGTATAGTTAGCACAAAGGGCATCAATCTGAGCCCTCATTGCATCCAGCCAATTAGGGTCACTCAAGGCTGCCTTAGTGCTGAGAGGCTCCGAGACAGCAGGGGCAGAAGGTATGTAATGACTCGCAACAAGGGATTTTGGTTTGAAGACCGAGGACCTAACACAAGTAGTCATTGAGTGTGTGGAGAGAGAGGCAGGCCTGAAGTGAGAGGGAATTGAGAGTGATATAGAGGTTGTGGAGGATAGGTCTCAGGACAAAGATCAGACAGGGGTTGTGAGGAAAATGATGGTGAAGGCATATCTGAGGTTCTGGGGGTTATATCTAAGGCTGTGGGAATTATATCTAAGGCTGGGGCAAGTGAACAGGGAGGGACAACAGGTTAGTCATGAGGAGCAACGGGTGAAGGCAATATAGTGATGAGGACAGGTTGAGGAGTTGAGGTTTCATCTGAGGTTGAAGTGATGAGTGTTTATAAGGAAACTATATCTCATTGAAGGAGACACTCTTGGCTATGTACAGCCGGCCGGAAGGGTGTAAGCACAAATAACCCTTGTGGCACTCAGTATACCCCTCGAAGGTACACATAGCAGACCTGTGATCAAAATTATGAGCATTAAATGGCCGGAGATGCGAAAAGCATGCACAATTAAAGACCTTCAGCAGGCTGAGATCAAACTGCCTCTTGAACAGAATTTCGAACGGAGACTTGAAGTTCAAGACAGAGCTCGGAAGTCTGTTACATAGAAACGTGGCAGTGGAGATTGCATTCCACCAGAAATTGAGGGGAAATTAAGTTTCTGAAAGCAGTGTCAGTCCGAGCTCAACTAACTGTCGGTGCTTACATTCAATACTGTCATTATGTGGATGCGTATGCGGGCACGGATGCTTGAACTCAATGCCAAGCTGAGTCACGATTGGTGAAAGAGACCTGAACTCGCCACCCCAATCCGTCTGTAAGCATATTTGACCGGCGTGCAAAACAGCCTCTTCACACAACCCTTGAACACAGTAAAGAGCTGTTTAACCTCAGACTTGGTTCGAAGCGGATATGACCATGTAAACCTGCTATGGTCATCCACAAAAGCAATGTAATAACGATAACCATCAGGTACAGACACAGGAGAAGGACCCCAAAGGTCTGCATACACAATATCGAGTAGAGCCAGAGCATGAAAACTGGAGCGGCTATACACAGTGTTTTTTTATTTTCCAATTTTGCCAGAGTTATAGAAATTCAAGTTGTTTGAAACATCTTTTATTCCAGAATTATTCAATACAATCGACACACTTTATCATAGGGATGACCCAAGTTTTTATTCCATAAGTCCCTATTGTTTTGTTCTACACTCTCGTGACCACGATAAACAAAATTTTGTAACACTGTGTCGTCATTTGACACTGCTCTGTCTCATGATACTGTGAGTGTAAAGGAATCGGGTAACAATCTCTCAACACTGAGCTTGTGGAGATTATCCTTGAGCTCCCCCGTGAGAAGGACCTGCTTCGTTCTCGAGTCCTTAAAACAACATCCATGAGAATCAAAGTCGGCAATTAAGTGATTATCTCGAGTAATTATAGCAACACTTAGCAGGTTCTTAGTAATGGCAGGAACATGTAAAACATCTTTCAGCAATAAGTTCATATGTGTTGTTTCGATCTTAGTGTTACCAACATTTGCAATAGTAAGAGAATGGCCATTACCGACAGTTAATTTCCTTTTTTCTGTGTAGGAATCGGAGAGCGCCAAATTGCTGAGATTGGCTATGATGTGGCTCATCGCACCACTGTCAACATACCAGTTCGGATCCTCAATAGTGCTTTGCGTCGCAAGCATAGCACTAGGTAATCGACTCGAGGGTGGGTTGCTCGGTGGTTCTGCGGCTTGTACCTGAAAAGTCTCGTCGAATAGAAACCAGCAGGCCGAAGTCAGATGCCCCGATCAAGTGCAGATCTAACACATAGCCACGCGGTTTCCTCGACCGCCTCGACCACAGTTTCCTCTCGCACCTCGACCTCGTCCGTGCTGATAGCCTCGACCTCGCGATCTGTTGTCGACAAAGTTAGTTGACGAATGAGACAGATCTAGGGTTAGCAAAGAATATTATTGATCTAGCCGAGTTTCGTGACACTAGAGGTGGAATTGGGCCTTGGCTAGATCCAAAAAATTGGGACGAGCTATGAGAATCGCAACCGAGCTGTACTTAGAGCCGAGGCCTCCCAAGACGTACAAGAGGAGTTCGTCGTAGCTCACCGGTTGACCTGCGGTGGCGAGACTGTCATTAACCAGCCTTATCTTCATGATGTACTCGCTAACACTGAGTAAGCCTTTCTTGAGCGTTTGAAGTTGAACTCTCAGCCGGATAGTCTTGCCTTCGAGCTACCTGCAAACAGCAGTTGGAGCAACAATGACAAGATCTGAGCTGAATTCAGACAGTGTAAGATGTATCTGAGCATAGACTCCGATAGCGATGACATGAGCCAAGACATTATGGATTGGTCAGTGGGAACCCAGACTAAGTAATCTAGATTTGACCTGGTGCGAATGACGGTGACAGACTCTCCTTCTGCCATTAACTTTGTCATGCTGCTTTCCTCAGATTGTACGGATTGTGCCGGCGCCGGTTTGGATCCGTCGAGGAAGCCTTCAAGTCGTGTGTGCGTATCGCTGCTAACACCTGTGATTTCCAAACAAAAAAAAATTCTTGGTGAAGTTTGAGAGTGATAGGTACAAGATAAGTAATTATCGGAAACTATATCCCATGAGTAGCCATTGACGTTAGTCAGTGGCTCTGATGTTGGGATTGGTGCCCACAAAGGAGAATTAGACAATGAAATACATTTGTATTTACATTTTGCTGTAACATTAATATTAATAAATATTCATTCTTGATTAAGTTTGTGTTTATGTATGTTACCTACGCTCTGAAACTTTCATCAACGAAGAGGGTGTTAAATACAGATTTGACATGATAACCCCTTATGACTAGTTTAAACCATTTGTTCGCAATCTTAAGACCGAAAGAGCAATCATGTCTAATTAATGATTGTTTTGAATGAACCATGATATCTTATCATGTGATATGGAGAGTTGTCACTCTATGATTCATCCTTGATATCTTATAGAAGATATTGAACAAGACCAGTGATACTTAGAAGCTCGAGATAAAATTGTTCAAACACTCGAAGCTTCAAGATCACATACTAGGGGTATTTGGATACTTACCTTAATCCTGAAGTGAATGTATAATTGACATTACACTTTATGACATTTGATTTATCAATGGGCAATGACTAAATCTTAGTTTCATCTAACCCGACGGTTGGTGTCATAATGTTGTGATGTTGGGTTATATGATTCACAGATATGGAATTCATGTTGATGAAACGCAAATGCATTAGTATCACACTATGCTTTGTTATGAGAGTGTGAATGAATTAACCTGGTCAGGTATTCATCGAATAAGAACATTCTTTGATTAAAACATGTGACATGTATAGACATCTCACTCTATGTTTTTTCCCGTTCACAAATAACAAAGGAATTAGTGAAATAATAAATCAAGGGGTAAAACGGTAATTTTACATTCCCCTTAGTTAATGATACACATGAAGGGTAATATCATAAAATACTATGTGGACCGTGTGAAGAATTTTTTTGTCGCATCAAACGGAAAATATACGCGTATAAACAGAGAGAGTGTCATTATTGGTCCTTTAGTGGAATCGACCAATATTAGGAATTAAAAGACGGAAAAGGTTTGTGAACTTTTGAGTCCGATCTTTATTCTAAAGCTTCGTTAATATGGCTCCATAAGGTTTCAATGATAGACACTTGGAAGAGATTATATGAACTAGAATTATTGATTTTCTCATCAAATATAAATTGTGATTTATATCGGGAAAGTTATTTTTCTAAGTAACTTAATAAATAATTTGTTATTTATTGTTACATTTATTTATTGAGTCATAGAGTATCGTTATGTTGATAATAATACTCTTGTGTGATTCAAAATAAATAAATAAAGAAAATGAATAATTTCTCGTTTCGTACTTATTTGGAAAGTATGAAGTTGTTTTAATGAAATGTCATTAAATAAAATGAGATTCTAAATTAATTGAATTTAGAAATAAATCAAAATAATTTGGGATAAACTGGAAGTATATGGATGAGTATGAGAGGGAGAGTTGGCCGAGAATTCCAAGTGATAGGGCCTTGGGTTTGACTCAAACTTAAGCCCATATTAAACTGTTTATAAAAGGACTTAAGAAAACCCTAATCACTAACCCTAACCCTAAGTCACTCGGCCAAACCCTTTCTCTCTCTCTTCCCTTGGGTCTCTCGGCCAAAATTCCAAAACACAACACAGAGAAAAATTGTTTTCCTTGATTTTGTTTTGATTCCCATGAGTTCATGAGAGCCCACCCTCTAGATCTCATCGCAATTCCCTGTGTATTATTGTTGATTCAAGACTTGTGGTGTTTGGTGTTTGATTTAATTCAAAAATTGTTTTAGAATTGTTTTGAAAGGTTTTTGAATCTTCCTGACGGCCATAATCCTTCCCAGCATCCAATCTGGCGAAGAGATTCCAATCCGGCGAGGATCTCCCTTCCGACGTATTTCCCAGAGTCCAGCGAAGGCGTCCAGGTCCTAGTCCGGCAAAGGTCACCTGTCCGGCAAGTCTCCATTCCGGCGAAGGTCACCTGTCCGGCGAGTCTCCATTCTGGCGAAGGTCTCCTGTTAAGCGATTGTTACAAGTCCAGCAAAGGTCACCTGTCCGGTGAGTCTCCATTCCGGCGAAGGTCACCTGTCAGGCGAGCTCCCTATCCGGCGAAGGTCTTCTATCCGGCGAGTCCCCTGTCACGAGAAATCCTCCTTTCCGGCGAGCTTAATCCGGTGAGTCTCCGGAAGATTCCCAGTCCGGCGAGCTCCCTTTTCGGCGACCCTGTTCTTCCCAGTTCGGCGAAGCAGCTCCCAGGGCATTCCGACGAGGATGATTTTCGACGTAGATCCGGTGTGGCCTTCCGACGATAGCGAGCAACGTCGAGATAATTTATTATCCTTAATTGTAAGTATTCTCAACAACTTTAAATTGCTAATTACATATACATTGTTTATATACGTTCTTAGTAATTTATTTGTTGAATGTTTGATTTAATAAATTGTTTATTGAACATGTAGCTAAATTTTAATGTATTAGGTTGTTTATATATATTAAAATTAGTTTTAATATATTAGATCAATTTTATTTTTTTGCCACATAGGATGTGTAACATAATTAAATTGTTTAAAATGTAAAATTAATTCCAACAAATGCTATCAGAGTTAATTAAAGGCATTAAAATTTAGGTTTAATGACTAGTTTTGAAATTTGTTTGACTAGTTGGTGTTGGCATTTTTGTATAATTATTTATTGCATTGTGAATGCTTGAATTGTGTGTTTCAGTTTATGGATGGATCCTCATTTAATATAGCTCTAGGATTTTGTTTCCGGTTATCGTCCCGGATTTTTTAAATTTATTTATGTAATTTATGAACCTCAATTTGCGAGGACATTTAAATTGTAAATTTATTTTATAGTAATTCAACGACGAGAAGACAGGAGACAACACCTCGGATTGGCCGCAGTTGGTGAACGTGTGCGGGCTAATCCGAGACATCCGATGACGCGTCATGAGTCCCCTTAGCCGAGATGATTAAAGCGTTTAATTTTTTTTTCCTTTGGGTTGTATTTTATAAATGGACCATTTAATGAGTTAAATACTTTATGTTTTAAATTATTTATTCTCATTGCATATCACCTCACATGTCATATAGGATAGAAAGCCAACATCATAATAACATGAATTGTTCATATAGTTTATAATTGAGTAATGAATTATAAAATTGTAAACTGTTTTAAAAGAATTCGATTCTTTGCAAAAACTAAGTGGGAGGGTTGTTTGTCGTTGAAGCAACCCAAGGTCCCCGACACGAGTATCATTAACTAAATATGTGATGAACTAAGAGTCACCCATAGTGGCCCTCCCTTCAATGGGAGTACTTCGGAAGTATCTAGTTAATCATAATGTTAAGAACTAAGTCTTAAAGAGGAACGATGAAACGGGGTCTCCACATAGGTGAACCGTCTTCAAAGTGACTTGAGTAAAGACCCACGTGTCGGTTACACACTTAGGCTTATGTTTTAAAGTAATCCTCACATAGAGGCCCTGTATTAAAAATAAGTGACCAAACATTTATGGTAATTAGTAAGAACTAGAAGTTTTGACTTCTTGAACGGTTCGAACTAAATAGTGATGTGTCACGACTATGAAAGGCGGTTAATTACGGTTTCCCCATAGGAAAAGTAATTAACCATTGATGTTCATAATACCATGAATTATTTATCGCTTTCCTCACCATATTAGGATTGTTCATGCATGCATATAATTCGAAAAAGTAGCACATACTAAAGTTATTTATTTTATTCATGTTTTCAGCATTATGTCTTTTAACCCACTACAAATGATTTTGAGTTCGAATAAACTCGAGGGTGAGAATTACGTTAACTGGAAACGTAACCTTGACATCGTATTGACGGTGGAGAAGCACAAGTACGCTCTCATGACCCCATGTCTTCCTGCTCCGAGTGCTGACTCGAGTAAGGAAGACAAGGACGCATATGATGCATGGATGAAATCTGATCAGATTACTCGATGCTACATTTTGGCATCGATGAGCAATGTATTGCAACAGTCTCATCGAGATATCTCCACTGCATATGACATCCTGTTCAATCTCCATGGGATGTTCGGATGCCATGGGTGTCAGGCGAGACAGCAAGCTATCCGCAGTTTTATGAACTGCAGGATGAAGCAAGGATCTTCAGTTCGAGAACACATGTTATTGATCATGGGTCACCTGAACGATATGGAGATCCTCCGTTCAGAGATTGACGGAGAAACCAAGATTGACATGATCTTGGAGACTCTAACGGAATCTTTTGATAGCTTCCGTCTGAACCACTCCATGAACAAGCTCAATTACTCAGTGACTGAGCTCGTGAAGGAGTTGCAGACTGCCGAGGGACTTCTCCCTAAGAACAAGAAGAAGTCGGGAGAGGTCAATGTTGTTGAACAAAGAGCCTCGACCTGTGGTTCTAAGAGGATGATAAAAAGACCCAAAAACGCCAATCGAACGGGTTCCAAGAAGCCTTACAAGAAGGCCGTAGATGCTAAGGGGCAAAGGCATCGCATAGGTGGACAAGTCTGAGCACAAGTGTCACCATTGCGGAGAAGCTAGCCACTGGCGAAGGAACTGTCCTACCTACCTCAAGAGTGTTAAGGGGAAAGGTACGATTTTAGTTACTCGAGCATATTATACTACAAGCAAGGAATCGCCCTGGATCCTAGATTGCGGGGCGTCTGACCACATTGTATGTAATTTGACTGGTTTCAGGAGAACCAGGAGCTTGAGCGACGGAGAGTGGATTTAATTGGGGTGATGGAACAAAGGTCGGAGCAAGATCTGTCGGGACCATGAAGCTCAAGTTTGGAAATAAAACTTTATTATTGAATAATGTTTATTATGTTCCGGATTTCTGCAAGAATTTGATTTCATTTGGTCGTTTGGAAGAACAAGGATTCAGTTTTGAGATTTATATTGATGATTCCTTTATTACTAAAGCTCAACGAGTGGATTCTAGTTATTATTTGTATACCGTTGAACCGATAATTTTGGACACCAAAGTGAATAATGATTCATTTAGGAAGCATAAGACGTTTCATACTGATGAAACGCACGATACATATCTATGGCATTACGTCTTGGACATATTAGCCTAGATAGGATTAGGAGACTAACAAATGATGGTCCTTTAAAGTCTCTGACCGTGGGAAGCCTTCCTACGTGTGAATCTTGTCTCGAAGGCAAGATGACCAAGAGACCCTTTTCTTCAAAAGGTCTAAGAGCCACGCATGTATTGGAACTCATACATAGTGATGTATATGGACCAATAAACATCCAGGCAAGGGGAGGTTACGAATACTTTGTAACCTTTACTGATGACTACTCAAGTTTTGGTCATGTTTACCTTATGCGACATAAGTCGGATACTTTTGAATTGTTCAAAATGTATAAGGCTTTAGTAGAGAAGCAAACGGAGAAACAGATCAAAACCCTTCGATCTGATCGAAGGGGAGAGTACTTGTCTGGAGAGTTCGAAGACTTTCTTAGATAAGAAGGCATTCATTCTCAGCTTACGGCACCTGGCACCCCGCAGAAAAACGGTGTGTCAGAGAGAAGGAATCGAACTCTACTAGATATGGTGAGATCGATGATGAGTTACTCATCACTTCCTAACTCGTTCTGGGGATATGCCCTGGAAACGGCAGCTTACATTCTGAACCAGGTTATGTCCAAGACGGTACCTGGTACTCCCTATGAGAGATGGAGTGGTAGAAAATCTATTTTACACCACATTCGCATATGGGGTTGTCCAGCACATGTGCTGAGACAAAAGACTAGCAAGTTGGCTAGTCATTCAGAGGTCTGCCTTTTCATGGGATATTCCAAGGAAACAAAAGGGTACATCTTCTATAGTGCTACAGATCAGAAAACGTTTGTTAGCACGAAAGCTAGGTTTCTGGAAGAAGACTATATGAAGAACACAGTCCGAGAAGCAAACTTGTGCTTAAGGAACTGTACTGTAAAGTAACTAGTACTTCACAAGATGGGACTAACCCTATACCAACAGTGGGAGAACCAAACTCGGAACAAGAATCTCCTGCGCTTCGTCGCAGTAACAGAGTTGTACGACAACTTGTTCGATACATGGGTTTCAGAGAATCTTTCACTGCAGTTGCATATCATGAGGAAGATGATCCAATATCATTTTTCCAAGCAATGCAGAGTTCTGAGGCAAACCTATGGCAAGAAGCCATGAACGTTGAAATGCATTCGATGTATGTCAACGAAGTCTGAAAACTTGTTGATATGCCTAAAGGCATCAAGACTGTTGGGTGTAAATGGATCTATAAGAAGAAAAGAGGACCGGATGGAAATGTTGAGATATTTAAGGCACGACTTGTGGCGAAAGGGTTTACACAGAAAGAAGGTATCGACTATGAAGAAACCTTCTCGCCAGTCGCGATGGTGAAGTCCATCCGTACTCTTTTATCCATCGTTGCCGCCCTAGATTATGAAATCTGGCAGATGGATGTCAAGACTGCAATTCTGAATGGAAATCTTGACGAGCGCATATATATGGGTCAACCAGACGGGTTCATGGAGAAAGACCAACAGCGCAAGGTTTGTGAGTTGCTTAAGTCCATTTATGGACTGAAGCAAGCATCTAGATGGTGGAATATTAGATTCGACGAGACTGTGAAAGGCTATGGCTTTGATCAGCCAGTAGATGAGCCGTACGTTTATAAAATGATAAACGAATGTAAAGTGGTTTTTCTGGTTCTATATGTAGATGACATACTACTCGTTGGGAATGATGTAGGAAAGTTATCAGAGGTCAAAATCTAGTTATCAAAGCAATTTGAAATGAAGGATCTAGGAGAGGCTGCTTATATCTTGGGTATTCAGATCTTTAGAGATCGGAAGAACCGAAAATTAGCACTCTCTCAAGCATCTTGTATTGATAAGATCATGGATCGCTTCAGTATGCAAGACTCCAAGAAAGGACAGCTCCCTTTCAGACATGGAGTGCATCTCTCAAGTGAGTAGTCTCCCAAGACTCCTCAAGAGGTTGAGGACATGAGACGCATTCCATACGCTTCAGCCGTAAGAAGTCTCATGTATGCTATGCTTTGCACGAGGCCAGATATTTCCTACGCAGTGGGCGTGGTGAGTAGGTTTCAGTCAAACCCTGGACCCGAGCACTGGGTTGCGGTCAAGCATGTTCTCAAGTATCTTCAGAGAATGGGAAACTACATGCTTGCATACTCAGGTGGTGACCTAAATATGACGGGATATAGCGACTCCGACTTTCAGGCGGATAAGGATTCTAGGAAGTCCACATTAGGGTCTTTGTTCACCCTGAATGGTGGATCCGTGGTCTGGAGGTGTATCAAGTAATCTTGCGTTGCTGACTCGACCATGGAAGACGAGTATGTGGCAGCTTGTGAAGCTGCGAAGGAGGCTGTGTGGCTTAGGAAATTCCTTATGTATTTGGAATTTATTCCAAGTGCAAGCCAGCCTATTACACTTTATTGTGATAATAGTGGGGCATTCGCTAATTGCAAGAAGTCAAGAAGTCACACGCGCTCTAAACACATAGAGTGGAAGTATCACCTGATTCGAGACATCGTTCACAGAGGGGATGCTAAAGTCATGAAGATCTCAACGTTAGACAACCTTGCCGATCCCTTCACGTAGCCTTTAACGAGTAAAGTCTTCGAGGGACACCTAGAAGGATTGGGACTGAATGATCATTCACATATCATTTGAGTCAAGTGGGAGTTTGTTGGGAATGGTGCCCACAAAGGATATATTAGACAATGAAATACATTTGTATTTATATTTTGCTTAAACATTAATATTAATAAATATTCATTTTTTGTTAAGTTTGTGTTTCCGTATGAATGCTATGCTCTGAAATTGTCATCAACGAAAGGGGTGCTAAGTACAGACTTGACAAGATAGCCCCTTGTGACTAGTTTAAACATTTGTTCGCAATCTCAAGATTGATAGAGCAATCGAGTCTTAGTAATGATTGTTTGAATGAATCATGATATCTTTTCTTGTGAGATAGAGAGTTGTGACTCTATGATTCATCCTTGATGTCTTACAGAATATATTGAACAAGACCGGTGATTCTTAGAAGCTCGAAACAAAACTGTTTGAACACTCAAAGTTTCAAGATCACATACGAGGGGTAATTTGATACTTACCTTAATCCTGAAGTGAATATATAATTGATATTATACTTTGTGACATTTGATTTGTCAATGGGCAATGACTAAGTTTTAGTTTCATTTGACCCGATGGTTGGTGTCACAAGGATAAGATATTGGGTTATATGACACATATATGGAATTCAAGTTGAAACAATGCAAATGCATTAGTATCACACTAGGCTTTGTTATGAGAGTGTGAAAGAATAAACCTGTCCAGGTATTCATTGAATAAGAACATTCTTTGATTAAAACATGTGCCATTTAAAGACAGTAATTTTACATTCCTCTTAGTTACTAATACACATGAAGGGTAATATCGTAAAGTACATCGTGGATCGTGTGAAAAATTATTTTGTCACATCAAACATAAAATATACGCATGCGAACAGAGAGAGTGTCAGTATTGGTCCTTTAGTGGAATCGACCAATATTAAAAATTAAAAGACGGAAAAAGTTTATGAACTTTTGTGTCCGATCTTTATTCTAAACCTTCGTTCGTGTGGGTCCATGAGGTCTCAACGATACACTTGGAAGAGATTAATTGAACTGGAATTGTTGATTTACTCATTGAATATAAATTGTGATTTATATCGAGAAAATTATTTTCTTTATAACTTAATAAATAATTAGTTATTTGTTTTCTTCAATGAATCATAGAGTATTATTATGTTGATAATAATACACTTGAGTACTACAATTTGATAAAAGAAGAAAATAATTAATTTCTCATTTCATACTTATTTGATAACTATGAAATTATTTTAATGAGATGTCATTAAATAAAATGAGAGTTCTAAATTAATTTTAGAAATAAATCAAAAGTATTTGGGGATAAAATAAAAGATTTTTGGACGAGTGGGAGAGGGAGTTTTGGCCGAGATTTTAAGTGATTAGCGTCATGAGTTTGACCCCTCTTAAGCCCATTTTAAAGCTGTTTATAAAAGGTTGTAGAAACCCTAATCACTCTAAACTTAACCCTAATTATTTTCGGCCAAGTTCTCTCCCTCCCTTTGTGTGATCACTCGGCCGAATTCCCAAAGAAAAGAAAAGAAAAATATTTTTTTTCTTAGTCTCTTGATTTAATTCTGAGAGTTCATGAGAGCCTACCCTCTAGATCTTAATATATTCTTCGTGTTGTTATTGTTGATTCAAACTCGTAGTGTTTTATTATTTTTCTGGAACTTTTGTTGTTTTAACATATGTTTTAAAACTTCCAGCCGGCCAGGAATCCTAGCCCGTGTCCAGCGCCTGGCGTCCAGGCAATCCCAGCGAGGGATTTCAGTCCGGCGAGATTCCCAATGCATATCCTAGTCCGGACAGCACTTCTGCTCCAGTTCGGCGAGGCCTGTCCAGCCTTCCCCGTCCGGTAAGCGTCCCCGTGACCCAATCGTGTGACCCAGGCGATCAGGAGTCCAGTCCGGCGAAAATCCCATTCACGCGACCAGGTCTTGTCCGGCGAGTTTTTCCCAATCCGACGAGGCGCTCCAGTCCGGCGAGACACTCCAGTACGGCGAACAAGTTCCCAGGCTTCTTGTCTGCTCTCCAGCGAGGCATCTCAGTCCGGCGAGGGTCATGTCCGACCAGTCTGCGTCCGGCGAGCCTCCTGAAGTCTCCCAGTCCGGCAAAGACCCTCCCAGCTCTGTTCGGTAACCCTCTTTCCTGTTTTGGACTTGGTGTGTCATTCCGGCGATAGCAAGCAACGTCGAGGTTATTTATAACCTCAATTGTAAGTATTTTCTCAACGATTTAAATTGCTTAATATCTATAATTTTTTATATAGGTTGTTAGTGTATTTAAATGTTGAGTGACGTGTTTTTATAAATTGTTTATATTCACGTAAATAAATTTTTATGCCTAGGTTGTTTAAACATATTAAAAACAGTCTTAATATGCTAGATTTAATTATATGTTTCCCCCACATAGGATGTGTAATATAATTACATTATTTAATTTGTTAAATAAATTCCAACATTTTGGAAATACCTCAATTTAGATAAACAAATGTTTTCCTGCTTATTCCAAAAACGAATAATAGCAGACCGGTAAGAAAATTTTGAAATAATGGAGTGTATAATTACGTTGGTTATTTACAATAAATTAGAAAGACGTTGATTAAATCTAAATCTCTTATATTTTAGTTAGCTAACAATTTTTTATGACTATTTATAAAAAGGTGAATTTTCTATACTTTTGTGATGCAAGAACACTGCTAAATCTTTTAACTAAAGCTCACATAATAAAAAACAAAACAAAAATTAATCGACATTATACCTAACTCGTTCAACCGTTTTTTGCAACATAATTAATCTCAAATAAGATTTTAATATTTTCAATTTTGAAAAACTCTTTTCGATGGAAGTCAAAATTACGGAAATAGTTAGTAATATATTATAAGTGGCTTCTTATTCGTACAAATGATACTTCAACCTTGAATGAGCATGATAAACTTAACGATACTTTATCATTGAGTTGTTCGAAAGTAGTATGTGCGTTTGGAAAAGAATACTTATCTTTTTAATATAAGTAAGTGTTTTACTGGACTATTATAGTATTTTGCTTATATAAAAAAGGTAGGAAAAAATATTTGCAATGTATAATTACCTTTCTCTCTTTTTATTTCCCCATCTTTCTTTTGATATAGTTGTCTCTAAATGTCTCAAATAATCACTATGTTGAGAGGAAAATAAATTAATAATAATAAAAACAAAGTATAAATAAATTTATATGATCAAAATTTACCTGAAAGTGTAAGATTTTAAATTAATGAAGCGTATGTGAACTTTTAAAAAAAATATATAAACAACCAAAATGAAGAAATGAATGTTTATTATTGATGTCAAAATTGAGCATTGATTCAAACGAAATGTTTGATTGATTTAATTTATGTGTGTATCTCATATAGATTTTGTATAAAAATATATTTAATAAGAGAAATTTCGTAATATGGACCCAAAAATAATTAAAATATCCACATTAAACCCCTCTTATTCAAAATATCCAAAAATGGATTTTAGACTCTAAAAAAGACAAAAATACCCTTTCCCTCTCTTTCCCTCACTCTTTCTCTCTTTCCCTTCTCTTCTCTCGGCCGAAACTCACCCTTCACCATTTTAAAAAAAATTATACAAATCTATTTTTACAAATGCAAAATTATAGAGACCACGATTGCATACAATAAAATAAGTGTCTTCGAGGTCGGAAAATCATTTAACCGGCGGGGGAGACGGCCGGAATACTCAAGAAACGTCACAAGAAAAAATCCTAAAAAAAGGTACGATTTATGCTTTTTTATTTTTTTAAATCAATGGAATGTAGTTTGTTTAGTGTTTTCAACCATAATGTTGTTAAATCGGTTTGATTTGGGAAGATTTGAGCTAGTTTAGAGATTTTATGGTTTTAAGTTTTCCGGAAAAACGACGAACACCATCGTAGACATCATCGTACGATATCATACGATACCGTACAATGGTCGTACGATATCATGCGATAAATTACGATGGCCTTCATGGCCATATCGTACGGTAGCCAACGATATCGTACGATAGCCAACGATATCGTATGATTTTGGACGGTAACATGCGATAAAATCCTCTTTTTTGTACGATAGTCTTAATTTTTTGTGTTTTTGTGTAGGACCACTTTAAATTTCTCATTAGCGAGACTTTCTCGGGGTGAATAACTTATGGTGGAACCGCCGTGTTGAAAAATGTAAAAATCCGGTTCGAAGAAATTAAACTTATCGAGCAACTCCGAGGGACGGTGTTCGGGCATTTCTTCTTCGAAAATAGCGAGTTGAATTTTGTGCTCGTTCTTGTGCACGCCATTTTGGAGAGGAAGGTCGAGTCTATTAAGTACGGAGAGATTCAATTCGGGCTTGGCGGAAAGAGGATTCGATTCGGCCGTCTCGAATATGCCCTAATCTCGAGTTTAGACTACACCGACGGTCCGACAAAAGACGATAAGGACAAACGATCTTCTAGCAAGCTCATTGATGAGTACTTTAATGGGACAAGCAACATCAAATTCAGCGCACTCATCAGATTTTGGAATGCGTGCAAGAACCCCGTAGACGTTTACAAGATCGGGTTGTGCGTCTTCGTTGTTCTCGGTTATCTATTGGTACAACCGGAGAAAAAAGTTATCGAGCCAAAGTGGCAACCGTTCGTGCAATACGTAGAAGATCTCCCCTACTTCTACAGTTTGCTGTGGGGGAACATGAGTTGGGCCGAGACGTTTCAATCACTCTCGGTCGACTTGACGCATCACCTCGAGGGTCTCAAGACAAAGTTGAAGAAGAAGCCCGACGTTCAACAAAAGGAGGCAAAGTACACATTGTTTGGGAATCTTCATGCCTTTCAATATTCGGCGTACGAGGCGATCCCGGAGATCGGGCAAGCCTTCGGAATAAGCATCGAAAACCGAATGCCGAGAATGCATTCGTGGTCGGGCTACATCGTCGTTCTTAGGAAGGACGTCGAGAAGATTCTGAAAAAGAAATTGGTAACTTTTATTGATCTTTCATATTTTTCTTTAATTGATATTGATCTTTAAAAAATCATAACATTTTTCTTATGTTTTTTTGCGGGGCGTCCTTCAAATGCTTCGACCTAGACCGGCAGAGAAAGGCTTCTTCGATATTCTTGAAGACCAAACGAAGAAATGTCTATATCTGATAGACATCGAAGGAGAAAATGCGGCCGAGCCAAGGAACGTTGACGAAGAAATCAACATTGTCGGTTCAGCCGCGGAGGAAGCCGACTTCCTCGGTCACGACGAGGAAGAGGACGATGATGAGTAGTATATCTCTGATACTCTTCGAACGCGTCCGACGAAAGAGTCGAAAGCTCGCCCTCCTCGTCCTGACGCTCCTCGTCCTGACTCTCCTTCGTCAACGGAGCCCAAGAACTTTGCCTCCTCCACAAGCTTCTAATTATGAGCCAAGCGATGATAACCCAATTGTCATAACGGTGGGAATGTGGAACGGGCTTAGTCAAGGAATAGGATACTCCAGACTATCGCTACCCTAGGACGAAGCATGAACGTAGTTAACAGGAGAGTTGAGCACATACGCCACAGTCAGGTAATAAGATCGTTTGAAAATTATATAAGTTTATTACAAATCTAACTAACAATTTTTACAGATATGTACCTGGGAGCGTCTGAATCACGTATTCTGTGATGTCACGGGGATGCCAGGTGGACCCATTGCTACCACACAAGCACGTGGTTCTAATATGCAGAAGAAGATGAACAAGGACAAAGATGCTAAACCTCATCTCCATCAAGGCTCCACGCCTCCCCCTGGACCCTCCACGCATGTTCCTGATAATAGGCATCCATCGCCGTTTACGCCAGAGAGCAGTCGGAGCCCTTCACCAAAAATCTCGGATAAACAAGCCGGCTTATTCAAAAGACCAATGACGCGACGAGATGAGAAGTTTAAGGGTCCTGCCGTCGAAAGACCGTCGAAGCGTCAACGGGGCGAGCCACTCAAATCTCCAGCGAAGGCACACCAGAAATCAAAGAAGTGGGACGACTTCACCGATCCGACGAAGCGCAAGTACACAACACGTACAACTTCTTTCAAGGCGGATAGTGTTGGCAGAGATGCCCACAAGAAGATTGTTTATTTACATATTGATGTAATATATAAATCTTTGTAAAGTCCTTATTAGAAGATTGTTTATTTACATATTGATGTAATATATAAATCTTTGTAATTTGCTGATTAAATTAATAAAAGTTGAAACGTTCATTCATTCCTTTTAATTTGATTGAAGATTTATTATATTCAATAGTCTTATAGTCCTTAATCAAACTTAACAATGTATGAAGAGACAAATGTAGATTTGCGTGAACAAACTCTTCATGGTTTGACTAAAACGATATATTCGCAATCTAAAGATCAACGGACTATTGATCCCAGTATGATTGTTGGAAGAATTTAGGATGTCTGGTTACGAGGCATAGAGAGTTAGGAACTCTATAGTTCTTCCAGTGTGTCTTTCGAAGATACTGAATTGACCAGTGCACCTTTAGAGACAATAGAAGAACAAACCATTTAACATCTTCTATCTCAAGGTCACTATGTACGAATTGCATCATGCTTACCTAAATCCTGAAATGACACATGTCATTTCATAGCATTAATACTCTCATTTAAGAAAGTCAAATTCTAGGTCCATTGCGTGATCTAGACAAGGCCTATTGGGGAGATATTAAGTTATGAAGATGTCATGAACCAACTTTGTGAAGTTCTCATAGATATGGAATTCATGTACAAGATTGTTGAGATGCAATATATATCACCTCATACTTTATTACTTGGATTGTGAATAAATGAACTGCACAGTGTCCAAATTTAAGTAGCGACTTTATTTGGATGAAACAATGCGACTTGTTAGCTCCTCGTCAATACAATGTTTCTAACTTGTTCACAAGTACTAAAGGAGTTGAGGAAATAACAACTAGAAGGGTAAAATGGTAATTTTATAAATCTCAACTAGTTGATGGTATTCATGAAGGGTAAACATAGATAACATTCAATGGATCCACTCAATATAATTAAGTTGAACTTGAGTAGAAAATAAATTCATTTGAACCGAGAGATTCTCAGTGTCGACTCTTTAGTGGAGTCAGTTGACATTAAACTAATACTCGGAAAACATTTGTGAACTTTTGAGTCCGAGAATAAAAGCTCAAGCTTTGTTCATTTGGATCCATAAGGTCACTATTACAGGTCATTAAAGTAGGATTGTTAAATTAGAAGTTAAGTCAAAATAAGTTCAAGTGTTGAACTAGACTTTTTCTCGGAAAATGTCTAAAGGGTATTTTTTTCCACAAGGACATAAAATGATGTGAATGTCTAAATAAGATTTTGAATATTTTTATTTGATGAAAATATAAATTATTTCCTAAAGCCGAAAAGTCGTTTGAGGCATTATGAAATTAATTTCGTTATTTGTGCAATTATAATTCTACAATGGATATTTTAAGAATTGTATGAAAAGAAATAAGGAAGCATCTAGATGCTCCTCCCTAGGTAGAAGTTCGGCCAACATCAAGAGGAGAGTTTTATTTCCCTTTAATTATAAGGATAATTACCCAAAAGGAAAAGGGAAATGAATTTCCTTGAGAAGGAAATAAATAAGCTAAGTGAGGAAACAAATTTCCTCCTTGCTTGAGGTATATGGCCGGCCAAACTAAGAGGGAAAGGGGAAGGGAAAATCAAATATTGTGTCATGAATACATTATTCATTCATGAATGAATAATTGACCTTTATAGATTTTTCCTTCTCCTATAAATAGAGCCTCACATAGAGATGTGAAGGTTAAGCTTTATTCTTGCTCTCTCCCTCTTTTGGCCGACCCTCTCTCTCTCTCTCTCTCTAGAAAATACTCTTCTTATTTTGCACCTAGATCCATACTTGATCTAGAGAATTAGCTTATGATCCAAGAATTGATCTTGGTTCATATTGTTTAATTGTGCCCACACACAAATCCTTCTAAACCTCTATAGACTCTTGTAATAGAAATCTTAGGTTTCTCAAGTTCTTGTTTAGGTTTGAAGGAATCAAGCTAGAAGAGAAGCTCTACCTTTCCCGAGACACTTCAAGTTTGAAGACACAAGAGAGGTTCGTATTCAAGTAGGTTTAATAATGCTTTTAATTTATAACATGTATATGCTCTTTATCTAGGTTAGTAAAAATTGTTTTACTTCTAAAAGAAATTTTTATATTCCGCCATTAATATGATTAATGATAAATTTTTCTTTAACCCTAGACCTATTCCAACAGATAGGAGCTTAACCCCAAAGACTATGCCGAAATGATGATCTGGGTGAGGACATGGAAGTACTTTGGCCGCTATATGTCTAACGTTCGTACAGTGACGAGGGAAGTGGGTCCGAAGTTCTTTGCCCCGATTGTCGACGTAGGATTTTGGCTGGCTGATGAGGTACAATGCATTTTATTTGTTCAACTGTCACATATTAGATATTTTTATTAATCATATGTTTATATTGCAGCATATCGACGCAATTTTGCATATGCTGAAGACTCGACAACACGAACTCAGTGGATATCAGCTGGATGTCCGCATTATGGACACTGTATGGGTTCAGAACGTCTTCGGGAGGTACAAGCAAGCGCAGGCAAACATAGAGAAGGTGAAAGAGTTGGGGACTGAACTCGAGAGAGTTTATTGGGATCAGAAGTCCGGCATTGCACCGATGACGGGATACCAGGACATCAAAGTCAAGCCGTGGAGGGGTGCAAAGGAGATCCTCCTAGTCGTCAACTTTAGGAATGTCCACTGGTTCACATTTCAAGTTGATTTGAAAGAGTGGACAATCGCGGTTCTTGATTGTCGGAAGATGCTAGTTGAGCAGGAGCAGCATTCAGCATACTTCATGGAGTTCATGCACGTAAGTTTAAATCTGAGTCTAATAATATATAATTCTATAATAAATTTGTAATTACTTAACATTTTTTTTGGAATATTGTAGGATTGGAGTCTCGCATTGCCACGAGTAATGATTTTGAGTGGCCTCTTTAACAACCAGCCGAAAATGTATCAACCTCTCTCAACAGGTCGACCGACGCTTCATGAGCTCACATGGCTCATTGACCAAAAAGTCCCTCAGTCAAGTTTAAGGTAAACGTTTAGAATTATATTATTTTTTGTGCAAAAACTTATTTGTTGACACATTCTTATATATCAATATTGTAGCGGTGATTGTGAGATGTTTACCGTCAAATACGTTAAGCATCTTCTCGTTGGAGCTCCCTTCGACACCCTCATAACGGAGAACATAAAGATATTCAGGAAAAAGTGGGCGGTTGACTTGTTTTTAGATAGAGTTACCCGATGACTTGTTTTATATTAAAACACTTTTACTTTTTTTTGGATGATATATATGTTACGAAGATATATTTTGGTTGTGTATAACTTGTCAAAACGAAACATAATTCAAAATGATTCAACAACATAATTCAACAACACATAACTTCAATATGTCAACAATGGCATTTGACACAACATAATTCACACTATACTCTCGCCATGTGCATGTCTTTTTATTGTGACTTAGACCACCGCACTTGCCAAATTTTCGCCTTACAACGACTTTTTCACCTTGAGATGGATATTGGTTAATCCTTCGCCTTCCTTGTTTACTTTGTCTTCGACGACCGGCTTGTTTCTTTTCAACGGAAACCAGTACTTTCATTTGCTTAATATCTTCTGGAACGTCCCATTTTTCTTCACTCCCAATTGGATAGATGGCGTCTTTATACATTTCGATCCACGTTTTCTTTACGTAGAAAGGACTACACAGAGAATATACGTCCACCAAACGATGTTGAGCTGATGTAATGGCATGTTCGCAAGGGATACCTAGACATTGAGGAATTCCACAAGTGCAAGTATTTTGTTGCAAGTTTACATCATGCTCACCCCCACCGTCTTTTACGTGACATTCGTACAACCCAAGCCCGTACGCGTGCACAAATTGTGCTTTATTTTTCATATTCTCAAAGTCACCTTGCCACCTTGGTGTAAGTTCCGTATTTAACTTGTGTGCAATGCCTTCTCGTTTGAAGAACCAATTCTGTAGTGTGAATCTTATGAACTCGAGAAGCGTCGTTATCGGGAAAGATCTCGCATGCTTTGTTTTAGCGTTAAAACTGTCGGCGTTGTTACTCGTCATAATATCATACCTGTCAAAAATAACAATTAAGATTTTAGGAAATGAATATTTGATTGCAAGTTATTGAATTTTACCTTTTCCCAGGTAAGAACGGTATTGCCCAACAATCAAACTCGATATCTTCGAGATATTTTTCCATTTCGATATCTTTTTGCCTCAACTGTCTGAAGTGAGCTTCGAACGACGTCTTATTGAAACAATAAGCAGCTTCGTACAATTCACCGCGACAATGATCTGTCTTAAACTTGTGTTCAACGTTAAGCTGCATATTATGGTAGCAAGAACCATGAGGTATTCCCAGAAAAGCAACTTCAACACCATGACTGATACTAACATGTCGATCATATATGAATGCCTAATCAGGTACGTCTTCCCCAATGACTTCTTTCAGCTTCAACAAAAACAGCGTCCATGATTCATGACACTCACTGTCGACAACGCCAAAAATGAACCATCCAAAGATATGACCGGCTGAAAATACTTAAATCCTCGAAGACACGCCCCAATGGCAAAAAATGCATATTTGAATTTGTCACCATCTCTCACAAAATCAGTAATCGTGCCTAGGTTTTTTTGCTTCAACATGTACAACCAAGAAGGTAGTTTCTTATACATGTTCACCACGAACGATTCCAATAGCTACTTCTTTAGATCTCCACGCCTTCAAATACGATATGTCTAAACCCCATCTTGTCTTCACTTCTTCTCTAACATTGTGTGTTGAATAATCGGCCATTGAGTTGATCGATTATTTGTCTTTAAACACGTGTCCTATAACCCACGCGCGGTGCAGGTCCTCGTTGACCTTCTGCTCGAACTACACGTGAGCACGAGTGAGCTTTTTCGAAAGCCGCAACCTCCCATATTCCTCACCACTGTACGAAGCCCCGGAGTTTCCACGTACAACTCTCATCTTTGCAAAGAACCTACCACCTTTATGTCGAAAATGATTTAACTCGAAACTCGAAATTATTTTTCATGGCGTATAGGTGCACGTGTGTCTTCATTTCCGATTTGTTCTCAAACTGTTTTCCCAAATACAAGTCTTATGAGCTACCTATTACGTTAGATGATAAACGGTTAAGTTCAAAACATGAATAAATTATACGTGCACTTGAAAAATTACCTGTAGAGGATTGAGTCGAGCCTTCACGATATTCTATCTCCTTAACTAATTATTCTTGCGTGAATTGAGGATCTTTCCAAGTATAAGTTTTCGAAGATCCTCCGCAAGGATTAACTTCAGGATGATAGTCACCAAAAGGAATTTCGTAGTTCTCAAAAGAGTCGTCGTACTCTCATCATTCCCAAACTCTTCAAATTATTCAGCGTCTTCAACGTCATCATCTTCGTCGTCATCTTCGTTTCCTTCAAAATCTTCAAAATCGACATCAAAGGGATCTTTATCACGCCTATACGTTTCATCTTCGTCGCTCTTGTATGCGAGAAACTCATCCTCAGCAACCGAGCGTTCAATTGTTTGGTTTCGAATTACTTTGTGAGACTTCAATTGCGAGAGGATAATGTTGTCTACAGCTTTCAATGCGAGGAACCTTCAACACTTGTTTTCCTTTTCGCTTCAGATCCACATCGTTAGCAATTGGTGACATTATTCGTTTCGGTTCAAAGCTCATGGAAATATGAAATTTAGTCCAGTAGTCGTGGTTCATATAATATGCGACATCATCATCTGACTGCAAGACTGCTGGCACCAAGAGAACGTTACCCAGAGTGTACGAGACTTCAATTTTTAAGTCATACGCCATCATATCCATCTTGGAAATTTGATAAACAATATGGACCAACTCATCATACGTTGTTTCTTTTGTAGCAGTCACCGTATACGTACGAGCTTTACTAAAATCCCACCTGTTATTTTTCCTCACCCACGTTCCACCAACACTCATAAAAACTTGTCAAAAACTAATCAAACATGCTATAATTAAATCATCTAACATATCCAAAAATCAATTAAACTTGTCCAAAAACCATCTAAACTTGTCCAAAACCATCTAAAATTGTCCAAATATCATCTAAAATCATCTAAACTTGTCAAAATATTTTTTTTTGCTTAAACAATAAACTATCGTACACTATCCCCCAATATCGTACGACGTCGTATGGAATTGTACAATTCAATACGACGTCGTACGATGCCATACGACGTCGTACGATACTGGGCGATAGTGTACGATTCCATACGATCAGCTTCAAGACAATTCATCGTACAATTTTGTCCAGATTTTTGACGAACTTTTTCTTTCCCGATCCAAAAACAATTCTAACACCAAAAACAACTACAATAATGATTTAAACAAAGTTAACGATGTAACATACTCATTATGACGATGATCTTACGTGACTTCAACGGATTTAAGTATAATTTGATTAAATTCGAAGGTGAAAATGAGATTGAAATATATCAAGAGCCTATATAAGTTCAAGGGTAGTTTTGTCTGAAAATGGGTCTAAAGTCCATTTTAAGATATTTTGCAAATGATGAGTCCAATGTGGATATTTTAGTTATTTTGGGATCCATATTATAAAATTTCTCTTTAATAACGTATATAATTAGGAAATAAAGGAATTACATTGCTTATTGAGTTGAATGTATTTTGAACTGATAGATCACTTGATGGAATGATTCTTCTATTGTGGCTTTTATAGGCCAGGCTGAATAAGTAGGTTTGCGAGATACAAGTTGAATAGAGTGTTGAAATCATTCGCTTCTTCTTGTTGGGATTTGTCACCACAAATGAGACATAAAATATTTAATACATTTTTGTATTCTTTTTGTTGAAAGTTAAATGAAGTTAATTATTCATTCTTATTTAAGATTGTGTTTATGCATGTATGTCTACGCCCTAGAAACCGTCATCAATGAAAGAAGTGTTAAGTACAGACTTGACAAGATACCTTATATTGACTAGTTTAAAATAACAGTTCGCAATCTAAAGATCGATTGGGAAATCGTATATGAGTATTGATTGTTTGAATAAATTATTGATATCTTATCTTGTGATATAGAGAGTTGTGATTCTGGAATTTATTCTTGATGTCTTGATGAAAACATTGAACAAGACCTGTGACACTTTGAAGTTTAAGATAAAACCATTAAATCACTCGAAACTTCAAATCACAGACGAAGTATTTTGGTAATTACCTAAATCTTGAAGTAAATACATATTTTTCTTGTAAAACTTTATGACATTTGATTAGTCAATGGGTAATGTCTAAATGAGTTTTCATTGACCCAATGATCATAATACTGTTTTGTTGAATAATGTGATTCATAGATGTGGAATTTGTGTGGCAAGAATGCTACATCATATCACACCATACTTTGTTATTAGAGTGTGATCGAATAAACCGCGCCTGGTATTCCACGAATAAAATATTCTTTGAATAAAACATGTGACATAATGTGACATATCACTTTATGTTTTCCTCGTTCACAAATAGCAAAGGAGTTAGTGAAATAATAACTCAGGGGTAAATTGGTAATTTTACATTCCTCTGAGTTAATAATACACACAAAGGGTAATATCGTAAAATACACCGTGGATCGTGTGAAGAATAATTTCATCACATTAAACGGAAATATAAATGCATGTAAACTTAGAGATATTCAATATTAGTCTTATAGTCGAATCGACCAATATTAATAATTAAAAGTCGGGAAAAATTTGTGAACTTTTTTTTTTCCGAACTTTATTCTAAAGCTTCATTTGTGTGGGTCCATGAGGTCTCAATGAAGATTTTGGATGAGATTTCATAGAACAAGAAAAGTTGATTTTCTCGTTGAATGTAAATTGTGATTTATACTATGATGATTATTTCTTCCGTAATTAAATAAATAATTAGTTATTTTTAATTAAATTTATATAAGTTGAATTGTATAATTATATTGATAATAATACAATTTTGGGATTTAAATAAATAAAAGGTGAAAAGATATAATTTCTCGTTTCGTACTTGTTTGCATAGTATGACGTGGATTGATGACTTATCATTAAATCAATGAGATGTTCTAATTTGATTAAATATTATATTAGAAATAAATCATATAAATTTGGAATTAAAAGAAATCAATTTGGACCGTCGTAGATTGTGATTTATGGGCTAAAAAATTGTTTAAACTCATTAAAAATGATTAACGGGCTTAAGTTGGCTTAATGGGCTTAACTTGACTTAAGCCCGTTATCCCTTGAATAAATAGACACAAACTTCACTCTCAACCCTAATTCATTCATTTGGCCGAAAATCACAAGCTAGAGATAGGGAATCTCTCTTGCTTGGCCGAGAATCCTAGAGAGAGAGAGAGAGAGAGAGATTTTCCAAAACCCTAGCTGCTTTGGTCATCATTTTGTCGAATCATAGGTTCAAGAAAAAGGCGTTTTTCGTTCGTTGTTTATTTTTTTGAGTGATCATTGCCTTCATCTTGTTCATAAAAAAGTCCACCCTTTTAATCTCAATAAAATCGGAGATCTTTTCGTTGACTCCGTTTCGTGGTTGTTTGAGTGATTCTCCCCTTTTTGGCCGTGCACATCCTTTTCCACAAGCAAGAATCAGCCAAGTCTTTCTTTGAGAGGAGTGAAGGAGGTCGGCCATACAATGAGATACGTGCAAGGGATTCAAACTCAGGTGCGCATAAGGAAGCTCTCGGAAGAGGTGTTGGACGCGTGACGCATATCTAGATCTCACATATTGAAGACGGAAGGACGACTCGTGAAATTGTCGATGAAAACCGTACTGAGATCTTATCTTTAGTTCAATTCTATAATTAGTTATAGGATTGTGATTGTGTCTGGAATGTTTATTTACATGTTTAGAAATTTATTAACATGTTAGTTTTTTTTTATTGCCATGGTTATTCAATATGTTACGAAACAAGTTTCACATATTAGATTGAAATCTTGAAATTTCGCCATATTATATATGTTTCTTAATTTAATAGGTTAATTGTTAACCGATTTCCAACACCTCTACCATGTCGCGCCTAGATGTGAAAGGATGATTTTTTTAATTCGTCTTAGATCTGGTCTTTGCGATGAACTCTCATGTTTTGACTTGTGAGTTCGTTGGTGTGAGCTCTTGGTCTGCGCTGGCTAAACTCAATTGACCAGAATGTTATGGGTTTGGTTCAAAGTGTCTTGTTGGGCTTCAACCGGGTCCAATTTTCATCTATCGGGATGAGACGAATTATACCTTCACATTTAATATTAGGCCTTTTTACATGTTTTAGGCTTTAAAATTTTCAATAATTTGGGCACTATTTCTTCTTACTAAACTCAACCAATCAGGATGTTATGAGCTTGGTTCAAAGTGTGTTGTTGGGTTTCAACTGGGTCCAATATTCATTTATCGGAATGATACAAATTATATCCTCACATTTAATATTAGGCCTTTTTACAAATTTTAGGCTTTAAATTTTCAATCATTTGGGGCCTATTTCTTCTCATTATACGAGAGAGAGAGAGAGAGAGAGAGAGAGAGAGAGAGAGAGAGAGATGTTTGAGAAGGTCCAACTTCCATGGAACATGGTAATTCTAGTGGAGAATCTCGACAAGAACGATCTTTCACTCCATAACGCAATCATTATGATCTTCCTCGGCAAATTCGCCTTGAAAAGAGCCATAGAGGACTAGCGATATTTCTTTTGGTGACCTAATTGGTCTTCACATGTTTGGTGCTCAATTTTTTTTCGAGAAAGGCCATGGAGCACGCTTACCTGCTATCATGCGTAAAAATGTGTGTTTTTGGTATTCTGGTTGAGATAACCCAATTTGTGGCACAGGAAGATGGGCTTGATCAAGAGGGTTTTTGTCATGAGGGTCTCGGTGATCCAAGTGGCTCGAGGATTCCATATAGGAAACCACTCGATCATAACTGAAATATGTTAGGTAAAAAACTAGTCAAAAAACATATCAACATATACATGAATTTTATATAAAACGTACACTTTGACAATTACCGATCATTGGTGAACATAGTCGTCACTACACACATTATAAGATGATTATGTAATAATCATATGAAAACGTGGGACTAATCACGCATGAGTTTTGTGAAACCCAAAAGCTTTTACTATTTATTTTATTTGTATTATGTATAGTAATTTTGAAAATTTTAATTGTTTTATTTGTTTTGTATATTACGACATGTAATCACGTGTCACTATAATTTACATAATTATACATACATATATAACACTCGTCTACCATAGATGTTTAATTTTGGGGATGAAAGTTGAGAATTTTTTCACTTTTTTATTTTGGTTTATAATATTCGAGTAACCTATCTATATTTTATATGAGAAATTTCATTTTGTAGACCTAAAAACATTAAAAATATCCACATTAGACCCTTCTTGTTAAAAATATCTAAAACTGGACTTTTGACCCAAAATCGGACAAAAATACCCTTCAACTCATATATAGGGTTTATGTCTCTTTATGTCTCCATTTTAATCTCATTTTGAACTTCCAATTCACTAAAAACCTCTCCAAATCCGTTGGAATCACTACAGAGCACCGTCATAATGGGTATGTTAATTCACTTATTGTATTTAAATCATTTTAGTAGTTGTTTTTGGTGTTAGAATCGTTTTCGGATCGAAAGAAAAAAGTTCGTAAAAAATCTGGAAAAAAAATATACGATAGACTTGATGAATTCCATCGCACTCCATCGCCGGCCATCGTATTCCATCGCACTTTATCGTCATCCATCGTAACTAATCGTCCTGAAAACGATAAGTTACGATGGAGGACGATGCAGGACGATCGGATACGATGGACGACGATGGAGTGCGATGGAATACGATGCAGGACGCTGCGATTTTGAAATTTTGATTTTTTGACAAGTTTCAGGAGTTTTTTTTGACAATTTTGAATAGTTGCTGACAATTTTGGGTGATGTTTTTCAGTTTTCGTTAGTGTTGGTGGAAAATGGGTGAGATTGAGCGATAGATGGGATTTTACTAAAGCTCGTACATATACGGTAGATGTTACAAAAGATACGACATATCATGAGTTGGTCGATATGATTTACGATATTTCCAAGATCGATAGGATGACGTATGACTTGAAAGTTGAAGTCCCGTACACTTTAGGTAATGTTGTGTTGGCGCCTGCAATCTTGGAAACTGATAATGATGTCGCATATTATATGAAACACGAGTACTGGAGTAAATTTCCTATTTGCGTGAGCTTTGAACCGAAACGAATCATGTCACCAATTGTTAGCAATGTGGATCCAAAGCGAAAAGGAAAACAAGTGTTGAAGGTTCAACGCAATGAGAGCAGAAGACAATATCATCCTCTCGAAATTGAAGTCTCTCAAAGTAATCCGAAACCAAACGATGAACGATTTGCACACGACGATGATGAAACGTATAGACGTGATAGAGATCCGTTTGACGTCGATTTTGAAGATTTTGAAGACGTCGAAGAAAACAAAGATCACGGCGACAATGATGATATTGAAGACGTTGAAGAAGAATTCGAAGAGTTTGCAAATGATGAAGACTATGCTGATTTAGTTGAGAATTTCGAAGTTCCTTCGGGCGACTACCATCCCGAAGTTAATACTTGTAAAGGATCTTCGGGGACTTATACTTGGAAAGATCCTGAATCACGCAACAACAAGTAGTTAAAGAGATAGAATATCGTGAAAAACCAAGTCAATCATCTACAGGTAATATATCTTAATTGTTTACGTTGTTAAATATCGTGAACTTAATCGTTGATCGTTTAATAGGTAGCTCCGAAGACTTATACCTTGGAAAACAATTTGAGAACAAATCGGAAATGAAGACACAAGTTCACTTGTTCGCCATGAGAAATAATTTCGAGTTTCGAGTTAAATCATCTTCGACAAAAAGGTGGTACGTTCTTTGCAAAGATGAGACTCGTACGTGGAAACTCCGGAGCGTCGTACAGTGGTCAGGAATGTGGGAGATTGTGACTTTCGAAAAAGCTCACTCTTGCTCGCGCGTTATCCGACCCGAAGGTCAACGAGGACCGGCCCCTTGGGTTATTGGACACGTGTTTAAAGACAAATATTCTATCAACTCAATGGCTGATTATTCAGCGCACAACGTTAGGGAAGAAGTGAAGACAAGATGGGGTTTGGACATATCTTATTTGAAGGCGTGGAGGTCAAAGGAAGTAGCTACTGGACTCGTTCGAGGTACACCTGAACAATCGTATCAGAAATTACCTTCGTGGTTGTACATGTTAAAACAAAAAAATCCCGGCACGGTTACTGAATTTGTGAGAGACGGTGACAAATTCAAGTATGCTTTTTTTTGCCATTGGAGCGTGTCTTAAAGGATTTAAGTATTGTCGACCTGTCATATCTTTGGATGGATCATTTTTGAAGACTAAATACGGGGGACAATTGCTTGTCGCTATTGCATTGGATGCGAACTCGCATTTGTATCCAATCGCTTTTGGCGTTGTCGACAGTGAGTGTCATGAATCATGGACGTGGTTTTTGTTGAAGTTGAAAGAAGTTATTGGTGAAGACGTACCTGATTTGGCATTCATATCCGATCGACATATTAGTATCAGTCATGGTGTCGAAGTTGCTTTTCCAGGAAGACCGCATGGTTATTGCTACCATCATATGCAGCTCAACGTCCAACACAAGTTTAAGACAGATCACTGTCGCGGTGAATTGTATGAAGCGGCGTATTCTTTCAATAAGACTTCCTTCGGAGCTCATTTTAGGCAACTGAGGCGAAAAGATGTTGAGATAGCAAAATATCTTGAAGATATCGGATTCGATCGATGGGCACGACCGTTCTTTCCTGGAAAAAGGTGAATTTCATTTGCTTTTAATAGAATATTCATTACGTTAAAGTGTTAATTATTATGTTTTACAGGTATGATATTATGACGAGTAACAACGCCGAAAGTTTTAACGCTAAAACAAGACATGCAAGGTCGTTTCCGATAACAACGCTCCTGGAGTACATAAGATTCACGCTGCAAAATTGGTTCTTCAAACGAGAGGACATTGCGAACAAATTAAATACAGAACTTACACCGAGGTGGCAAGCAGACTTTGAGAATATGAACAACAAAGCAAAATTCGTGCACGTGTATGGACTTGGTTTGTACGAATGTCACGTTAAAGACGGCGGTGGTGAATACGACGTAGACTTGCAAGCAAATACTTGCACTTGTGGAATTCCTCAACTCTTAGGTATCCCTTGCGAACATTCTATTGCATCAGCTCAACATCGTTCGGTGGACGTTTACTCTTTGTGCAGTCCTTTCTACGTCAAGAAAATGTGGATCGAAATGTATAAAGACGCCATCTATCCAGTTGGGAATGAAGAACAATGGGATGTTCCGGACGAAATTAAGAACATGAAAGTATTGTTCCAGTAGAGAAGAAACAGGCCGGTCGTCCAAGGAAAAGTAAGCAAGGAAGGAGAAGGATAAACAGATATCCATCTCAAGGTGAAAAAATTGTTGTAAAGCGAAAATGCGGGAAATGTGGTGGCCTAGGTCATAATAGAAAGACGTGCACGTGGCGAGAATAGAGTGTGAGTTATTTTTGTTTGTTACGTTTACGTGTTGTTAACGATGTTTTTATGTTTTGATATTTTTATGTTTTTTGACAAGTTCAAGTAGTACTTTTTTGACAAGTTTAATTAGAAGCTTTCGACACTTTCAAAGTTATTTTTGTTTGTTACGTTTACGTGTTGTTAACGATGTTTTTATGTTTTGATATTCATATGTTTTTTGACAAGTTCAAGTAGTACTTTTTTGACAAGTTTAATTAGAAGCTTTCGACACTTTCAAAGTTATTTTTGTTTGTTACGTTTACGTGTTGTTAACGATGTTTTTATGTTTTGATATTCATATGTTTTTTGACAAGTTCAAGTAGTACTTTTTGACAAGTTTAATTAGAAGCTTTCGACACTTTCAAAGTTATTTTTGTTTGTTACGTTTACGTGTTGTTAACGATGTTTTTATGTTTTGATATTCATATGTTTTTTGACAAGTTCAAGTAGTACTTTTTTGACAAGTTTAATTAGAAGCTTTCGACACTTTCAAAGTTATTTTTGTTTGTTACGTTTACGTGTTGTTAACGATGTTTTTATGTTTTGATATTTTTATGTTTTTTGACAAGTTCAAGTAGTACTTTTTTGACAAGTTTAATTAGAAGCTTTCGACACTTTCAAAGTTATTTTTGTTTGTTACGTTTACGTGTTGTTAACGATGTTTTTATGTTTTGATATTCATATGTTTTTTGACAAGTTCAAGTAGTACTTTTTTGACAAGTTTAATTAGAAGCTTTCGACACTTTCAAAGTTATTTTTGTTTGTTACGTTTACGTGTTGTTAACGATGTTTTTATGTTTTGATATTTTTATGTTTTTTGACAAGTTCAAGTAGTACTTTTTTGACAAGTTTAATTAGAAGCTTTCGACACTTTCAAAGTTATTTTTGTTTGTTACGTTTACGTGTTGTTAACGATGTTTTTATGTTTTGATATTCATATGTTTTTTGACAAGTTCAAGTAGTACTTTTTTGACAAGTTTAATTAGAAGCTTTCGACACTTTCAAAGTTATTTTTGTTTGTTACGTTTACGTGTTGTTAACGATGTTTTTATGTTTTGATATTCATATGTTTTTTGACAAGTTCAAGTAGTACTTTTTTGACAAGTTTAATTAGAAGCTTTCGACACTTTCAAAGTTATTTTTGTTTGTTACGTTTACGTGTTGTTAACGATGTTTTTATGTTTTGATATTTTTACGTTTTTTGACAAGTTCAAGTAGTACTTTTTTGACAAGTTCAATATAAATAAATAAAGAGAAATATTTATAAACAAATGAATAAATAAATGTTAGTACCAAAAATAAATGATAAACAACTACATTTATCGCTTAAGTCGTCCCAAAAATAAGTCAACGGCCCATTTATGCCGGAATATCTTCATGTTCTCCGTTACAAGCGTGTCGAAAGGCGCTCCAACTAGAATATGCTCGATATATTTGATGGCGAACATTCCACAATCACCGCTGCAATACACAAATTGTCAAACGTGTCAACATATACCGTATTTCACTACACTTAAATCTTAACATTTACCTTAGACGACATTGAGGTACATCGTCGTTAACGAGCCAAGTGAACTCATGGAGCACCGGTCGGTCGGATGAGAGAGAATGATACATCTTCGGATGGTTGTCGAACATGCCGCTCAACATCATCACCCGTGGCAACGCGAGACTCCAGTCCTATACAAATTGTTAAGTTAAGAAATTTATACTATAGTAAAGTATCGTTATTTTAAGATATGATTTTTACCTGCATGAAGGTCTTAAAGTACGCTTCATGATGCTCCCCTTCCGCAAGGTTCTTATGGCAGTCAAGAACCGTAATCATCCACTCCGACAAGTCTACTTGGAATGTGAACCAATGCACATTCCTGAAGTTGACGACAAAGAGAATCTCCTTCGCCCCTCTCCACGGTTTGATCCTTTTGTCTCTGAATCCCGTCATCGGCACAAAGACAGACCTCTGATCCCAATCGACGAGCTCGGGATCCGTCCCCAATTCTTTCGCCTTGTCGAAGTTCAATCGTTCTTGCTTATACCTCCCGAACACATTTTGAACCCAGACGTTGTCCATAATGCAAACATCTTGGCGATAACCCTGGAGGTTACGTTGTCGGTTCATGAGCATATGAACGCGTCGATATGCTGCAATAACAAAAGAAATAATGACATATTGAACGTTAAAGACATATAACGTTAATAAATAATATAAAGACATATAAAGACATACCTCGTCAGTCATCCACTCCCCTGAGTTCGTGATCGAGGCGAAGAACTTCGGTGATGCGGTGCACGTTGATAGTCGAACGTTATCCTTGTATCGACCAAGGTACTTTCCCGTCTTCACCCACATCATAACCTCAGCGTATTCCTTCTGAATCGGCGCCTTCAGCGGGTCGAATTTTGACGATCCTCGGGTGTACTTCGGCTTGCACGGATCGGTGAAGGAATCCCAATGCGTCGACCACTGGGGGGGTGGGCTCCTGGGAGACGTGGGTCGGTCGCCCCTCTTGCGCTTCGCATTCGCCTTCTCCTTTGCGGGGCCTTTCTTTTTCTCGTCTTTCGCTGTCGCCTTCTTCTCTGGCGTCGCCTTCTTCTCTGGCGTCGCCTTCTTCTCTGGCGTCGCCTTCGTCTCTGCCGTGGCCTTCTCCGCTATAGGAGTCTCGTCCTCTGGAACAGACGGAGCCTTCTCCTGAGCCTTCTCCTGTGCCAAAGACTTCTCATCTTCCGGCGCCTTCCCATCTTCCGGAGCCTTCTCATCTTCAGAAGTCCTCATAAATGTTTTGAATAGGTCGGCGTGCTTATCCGGGATCTCCGGTGATGGACTCCGACTGCTGATAGGCGTAAAAGGCGAAGGAGGCCTACTGGAAGGTGGTGGAGGAGGAGGATGTTGAGCAGCCTCGGCATTCTGCTCTCGAGCAGCAGCAGCAGCCGCAGCCGCAGCCTCGGCCTTCTGCGTATAAGGACCACGGGCTTGCGTGGTAGGAATAGGTCCACCAGGCATCCCGGTAACCTCTCCGAAAATGTAGTTCAGACGCTCCCATTGACGGATCTGCAAAAAGTCTTAGTTAAGCATATTAAATAAAATAATGAACAAAATAAACGACCTTATTACCTGATCATGGCGTATTCGCTCAATTCGATCTTGAACGCGCTCAGATCGCCTGTTCAATGCGTTCACGCCACGCCCGACGGTGGCGGTGCTTTGGAGGATGAACCCGATTCCTTGGCGAAGGTCTTGCCACATGGCACCCGTGATAACGATGGGTTCATCTGAACGAGGCGAAGATTGAGGAGGAGCCGGAGATTGAGGAGGAGGCGGAGGACGACGAGGACGAGCTTGAGATTCTTTCGTCGGACGACCTTCCCGAGGAGTATCGGAGATGTACTCGGCATCCTCGTCATCATCGTCGTCGACGTCGTGACCCAGCACGTCTCTTTCTTCTGCGGCAGAACCGACGATGTTAATTTCTTCGTCGATGTCCTTCGGCTCTGCTGCGTCCTCTCCTTCGATGTCTATCGGATATAGACATTTTCGGGTCTGCTCCTCAAGGGTCTGAAAGAAACCCTTTTCCCCCGGCCGCGGTCGCAGCATTTGAAGGACTCCTAACTGCAAAACATAATAACAATGTTAATATTTAATCGTAAAAGAACTTTATTAATTAACGAAAAAACTTACCGAATTTTTTTTCAAGATCTTCTCAACGTCCTTGCTAAGAACGACGATAGTTCTTGACCACGAATGCATTCTCGGCATTCGATTTCCTACTCCGTTTTCGAAGGCGTGCCCGACCTCCGGGATAGCCTCGTACGCCCAATACTGAAAGGCATGAAGATTGCCAGTCAGCGTGTACTTCGCCTCTTTTTGGAGGACGTCGGGCTTCTTCTTCAGCTTGTCCTCGAGGCTCTCCCGGTGGCGCTTCAAATCCACTGAAAGGGATAGAAACGTCTCCCCCCAGCTCATGTTCCCCCATGGCAGGCTGTAGAAGAACGGGAGATCTTCGACCCACTGGAAGATCAGTTGCCACTTCGGAGGTATTGTTTTGTTTCCCGGTTGTCCGAACAAGTAACCGAGAACAAAGACGCACAAACCCAGTTTGTAAACGTCATCCGGAGATTTGCACACCGTCCAATTGCTGACGAGTATGCTGAATTTGATATTGGCAGACTCATTGAGATACTCGTCAATGAGCCTGCGGGAAGAGCGTGCGTCCTTCTCCTCTTTACTAGGACCGTCTTTGTAGTCTAGCCCCGAGATTAGGGCATACTCGAGGCGTCCGAACCTCACTCTCTTTCCTCCTAAGCCGAATTGGATCTCTCCGGCTTTGATTGACTCGACTTTCCTCTCCAACAGTGAGTGGACGAGGACGGGAGCGAAGTTCAAATCAGAGGTGATGAAGAATTGCTCGAACACCGTCCCTCGGAGTTGCTCGATCAATTTCATCTCCTCGAAGCGCTGCTTCACATCTTTTAGGACCCGGGATCCACCATACGTGATTCTCCCCGGGAAAGTGTCTTGAACTAGGAATTTCAAGTGATCCTGCACAAAAAAACAACAAAAAACATCAAAAAAAAAAAATTCAAAAAAAAATTCAAAACAATCGCATCTTATCGTCCACTATCGCCCACTATCGTCCTCTATCGTCCATATCGTACGCTATCGTAATTCATCGTCCACTATCGTACACTATCGCCCGGATATCGTTGAAGCCTATCGTACACCATCGTCCAAGTCATCGTAAACTATCGTATCCTATCGTAACATATCGTATCCTATCGTACCCTATCGTCCGGACGATGGCATTCATCGTGTTCGTCGTTTCCGGAAACCTAAAATCTCTAAACTAGCTCAAATCTTCTCAAATCAATCCGTTTTAACTTCCTCTATAGTCGAAAACACTATCTAAACTACATGCAATAGATTTAAGTAAGAAAAAATAAGAAATCTAACCTTTTTTTGAGATTTTCTCTTTTGGGAGGTTTGTTGAGTTATTGGGTCCTCGCCACCACCGGTTAGGAAGTTATCCGAGATTGATGACATTGTATGATGTTGATAACGTCGGTGTGATTGTTTAGGGACGTTGAGTTGGATTGTTTGAATTTTTTTTTAAGAATGTGAAGAGGAAGAGCCGGCCGAGTGAAAGAAGAAGAGAAGAGGAAGTGAAGGAAAGAGAGGGAAAGGAAGAGAGAGAAGAGAATATGAACTTAAGGGGTATTTTTGTCCGATTTTGGGTCAAAAGTCCATTTTTAGATATTATTAACAAGAAGGGTCTAATGTGGATATTTTTAATGTTTTTAGGTCTATAAAATGAAATTTCTCTTTTTTATATTGTGTGATATAAATAAAATTGACTTCTAATCGTCGTAAACTAAAAAGTAAAAGCGAGATAAATGACAGTCAGAATAATGACAAAAGATGTGTAATTCTTTTTCTTTCTTATGTGGTAGAATTGTTATTCTCATTTCTTTCAGATGCAACATCAATTGGAATAGTGAAAATGATCGAAACAAGAAGAGCCTTTCCAGTCCTTGGAATGAGCCTTCAACAAGTGCCTCACTTTCTCTTTGACCCGAAAATCGGAATCAATTTGCAACAAAAAGCAGAGCTTCCTCACGGCTCCGACCTCCGCCATCTCTCTCACGACCCGCCTCGTCCCGGTGAACGTGCTCAGAGCCGTAAGCATCGCCACGGCCTCTGCGTCCACCGCCGCCGACACTTTTCCGATCCGAGCCGCCACCACCGCCACTCCTCCCGCGTGGGCCCCACCCGCCAGCCTCGCACGCCCCTCCGCGCACCCGCAGAGATGCCGAAGGGCTCCGAATATTGCCTCCGTTTTCTTTTTGCTTCCCTTTCTGCCGCTCGCAGAGATCTCCGCCTCCACTAGCTCCTCCACGCCTCCGGCTTCTGATAGACTTACCTGATTTATAAGAGAAACTGTCATACCTTGATAAAATAAAATAAAATCGTTTAAAGAAAATAAAAAATGAAGGCTTTTTAAAAAAGTGATTTTATTTTATTAAAAGTAAAACATATATTTGTATTTGTAAATAATTATTATATATATAAAATGTAATTAATAATGATAATATCTTTTTAGTATGTCAAATGTATATTTAAGTGGGTTTCTATATATTTAAAAAAATATAAAATAAATTTTAGTATATTAAATGAGTAATTTATAAAAACGTACGAAGATATTTAAAATTAAAATTTATTTTTTGTTTTAAACAAGACAGGAGAAATATCAGACACAAAAACTACTATCCCAAAAGTTACAATTTTAAAATCACCTTTTAACTTTTAATAAAAGTTATTTTTATCAAACACCTAAGTTGAATTTTAGCTCTTAAAATAAACTAAAAGTATCTTAATAAGCTTAGTCAAACACAACAAAATTAATTTTTACCCATTAATTAGCGGTAAAGTGAAAAGATTAGAATTTTAAGGGAAATGAATAAACATTAGTAAAATTAGTACATTGGACAGTTTTATTTTTTATATATCACGTGTTTTATTTCAAAATTAATTGACAACAAGAGCAAGACTGTATGATAGTATAGTAAAAAATAAAATAATGCGAAGCACAGAAAAGAATTCGATTAAAATCTAAAGTATGATGAAAAAAATAAGTAAAATTATTGAAATAACCATATTTTTCAACTACTGAGTTTCAATAATTTTTGTGTGATTTTTTAGTAAAAAACATATAATTACGTTAGAAATAAATAGTGACATGGTAACCTCAACTACTTGACTGAAAATAAAAAAAATGTGCAATTTATTTAAATGGTTAATCGGTTACATTTTTTAATTAAAAATGAAAGTAATGACATTTTATGATACCTGGTTTGCGTACGGTGCCACACGGAGGATGATCCGTATCGCCGACCTCGCCTCTCTCTCCGTTTCTGCTGACGTGGACAAACTCCGGTTAGCTTCTCTAAGAATCCGGATCACCGCCGCCAAAAACTCCGGCCTCAGCCTCGCCAGCCTCTCATCGGGGCCCGCCTCCACCACCGCCTCCGCCACTGCAAGCCCAGCGACCCTAACCCGAGCCTCCATGGAATCCGAACTCAAAACCCACGTCATCATGTCCACGACCTCCGACGAAGACGCCTCAGGCGGCGGCGGAACCAGCCGGAGAATCTCCAGCGCGTCCTCGAGCCCCTCCACCGAAGAATCTCTCCGGCGACGATGGTCGGAGAGGAAGGAGAGAACGGCGCTCGGAACTCCGGACTCAGCCATGAGAGTGCGGTTGCGGTGGCTCTCGGCGGCGAGGATGGCCATGGGTCGGAGCTCGGGTTGACCTAGGAGGTGGTTGACTTTGAGGAGAGAGAGGATCTGAGGTTTGTTGAGAGGCGGTTTGGGAGTCGGGATTCGATCGCCGGCGGTGGAGGACCAGGCTTGGATTAGGCGGCGGAGAGTGTGGTTTGGGGTCAGGTCGGAGTTTTGGGGTAAGGGCTGTTTGGTTACGGGGCAAGTTGTGTTCCCGCCCGAGAATAGCCAATGCTCTATGCTTTCCCGGTCGTAGGTTATCCCGGTTACGGCTGTCACCGGGTCTCTCATTATTTGGAGGGAAATTGGGCACGTGAACAAGTGTGGGATTTCCATTTCTTCTTCTTCATCTTCCATTTCTTATTTTTCTCGATCGATGTTGATGCTTTGCAGGTTATACTGTTTTAGTGTTTTTCTTTACGGTGTGAGTTTCAGATTTCAATATTTAACGTAGGAATATTTATATAGATCATGGTAAGAGATTTCGGCTGCCAAGTATCTAGTCTTTCCTGTTTACTTTGACGGATGCTACGACTGGCTTTAATTATACATTTCTTTCCTTATTTTAATATATTATTACTTTTGTTATTATCATTACTGTTGTCGTAGTCAAAGATTAAAACATTGGTATAGGTATAAGTTGATTTTACTAATACAACGAATATTATAAATATATATATATAAGGTCTTGGCAAGTTTGCAAAAGTGAAAGCTCATTTCAACTAGCTAAAATATTTTGATATTTCACGTTACCAGAAAACGGGTTATAATGAATAATGGTATATTTTGTTTCTTTATGCTATTCAAATGATCGATATAATGCAATGATGTAGGCGAGGGTTGAAAGCAATTTTGATTGTCGTTTTAAATGTTGATAAACATTATACATCATGTGTATAGCTACGTCATCTATCATTATTTAACACGGATTCTCTTTAATTATGTAAAAGACCATCTAAGATATCTGGATGATTCTTTTGTTGACAAACAAAAGGCACTGTATATCTAATGTTTTAAATTGTATTACCATAAATATTGGTGATAGAGTTTGTTGTACTGGTCGTTGTTTGTTGCTGGTCGTTTTGTATGTATTGAGAGAGGGATGACAATTGTTCTAGCTATTCTTTGCAAAAATTCAAAGGTTGTAGAGTCATGCAGTCAAAAAGTTTGAAAGTCACAGCCTGCTAGATTATCTCATCCATATTAAATGAGATGGTTATCATTTTTCTTAACTTATTGTCATGGCATGTTTTACACTTTTTTTTATATTTAAATAACAGGTTAAATACACAATATTACAATATCCTTTTTTAGTTAGTCTCTTTTATTATTAGTTTTTGTGGACAGTCACTATCACAAAATTAATTTTATGACACAAAAGATTTTCCAATTTTACATGTCACACATGATTATCGAATTTATATTCAATTTTTGATGCGACATGTTACACATAAATATATTAAACAAATAAAATTTAAACATGTGATATTTAGACTATCAGAAGCAACATTCATCACATGTTGTCCTTATCAATTGCAACCTAAAAATGTCGTACAATCAAGCGAACTAGTGGTAAACATATCTTATGGATGATATCAACTCATGTTTGATTAACCTGACGACAGTTGAGAAGCACAAAGAGATCGCCGAGCCAGATGAGAGGGCGTAAGAGATGATATGAGAGGAGAAAGAACGTATTTTTTTCTGTTTTACATAGTAAAAAGTTTATTTTTGTTAACATTTATCACCTAATCGGTTGCACGTGTGTTTTATTCATTTGTATCGTATACATATGTTGTACTGTTATATATTTTATCATAAAGATGAGTATCAAGCTACAGCAAATTTTAACTATAATTTTATTGTTGATATTTTCAGTTTATTTTCTTTCAATTTCTTTCCCAAAATATAAGATAAAACTTTATTGAGTATTTTTAACGAAAACTTTATTGAGTTATTATTTAATTATTATACATTTCTAGTAAATTTAACCTCAATAAATAGAGCCATTGCTTATCATAGATGATTGAAATAAAATTAATAGACCACTAAAATCAGTTATCTAATAGTACTCACTCTTTTCTTAAAAAATTTATAACAAATTTTATTTTATTATAAATATAGCGCACCAAATTGAAATTGATTGAATCAACTAGATAGCGCACCAAAAATATTTAACTAACTCATTCTTCCGCTGATTTTTAGCGCACCAAATTTATTTAATTAATATATGCTCAGTAAATTATTTTTCTAATAAATGAAATTTGCGTCAAATTAGAAAACAAATAGAGAATTAACAAGTACTTGACATTATAATATGGATACCAATCAATTTTCAAACGTAAATACTTCAAAATATTATTGAACTTTGGTTTGGATATTAATATTACTAATTGAAAAATAGTGTACAATTACAGCTAAATAAAGATGTATCTACTGAAGAAGATGTTCCGTTTAAGAAAGAAATTTGACGTGTCTGGATAAAACGTTATCAGACGGAATTGGTAGTAAATGTGATCAAAAGAAATAGAAGTAATTAAAGAAGCACGGAATGTATATAATAAGCAATCATTCTATAATATGATATAAAACCTCATTCAAAATTCAAAGGTTCATATTCAATGCTCATGGCCCAAGGAATTAATAGAATCGAAGACTCGTATGCACATAGGTAACATTTTCTATTACGTAATCAATATCGGAACCGCGCGACCAAAGTCTATTTTCTTTAAATTATGACCGTGTTTGCAGTTGCTTATAAACTAGTTTTTATTTTTAATTTTTTATTTAAAGCTAAAATGTTTTATATTTTTTTTTTTTTTGAGCTTAAATGTTTTATATTTTAAGGCAGCTTTTTGCTGCAAAGCTAAAAATGTATATAAGGATGTGATAAAATCAAGTTTTTAATTTAAAATTTATTTTCAATAATTTTTCTAAAAGTTGTAATTTAAATTTTTTTTATGTTATTTTTAATTTTTTGACATATTTTTTTAGTCTTTAACATTAATTTTTCATTTTAATTATTTTTAAAGAGCTCTAGCTTATTAGCTTTTCAAAATTTAAAATTGCAAAAATATTTGATGATTAGTCAATCCCTAATATAATAATACAAAATTATACATATTTTTTCCCTCGCTTTTTGTTAAAAAGAAAAATTTATAAAATAATTTATCTATACGTAAATACTCTATCTCTCAGGTATACATAGTTCATATCTCAAGATACGGTTACAAACTTACAATCACTACTAATTATGAAGTTATACATAAGTTTGAAAAACGAACGATACTCGGTTTTGCTGAAATTAAGGTTCAAAATTCAGTAATTATTATTGATTATTTATAATTTTATATCGGCTATTTGCTTTCTCCTTATTTTCCCTCTTTTTCCGCTCTACTAAACAAGATCTTAATTTTTGTTCAGATGTCACATCTATACTCAGAACTTGATAATATTATACATACATATATCATAAGTTTACTAATTTAAAAGACATAACCTGAAACTAGCTCTGGCTTAGTCTAGTACGGACCTTTATGATATATGGACTATAAATACTCATATTATATATATACTGTTACTCATATAATTTTATATTCTCTTTTTTTTTTTACTAAATTCGTCTATATCTAAAGATAATCCTTCCTAGATAACGAGAGTTTCCAAACCGGATGATTGAAACTTATAACATTTCGTGGAACAATTGATGTAATATTTTTCGTTTGCCAACATAGACAATCAATGAAATTTGAATAACACAACCATATTCTTTGAGAGAAGCAGATATTATAATCATTATGCTAAAATGTATAGAAGGATTGGCCAAGTAGATACGTTGTTGTTAGAGGATTATGAAGAGAGATACTATATAAAGAAAATTAATGAGGTATATATCCTTTTAAACATATAAGAATTTTAAAATGGTGGGCAGCTTAATGTTTAACAAAAAAGGTTGACTATTAAGAGTGTGTCACGTATATAGTAAAGCCACGTAAAACAGTGTGACACGTATATACTAACACCATTAGATCAACTTTTTGTACTTTTGCTTATTGAAATTGACACCGCTTGAGTGACGTTGTTTACTGTAGCTATTGTGTTAACTGTACTATTGGTCATACACTAACCTTAATTGATATTACAATGGCTCGAGGTTTTGTAACCCTTAACAAAATAAATTATGTTTTACACTCGAACTTACAATTTCTATGGTGTTTTATACATTATTTCTAATATAGTAATTCATAATTTATGCGCTTGCCCAACATTTATAACAACGACTTCCGTATTCTTCGATCATGTCGTGTTCAAATGTAACTGACTATGCATATGATATGATATGTGAACTCAAAATATTAGGAAAAGAATAACGAATTGTTAGCTAACGTATACATATTTGACTTGTGCCGTGTGAGCTAAAATTCCGATTTGCATGCCTTCAAAATGTGTAAATATTATTGGTTCTGAAAATAGTCCTCAATATAAACCTACTATGTGGCAAAAGAAGATTTGTCTCTTTCAGCATCAAAGTAGAAATTGAGTATAAAAAATTTATAGCAACTCGATTGTCCTTATGGTAAACTTGAGTCAACCCGTCTCATTATAGATCAGTAGAGATTTTATTTTCTTCTTTTAGGTGTTTCCCTATTACTTTTTTAATTGCTATAATTAACCAAACTAACGTTGAAGTTGTAACTTTGATCAAAAAAAAAAAAAAACGTTGAAGTTGTAATTTAACCTACCCTTTTAATTTATTAAGTTAATAGCCTTGATGAGGTATCATTATTTGGATATTATTTTTTACAATTTACTCATGTACTGACCTGATCATGACGGGGTATACCGATTCAACTTTAAAGCGGATAGTGATTCTAGAAAATCAACATCAGAATCTGTATTTATCTTGAATGATGGAACTGTTGTTTGGAGGAGTATCAAACAATCTTGCATTGCTGACTCCACTATGGAAGCAGAATATGTGATTGCTTATGAACCATCCAAAGAAGCTGTATGACTTAGAAAATTCTTTAAGTATTTGGAAGTCTTTCCAAATGACAACAAGCTCATGACACTTTGAAAAGGTTAATTTCTTTTTACACGGAGGAATAATTGCTCTCATTTATATAAATTAATGTTTTTATTCCAAAATATAAATAGCAAAGAGAAATTAAGTTAAAAACTTTTTTTTACTTTTGCGTGTTTTTCACATTTTTAAAACTTTTTATACTATTACCAAGTTTAATTAGGTTATTTATATTTATTTTTCTTTCTTGCGATTTTTTATATGGTTTTAAAGCTTTTTGATATTTTGGTAGTTAGTTTATTTTCGTTTATTTCCTATCTTTTAAATTCGGCATTGTGCTTTAATACGATATTGATATTTTGTTTGCAGGTTTATTCGTCATTGTTATAGCCAGCAATCCGAGTTTTGAGGTGTAATGGTGAGATAATTTATTTAAAATCCCGCTCATTTGGTTGTGGTAACCGCATGTAGTGACTATTTTCTTTTGGGATAAGTAGTTATATAATACTATAAAACATACTCATTGATATATAACCAATGTTTGTAAAAAATTAATTAATAACCATTAACCAAAATAAACCGATATATATTGGCCATAAAGTAACCAATTAATAGCAGTTATTAACAGTCACGTCATACTAGTTATTTATTAGAAAAAGAAAATGACCAAACAATCATATCAATCTTTCATTTGATTATTTAGAGCAATTTTTTCGTTTTTTCATTTGCCACTAATAATAAACCATCTTTTCTTAAAAGTGAGCTATATAATATTTTTTATGTTTTAAAGTGCTATTTTTCTAGAAAAAAGACTCGACCAAAGCCATATTTACATTCATAATTTCATGTAACGTATATGTGGGGTGTTTCTAGTCTTGGTCTCAAAATATTGTAAAGATGACCAAATTGATACGTTTATGGAAAAGTCAAACGTTACAGTTTGGGTGCTGATTTTCCGCCCATGATTGAAGATCAAAATCTTGCTCAAACTGTGGTCAACCTTATTGAATTTTATCCTGAGTAAAATAAAAAAGTATCTCACATTCAAGACAAAAAAAAGCGATGAGGTCTTGTTTGTGATGTGTCAAAAAATAAATAAAGTGCTCAAGGTTGGGTTTTGATTTTGAAAAATCTTAAGATTGGTTTATAAAATATGTATAAAGTAAGTCACCACAACTTCACAGATACAGATGTAATTAATCTTTTGTTAATTATTTATAAATAGCTTAATTAGTTACGTGAAATCGAATTCTTAAATATTTGCAACATGTTTGCCCTCTCATTTTTTGGAGTTTTTGTTTTCGAAATTTGAATCTTAAATTGTTTTCAGTCGTTTCAAAATTTTGAAATTTAATTTTGGTAATTAAATTATTAAGTTACGAGTTATATAATAAGTAAGTTGATTTAATTTGAGAGTTGAATTTTTGTTTAAATTATATCTTATTATTTGGCAAGTAGCTATTTACATGTATGATTAGGTATAAATTGTAATTTTAATATCCAATATTTTTTATATGATAGTTTTCGCATAATTTATAGCTTTTACTCCCCAGTTTCAACGTTTTTATGAACATTATGTTTCCAAAAACATATAGAAAATTATGATTATATTATGTTCAATGTACTTTTAACTAAACATCTACAAAAATTGAATTAAATATCTATAAAAATTGTGTGTCGTGTTCATTAGTACAAAATTGATCTTCTGATACGGATGACTTTCGGATGAGACTAGTCGTATCTAAAAGTCGCACCGTAATGTTCATATGATATGCTTCATTATTTCTTTTAAGACAATTCTTAAAATATCCATTGTAGAATTATTATTACACAAATAATGAAATTAATTTCGTAATGCCTCAAACGACTTTTCGGCTAAAAAACTTATTTTGACATTCACATCATTTTATGTCCATGTAGATAAAAATACCCTTTAGACATTTTCGAGAAAACGTCTAGTTCAACACTTGAACTTATTTTAACTTAGCTTCCAGTTTAACAATCCTACTCTAATAACCTGTAATAGTGACATTATGGATCCAAATGAACAACGCTTGAGCTTTTATACTCAGACTCAAAACTTCACAAACCTTTTCCGAATATTAGCTTAATGTCAGCTGACTCCACTAAAGAGTTGACACTGAGAATCTCTCGGTTCAAATGAATTTATTTTCTACTCAAATTCAACTTAATTATATTGAGCGGATCCATTGAATTTTATCTATATTTACCTTTCATGAATATCATCAACTAGTTGGGATTTATAAAATTACCATTTTACCCTTCTAGTTGTTATTTCCTCAACTCCTTTAGTACTTGTGAATAAGTTAGAAACAATGTATTGACGAGGAGCTAACAAGTCACTTTATTTCATCCAAATAAAGTCACTACTTAATTTTGGATACTGCGCAATTCATTTATTCACAATCAAAGTAATAAAGCATGAAGTGATATATATTGTATCTCAGCAATCTTGTACATGCATTCCATATCTACGAGAACTTCACAAAGTTGGTTCATGACATCTTCATAACTTAATATCCTACCAATTGGCCTAGTCTAGATCACATAATGGATCTAAAATTTGACTTTCTCAAATGAAAAGTATTAATGCTATGAAATGACATGTCTCATTTCAGGATTTAGGTAAGCATGATGCAATTCATACATAGTGACCTTGAGATAAAAGATGTTAAATGGTTTGTTCTTCTATTGTCTCTAAAGGTGCACTGGTCAATTAAGTATCTTCGAAATGTACACTGGAAGAACTATAGAGTTCCTAACTATCTATGCTTCGTAACCAGACATCATAGATTCTTCCAACAATCATACTAAGATCAATAGTCCGTTGATCTTTAGATTGTGAATATATCGTTTTAACCAAACCATGAAGAGTTTGGTCACGCAAATCTACATTTGTCTCTTCATACATTGTTAGGTTTGATTAAAGACTATAAGACTATTGAATATCATAAATCTTCAATCAAATTAAAAGAGAATGAATGAACGTTTCAACTTTTATTAATTTAATCAGCAGATTACAATAAGGACTTTATAAAGATTTATATATTACATCAATATGTAAATAAACAATCTTCTTAGGGGCATCTCTGCCAACAATCTAACCATTGACGAGTCTATTGAATTTGACGTTGGTTGACTTGTTCAGGTACTCGTTGATGGGCCTCTGAGATGAGCGTTTGTCCTTCTCGTCTTTCGTTGAACCGTTTCTGTAGTCTAAGCCCGAGCTTAGGGCATACTCGAGGCATCCGAATAAAACTCTCTTTCCTCCAAGACCGAATTGGATCTCTCCGGCCTTAATTGACTAAACATTTCTCTCTAGTAGAGCATGGACAAGGAAGGGAACGAAGTTCAACTCTGAATTTGTGAGGAATTGCTTGAACACCGTCCCCCGGAGTTGCTAGATTAGATTCATTTCTTCAAAATACTTCTTCACATTTTTCAGCACCTCGGATCCACCATAAGTGATTCTCCTCGGAAAAGTGTCGTTGATAAGGAATTTCAAGTGATCCTACACAACAAAACAACAGAAAATCAATTTTCAATCAGTCATCGTACAAAATCATCGCTCATAATCGTAAAATCCAAGTCTATCGTACTCTATCGCACAATATCGTAACATATCGCACAACATCGCACATCATCATCAACTATCGTACATCTTAACTTTTGAAGACTATCGTACGTTATCGTAAGCCTATCGTATATTATCATAAAATATCCTACATCATCGTATGGACGATGGTATTCAAACTGTTCTTCGTATCCGGGAAACCTAAGATCTCTAAACTAGGTCAAATCTTCCCAAATCAATCATATTTAACGTACATTGCACTCGAAAACACGATATGAAAATCATGCAATAGATTTAACTAAGAAAAAAAATAAGAAAACATACCTCTTTTTAAGATTTTTTTTCTTGAGATGTTTTTTGAGATTTCAGGTCCTCTCTACCGCCGATTAATAAATTATTCGAGCTTCATGATATTGTAGGATGTAGATAACCTTAGTGTGATAGTTTCGGGACGTAGAGTTTGAGTTTTGAATTTTTTTAGAAGGTGAAGGGTTCGGCTGAGAGAAAGAAAGGAAAGAAAAGAGAAGAAACGAGGGAAGAGAGGGATACGAGAGAATATGAACTTAGGGACATTTTTGTCCGATTTTGGGCCTAAAGTCCATTTAGGATATTTTGACAAATATGAGTTTATTGTGGATATTTTTTACGTTTTTAGATCTATAAATGAAATTAATTGAATTTAGAAATAAATCAAAAGAATTTGGGAATAAAATAAATAAGTTTGGACGAGTGATAGTAGGAGAGATGGCCGAGTTCTTTAAGTGACTGGGTTGACCCGACTTAAACCCGTTTGACTTGTTTATATAAGGGCTTAAGGAAACCCTAATCACTTAACCTAACCCTAATTGAAATCTCGTCCAGAAGCTCTCCCCCTTCCCTTGTGTGTTTCGGCTGACTCCTTTGAGAGAGAGTAAGCAGAAAAATTCTTTTCTTTCTTCCCTGAGTGATTCCCATATTCCGAGTGTTCATTTAACATCCTACTTTCTCAATCTCAATAATTTCTTTGTGTATTATTATTGATTCTATATTGTGGTGTTTGGGTGATTTGTTATTCATTAGGGCCGGTCAAATTCATTGAAGAAATTGTTTTTAAATCAATTTGGAGACGTGCCTTCTCCCTTTCCGGCGAGATAGATCCATCCGGCTAGATCCACGCGTCCAGTGTCCCAGTCCGGCAACCTCCATGGCACGCCAAAGACCTGTCTGGCGAGCCCTGTCCTCCCTGTCCGGCCAGCGTGTGCCTAAGGCAATCCGACGAGCCTTGTTCACCAGTTTGACTCGGCGTGACCTTCTGGAGATAGCTAGCAACAGCGTGATTGTTTACAATCTCAAATGTAAGTATTCTAAACGATTATGAATTCTTACAAATATTTAAATTGTTTATATAGGTTGTTTAGAGTGTTCAATTGTTGATTAAGATGTTTAAATAAATTTTTTTATTAACATAATAATAATTTTTAATGCCTAGGTTGTTTAAATATATTAAAAATCTTTTTTAATATATTAGATCTAATTATATAATTCCGCCATATGTTAGATAAGATATGTTATATAATTTATTATTTAATCGTTAGATAAATTCCAACAAATGGTATCAAAGCTAATTAAAAATATTAAATGATGACTAATTGTGAAATTTGTTTGACTAGTTGGTGTTGGCGTTTTTGTATGATTATTTATTGCATTGTGAATGTTATAAATTGTCTGAATGTGTTTATGGATGGATCCTCATTTAATATGACCCTAAAATTTTGTTTCCGATTCTCGTCTTGATTTTATTTTATTTATTTAAATGGTGAGCATCAGGAAAAATGGTTAAAGATGATAAAAAAATTTATAAAATTAGTGTACTTAAATGAAACAAAGAGATGCAAGGTTTTCGAACTCCGCAGGCATTTGATAATATTTTATTTTTTTATGAATATAAGCAGTGAATTTAAATGTATTTCAAGACAAACTATAAACATCAAACGCTACTTGCGATTAGCTTAAAAAGAGTACACTAAAAGCTGTCGAAAAAAAAAAAGAGTACACACTAAAAAAGATCAATAGTTTTTATTTTTATTTTTTAAAGATCAATAAACATTAGGCCCTATTTTACTAAAAGCCCGTAGCCAGAAGCCGATAGCGAAACATTTGGGCCTATTTTACTAAAAGCCCGTAGCCAGAAGCCGATAGCGAAACATTTGGGCCTATTTTACTAAAAGCCCGTAGCCAGAAGCCGATAGCGAAACATTTGGGCCTATTTTACTAAAAGCCCGTAGCCAGAAAGCCGATAGCGAAATGAATAATAAAAAAAAAACCCACTGCTTGAACTGAACAGTGATCCTGGAGAGCGACAGACAGCGAGGACAAAAACAAAAAACAAGAAATATTATCACAAAAACAAACCCTGAGGCTTATTTTCAAGTTTCAGCTTCCTCTTCTCTTTTCAATTCGGTAGGCTTTTCTTAGTCCCATTGTTCGATATTCCTTCTGATCTCCTCGGCCTTTTTTACATTTCACATTTCTTTTTCTTTTTGCCTATTCGCTCGTTTGTGCTTTCTCGGTATATAACTTTTCAACCTTTTTAATTGGGGTGATTATGATCTTGCTTTCTTTTACTAAATGATTAGTGAATTCATGATTATGTTATGGCTACAAAATCAGGCGATAGATGAACTTAGCATATGGATTAAATGTGGGTTTTGAAAACTGAAGCATATAACTTTGACTCTTTTAGTAATGATTATGTTATGCGGTCCATATGTTTGTTTAAATGTCTGAGAGAGTGGCATTCCCTAGCGCATTGTTTGGCATGGACAGACTAGACTGGCTGCGAATGAGCTGAGCCGAGTTTCTCAAAGCTCGGCTCGGTAAGAACTCGGTTCCTTCAGCTTTTTTGGAAACGTTCATTGAGCTTGAACTCGTTCTTGATTTGGGATTTGTTTGATATGATACGGCTCGAGTTCTGTTTAGCTCTCTTTGTCTGGACTTGTAATTATGCTCGTTTGCGTTAGCCATCGATGTTTTAGTAGAAACTACTAGATTAGGGTTCGTATGAACATGTTAATAATGCTCATTTTTGTTTTCTTTATAAATTTAACACATATTTACTTTCTTTCGAGTTTGATCTTTAACTGAGCTTCTTCAACCCAAGCACTAATCTTGGACTCAAAATCTTAAAAGTCTGAGCTCGAACTCCAAATGAACAAAACCTGAATTTCAAGCCTCTTTTACTCGGTATATATTTACGATGAAAAAAGCTATGATAAGGCGAGACATAGATGATTTCAGACTCATTCATTGTTCAAGGACAAGACTTGAAGCTCATCCACCTTTCTGCTCTTAGCACCTTTCGTTTTTGTTCTGCTACTGATTTTGCTTATTATCTCTAACATTCTGGAAATCATGGTCTCGATATATATTGGTTCAGATGTCTCTCATTCCTCTTCTCGGACTCTTTGACCGTGCCTTCAGATTCCATGTCACCTAGAAGACATCTTCGCTGCTGATTGCCTTCCATGGAATCGATGGTAAGTGTTTTCCCAAATCCAATCCTTTATTACTTGCTGTGACCTTGTTATGCAAACTCATTGAACTATTACATAAGACAATATTCAAATAGGCACTAAACACCATTTGCGTGATGTGTCAGGGACTAGGTGTACTAGGAAATCTGAGAAGAATTAGAATTTTAATTTCCTATGTATTGATATGTTTGCAAAATAGCCAAGCTTCACCTACAATTAGTCATATAGCCTTAAAAGTGCAAAGTACCAAGTTTCAGTATTTTCTGTTCCTATTATTCAATTTGTTGAAAGTGAAATATATCCGTGTTTAAATCGGCAAATATTTTAATCACATTGACAAATACCAAAAAGAATCGTGGAAGCATGAAAAAATAAAACATTGTCTACTTTACTAATCAATTAGTTTCAATTTGCCCCATGTACTACCATTTACAAGCGTTTTTCCAATTTTCCACCAAAACCATAATTTGGCCCAAAAAGACGAAACCCTCTTGTGCAAATACTACTTTACGCTCCGCTTCATTTTTTCTTACAATCTCACACGGACCTTGAATAAATGCCGAATTACAATATACATGCCTTGGTGTAAGGTAAGTATGAGATTTTAAGAAAAAACGGAGCAGAGGGTTAAAGTAGTACTTCCACAAGCGCGTTAGTGACAATTTTTTAGCCAAAACTGATTTTGGTGGAAAATGGGAAAAAGGTTAGGAAGTAGTAGACGGCTAGTTTCAAATGGCTATTTTGTACCATTTTTTCATAATTTCCAATTTACAGATAATGAATTTTGTAATTATGTATAGGGTTCAGAACAAGGGATTCCTTGCGGTGTGTTCGGTGACCGTTCGACGAGCGACGTGGTCGTGAGGCTCCGAACTCAGGAAGGCCGTGACGAGTGGCTGTACTGTCACTCCCAAATTCTCGTTGAGAATTGCAAATACTTCTCTGACCGCCTCTCCGAAGACTGGCCGACTTGCCAGATCATCGATTCCCGAAACTGTGTCGAGCTTTACTCCCCCGAGCCCGACTTCGACCACCACGTCGCCCTCCTCCGCCTCTTCTACTCCGAAGAAGAACAAGACTCCGCCTGGCACAATGTCAGAAACGCCCTCGCGATCCTCCGCGTCGCCCACGCCCTAGGCTGCCCCGGGATCGCCTCCTCCTGCGTCGGATATCTCGAGGCCGTCCCCTGGGAGGAATCCGAGGAGGAGGAGATTCTCCGGGTCGTTCCGCAGATGGGCTGCCCCGTCTCCGACCCGATCCTGGCCCGGCTCCAACCCGTCGACCCGCGGGCTGTCCGGCGGGTTTTCCTCTCCTCGCTCCGGTTCGCCACCTCGTCTCCGGCGCCGGAGACTAGCGACGTGAAGTCCTCGGCGCAGGAGCAGATCGAGTACATGCTCGCCGAGGACGACGAGGATTCCCCGCTCGTGGCTCCCGACGAGGAGATCAAGTCCGAGGCGAGGGACTGCTTCGACAGGATGTTCGAGCGGTTCGACGGGCTCGTCGAGGCTATCCTGGGCGAGCCCGCGGACGATCGGAGGAGGGCTGTCTCATCGTTCCGATCGAGCCTCGGAGATCTCCTCTGGGCCTTCTCGATCCTGACCCGGCTCGAGGCGGTGAAAGGGTTCGTGGCGAATTGGGTCGAATCGTCGGAGAAGATCGTCGAGGCGGCCGATCCGACGGCCGAGACCTGGTCGATCGTGGTGGCGGTGGCGGCGAAGGTGATCGAGGCGATGGGGAACGGGTGCGCGATACTAACGGCGGGGAAGCGCGTCCGCGCCGTGAGAGTCTGGCTTCCGTTCGTGGGAGCGGCGAGGGCTCTGATTGAAGACTCGATGGGAGGGGAGGGTGAGGGGCCCCGCAGAGTGGAAGCGGAGGTTTGGCAGGCGTTGGAATCGGGGTTGGTGGCGGTGATTCTGGCATTGCCGGCGAGCGATCAAGCGGAGATTCTGACGGAGTGGCTGGGGAACGAGCCGGGTCGATATCCCGACTTGACAGAGGCTTTCGAGGTTTGGTGTTACCGCTCTAAAGTCGCCAAGAGGAGGTTGGCTTTGAGCGGAGGAGTAGATACTACCACTACTATTGAAACAGCCAAGTCATTCTGATTTTTTTTTTGAGAAATTGTCAAAAGTACCACCTTTTTATAATTGTTTTTTTTCAAAATGCACTCAAATGATTTTTTTTTTCCAAAATAACAGTACAAAAGACCAAAATACCGCTAAAACAATTTTTACATTTAAGTCTATATCCATATTAATCGGTTATTATTTATTTATTTTAAAAAAAAAATTAAACTAAACAAACTAAAAAATATTTATCTCAACTAAATTTAATTTTTTTAACCGATAGTGTAGTGCATGATATTTGTGTTAATTTTATATTCTAAAAGCATATTTGATATTTGAATGGAAATCACTTATATTATGAAAAGTTAATATAAAATAATGCTAGTTTGGACTATTTGAATATTAATATAGGAAGAGAAACTCGGTTGAATTTTTGTAAGCATATATTTTCTCAGGTAAATTTTTTAAGGTAATAATTAATATTTGGAAAGAACCACCGGAGGTAATTTTATATATATATATATTACAGCTTACAAAGCCACTAAAAGCCGTAATTATCCAAATAAATGTAAAAGGATAAACAGTTGGAAAAACGACAACAAACCCTAAAATCTCTTACGTGGAACTTTGGAAGTTGGGTTCACCAACAAACCAAACTGTTTAGGGTTCGAATAACCATGTATTTTTATATGCAATAGAGAAAAAAAAAGAGGTAATATGATTGATGAACGCACATCCAAATATCTCATACTATATAAAATTATATGTTGGAAACGTACTGAATTTGACAGGCGGGAGGGGTTATCCAGATTTGATTATTTTAATCTTCTTTATGTTATTCTCCAAGTGATTATGTGTTGAGAGATCCATAATCAACAGATAGTTGCGTGATATAAAATTGTTTCAATTAATCAATCCACGAAATTCATTAAAATTTCAGTCAAAAAATTTAATTCAAGTTTTACTTTGTAAAAAAATTAATTTAACAAATCTACGAATCACATAAATTATCTAAATTAATTTATTTAGTTATATTAAGTTTTCAATTAATTTATTTATCAAAATTTCTGCGAAATAGTCCTAATTTACTAACTTATATTGGATATGTCCAACATTTTCGTAAAACTCGTGTAAATGACTTTAGTGCTTACGTGTCATGTCAATTTACGTTGTAAAATTCAATTTATACTGTAAAATAATAACGTAAATTGACATGACACGTTAGTAATATGGTACATAAATTTTATGAAACGTGGGATATATCTAAAATAACAAACGTATATAAGACTACTATATACACTAATCTTTTATTTATTTGGACTTAATAAAGTATTTTCTTAATAGAGAAAATTTTGAATACTAGAATTAGACTATGGAACTAGCCACTTAATATCACTATGATCTGGTATTACTTGTATACACAAAAGAAAGTCCGAATACAATCATGACATAATTAAATTAGTCTATTTATGCAGGCATAAAGTAATAAGCTTCGCAATTTGAAGTCGTAGCTCTATTAGCGAAAAGTCTAGCTCTCAATGATCATTCATACTATTATGGATTACCTTATCACAAAAGCAACCTTAAAAAATAGGATTTATTTAACTGTCCAGTCTAAATATGATACATTGAAAAAGATGAACAAGTGTTAACTTCTTCCATTCATCTTTATTAATTAAATAAACCGATTATATAGAGTAGATTCTTCGCTTTTCTGGCTCTTGCCTTATCCTTGCAATTACAAACCTGTCATCTCGCTATGCTATCTACCTCCAAAAGATGGTATAAAAAATAAAAATATCTCTAATGTGGGTCCTACTTTTGAAATTCAATCCACATATTTAAAAGTTTAGTTGAACAACACTTAATATAAAAAATTGCAAATATTTAAATTTTTTGAATGGAACTTGCACTAGTCAAGCGTAGAATAGATCTATCTAGTGCGCAGTTGGTGAAATGTATATAAGAATAAGATATATCACATAAACAATAACCAAATTTATATACTTCTCACCGCTGTGTTTAAATTTTATTTTTATTTTGAAAATATGCTTATACCTCGATATATAAATGGCACAAAGCTATAGTAATTTTAACTTGATAGACATGAGAAATAAAATAACTATAGGAAAAGGGTATATAAGTGACTAAACGAAAGAAAGAGGCTTTGATTGAAACTTGAAAAGTTATAAGCATTTCATATAAGCAATTCAGATCCTCATTCCTCCTGTATATTTCTTTTTTCATTCATATATAAAATAAGCAAAAAAAAAAAAAAAAAAAAAAAGAAACACAAGTTCATACGGCACAAATCCATATAATTGTATACCCAATTGATTATATATCCATCTATCCATCACCAAAACTTACAAAAATAATATACAATCATCAAGCATATTATGCTCCCAATCCTACTACAAGAGCTTAAAATTGATCTATATTTGATGCTGAATGGTATACACCTATTGAAAGTAAAAAAAAAGCTACCAAGTAAAAAGTCTTTCTCCTTTATACACTACACATATGCATTATTACCTCTCAACCATACCCCCCAATCTCATTTTATTTCTCCCCCTAAAAAGAGAACAAAGAATTTACTTTCTTCTTCTTCAAGCCCATAGTTTTAGTGTATATTTATATATATGACTCAAGAGACATAGTCCGGCAAGAGCTGGGCGGCGAACCGCTTTGGGTTCTGAATGTTGATAGCATCGAACGCTGCTGCAGCCGCAGATGATGAATGAGGAGCGTTTATGGAGTCGAATTGGTCTGCCATCTCACCCAACTGATGCTGGTGAAGGTGGTCGACTCGCCTGATTCCTCCTCCTCCTCCTCCTGTTCCACCTCCCAATTGGATCACTGGACCCGCTTGAACAAACCCGCGCTGATGCTGATGATGGTGGGACCCGCCGGAGAGAGAGAGGTGGTGGTGTGGGAGTCCGAGAGTGAGAGAAAATCCATTATTGTTGTTATTGTTGTTGATGCCTGCGTCTGAGGAGTATCTATGAGTGAATGCATCAGGGGCGGCAGAGACTTCAAAGGGCCTTCCAATCTCGGGGATTGGGTATTGTCCGAACCCGCCTATAAAGTTTGTTTGGTGACCTCCCATGAAGGAATACCCGTCTCTCCCTATAGAGACGACTTGGTTGCTGCCGTCCTCGTCATTGTCTCCATCGTTGTCCTCGTCTGCTTTCATGTCCACCGTCAGATGATGGTGAGCGTTCGGAGAGGTCAACGTGTCCCCATCCCCATCGCTACATCGAGCTTTTTTGGGACTGTTTCTTGCAATTGTGATTCCGTCAAGTTCAGACGAGCCCACCAGAGAAAAACCCCCGGGCCTTGGGGAGACAAGGGACGGGGAAGCTGAAGGATCAATGTTGTTGTCTCGAGGCTCGGTAGTTGCAACATTCGGACTCAACTTCGATTGGTTGGAAGAGTTGTCTACTTTGTTTTCTGGGGCTTGGCCGCCGTTTTGCTCCTTAATCTCTTCCAAGTACATCTCCTCCACCATCGGCTTCCATAGCCGGACACGTGCATTAATGAACCAATTCGACACCTGAAAAAACATGTAATGAATCTCTCAATGTCGCCGTCACAAAAAATAAGAGAAAAATACTCGAGAATAAATATATTCACCTGACTTCGGGTTAATCCGGTCTGCTTAGCTAGCATGTGCTTGTCAGAATCTTTTGGATATCTGAAAAATGATGAATAAGGTGATGAGTTACTCCTCTCAATTGCAATGTTATCGTATGAAACAGAAGAGAATGGATGATCTTACGGGTGAAGGAAGTGCTCGAAGAGCCATGCACGGAGAACGGAGACAGAGCGCTCGGGGAGGCCGCGCTGGGGCCGCCAGGCGTTGTGCTGGATCATGCCCAGCTGCTGCAGCGCGCGCTGCTGCCGGAGGTGGTGGTCCACGAACTTCAGCCGGCTCCCGGCTCCTCCTCCTCCTCCGCCGCCGTCGGTGTCCTCTCCCAGGCTTTTTCCGGTGGCTCGAATCTGACCGGCAATGGCGTCCTTCAGGCATCGGAATTGCTTCGAGATCGTCTGCAGCGCCAGCGCAGTGTAAGTCCTCGCGGACCCAATCCCGGCCGCCTGTTCAAACGAGCATATCACGATCTGCATCTGCTGGTGGTACTGCCTGTACCTCTGCTCCACCTGATCATCATTCATTACTCAATTCTCATTTCTTTTACGATATGTATATGTTGATATACATTTCAATTTCTTTTACCTCGTCAAGCATGGCGATGAGCTTGGCCTTTTTCATCTGAACCTCTTGTCTCTCCGCCGGGGTCAGCTCCGCCGCTGAAGATATCTTTCCGCCGTCGCCGCTCGCGGTGGCTCCGGAGGATTCTCCGACGGACTTGCTTCCTCCGCCGCCGTTGGATTTCTTACCGGAGACGTCGGCACCGATCCCGGCGCCGACGTTGACGACCTCGTCGAGGAGCTCCTGAGCCGCCCTCAGGTACTTGGAGCTCAGCAATACGCTCTGCATCCCCGCCCCGCCGCCGGTCGTCACGCCGGAAACGGCCGACGACGCCACCGAAACGCCACGCGCTTCGTCAGCTGACTGAGGCGCGTGTGGGGACCCGAACCCGAGCTGCTGGGAGGAGAGCGTCAGGGAGAGGCCCTGCTGGAGGGGAGTTCCGGCGCGTGGAGTGTCACGCGCAGACGGAGACGGGGTCTCCGGCGGTGGAGTCCAGACGTTATAGTGCACGCGCTGGGGGAGGAAGCCGTGGTGGAACCCCGTCATGTCCGCGCCGCCGGAAGACAAGAAGTGCTGTTGGTGCTGTTGTTGCTGTGACGGCGCGTGGTGGTGCGCCAGCGTGGCGGCGGCGGAGTTGAGGAATACGAGGTTTCCTCCGGCGGAGGAGGATTGATGCGGAGGAGGTGTGTCGGAGTAGGGGATGTACCCGGTGGGATTCATCAGAACCAGTGTCTGTAGACCGTCCTGACCTGAATTCGCTGACTGAATCTCCGTGTTTCCATGAAAGTACGTTGCCATGACTATATGTTATGTGTTTGAGCTTCTCCCTTTTTGCGTTGTTTGTCTTTCGTCGCTAATTCACTGAATAAGATATTGTAATAGTAAAATTAGTTCTCTCTCTCTCTCTCTATTCTCTTATGTATGTATATATGTATTTATATATGAAATGAATTGTATGGTTTACCTTTTTAAGAATCCGTGGGAATTGATGGTCGATTGAAGTTTTATTGGGATGTTCAATCAAGCTTCTTCTCGTCATGATCATCGATTCTCCGGTTCAGATCGATTGATCCCTGAATAAGAGGTTGAAGATATATGATACGCAATTCGGAGATTATCATCGTGACATGAACATGTGTGAGTTATGTAAAGATCGATCTTTCGAAAGCCAGTAATAAAAAGACTCTGGAAAACAATAATTCACTCCCAACTCTCTTCATTGCTTCGTGTTTTTTTTCTTTCTTTCCAGTATTTGGATTCTGAGAGAAAGAGGAGGAAGAAGAAGCTACGTTGGCTTGGCTTTATGTATATTCGAGAGAGAGAGAGAGTGATTGAGAGTGAAAAAGAAAAGAATTGAATTTAGTATTTAGTTAATAAGGAAATACCTTCGGTGTTGGAAATCTTATATGACTATGCACGTGCTTTTATGATCATCATTATCATCATCATCGTCATCACCATTATAACCACGACCATGATACACAAAACTGAAAGAACCCCGGAAGAAGGAGAAGAAGAAATGAGTGTCAATATTTTTGATTATTATTGGTACCAATCTAAAGAAAGTACTCAAAACAAAACAATATTTAAATTACCAAAAAAAAAAAAAAAACTGTGACTAATTATATTGTGTAGCACAACCACACTCACCGACGACTGTCTTTTTGTATCTATATATATCTTTACAGAGATATGGGATTAATTCAGCTCTCTTATTGGTTTCAGTCATAGATATCATATATCATATTATGCTCTATAGATAGAATTCACAGAGATATAGATATACTTTTGAAGGAAACTTATTTGTCGGACACAAATAATCTCTCTGCAAATCTCACACAACCCACCGAAGAGGCTAAGACGGAGAGAGAGAGAGAGAGAGAGAGAGAGAGTTTTTAAAAGGGTTTTGAATTTGAACAAAAAAAGATACCTCATTATCCACATAGAGAAACACATACACAATATACACAACAAATATTTGTAAATACTCTTTTGTATTTATGTTACCATTTTTCTCTTCACGGAAAGTTAAGGAAACAAAAGATTAAAATAAATCATTCAAATCTAAATTAATGAGGGTTTATTTCTTTTTCTTCCTTTCTTTATGTTTTGCTTTGAAGTACCTACGAACAGATCAAAAAAAAAAATCAAAAGTTCATCACTTGTTATTGATTTGACTCACCCTTTTCAAATCATATGATGATTCATCAGCCCCAGAAATATATATACATATATATAACCTCCTTTATTTATCAACGAGATAAAGAGAGAGAGAGAGAGAGAGTGAGAAAGACGAAGTATGATTATATATGAAGAAAAAAATTGTATATATATACTTAAGCGTGTGTGTGGGTTTGTGTGTTTGTATATAAGCAAGTAATAGATATGATATGATATGATCTAATGAAATGAAATTTTCAAGGTGTGTCAGAAGATACAAACAGCTGAAAAACGAGGAAACGTCTCCTTCTACCAAAGCTTATTAAAAAAATAGAAAGCAAAGAAAAAAAAAATATTAAATTAATTATTAAATAAATAAATAATAATAATGGAGAAAAAAGATGATAGAGATGATATGAGGCCCAAAGATGGGAAGGGTGTTTGTCTGTGAGTGTTTGATTGGGGTCCAATTTCTTCAATTGAATAATAAATATCTCTTTGTCTTTTTCTTATTTTTCCAAATCAACTTTTTTAAATAAAGAATACTGTGCGCAAATATATAATGCTACTGCTTCTTAAATTTAATTATTCTCTTTATTCAAAAATTTCTTTTGTGGTTGGATGACAGAGTTTGAAGATAAAGCAAATTAAATAGCTAGCGAACTCAGGAGGACCAACCATCATAGAAACCTACTTTAATTTAATGCCCTCTCATCGAATGTAATATACACACTTGTCTGACCACTATTTTTTACCCCCGCCAAAAAGAATTATTATGTAAACTATATGATATATATTCACACAGTTAGGTAGTAAACATAATAAATCAAACTGGACTGGTATTTATTTAATATATATTGTATTTCTTTCCATTTCTATTGTTGGCTAAAATTGAGCACAAAGAAAAGTATTTAATTAATGAGACGTGGTCAAATATATTGGATGCGCATGAGAATTCATCATAATCATGGAACTAAATTATTTCATTGTCCCTACCGAGTACCATATAGCTTCTCTGTAAAAGAAGGGAAGAAAAAAAAAACTAAGAGTAACAGTGTCTCTTTTCTTTTCTTTTTTCTTCTGTTCATTGATTTTTTTGCAGAATCTGGAACGTGTGAGTTTATTATTTTTTTCAATTCACAATAAAAAAAATTAAATTATTATTGTATAAATTTATGCTAGTTTTCATCCCTTTTTTAATATGGGATACCAAAAATACTCACATAATACTTAAAATATGATAGCATTGTTCAAAGACATTAGACTAAAATTTGACATTTTTAAGATGATCATTTAATAAGTTAGCCATTCTTCCCGTTTTTTACTTTAGTGAAAAAAAAGATTACCGGTTGACCAAGCAAGAAGTGTCATTCATATGTCCGCCTCAATAACGCAAGTCTAAATTTCTTCTTCTCGTTCTTTTTTCTTTCTATGGATGCAACGGGACAGATTAATTTTTGAAGCTAAGGGGGAAAAAAAGCTGCTTGAAATACGAAATCTGACAGTAAGCTTTATTATTTGTAAGTATCGCTATCGGTAACAATGATGAGAAATATAGGAAATAACGGAGTGATGACGAACTTAAAGCAGTCCTTGGTGTCAGTACGATTACTTCTAAACATTTATATTTATATTTATTAACCCAAGACGTGATTTCCATGTTCATATCGGCTTGATCCTGGATGGAAACCAATAAATATATGTACTTCTTAATATAATTATATATGTATGTATATATATAACAGATAACACTTGTGAATCATGCTGTACATAAACTCTGTATGATTCCTAGGATTCTTGCTTTCAGTGGCTGAGGGAAAAAAAGAGAGCTTTGTGATGACTTTTGTGCTGTACAATTGATCAGAATAGACGTTAATTTATTGGTTAATTAATCCACTGCTATATTTGCATGCATATAAATAGGAAAAGCTTCTGACACGAATAAAACGTTCTAAGACCCATAAATACAGAGGCTCTTTTGGTAGAGACTGACTAGGGTTTTGGCTGAATGGTTTATTTTAATTAATTTGACTCCTTTAAGGTTATATAGATATATGCTGAATTCATGAGCTCTATAAGAGTTCTTGTTTCTGTTGTCGATTTTTTTATTTATTACTTTTCTGGAAAAGTACGTGATTAAGATGTATAGTACCTTTTGTGAGAAGGCAACCCAATTTAGTAGTACATTTCATTAAATGTCAACTCTTTGGCTAATAATAGTTTAAACTCATAGACCATTAAACAGAATCTAAAGAGATTATTCTTCAGGAATCACTCTTTAAATTACGCGTATATCTTTATAATTATGTTGTCCAGATATTTTTTTCTCTTCAAAAAAGAGTTGTTTTTTTTTTCTTATGGAAATATACATTTGACAACATATATAAGACGTTGTTTGAAATGTCAAACTATGTCATACCCAAAAAAGTTGGCTAAAAGTTGAAAGATTTTCAAACACTTAAAAATAAAATACAAACATTGCTTAGACACAACATGGGACTCTCTAAATGAAATGTGTTTTCTCAAAATGATCAATTAAATGAAGGATTTTTTTTAATATAAATATAAACACCAGTATTATCAGATAGTAGCCTGGAGGTTGATGATCCTATTAATATCACAAGCCTTGATTTTATTTACATCAAGATTTTAATATCTGCAGTTCTTGAGTTGAGCTCTCCAAAGATTTCACACAGTTGCAATGGAATGTCAAAATCTGATCTTAACATGCACTCACTTCTGTAATTAGACATATTGAAAAAATATATGTAGAAATGACATATATATATATGTGTGCGCGCGCGCGCGTGTAAAATTTATATATGGGCTAGATTCCAGGTGAAGTGATGATCAACTTCATTAGGGCCATTAAAATAAAAAAAAAAATAATAATAATGTTTACGCTAATCATGATCACGATGCGACATTATTGAGGTATTATATAGCTTTTGAGTATATATTTTTCTATATAAAAAAGAACTTTGAAAACTAAATTGATAGTTACATATGTTAATGCATGGTTCATTGAAATCCTCAATATATTCCAAAGCCACTATCCAGATTCCTAAGTAATTAAACTAATTAGTTTCTTTATTGAGCTTAAAATGCGCATTGTCAGGCAATAAGCAAATTAACCCTTCATTGTACATGTCCGTACGGATATGTCCCCTTAATGGCATTATTACTAGTTTAATTATCTTATCTAGTCCAAATAAACTTCAAATTAGTTATGCACACATATCACATCAAAAAGTACCCCCACAACTTTTGTGTCACGCACACACATAATATATATTTATATGTAGCTTAATTTCTCTCTCTATATATCTCTCTCAATCTAAATGAATGTGTCAGATTATATTACATTTGTAAATGAGTACGGTCCATTCTAGATGTGTTTACTATCTATTTCAGCAATCTTATAATGAGACTCTTGCTCGTTGATGCTTGTCTCTTCTTTCAAGTTTTCAGGGGATTTTTAATTTATTTTTTATATATATCGGAAAATGACTTCCAAAGAAGAAAGCATTGAAAAAGCCTTGGATTTTGATACTTAAAGAAACTCCACATAATGTAAGTGTCAAAAGAGAGGCCAAAAAGATTATCATATTTTTCTCTGCAGGCCGTGAAAGCGCAGTGCAGTACTTACTATGTGGATAAACCCGCACATGTGAATATACACAAAGTACTATTGTTCTTTTTTTTTTTATCATGACTATATATATGATTTGACAAATACATTGCATGTTAAATGGAAAAAAAAATTATTGGAATTCGCTTTAGCTTTTTCATCATCGTGTGTGTGTGTATATATATATATATATATATATATATATATATATATATATATATATAAATATATATCATTTTGAAGGCACATAGATCCGTCGACTATCTTCAACGATCATCGTATGGTGGTTATTTATTTTTAAATTGAACTTTCTAAATATAATAATAAAAATATGTAATAAATATAGAATATGGGAATTGTCAATGAATTTGTTAAAATTGATGCGGGGGAATTTATAATGAGCTTTGTATTGCCAAGACAAAAGACAAAAATGGGACCCACTTCCCAAAATTATCTTCTATATGGACCACACAGCCCTAAATGCAGTTGATCGGATCACGAAGACCAGCCAACACATATACCAATTAAACAACTTGCAAACAATGTATGGTAAATAACTATTTATTATTTTATATAGATTATTTATTTCGTTTCCATTTAAAAAATGAAAAATTATCGTTTTTATAATTTTTAAGATTAAAATTTGGCTATATATAGTGATGCATAAACACATACTCAGCTGGTAGTGTTTTGAAATTATTTGTTCTAATTACTTGATCATGTTGAATAATATTGTTTTATTTTTCTCCTCTTCAAATAAAAATCTGAAACAATCGTATATGTCTCAATCAATAACGTTAAGATTGATAAATCCGTTTGATTGAAAATATGGAAGAGATTCTGGAAAGCAAAGACTTTTTGTTATTTGATTTTTCTAATTGTAGGTCATAATATTTGTCCCTACTTAGCTCTTTATTACGTTTTCACACTACACTATATATATTAAAATAAAACAACCAGAAGTTAAAAATGTAACTCATGTCCATGATCCATATAAATTTTATATCTATTTGTTGTCAAGCTATATCCAAAAACACAGTAGCTAGGGTTTTTTCAAGAATTTTAGCAAATAATATAATGTTGATCTCTTTTAGCTTTGAACCTACCCCAATTCATTCAAGCTTGTTGACCACGCATATATATATGTATATATATATATATATATGTATATATAGCGAGAGAGAGAGAGGTGTAACTTTCATATCATGGACCCAAGAGCCTTAACTATGAACAAAAGGACTATCTAGCTTAGCTGCTTCTTGTTAACTACTAGTATGTGTGATTCTCTTATTTTCCTACAATGCCCATCCAAAGACGCAACTATTATTGATTTCTTTTTTCTTTCTCTTTAAGAGTACTAAAGACCCTTTAGTTAAAGCTACAGCCTCAAAAACAAATTGAGGTAAAATTATCACCTACTTACGACCCCACAAGTTATCGACTCCGTCGACCAATCTCATTCATACACGCGCATAATTTTGGATAGAAATAAAATTTATAAATTAAGATATTTTTTTTATCAAATATTATCTTGTTAAAAAAATTAATCATGATGTCTTTTTTATATATATTCTCATCTTAGCTTTTGTTGGCTTTTAGGTCTTGACCTTATCAACAAGTCAAAAGTTCATTGAATTATAACAACTATGCCTTTACACGCTTTATATTTATTAACCCTTCTTCTCTTTTCCTATATTGGGAAAAACATAGGGGTTGTTGATGATTGAGAACCTTAAATTGTTTTTCATTGTTAGTAAGTAATATTATCATAAAATTACTAATTGATTAACACATTGTTACATATCATAAAATGAAATACAAATGCTGAGTTTGGAAACTTTTTAAAGAATGAACACATGATATTCGAACTTCGGTTTCATGCACAGATATGTAAAAGTATATGAATTTAAGCCGTTTTTTTTATGTATTTATATCACTATCTATAGGAAAGTATAGTCGAAGAGAAGGAAAGCTGTCCAATTATTGATGCACATCATCAGGTGGACATGCAATCTAGGCATACCCTATAATGCTGTGACAGTTTATGAGTCATAATCGCTCTCACCACTTTGAAAATATGGGTCGAATACGATACGTGCTGTGCAATATTTTAAAAGAAAATAAGGAAATAGTTGGGAATACAAAAAAAATTCTAAAAAGAGCATATTCCTGTGTATGCTTTCAAGTTCAACACTTCTCTTTATATATCTATATGTTATGAACAGCAACGATGTGAATGGTCAATTACGTGACAAGGTCAGCGTTTTTTTTCTTCTTCAAAGTGCATATTCCTCATCTGCGTTCTTTGAGAATTACTTAACTACGTTATCCATTTATATAGAAAAATATTTTGGCATACAAAAAGGTTACATTGGCATTCACAAAATATTTTTATTCTAGGACTTATATTATGACATTGATGATTTTGTCGAATTTCACTAATTTTGTGACATTGTTAGTTGTTTAAATTAAAACATATTTCTGCACAAATCAAAACATACTAGCCAAAGTAAATTGTTACTTCACTCAATGTCCTTATGGGGCTTACCATTGACCTATTTTGTTTGTCTGGTTGAGTTTTTATTATTATAAGGTAATTGTAATTATTAGTATTTTAAATCGTATGAGTTTCGGATTTTGATCAAATTTTGTTAATTTATTGTAAATGGTCGACTCAATCTATTTACAACAATCTACTGACGAAAGTAGCTCAAAACAATTTTTCGCTCTTAGTTGTAATCAGCTATAAATAAATAATTAGTGTTTTCAATCAATTTTCATTCGCGTGAATCGAGCAAGCAATATTTACATCATCTAATGCCTTTGATCAATCTAACTTAAAAAAAAAAGCTAACCAAAAAATCGAAAGAAGAATAAGAAAATAAAATCGAACATCAGCAATTTTCGCAGTGAATTGGCTTTTTTGAGGACAACGAGAAGGTTGGTGAAGGGGAAATCGGCGAAGGAGCCGAAAGAGATCGAAGGTGGTTGACAGATGAGGGGCGTTGAGGTTGAATAAGAGAGGTAGAGGACGATATTTTTACTGGAGCACCAAAAAGAGGCAATGTTTGAGGCACAATTGTCGCAGATATGTAGTACACCACGTCACAAACTCGCACACCGACGAACATCTCACTCCCTTCTTCTCTTTTCCTCAAAATTTATTCAATGATGCGTTTTTTCTTGACCAGACAGACCTCCACTCTCGTCGTTTTTATAAATTTCAAATAAATTAATAATTATATCAATCTTCGTTCGATTGGGATGGAATGACCTTTCCGTGTTTTGTAAATGTTTAGTTAATTTTTGTAAATTTTTATATTTTTCCACTTAATAAGTGCGTGAACATAATGCATTCGAGTTAAGTTCATAACAACATTGAACTTATCACGAAAGTAAATAATGAAGTTAATATATGTAAATCATTTAATAAAATATTTTAACTAATTTACACGTGAGTAACTTGCAACATTAATATAAGATATGAAAATAACAAAAGTTAACTATGAAATTAAATATCTTCTCTATTTAAATACAACTTAATTAGAGCATTAATAACTATATTGAAATTCAAAATTATAATGTCACCTATGCAGTACGACTATTTACCACTACTTCACAAAAACGTTGGTAAATTACTCAATTATTTATTATTATAAAATGCATATTCACTTTATAATCTTAAATAGATCACTTAATAAAAGTTAAACATATTTTTTTACTACTAAAATAACATCTATTATAGCGTTATTTTTTCTGATTTTTTGAATGCTTGGTTTGGGGTATAAAATTGATTATTTTTAATTTTTATATATTGAGCTCGCTAAAAAGCCAATATTCAAAGCATTACCTAATCAGCCCCATTAAACGAAGTCATCAAGGCCAATTTGAGGAAGTCGCATTGCTCCACGGAGTGAATTTCGCCATGATGACCAGATAGAGACGACTTCAAATCTTCATCCTTAATGATAATATGAGACGTGGCGACCCCATCAATGATTTTGGCAACACGTGTTACGAACTCTACAGCTCCTCTTCATTATAAATATAGAGTAGATTAGTTGGTCGAGGTTATTGTGATTCTCGTTATTATCATCTATTATAATTCACTTATTGTACTCTCATCACTTCACTTGTGGAACTGCCTTATATTAATTCCTATACTAATATAATTCGTAGTTCGATCAATTTTGTCTAATTTTCCTTAAATATCCGATATTAGATTGCAACGTCTTATCGAGATCCACATTATCAAATATAATTGTACAAAATTATATATTATTTTGTTTCGTGATTATTGAGGACGGAATCTGATATCAACAATTTGACGCAGCATGTGGGAAATAATTGATAAGACAAACTTCGACTTTTGATATCTTTTTTTCTCGATAACATGTCTTCCCCTCGGTCTCCTATTAAAACTACGGAGGAAATCTTATCATGGATCAAGGAAATTCTGGATATGATAAATAAGAAATTTGAGCAACAGAACGAATTGAACAGAGATATAGCATCTCTGCTCAAAAATCTGATCTCGACACCATCGCTTACTTCCGGTCCTCGAACCGGAAATAGTGAAATGATCCAAAAAAACTGAGTTCGTACCGAGGCTGTTGCTGCGTACCAAACGCTAAATCTTTCACCAGGTACTCATTTGGACTTCTCCGTATTCAAATGGGCCCGAGGAAAGGTTGTTCCTATCCGATCTTTCAGCCCGGACGATCTTTCCAAGGGAATATTACCAAACTTTGCCACCTCTTGCCGGAGAGATGCCCCTGGTAACCATTCAAACTAATTCGAACATAATCATTTCAAATGAGGGCCAAGGTTCGCCAATTTAAGGAGGTAAAGAACGAGGTCAGACCTCTTCCGACCCGATCAATTGTAGGCAGAGATGCCCACAAGAAGCTTATTATTTTCATATCGATGCAATATAAATCTCTTACGAGTCCTTATTCTAATTTGCTGATTAAACTAATAAAAGTTGAATTTGAGTAGAAAGTAAATTCATTTGAGTAGAAAACATTAAGCTGATACTCAAAAAAAGTTTGTGAACTTTTGAGTCCAAGTATAGTAGTTCAAGCTTTGTTCATTTGGATCCACAAGATCACTATTACAAGTCATTAGAGTAGGTTGTTAAACTAGAAGCTAAGTCAAAATAAGTTCAAGTGTTGAACTAGACGTTTATTCGAAAAATGTGTAAAGGGTATTTTTGTCCACATGGACATAAAATGATGTGAATGTCAAAATAAGTTTTTGAATATTTCATATGATGGAAATATAAATTATTTTCTAAAGTCGATAAGCGTTTGAGGCTTTATGAAATTAATTTCATTATTGGTACAATATTAATTCTACAATGGGTATTTTAAGACATGTCTTAGAAAGAAATAAGGAAGCATCTAGAAGCTCCTCCCATGGGTATATAATTCGGCCAACATCAAGATATGAGAGAAATTATATCTAAAACTCATTTGCTTGAAGTATGAAGATATTTTCCAAAAAGAAAAATAGGAAATGAATTTCCTTAAGAATGAAACAAATATGCTAAGGCCATCTCCAACCATGAGCACCAAATTTGGTGTTAAAGTTTTTCGATCTCCAACCACAACACCAAATATCACACAAAAAATACTATTCACTGATGAATGTGTATTTTATGTACGAATCCGCCCTCATTACGGTTGGATTTGCGCGTGTTCTTGAATTTTTTTTTAATGGATTACGTGTGTTTAAAGAGAGTTTAAGGTCAACACAGGTAAAATGGCGTTATTGAGTCATAATTCGACAAAACAAAAGCAAAAAGGCATGAGTTTGAGCTAAACATAAAGAAAATCAAATTGAGCAGCAACAAGGACTTCTCGAGACTCCTCGCGGTACAAGTCACTGTCTTTACGCGCAGCGAGGATGTCAAAAAAGATACTTTATTCCGCGCACATGAAGTCTGCACAAGTCATAAACATTTATCAAGACTCCTCGCGGTGCACGTCGTGATGAAAACGCGCCACGAGGTTACGGAAGGCGGACAATTTGCGCCACTAGAAGATGCACCGCACCGCGAGCTCACGATTCCTAACGCATTAAAATTCGGATTTTGACTTACCATAGGATGCGATTTTGAGCGTCTAGATTCGCCCAGAAGGGGACTTCGACCTATATAACTATATAAACACTGTTGACAAAGATGCCCACAAGAAGATTATTTATTTACATATTGATGTAATATATAAATCTTTCATAAAGTCCTTATTATAATTTGCTTATTAAATTAATAAAAGTCGTAACGTTCATTCATTCTTTGATTGTTTGAAGACTTATAATATTAAATAGTCTTATAGTCCTTAATCAAACCTAACAACATATGAGGAGAAAAATGTAGATTTGCGTGAACAAACTCTTCATGGTTTGGTTAAAACGATATATTCACAATCTAAATATCAATGGACTATTGATCTCAGTATGATTGTTGTAAAAATCTATGATGTCTACTTACGAGGCATAGAGAGTTAGGAACTCTATAGTTCTTCCAGTGTATCTTTCGAAGATACTGAATTGACCAGTGCACCTTTAGAGACAATGTAAGAACAAACCATTTAACCTCTTCTGTCTCAAAGTCACTATGTATGAATTGCATCATGCTTACCTAAATCCCAAAATGAGACATGTCATTTCATAGCTTCAATATTCTCATTTGAGAAAGTCAAATTCTAGGTCCACTAAGTGATCTAGACTAGACCAATTGGTGAGATATTAAGTTATGAAGATGTCATGAATCAGCTTTGTGAAGTTCTCATAGATATGGAATTTATGTACATGATTGCTGAGATGCAATATATATCACCTCATGCTTTATTACTTGGATTGTGAATAAATAAACTGTGCAGTATCCAAAATTAAGTAGCGACTTTATTTGGATGAAACAATGTGACTTGTTAGCTCATCGTCAATACATTGTTTCTAAGTTATTCACAAGTAACAAAGGAGTTGAGGAAATAACAACTAGAAGGATAAAATGGTAATTTTATAAATCTCATCTAGTTGATGATATTCATGAAGGGTAATCATTCGATAATATTCAGTGAATCCGCTCATCACAAATAAATAGATTTTGAGTAGAAAATATATTCAGTTCGACCGAGAGATTTTCAGTTTTAACACTTTAGTGAAGTCAGTTGACATTAAACTAGACTTGGAAAAGTTTGTGAACTTTGAGTCCAAGAGTCCCATTTAAAGCTTTGTTCATTTGGGTCCATGAGCTCACTATCACAAGTCATTAGAGTAGAGTTTGTTAAACTAGAAGTTAAGTTAACATAAGTTCAATTGTTGAACTAGACGTATATTCCGAAAATAGTCTAAAGGGTATTTTCGTCCTTAAGAATAATTGATGCAAAATGTCAAAATAAGATTTTGAATTTTCTCACAAATTAATTTAAAGTCACACGACTGAAAATTGGTTTTCATGCTTAGTGAATTTAATTTTGTGACATGTTATTGTATGGGAAATAATGCGAGAGCTTTTCCGTAATCTGTTATGAACAATTAGGAAGTAAATATATGTATTTAGACACCCATATGGCCGGGCACTTTACATCAAGGGAGAGAGAGAAATATCTTCTTTTATTTGGTACATTATTGCATATTGGTAATTGCTCAAAAGAAAAGAGGAATTGAGTTTCTTTGAGAAGGAAACAAATGTGCTAAGGAGGAAACAAATTTCTCTCACTTATGACATATGTTGGCTGGTCATGTAGAAGAGAAAGGGAGGAGGAAATCAAATATTGTGTCATGAATACACAATATGAAATGGTAATTACCTTTTCTTGTATTTCATTCTCCTATAAACAGAGCCTCACATAGAGATGTGAAATAAGCTTTTTGGTCTTGCTCTCCCTCTCTCTCTAAAATACTCTTTTATTTCGGCATGTAGATCCTCACTTGATCTAGAGAATTAGCTTATGATCCAAGAATTGGTCTTGGTTCATATTGTTTAATAGTGTCCACTCAATAAACTCTTCAAACGCTCGAAAACTCTAGTGTTAGAAACTTTCGTGGTTGCTCGAGAATGCAAAGACAAAAGGCAGCAAGACAAAGAGAAGAATCTTCATCCAAGAAGAGACTCCAAGATCAAGCAACAATAAAAATGTTAGTATTCAAGTATTTAAAATATGTTTTTAAATATATATACATGTTCATGCACTTTGCCTAGGTTAGTAAAAATTGTTTTACCAGCAAATTTTTTTTTATATTCCGCCGTTAATATGTTAATGATTATTTTTTCTTAACCCTAGACCTATTCCAACACATGCCACCTTTCAACTATGCATGATGGTCATCTTCTCCCACATGGTGGAAAGGACAATTGAGGGTTTTATGGATTATTTTTCGTTATTTGGACCTACCTTTGATGAGTGTTTGAATAATTTGTCGTAAGTACTTACAAAGTGTGAAGAGACGAATTTGGTGCTAAACTGGGAGAAGTGTCACTTCATGGTCAACGAATGGATAGTATTGGGCCATAGAGTATCGGAAAACGGATTGGAGGTGGATCGAGCCAAGATCTCTACCATCGAGAAGTTCCCGCCACCAACCTCTGTCAAAGGAGTTTGAAGCTTTTTGGGACATGCAGGCTTTTATAAGCATTCCATCAAGGACTTCTCCAAAATCACGAAGCCACTTTGCGGAATGCTTAAGAAGGATTCAAAATTGTTATTCTCCGCCGAGTGTCTTGCGGCGTTCACATCTCTCAAGCACAGACTCTGCACTGCCCTAGTCATCACATCACCCGACTGGAGCCTTCCATTCGAGATCATGAACGACGCAAGCGATCATGCGGTGGAGCATTCCTAGGGCAGCAAAAGGAGAAGGCATTTCTCGTTATCTACTATGCGAGTAGGACACTCAACGAAGCTTAAGTGAACTAAACAGCAACGGAGGAGGAACTTCTAGCAGTATTGTTTGCTTTTGACTAGTTACGATTGTACGTCATCGACAACAAGGTGATTATCTACACCGACCATGCAGCCATCAAATACCTAATGGAGAAGAAAGACGCTAAACCACGCCTAATTCGATGGGTCCTTCTACTCGAAGAGTTTGAAATCAAGGTCATGGACAAGAAAGGCACATAAAATGTAGTTGCCGATCACCTCCCGAGGCTGGAGACACTGGAACACGTGCATGATAGGGCAGTCCTCATCAAAAACAGTTTCCCAGACGAGAAGCTCTTGGCAATCCAACAATCATCATTACCCTGGTACGCATACATTGTTAACTATCTTGTAGCTAAGACGATACCTTTGGATTTTCAGACTTATCAGAAGAGGAAGTTCCTCGCCGATGTCCGGAGGTACTATTAAGAGGAGCCGATAATGTATCGACAATGCGCCGATCTAATCGTTATGAGGTGTGTTCCAGAAGATGAGATGGGAGTTAGTCCTACATCACTGCCATGGACTCGAATGTGGAGGACATTTTGGTCCGAACCGAACAGCAGGAAAGGTCTTACAAAGCGGCTTCTACTGGCCGACCCTATTCAAAGATTGCCGCAAGTGCATTATCAAGTGCGACAGGTGCCAAAGGACAGGAAACATCTCCAACCGCAATGAGATGCCAATCACGAACATCTTGGAGATTGAACCATTTGACTTATAGAGAATCGACTTCATGGAACTATTTCCGTCGTCGGACGGAAACAAGTTCATCCTATTAACTGTGGATTATGTGTCCAAGTGGGTCGAGACAAAGGCGACACCTAAAAACGACGAGAATGTAGTCCTAAAATTCTTAAAGACCCTTTTCACTCGATTTGGCACGCCACGAGCTATTAACAGTGACCGAGGAGCACATTTATGCGACCGACAGTTCGACACACTCCTAACCAGATATAGCGTGACGCACCGGAAAGCGCAAGCCTATCACCCATAGGCAAATGGCCAAGCAGAGGTCTCCAACCGCGAGATCAAGAAAATACTCAAGAAGACGGTGGGAGCATCACAGAAGGATTGGTCGGCGAAGCTCGATGATGCACTATGGGCATACCGAACGGCATTCGAATCGTCAATTGGTATGTCACCATATCACATCGTCTACAGAAAGGCATGCCACCTTCCAGTCGACCTAGAGCAGAAGGCGCTATGGGCTATGAAGAAGCTAAACTTCGACTACAAGGCTTCTGGTCAACAACGTCTTCTTCAACTCAACGTTCTAGACGAACTCTGACATGATGCATACGAGAATGCCAAGATCTACAAGGAGAAAAATAAAGCGTGGCATGACAAGCATATCGTCCTAAAAAAGTTCAGCCCCGGCCAACAAGTCCTCCTCTACAACTCGAGACTAAAGCTATTCTCAGGAAAATTGAAGTCAAGATGGTCCGGACCGTTCGAAATTGTCAATGTCTTTCCACACGGTTGGGTAGAGTTGAAGAATGAGCAAGGAGGGATCTTCAAAGTAACCAATCAACGGGTAAAACAATACTTCGGAGGGGTATTCGAGTGTGAAAAACTAGTCACATACATTTCCACAATCCATTGCATACACGTTTATCGATGCAGGATGCGCCGGGAGAAGGATGCGAGATACACCGCTAGGAATTCATGGAGAAAGTGGCGACCAAAGCAACAGAATGGACGCGCCACTTCAGGTCCGCGAGCTCCATGCGAGGAGATTATGGAGAAATTGGCGACCCAAGGCCAAATATAAACCGCGCCGCGACATGGCCGTGAGCCTCAACGCGAAGAGATCTTGGAAAAATTGTAGCCCAACGTCACAGACATCTCGCGCCGCTAAACGCACACGAGAATCACCGCAAGGATTATCAGGTAGTTTCTGGGTAAAATATTTTTACGTCATCGCGCCACGAGGAATCGGGTCGCACGGCGAGGATTTCCCTGACCCACCTAGGTATGCGAATTTAAAGAAGAAAACCGGTTTTTAAACCCCCAAATCATTTTTCTCTTCTTCTCTCCTCCAAAAACACCTTTTCTCCCTCAAAATTTTCGAATCTTCAAGCACACTTATCAATTTTCACACAAAATCTTCTTCACTTCATCTTTATATATCACGTTTGCGAGGAATTTTGACCAAATTATACTTGTTCTTCATCACTTTATCAACATGAGCAATGTAATCATCTCATCCCTAATTTTTGTAGATCTAGGGCATTTTGAGGTAGATTGTTGGATTATTTCGGGTACATTATGAGTTATATATGCTGAAGATTGATAATGGACGAAGATAGAGTTGAGATTCATGGATTTTAGTGAAAAACGTTGAACGCCCACCACATGTCTAATGAAATGTTTCTAAAGGAATTAGTGTATCTTTCGTTATAGGGTTTTGAGTGATGTTTTAAGATAAAGAATTGGTGCTTATATGATTACACACGAGTATAAACACGATGTATTTACTTTTGTTGTCGGATTACGCAACCTAAAAGACGAAACGCACCCAGGATGTCCCACCCACACTCTCTCGCCCGACCAGCCTCCTTGACGGTGTGGCCATAACGTGGGACATGATCGTGCAAGTTGGATTCTTGCCCGAGAGATGCCTCGAGGTTGACAACCGTTTGGGGCATAGGCGTCGACAAATTCAAAGTTGAAAGTGGGAGAAATTTGTGAAGATAGACACACGAGCAGCAACGAGGGTGGTGAAGGAATTCTACGCCAACCTCTCGGTGACGACAAACTCCGTCGTGTAGGACCGCGGAAAGAGTGTCGATATTTCATCGATCGCCATCAGCAAGTTCTTGGGAGCCCAAATTCCGGCAGAAGACGCATAATCACAATGCTTATCGAGCCAAAGTGGGATTAGTGGATCCACACACTCGCAAATCCAGGCGCAAAATATCACTGCAAGAAATCGATTCGGCTTTAGTGGGAGCCAGAATACTTGTCAATAACCGCTCTCGACCGCTACGCCAAAGCATGGGAGTAATTCATAAGCGCCAACATCCTCCCAAACGCGAGGCCTCACCAACTAAACATTGAACGATTGGCGATGCTCGATTACATAGCGCACAACGGGCCGATCAACATCGGGCGAGTTATCTACGAGCGATTGGTGTTTTGCGCGAGTCGGTCAAAAAGCGTACTCTTCGGTCATGGTGGGCTCATCACAGCTATGTGCTTGAAGACGGGAGTAAAGCTCACCGCCACTGAAGATTTGCAGCCTTTGGGGATGGCAATCCCGATCGATTTCATTCTTGGTCTCAACGATTGTACGGCGAGGCAGATTCGAGCGGTGCCGGGTTCATCAATAACCTCGACAACATAGAGGATGAGAGATTTGATGACGAAGAAGACAAGGAGCCTCAACAACAAGATCGAGGCAAGCAAGGCGGAGCACATGGTGATCGGGGCCAATCATCACAAGGTCAACAACCACTGTACAATTAGATGATGACGATTATGACGTGCCACGATACGCACTTTTTGACCTCCACCGTGACTACCATAATCTCTACCACAATTACGAGGGTCTTCGTCGAGATCATCAAATCTTGGACCAGAACTATGAGGGACTCCAACACGATCTCCACAATCTACACCAAGATGTGCAAGCTATCGGAGTCGGACAAAACGCCATTGGAGGATTCCTCAACGAATTCGGTCAACACAACATAGACTACGCCGGATTCCAACGAGATGTTTACGACACGTGGATGCAACGCCAAATTTATGATCCACCTCCCGATGCACAGTTCGAGTCATTATCGGACATGCCCATGTACCCGACATTGGCACAGGAATTCATGACTCCATACGCCCAAATTCTGCCGTGGTACCCATATAACTACCCTCCACCACCCTGAGATGGCGGAGACAAGTAGGGGCGCACAAATTTCCCTGCAAGGTAAGTTTTTTAATCTCCCGTTATCTAAATGTAAACATTGGGGACAATGTTCGATTCTAATTTGGGGGTTTTGTTTATTCTTGTTTTGTGGGGGCCACTTGTATATATTAAGTTCATGTTGGGTGTGTTTTGTTTAGTTTTGTGCGTATTTTAGAAGAAAAATTTGGTGTGTTTAAAATAATTAAATCAACATTGTATGTCTCAAAATCGTTCCAAGTTTTAGGCTAAAGATAATCCAAGTACTACTAGGTGAGAAATAAATCTTGAGTTGTAATACCATGTCCACCAGAAATTTGCATGTCTCGAAACTTAGAAATCCAGAGGAGTAACCCTAACAAATTTTTAATAGATACCCAAAAACGAAATAGAGTATAATTCAATCTTGTCAGGAGGAAGTAGGCATTATGATGAGCTATTCGAGCCAAAAAGCTTACCCGTATAAAAAAAATGGTCATCTATGTAGAATCCATGCACAAAAAGCCAAACACTATCTTTTCTCGTATAAGTAAGAAAAATCAGAGCGGATAAAGAAAAAAAATATTTAATCCTACAAAGAAAATGATCGATCATAGCGACTCTTAAGTGTTCAAGATAAATCTTTTTTGTATACATATTGGGATGTGGTCTCAAAAAAATATCAAGAAGGGAGATACCCAATACAAAAAAAAAGTAAAGTAAAAAAAGAGAGATTCATGTTTATTTTGGTATGCGGTAACTGAAAGGGGTGAATTCGAGAAGAGAAAGATAGAATATAAAGGTGCGAACAAAAGAAAAGTCATGGGTATGCAAATGGGAAGGAATTTTGAGAAGGGAGTATCAATATCAGTAGGGAAAGAGTCGCTAGGATTGATTTTAAGTTAGAAATATTATCCTTATCCTACCTTTGACCCTAACCTTGACATTACAAACCTTTAAGACTATGGATCGATTAGAAATGACGAGTATACATTAGTGGAGATCAAAGGTGAGGAGAGGGCATATGATTACGTTAAGTCGAACAACATTCACATCTTCGACTTTTGGGTATCTCGAGAACATTAGGGCAGATGAAGAATTCAGGATTCGAAAGTACACGAGATAGGTAAGCATTGTGTAACGGTCAAGGTAAAGCTTCTTGTATGAATTTTTTCACATTTAGTAGTTAACTTGAAGTTTGGAACCGGGAATATTTTGGCCAATGATAAACAATGAACGATAGAGGAGATAAGACCTGGTTGATTGACGCATTCTGAACACCGAGAGTTTTGTCCTCTAGATTAGTTTGCACATTAGTATTCTTATTTGTTTGCATTGAAGTTTGTTTTGCTTGAAGACAACCAATGTTCAAGTTAGGGGGGGGGGGGGGGGGGGGGGTTTGATGAATTCATTTTTTACGTACAAATTTGCCCTCAGTAAGCTTAGATTTGCACGAGTTCTTAAGTGTTTATAATGGTTTACGTGTGTTTATAGTCAGTTACAGGTCAACACGGGTAAAAAAGCGTTATTGAGCTACAATTCGACGAAGCGAAAGCAAAAAGGCAAGAGTTGGAGCTAAACATGAAGAAAATTAAGTTGAGCAGCAACAAGGACTTCCCGAGACTCCTCGCGGTACAAGTCGCGTGTTTGAAATTATTTAACAATTTAAACAATAATATTACATAACACATCTTATGTGGCCGAATTATATAATATGATCTGTATTAAACCTCATTTTAATAAACTAACAACCTAGGCATTAAAAATCATAAACATGTCAATAAATTATTTATTCTAAACATATGAACAAATTGAACCAAACCATCTAACAACTTATAAACATATTCATAAATCATTAAATCATATCCAATTCGTTTAGGACACTTACATGTGAGGTTGTAAATAAACTCGTGCGTTGCTAGCTAACTCCTGAAAGCCTCGTCAAAATTCTGAAATCTGACTCGTCGGATTGGAAGTTCTGACTCGCCAGAATGGATACTGGCCAGCCGGCCAAAAATTGGCATGCGACGCTGTGGCTTCCTCATGTGGAATCTGACCACGAAACTTTGCAAGAACGTGGAAAACACCTAGGGATAGGATCCTGTAAAAGGGCTTGGCCAGATTCTTCGTCAAACTCCTATGGTGAGCTAGGCACTTTTTGAGTCCGGTGAAGTCCTCCAATCCGGCGACGCAATCCGGCCAGCAGGCTGAAATGAGCCTCGCTCCGTTTCACTTGATTTCTTCGCGTCTCGAGTGAATACCTGCATGTACAAAGTCACTCAAACACCAATAGTAGAGTCAATGGTAATTCTTTCGGGATTTGATAAGATTAAGAGAGTGGGCTCTTCAATTGAATAACAAGGGGCACTCAGGATCACTCAAAAACTTTCGAGAGATCAAGAAAATTTCGACCAAGGAACTCATGAGAAGGGGTAGAGAGAAGTTGGCCGAAATTTTGTGACTAGGGTTAGAGTTAGGGTTAGGGTTAGAATTTTCAAAAAAACCCTTTAAATAGAGAGAGAGAGAGAGAGAGAGAGAGAGAGAGAGAGAGAGAGAGAGAGCGGGTTTTTCTTAGGTCAAACCCAATAGTTAAACTAAAGCCCATTATTCTTTTAATTAATTTCAAAAATTAATTATCTGACCTAATTCATTAATTATGGCCGAGTATAATCTTATATATTTCGAAAATATTTATTTTTTATTTATTTCCATAATAATATTTAATTATTTTGAAATATCTCATTTATTTAATGACAAATCATTATTTTCATACTATTCAAGATAGTACGAAATGAGAAAATATTTATATTTTAATGTGAATCATGTAAATATGTTAATATCCATATATTAACATAATATGATTCATTAAATAAATGTAATAATAAATAATCAATTATTTATTTGATTACTTAGAAAAATATTTTCTAAGTGTAAATCACAATTTACTTAAATGAGAAAATCAAATTGTCCTTGTTCAATAAATCTCGTCCGAGGGTCTATCATTGAGACCTAATGGAGCCACATGCATGAAGCTTTAGAATAAAGATCGGACAAAAACGTTCACAAACCTTTTTCATCTTTTAATTCTTAATATTAGTCGATTCCACTAAAGGACTAATATTGAAACTCTCTAAGTTCATATGCGTATATTTTCCGTTTGATATGACAAAACAATTCTTCACAAGATCCACAGAGTATTTTACGATATTACCCTTCATGTGTATCAGTAACTCAGAGGAATGTAAAATTACTGTGTTACCCCTGAGTTATTATTTCACTAACTCCTTTCTTATTTGTGAATGAAAAAAACATAAAGTGAGATGTCTTAACATGTCACATGTTTTAATCAAATAATATTCTTATTCGATGAATACCTGGCACGGTTTATTCATTCAAACACTCATAACAAACCATAGTGTGATACTAATGCATTTGCATTGTTCCAACATGAATTCCATATTTGTGAATCACATAACCTAATATCACGTTATTACACCAACCGTCGGTTCAGATGCAACTAAAACTTAGTCATTGTCCATTGACAAACCAAATGTCATAAGGTGTCACATCGATTATGAATTCACTTCAGGATTTAGGTAAGTACCAAAATACCCCTCGTATGTGATCTTGAAGATTCGAGTGTTTAAACGATTTTATCTCAAACTTCAGAGTATCACAGGTCTTGTTCAATATATTCTATAAGATATCAAGAATGAAACACATAGTCACAACTCTGTATACCACAAGATAAGATATCATGATCCATTCAAACAATCATTACTCAAATTCGATTGCTACATCGATCTAAATATTGCGAAAAAACGTTTAAACTAGTGCAAGGGGCTATCTTGTCAAGTCTATACTTAGCACCCCTTTCGTTGATGACAGTTTCAGAGCGTAACATACATACATAAACACAAACTTAAATGAAGAATGAATATTTAACTTTATGTAATGTCTCAGTAAAATCAAATACAAAGTATTTATAATGTCTTAAATCTCCTTTGTGGCACCAATCCCAACATCGCGGTCATCATGCGCCACAAGGACGTTAACAAAGATACTTTGCGCCGCGCACATAAAGTCCGCACGAGTCACAAACGTTTACCTAGACTCCTCGCGGTGCACGTCGGGATGACAACGCGCCGCGAGGTTACTGATGGTGGACAGTTCGTTCCACTCGAAGATGCACCGCACTACAAGCTCACGATTCCTACGCATTAAAAGTCAGATTTTGACTTAATCTCGACCATTGGATGCGATTTTGAGTGTCTAGATTCGCCCAAAAGGTGACTTTGACCTAGAAAACTATATAAACACATGTTAGCCTCTATTTTGATTATCTTTGATTTTTCTATGACTTTTAGAGAGAGTTTTTGTTGTTGAGAAAAGGTTTTCACTGGAGTTCATATTTTCCGATCACCGGAATTTCAGAGCTTCGACCACCGGAACTCCAATTCTAGTTTTTCTCCTTTTCCATTCTTTTTTACTTAGTCTTGAATTGCGTTTGTTTGTTAATTCATATTATACTTCAATTCTGAGTTCATTTCTTCAATCTCTTTTATTTGTATTGATTTTGATTTCTTTAATATTAGTCATCATGTTCTTGAATGCCATTTTTAGAGGAATTACGATGTAGCCGGGTTTTGGTATTAATTAGGGTTTGAAGGGTACGATAAATTAGAATTTAGTCCATAAATGTGTTTGCTTGTATGAAACTGTTTTTAATGCGTTCTTATGATTGATCACTTTAGAATTGTTCAAATGGGATATTTAGTTACTCGATAGAGAATAGGTAATCGTGATTTGTTTCATTCATCATAATTATCTAGATTTGATTGACGATTTAGTAGATTGTGAAATTGTTAGAATTCTCGTGTTCCATGCTCGTAGATGCGTTAATATGATTTAAGGACGATAGCATAATTAATCTGACATTTGCGTAGGTTTGTTAGATCACTCGAGAGTGGCTAATGAAAATATGTGAAAGAACGAGATTAGTATACATAGGATTATTTTAATGTTCATATCCTGAAATCTCTAGGGTTTTAGCTGCCCGGTGAAATCGTGTCCCTTGTTCGTTTTATATTCTGAAATCTTTTGTAAACCGCCTAAAAGTCGTTTGTTAAAATTACTAGTTAGTTCGTACTAGTTCATATCCCAACTCAAAGTCATCTTGAAATCAATTTTCGACAGATTAAGGAAGTTGTTAAAGTAATAGGTCTATGTGGGTTCGAGACCTGTTTTTATCACTATTTTACTTGTTCGATACGTACACTTGCGTGCTTCATTATAAAATATCGCAACATTCACCATTATTATATTATTTATTTTTTATTAATAAATATTTTAATAAGTAATTATTATATTTGCATTTTTAATTATGTTATTAAATTATGGATTAAGTTTTTCTATGTATTTTAAGACTATGTACTTTTTATTTGTGTTTTTATATTTATTAAGTATGTTTAATTTTGATTTTAGTGTGTTTAAATTTTTTATGCTTTAAATGAACCTTAATTTTATATGTTTTTGGTAATCAATTTAAGTTATAATGTTTTATAAATATAATTTTTTTTTGAAAAATTTGTCGGGTGAACAATACCACGCCAAATATGGCGTGGTACTGTTTATATCACCAAATTTGGTGGTGGATTTGTAGTGGGATTGGAACAAATCTATCACCAAATTTGGTGTTTTGCCGGTGGGTTGTAGTTGCCTTAAGTGAGGAAACGAATTCTCTCACTTATGCACATGAGAATTCGGCCAACTCCTAGAGAAAGAGAATAGGAAATCAAATATCGTGTCATGAATACACAATAAGAAAGGCTTGTTACCCTTTCTTGTATTTCCTTCTCTTATAAATAGAGTCTTACATTGAAATGTGAAAATTGTTGAAATTTATTTAACACTTTAATTATATAACACATCGTATGTGGCGGAAATATATAATTAGATCTAACATATTAAAACTATTTTTAATATATTTAAACAACCTAGTCATTAAAATTTATTGACATTTAATAAACAAATTTATTAAAACGTGTTAAGAAACAATTGAACACACTATCAACCTATATAATTAAATAATATATATGTATAGGCATCCAATTCGTTGAGAAATACTTACAATAAAGATTGTAAACAATCCCGACGTTATTCACTATGTCCCGAATGTCACACCGAGTCAAAACGATGAAGAAGGCTCGCCAGATTGCCCTAAACGCACATTGGCCGGACAGGGAGACGCGCTGGGATTCTCGCCGGACTGGGATGCTCGCTGGGATCCTCGCTGGACTGGAGACAGGGCGCCTGGACCTTCGTTGGACGCTGGAAGGAACGCCGGACAAGGAGCGCGTCTGGAGGTCTCGCCAGACAAGGAGACGCGCTGGCCGGAATGGGATTCTCGCCGGACAGGGACGCCTGACTGGGATTCTAGTCGGACTGGGACTCGCGCAGGAAGCCTTCGCCGGACAGGAGGTCTGATTAGGATTCTCGCCGGACTGGACTCCTGGCAGGGATTCTCGCCGGACAGGTATAGTCAAAACCTTTGGGACTTGAAAATTAATTCTAAAAATCTAATTTCTGTAGAATTAAATCACCAAACACCATAATTTAAGAATCAACAATAATACACTCGAATATATGGGAGATTAAGAGAGTGGGCTCTTAATTGAACAATGGGGAATTAGGGATTCTCTCAAGAACAATTCAAGGAACAAGAAAAAGAAATTTTCTCTCCTTTGTTCTCTCTAATCTCTCGGCCAAAAACACACACAAGGGGGAAGGGAGAGTTGGCCGAGAATAGTGATTAGGTTAGGTGAATTAGGGTTTCCATTCCCTATAAATAATAAAGTCAAATGGGCTTAAACTGTGTCAACCCCATTACTTAATTTTAAACCTAATTTTTTCGGCCAACAAGCATCCTATACTCGGCTAAAACAATATAGTTGATTCCCAAATTCTTTTGATTTATTTCTAAGTTCAATTAATTTAGAACTCTCATTTATTAATGAAATTTCATTAATTAATTTCATACTTCACAAATAAGTACGAAATAAGAAAACATTTATTTTCTTATTTTATTTATTTGAATCATCAAAATGTATCATTATCAATATAATTATGCATCATGTTTCATAAAATAAATGTAATAATAAATAACTAATTATTTATCTAGTCAATAAGAAAATAACTTTCTCGATATAAATCACAAGTTATATTCAATGACTAAATCAATCATTCTTGTTCATTCAATCTCATTCGATTGTCTATCCTTGAGACCTTATGGACCCACATGAACGAAACTTTAGAATAAAGATCGGACTCAAAATTTCATATGCGTATATTTTCCATTTGATATGACAAAACAATTCTTCACAAGATCCACAGAGTATTTTACGATATTACCCTTCATGTGTATCAGTAACTCAGAGGAATGTAAAATTACTGTGTTACCCCTGAGTTATTATTTCACTAACTCCTTTCTTATTTGTGAATGAAAAAAACATAAAGTGAGATGTCTTAACATGTCACATGTTTTAATCAAATAATATTCTTATTCGATGAATACCTGGCACGGTTTATTCATTCAAACACTCATAACAAACCATAGTGTGATACTAATGCATTTGCATTGTTCCAACATGAATTCCATATTTGTGAATCACATAACCTAATATCACGTTATTACACCAACCGTCGGTTCAGATGCAACTAAAACTTAGTCATTGTCCATTGACAAATCAAATGTCATAAGGTGTAATATCAATTATGTATTCACTTCAGGATTTAGGTAAGTACCAAAGTACCCCTCGTATGTGATCTTGAAGTTTCGAGTGATTAAACGGTTTTATCTTGAGCTTCATAATATTACATGTCTTGTTCAATATCTTCTACAAAATATTAAGAATGAAACATGGAGTCACAACTATCTATATCACAAGATAGGATATGATGATTCATTCAAACAATCATAACTTAGACTAGATTGCTCTATCGATCTTAAGATTGCGAACAAATGTTTAAACTAGTCACAGTAGGCTATCCTGTCAAGTCTATACTTAGCACCCCTTTCGTTGATGACAGTTTCAGAGCGTAGCATTCATACATAAACACAAACATAATAAAGAATGAATATTTATTTATATTAATGTCTCAGCAAAATTAAATACTAATGTATTTCAATTTCTAATATCTCCTTTGTGGGCACCAATCCCAACAAAAATAAGTTTTTTGCTCTTGCTCTCTCTCTCTCTCTCTCTCTCTCTCTCTCTCGCTCTCTCTCTATGGCCGAGCATTCTTTCTCCCTCTCTCTCTCAAATATTTATTTTATTTTGGCACCTAAGTCCTCATTACACTTATACCTAAATTAGCTATTTAACTCATACACCTGTTCTTGAGTTTTGTGTTTAATTGTGCCCACACACAAATCCTTCAAACCCTCTATAGACTCTTGTAATAGAAATATTAGGTTACTCGAGTTCACGACTAGGTGCGAAGGATATGACCTTTTCGTGGAGGCGAAGCTAAGAGAAAGACGCGACGAGCTTTTCGTGGAGACGAAGCTAAGAGCGAGATGAGACGATCAACCTTTCATAAGACTTATCAAATATCAAGCTAAAAGAGAGATTAGCATCAAGTAAATTATAATTACATAATGCTTTTGAATAATTTGATGTTCATGCACTTAACCTAGGTTAGTAAAATAGTTTTATTTGAAAATAAATTTTTATATTCCGCCATTAACTTGTTAATGATAAATTTTTCTTAACCCTAGACATATTCCAACATCAATAACTTTACTCTAGTATACATGGACAGTCAACTTCCTCGAGAAGGGGAATTGAACACGAATGAATTCAAAAAATTCAAGTAGACAATGACAGCGAAATTCAAGGCAGTGCATTATAAATATCACAATGCGACGAGATCAGCTCCTGAGATTGATAGGCTTGTGACAGAAATAGGCCGAACTTCATTAGCCAAAAAAATTATTGATATCTTTGTTGAAGATGTCGGCAAAGTCCAATTGCCAAGATACAAGAGGATATCGAGTCCTTAAGTATTTTTGATGTCTTTCATGATAGCTATGTGACGAGCTCAGCTCAAACACTGAGAGCGATATAATGTGGCAATTGCCAACTCTTCGGAGTAAGGCTGTGAGGAGCAGAACTGGACTAGTTTCCCCGCCTCGAAGCCAATTCCATAGACCGCTTCTTCACATTGTCAACAACTTTCCTTAAACATAGTCCATGTTTGTTGATGACGAGCTGACGATGGCCGGCGTATGCAGTATATAACAAAATAACTTCGAATCTCTAAAATATTTCATGACCCACTTCAAAGAGATTTTGGCAAAAATTTTGAACGTCGATGGAGATTTCGCCCAGTCCATGCTAAAAAATGGACTATAGCATGGTTCACGATTTTGACTAGAAATGATTGTCAATATATGGCCTACGATTGAAGACGACATACACCAAGCTGCAATTTTCGTAAGAGCGGAATAAGCTTGTTGTCTAAAAAATACACACCAAAGAAGGTCTAGCATGCCCAAGCTAACACTTGGACAAAGTCAGGACCTAACTTCCAGCAAAAAAAAAAACTTGCACTGAGTCCGCCGGACCTCCAAAATGACACAATGCTTCTCATGGTTTCAATTTTTTCGTAGACGACATAGTCAAGAAAGCGGGTTTTCAGGGTAAGAAATGGACCCGACACCTCAAAGTATATTGTGAATTCCAGAAAGGTAACGGTCATGCTATGGTGATTTGTGAGTTATGAACCCGAGACTCCATGCTCTCAAGTTCAACCTTTTTTTGCATATATCTATATGTTATGAATAACAACGATGTGAAGGGTCGTGACAATGTTAACGTTTTTTATTCTCATATTTAATGTATAAGAAGTGCATATACCTCATTTACCTCATTGTCGTTCTTTGAAGAAATACTTAATTTCTGTAGCCATTTATATAGAGATATATTTTTAATAGAAAAAGGTAACACTGGCATTTTAATAGGCAAACTATTTTTACTCTACGGATTTATATTATAACATTGATGATTTTGTAGAATTTTAATAATTTTTTCATATCATTAGTTGTTTAAATGAAAACGTATTTATGCACAAATTAAAAGATATTAACCAATTAAATTGTTACTTCACTCAATCTCCTCATTAGGGGTGCTTATCATTGACCTGTTTTTTTTTTCTAGTTGAGTCTTATTCTAATAAAAGTAATTTAGTCTTTTAAATCATATGAATTTGGAAGTAGCCTAGATTTTGTAATTGATCGATAAATGGTTGGCTCGGTCTATATACAATAGTTCAATGATGTAATTTGTCCAAAACGATTTCTTGCTCTAAGTACTAATCAAGATATAAAAAACTAATTAATTTTTTAAATTAATTTCCATTTGCGCGAATTGAGGAGGCAATATTTACGACATGTTATGTCTTAATTCATTCAAACCTATAAACAATAACAAAAACAAAAACAAAAACAAATTGTCACATGCATTCGAAATGTTCGCACAATCCAGATATTCGAAAGACGAACAAGAAAAATAAATTGGACATCAACAACTTTCGCAGTGAATCGACTTGTCGGAGATTAGACGAATATCGAGGCCTCAGAGGTGGGGGACAAGATCGTTGAAGGGGCAGCCGGAGAAGGATTCAAAAGGAGATCTAGGTGGTTGATGAAGGTGTGGTCGTCTAGGTCGCATAAGAGGCAAATGAGGAGATTTTCGGTGGAGCACATGACAAAGTTAGCGTTTGAGGCGCAATTGGCGTAGATATGTGGACACCACAGTCACAAACTCGTCGTAAAATTTGCACACGTACGAAGATCTCATTCCCATCTTCTTTTCCTCAAAATTTCTTTGATGATGCGCTTTTTATTGACCTGTTACACTTTAACTGTGATCATTTATATGCTTCATTTTCAATTTGTAATTTTATCGATCTTCGTTGGATTGAGATGAGATGACATTTTCGTATTAAATGTTCAGTTACTCTTTGTATATGTTCATTTACTAATTGTGTGAACATAATGCATTCGAGTTAAGTTCAAAACAACATTGAACTAATCAAGAAAACAAAATAATCGAGTTAATAAATGTAATTATTCCATAAAATTATCTATACAAATTTACACGTAAATAATTATCAACGTTAATATAAGATATGGAGATAACAAAAATCAACTATCAAATTAAATCCACATTTTAATTAATATAATGTAACTAGAGCCATTAATAACCGAATTGAAATTCAAAATTTTGATGCCATGTACGTAGTTTGACTATTTACTAATAATTAACAAAAATGTTATATGTATTTCTCTTAAATTTACGTTGGCTAATTACCTAATTATTTGTTATTATAAACATATTAACTTTTTAATCTTAAACGGAAGTTAAACATATTTTTCGACTATTGAAGTAATATTTATTATAGCGTTTCTATAAAAAAAATATCAAATTTCCGAATGCTCAGTAGTTTTTTAGAATATATATGTTCTTCTCAATCAAATTAGCTTAAACTTTTAAAATCAAATTACAAGAAGGAGAATAGGTAACATAATATGAATTTATGAACCAATATATGTACACATGTGTGTATCACTGCACATAATATTACGTAGATATTAGGTTTTAAAAGACAGATACGTCTTCTGTGAATTTAACCAGCAATCATGAAACAATTAACTGTCACTTAATCATATAGAGAATTCAATTATATAGTTGAATTAAATATACTTCAGCTGGCAGGTAGGTTACGACTATAGTCTATTGACTTGGTAGTAGTTCTCAACTGTCTAAAATGCTATTTAAATTTAAACCTTTTCATTTCGAGAAATATAATGATAGTAACTAAAATTTAAAATGTATATTATTTGCCTTAGAAAAACATAAATGCTCACTGTTCATGAATGCTCATAGATTATTGAACTTTAATGCGCGCGAGAGAGAGAGATTAAACGATATATATTTGTCAATACGCGAAAATAGTTTTATCGAAATAAAACATTTTTTTATTTACGTTAATTTTTTTTTTTTGAAAACGTGGGCGGTACCACGGAGATAACATTAAGAGCCCGCACTTAGGTGGCGGAGGAATACCGTGATTACAATATAAAAGTCTGTCTTTCAAGATTTCACGTTCGGCGCAAGGAGGGACACACCCCATCCAGTGCACGTCGGTGTTTGATCTAAGAGCAAACTTACACAAGTTATGAGCCGCTTCGTTACATGTACGAGGGATAAAAGAGAAGGTGCATTCCAAAAAGGACATCGATCTAACCTTAATATCGTTGAGTAGTGTGCCCACCTCCGTAGCCGGCACGCGTCCCTCTCCGAGCGCCCGAACCACACGAAGACAATCGGATTGGACAATGACTCGGCCACACCCAATTTCGCCGGCGAGCTTTAGGCCACGGAGGATGGCCGCTGCTTCCGCTGCTTCCGGAGAGAAACTTACATGTTTCACCGTGATATCCGATGCCAGGACCTCTCCGAGGTGGTCCCGCACCAAACACTCGGTGCCAAAGCGCTTACCTTGGGAGTCCACCGCTGCGTCGACACTCACGGCGACCACTCCGGCCCTTGGGCAAGGCCAGCCGGAAATCTGCTCTCTTTCTCCGAGCCGGGTAGCCCCCGCGATCGCCCTTTTATAATCGTCGAGGTAGGCATCTGTCCACTCCACAAGGTCCCCCGATTTCCACTTCTCTTTCCCTATCGCAACGTTATTTATGTGATTCCAAATCTCCCAAGTCAAGGTAATAAATAAGTCGAACTTACCTCTTTGAAGACACTCCTTAGCTTTGGTGAAAATGGAGGTGACTTCCAACCCTCGAATGCTTCCCGCAATCTGCCCAAAACCCGCATGCTCCCAGATCTTGCGGCTCTCCACGCATCCCCAAATGGCATGTGTTACCGTTTCGGGGCCCTTGCGGCACAAAGGCAGCAGCTTTCGTCGATTTTTCTCTTGCTCACGAGGTTGGTTTTGACCGGAATCCACCCCTTACACACTCTCCATACGAACAATTTCACTTTGGGGGGAACAAGGCTTTTCCAAAGGGACATCCACCATTCGGAGGCAGCCGAGGGGTCGGAAGGGCCGGCTCGTGGGGAGGACAACATAGCCACCCGATACCTGCTTTTGACCGAGTACCCGCCGTCGTTGGTGTAGTGCCATCGAATAACATCGGGATAACCATACTCGCTCACCGGTATCCCGATAATGGCATCCGCATCTTCTTCGATAAACATTGCTCGGACCAAGGATTTATTCCAATTTCCATCCTAATTCTTAACCTCCGCAACCCGCATATTATCGGGGATAAAGGGTGGGGCTGCGAGGCGAAGGGAATCTCCGTGAGCGATCCATCTATCACCGCTCACCAAAACCGATTCTCCATCTCCGATTTTCCATCTTGAAGCTTGCTCAATGATCTCTTTCCCCCACATGAGGCTTCTCCACATCGAAGAAGCATTGGACTTGCACTTAGCTCTCAAGATGTCGCCGGCCGGGAAATAGCACTCGCGATAAACCCTCCCCACAAGGCTCTCGGGACGGCGTAAGAGTCTCCAAACACTCTTGCCTATAAGAGCTTGGTTGGCTTTCTCCATATCCCGGAATCCAAGGCCTCCCTCCGACTTGTGGTTCACCAAAACCTCTCATTTGCACCAATGGATTTTCTTCTCATCACAGTTACCCCACCAAAATCTCGACATCGCCTTGTGTATATCGTCGGTAAGGCCCTTGGGCAGCCTAAAGACGCTCGACGATGGGGATGGCTTGGAGAACGGACTTGATAAGGACCTCCCTACCCGCTTGAGAGAACCAAATTCCCCTCCAAGATTTGATTTTCTCCCAAACCCGTTCCCGGACGAAAGCAAACAGCTCCTTCTTCCGCTTCCTGGTCACCGTTGGGAGGCCCAAGTAACGACGATGGCACTCGGTAACCGGGACCTTGAAGATGTCCGCAATTTCCCCTTTCTTCCCCTCGACCACTTTACACCCGAAGCATATATCGGACTTGGCAAAGTTAATTTGCTGCCCCGACGCCGCCGCATATGTCTCGAGGCATTTCGCTACCGCCGCTGCCTCTGTCGTCTCAGCCCGAAGGAAGACAAGGCTGTCGTCCGCGAATAGAAGGTGTGAGACTCGGAAGTCGTGTCGCCCAAAGCGGATCCCGGTGATGTCTCCTCTCCTTTCCCCGTTCCGAAGAAGGCACGATAGCCCCTCCGAGCACATAAGAAAGAGGAGAGGGGAAAGAGGGTCGCCTTGCCGAAGCCCCCGAGAGGGCTTGACCCACCCCTTCCTCTCGCCGTTGATGTTGAAAGAGTACGAGACCGACTCGACGCACGCCATTATCTTCTTAACCCAAGGCTCGAGAAAGCCCATCTTCAACATGATGGCCTTGAGGTATGACCATTCGACTCGGTCGTAAGCCTTGGCCATATCGATCTTGAGAGCCGCATGGTTCCTGTTTCCAAAGCTTCCCTTCTTCATTGTGTGGATTCCCTCGAAGCAAACCATGACGTTGTCCAATATTTGTCTACCCCCGACAAAAGCTCCTTGGTTTTCCGAGATGACCTTGTCCAACACACCCCTCAATCTCATCACATGGCATCGAGAAATTAGCTTGTAGATAACGTTGCAAAGGCTTATCGGACGAAACTCACTAACCTTTCCAGGCTTCTCCACCTTGGGAATGAGGGTGATGAGGGTGTTGTTGATGTCGTGGAGCGGAAGGTCCATGTTGAGGATATTTAGGCATGTCTTTGTCACAAGTTTCCCCACCGTGCCCCAATGTCGTTGATAGAAGAGGGCGGGGAAACCATCATTCTCGGGAGCCTTGATGGGGGACATCGAGAAAAGCGCATCTTTGATCTCCTCGTCGGTAAAGGGTCTCATGAGTGCGGCATTAGACTCAAGCGTGACGGACTCCTCGACGTCTTGTAAGGTAGCCTCTATGGTTTCTTCATTCGGCTGAGACGAGGTGAAGATTCCTTCAAAGTACTCCGTGATTACCTCCTCCACTCCTTGATCACCTTCCCTCCATCTTCCCTCTTTGTCAAATAGTCCTCCAATATTGTTCCTCTTCTTTCTCGCTGAGGCTCTTTGATGAAACAACGTGGTATTTTTATCACCACATTTTAGCCACCCCAAGCGGCTCCTTTGTCTCCAATAAGTCTCCTCCTTCTCGAGTAAGGCGTCGAACTGCCTCTGTTCGCGATACAAACAGCCCCGAGCATGGTTATTGTTGTCTCCCAAACGCCGTACAATCTCCTTTTGCTTCTTAATTCGGTTCTTGAGCTCCATTCTCTTCCCTCGACCCCACTCTTCCAGCCCCTCCCGACACCGCAAGAGGACCTTCTGAACACTTGCGAGGTCTCCCGTCTCTCCCACCGACCCCCACGCATCACGGATCTTGGCCTCGCAGTCATCCTCTTTGCACCACGCCTCCTCAAAGAAGAACCTCCGCCTTTTCTTAGTATTGAACTCTTTCTTCCGGCCCTTGGTAGTTAGGAGGAGCGGCCGATGATCCGAGTTCCAATACTCGAGATGGAATACCTTAGCAGTCGGGTATACGGTAGACCAACCCGGGTTGACAAGGCACCGATCAAGTCATTCCTCCACACTCTCTGTCGACCCACTCTTCCTCCAGGTGAAGTCAGCTTCCACGTAACCTAGATCAGTGAGATCGCAGTCCGCCGCCAAACTGCGGAACGCCTCCAGCAGTCGGGGCTCTCGAGTTCTACCATGACTCAGTTCCCTATTCTCCATCACTTCGTTGAGGTCCCCACCAACTAACCAAGGCCCTGTCCACCGATTCATCACCCTCCGAACAAGCTCCCAGGAAAACTTACGGTTCGTCGCAATCGGGTCTCCGTAGAGTCCCAGAAATTTCCAATCCTTTCCGTTCTCATCCGTAACCACCCCTTCAATGTGAAAGCGAGAGTAAGATACAAGGTTGAACCTTATCGGCTCCCGCCACATCACCATAAGTCCTCTACTTCTACCTTCGCAATCCACCACCACACAGCTGCTGAAACCCATCGAAACCCGAATCCTCTCAGCCGCCCCACTTCTGAGTTTTGTTTCCGACAAGAAAATGAGATCGGGTTTAAACTCAGTAATGTGCGACTTCAAGGTCCTCCTCGTCCGGGCGTTGCTCAACCCCCGGACGTTCCAAATTAAGCCTAACATTGTGTTCGGTCGCTCACAACCTCGTGGGGCGCCGCTCTGTTGACAGTAGGAACCTCTAACAAATCCACCGATGCAGAAATGTTAGCAGGAAGAGTGGGTGACGAGACAGGTGTGGAGATCTCAGGTGGGTGCCTCTGTTGAACCACCTGAGCAGAAGAGGCCGAGCCCCATGACCCACTCCCAGACTGACCTCCCGTCTTCTGCACCTTAGAGTCATCATGGGACTTCCCGGAGGTCCGAGCTCTCTTCTTCCAGGATCTCTGCCTCTCCTTGTTGCTGTCCGAGCGGCCATCGTCGAAACAGACCCTTGACCCCGGGTCGAGGTTGCGTGGGAAAGGAGAAGGAGAAGAGGGTTGTTCCTCGCCGTGGAAGACTTGGCTGGTCTTCCCGTCCTCCGTCGTCGTCTTCGTGCATCGGATCTTGGGTCGCGTAGGAGCACGGGCGGCGAACTCAAGGTTGCTGGTGGTGTGGGGGTCGCCCTCGTGTGGAGAGATCTAGTGTGGAGAGAGATCTGGGCCTTGAGCGTTCGAGCTTGCCTGGTTCGAGAAGCTCGGAGAGCGGCCCACTTCAACAGTTGGTGCAATTGGGCCTTGCGAATGGGCTTGCGAGTGAGGGAGAGCAGTCCTTTTCCTGGTCATAGGGTTTACCGGATCCGGAGCATGTGGTGATTCTGTGCCACGTGTCATTTCCTCCCTACCATCGCTATTTTTGGGTGTTCCCGAGCTCTCGGAAATATGCCCGCCCTCCTTACCATTATTGTGTTCCCCACTTTCTTTTTGGGTTCCCGATGTGTTCAACTTCGTGTTCCTTTCCGAGGTCTGTTCACTGTGCTCCGTCCCAGCAGGCCCCTCCGCCCTTGGCTCACTGTCCCTGAGCTCTTTCTCTGGCCGGGTTCGGGTCGTGCTTCTCGCGTCTCCCTGCTTCTCAGTCATCCTCCAGGTATCACGTCGACCCCCCATTATTCGGAAAACAGAAGAATTAAATCTGTTGGGGGTCTCGCCGCCGAGGAAATTCCCATACTTCCATCCTTCCTCCGGCTCCACCGTCGGTGCTCTCGGGGCAGTGCATAGATCCCAATGGTGTCCAATGAGACCACAAGCAAAGCAAAGGAGAGGGATTCTCTCATACTTGATTGGGCACCATCTAGAGCCCCCTGTCTTCCCCAGTTGTACAGACATTCCCCTTCGCAGGGGCTTCGAGATATCAAGTTTAATCTTCACACGCACAAAGTTATCCCGAACTCTCCCATTCTTGTCCGTGTCTACCTTCTGAACCTCCCCCATCTAGCGGCCGAGCAACTCCCCTTTTTTGGCAGTGAGTGCGACCTGTGGCAGCTCATGGATTTGAATCCACATGCTAGTCTTCGTGAAAGCCGTAGGGTCATGGGAATCGTGTACAGCCGGGTCGTAGAGTCAGAGCAGCGCTTTGTCAAATAGCCAAGGTTCACTTTCCAGAACTCTCCTCTTATCTGAGGCTTCCCCAAAGCTGAACCTGAAGGTCCCATCCTGAAGATCTGAAATCTCCAGCCCATCCTTGATGTTCCACTGGTTCCCCACGACTGCTTTCAAGACTCTTCTATTGAACCTCCTGTCAGTTAAGAGCTTCCCAAGAAAAATGTTGTCAGCCTCCTTTCGGCCGTCCTCTAGAATTTCTTCATCCACTTCTACAATAGTCTCTTCCTCCTCTGTCACGTTTAGGTGACTCCATTTGTTGCATAGGTCCTCCATACCGAAGGTCTCACCCCTGGGGTGTATGCTCTACAGACACAGAGAAACTGAGAGCTTTAGAAATGATATTTACGTTAATGAAAATGGGATGTTTCTTAAATAAAATTATAAGGATTAATGTATATAATATATTTATATTAATTTTGTTTTGTCCGACATTTTGTAAAATTTTTGTAAATGTTCACCACTTTAATTAACAGAATTTTCGTACCCAAATTACTTCATATTTGAGTTTTCGCACAATGACTAATTAAATTAAAAAAAATTAATTTCCAGCGTAAATTACGGACTAATAACACTACATTAACTTGTATATATAATTCCGGATATAAAAAGAGATAAACTTCCAATGCATGCAAACAACCGCAATGTAAAAAAATCACTTTAAAACCAAAATAAATCGACGTACAGACCCAAACCATTTTCGTCGACCGATCATCAAGAAAAAGTTTTTGTGGAGTTCAACGACGTAAATTGGTGGGCGATTAACAGATATTTATGTTATTTTTTGTATCTAATTTTTGTTTTTGTTTTTGAAATCTTTTAGTAAATCGATTTCTTCATCTCTTGTTTCTGATTAATGTTCTTGAACTACTGAAACACGACGACGAAAATGAAGAAAAAGAAGAAGAAGAATGATGAGAAGATTTCATGGTGGAGAATGATGTGAAGCTTTCATGAACATAACCTTCGTTCTTCTTTTTCTTTTTATTCTTTTTCTTATTTTTCGTGTTTTGATTTTGATTTCAAATTCATGTAATGATTTCGTTCATCTAGTAAAAGTAACAAAAATCGTGTTTTGTTAAATTAATATGCAATTAATTATGAAAAACTTCAATTTACGTTGTATAATCAATTAACGATGTAAAAATGCAACTCAATTTACGTTGTAAAACTCAAATATAAAAAAGATAAAATTATGTTCTGCTAAAAGAATTTTCAGAATTGGAAATATAATTTAAATACAAATTATGGATGGCTGAAAAATAATTTCTAGAACTATAAATCGAAATAAACTAAAGATTGTTAATTAATATAATAATAATTAACGAATATTAAATATATTAACTTTCCATATTTGTAGGACCTTCAAATAATTATAGGAACAATTTCGTTTCGGTGTAAATTGAAGATCAAGTCATCCAAAATAATTATATGAACAATTTCATTTCAGTATAAATTGAATATTAATTAACGAACATAATAATGGACGATATAAATAAAGGATATGAAACAAAAAAACTATGAACAGGCAGATCTGTTATGAAAAGAATTAAAATTCAGTAACATGAAATGTTTCCATATATAAATGGATATGAGATAATAAAAAAATACATAACTAGCCAGAATGAAATTAATTAATTATCTTAAAATTAATCAGTTAAATAACTATCCAAAATTGTATGATCTTATCTCAATTAATTAACCGCCGAATTTTTAAATAATTAATGAACTTTTTTCAAATTTTTTCGAAATTTTAAGCAAAAATAATTTCGAAAATTTAAGGGTATAACATTAACTTAATTTCATAAATTAATGTGTCACGTAAGCGTTTTGGACATATACAAATATTTTACGAAGCGTTTGGCAAAACAAAATAACATTTGTAAATTGGGGTCATTTCGCCAAAATTTTGAAAAAATAAATATAATATTTTCACACAGATATATATATATATATATATATATATATATTACTTTTCGATATAACACATCGATAGTCTTGGTAACTAGTCTTGTATTTAATGGTACACCTCATTAAATTACTTATCGTTATATCCTGTTTAATTTTCCATAAACCTATTAAAATAAGACCGCTAAACTATAACAAAAATTGGTTTCCTCAACAAAAAAAAAAACACTAACAAATATGACAGGAAAGATTAAAATCTGTTATATTCCAATAACCCAACTTAAAATCATGGCTAATCCTCCGAATAATGTCAATAATTTTGATATAACTTAATTTAAATTTTATATTTGAGAACGTAGATGAAAATATTGACTGGCTACATAATCAAGCGTGTATGGTGTATCAGATTTCTTCCTTCCACCTGCTCAATAAAATTTTAATAACCACAAAAAAAAAAGTATAATTTTCAAGGCCAAAGGTCTAGAGTAGGCCACGTCACAAATCAACACCCGAAAGCAAGAGTTCGGCAGGAAGTGGGACCCAATGCGTTGAAACCACGCGCCACAACAAAAAAGAGAATCGAGCAAGAAAAGCTGTTGGCGGACTCTTCCGCCCAAATGAGTAAATAAAATATTAAGTCTTAAGAATTAAAATAAAATAAAAAATTAATCTTTTGGGCTTCGAGTTTTTGGAGTTTCCGATCTAAGGTCCCCTACGGTAAAATTAAAGAAAAAGTAGGCCCATACAATAGACCCCACAACCTCACTGTACACGCGTCAACAGCACAGAACCCCTAAATTTTTATTTATCTCTATGTCTCTCCTTTTTTATTTAGCCTTTTACGAAGATTCTCTGCGTGGGACCCACTTGGGCATGTAATTCCACGAATAGGAGGGTCCCACGTGGTTGTCTAAATGTCAAGAAAGCAACCAATAAGAATAGAGAACCGAGTCTCTCCGTAACCCCTCTTTCTCTCTATAAATGCGGATATATCTCCGAGCTTGTCGCTGTCGGCTGCGGAATTCTAAAAAATAAAAACATAAATTCATATAAACACGTGTCGAGATAATGTAGACTGATGCAAATATTTTTTTTTCTTTTCCTTTTCTACATATAAAACCTCATTCTCTTCTCTTGAAAATTACATATCTTCAACTCAATCTATTATAATAAAATCCGATTGAACAAAAGATAATTACAGAGAATTAAACTGCTACAATCATACTCTATTTTTCACTTAATTATGAAGTAAATCAGTAGTTAATCTATAAACAAATAAATAAATTTTAGCCAAATATCAGAGAGCATTATTTTTCATGTTTAATTAGTTTATATAATTTCATACAATCTTAAGAATGTTTTAATTTATGTACTTTGTGTATAATTGTATTAAATCATCATAGAATAGTATGTTTAAATATTTTGACAGTATTTTGATCAGAAGGTGTGGTAAAAAAATTATTTTTTTGATAGTGAATAATTATACAAAGGACATAAATTCAAAACACAATTATAGGTTCAAACTAATTTGAGATTTTAGAAACTCGTTTAAAAATCATATTAAAAATATAGATACAATATGATTGGATGTAAAAAACACAAATTGGTTACATGTGGATTAGAATGTAATAAATTATTGAAATAATAATTAAATTATAATCATGATTTTTTTTTCGTGTTTAAAAATAAGTATTGGATAAAAGTGTAAGATATATATATATATATATATATATATATATATATATATATATAATTTTGAAGTATAACAAACTGAATTCTAAGTTATGACTTTCGTTGATAATTTGCATCTTACTTTGCATCAACACACCCATAAACATTTAGGTTTGCTAAACCAAAGTTATATGATAATTATGATTCGCTTATGTATATTATCATTCGATTTTCAATAAGCTTTAACTTCATACATATGTGTGATCGATCAAAACATCGTTGTGCACGAGCAAGCAGATAGTTGTTGAAGCACATCCCGGACTAAGTTAAACTAGACATTGAAAAGAGAACATGGAAATCATAGTAATAATAAAATGAATGGGCGAATAGTACAATGTCAAACTGGCTACCGAAAGGAAACATAAGTGTCGCATTCGTTTAAATGTCTTCTATTAATTCGCGGAAACAACAATTTATGAAGTAGACTTGTGTCTTCTGAAATGATATGAAGAAAAAAATTCGTGAGAATTCAAATTATTAATTAATTTCGTATATTTTTGTATAAAACAATTTTAAATGATGAATAGAAAAGGTTAAATTGTCAATATTTTAAAAGAAGGTGCTAAAATATGAACATCAATGCATCTTCATTCACGAGTTAAAAACTAGCATATTAAATACAGAGTAAAATTGTATTACATAAATGCTCATGTTTCAATGTTTAACTCCAACTCATCAACAAGAGCAAATTTCACCGGGTTTTTGAGAACTCTTTTTCGTTTTTTCACTAATCTTTCTAAACCCACGTCGATTGAGTTTCAAATTTTGTCTTCGGTTACAATAAAATCTGATAAAAAAATGAGCAAATATGACTGAAAGTTTCTAACACGTGATCACTACCGAGCCAAATTTCAGGCCGTATTTTACGTTATGGATGGAGCAACATTTTTCAATAAACCTTATGGAGTATGATTTATATTTTTTTAGAAATAATGATTGATTATTAGTATTTCGATAAAACATTGACAAATATATATATATATATATATATATATATATATATATATATATATTTCAATAAACTTATAAACGTGTATGGAACCAATGTCTATCTAAATCAACGTAACATATTAACTATTTTTTTAGTTTGATATAAATTACACGTTATTTAAAAAAATTAAACCAATTTAAAAAATTAAAAGTTTAACTAAAAATACTTAGAATTATCAACGTGTACTATAAAAACTTATTTTTCTTACAATATAATTTAATTACTAAACTTAAATCTAGCTGAAATATAATGCAATTTAATGACGTTATACTTTCATTTAATTAAAAGTATGAATTCATGTTATAATATGTAGATTATAGACTTTTATAAAATTATAAAATTCGTAAAAATATACTAATGCATTGGCAAGAAATCAAGTCAAGTTTTCCTATAAATAAGAAAAAATCACGTGAATTACTTAATTTACGTGGCACGTGTTGGTTGGAGGTGATATTTTACACGATTACGTGTGAAGAAGATGGGGGTTCAGGGATTTTGACGTAAGCCCAACGCAGGTCTGTCAACATCTTTTTAGAACGACAAAAATCCACAGTGATTTCGCAAGAACATTATGGACCATCATCAAAAGCTTATGAAAAATTAAATACAACATCAGATATATCACACGCTCCATAGTTGTGCGTGATTAATGCTCGATCAGCACTGGAGTGTAGATTTTTTATTTGACCGATCCGGTAGTAGCACGAAATATTATATAAATTTGTATGGAGTAAAATCGTAATTACAAATCTAAAAATAAAATATAAATCATCGATAATGAAAAAATAAAAATACAAATAAATTCAAACAACAACGGAGTTCTATGTGGCCGTGCGAGACCTATAACGCGCGTTAAAACTTAAGACTGTATTTCTTTATTTATATGTTTTTATATAAATTTATTTATCTGTATTGTTTTCCTTTGCTGAGCAATAAATGTCGTAGTACGAACGTGTCACTCGAGCCATAATATCTTCTTTTTAAACTTTGATACTGGTTATAATGGTTTTAATCCCTTGGTGTAAATTAACCTAACAGAAACAAGAACAAGAATCATATTAAAAAATTGAAACTATATAAGACTTTTTACTAAATTCGTTTTTACACTCTTTATACATTTTACATTGTTTGTTGGAAATTAATTTGTGCATTTCACGAGTATTTAACATCAATTTAATGTATTATTTGTGGAAATATTTGAGTAACGTCTCATCTACAAAACTGAAAATTTTATTCATATTTCTGTTTTTCATTACGAGAGCTCGCAAATCGATCGAATACTCAAAATTCGTTGAAGGAAATAAATAAAAATTCATGAAAGAATTTGTAATTATTGATAAAAAAAAATGTTTTATGTATTTTAAGACAACTTTACTAAAGGTGGGTTCGAAACCATGACCTATTATACCAGTATACTATGCTAGCATTAATGAATTGAAGGTTAATTAAAACTATATAATTAAAGCTAGATGTTTATTTACAAGAGCCTTCAACACATTTTTGTTACATTAGTTGACGTGTATTGAAATGTCATCATAGTGCAACCATTTTGTGATCAAAATTTATCATGAATGATCATTGCAAAAAAAAATTATCATGAATATAAGTAAATTGAGACTGGAGCATGTTCGAAGACAGACAAACTATTTTTGTTTTTCTCAATATTTTATCCGTATAGGTACTAGTATAATGCTTGCGTTTAAATTTGTCAAAGCTAAACACTTTCTTATTCTATTCTCGTGCATCGTTGTATCTTGAAAAACGATCAATGACCATTGAGAAAGAAATCGCTCTTTAAAAATTGTTGAATCAATTTCGACATGATATCTATATTCTGTCTTTTACTTATTTGTGTGTGATAGTCAATCTATTTATTTATTTTTAAAATAATTTGAAGCAATTTTATCTATTATTTTCTCCCTTATTATTACCAACATATAGATAACACAAACACAGTTTTATTTTTAACTTTTAATTAAATACATTAAATTCAGTTATATACATACATATCAATTTTATATGTATATTTAATTCCAACGTTTCATGTGCATTGACTATTGGAAAATATAAATTACTCGGTTCTTTATACATTTATAAAGGGAAATTTTGTTTTCTATATGTCGTAGTGGGGGTTAATTCTCTTTCTATATGTCCAATAAATTAATACCAATTTCTAATACTCAAATTACTAATTACCCTTAACTCAAAACACCCAAATTTAATCTAATTCTTCCATTTCCCTTCTCTCCTCTCTCTTCACACGTCCTCTCTCATCTCTCCCGCGCCTCTCTTCTCTTCACGCACACATCGCCACAACCGGCGCTCTTCTCTTCTCTTCTCTGCCGCGCCTCTCTTCTCTCCTCCTCTTCACGCACGCTTCTCTCCTTCTCTTCCCGGCGTCGTCGCAGACTTTCGCGTCTCCATTCCTTCGCTTGCGCAGATCGGGTCTCCTCCATCTCCGGTCGCCGCTCCTTCATCCTCCGCTCACTGTGGTCGCACTATATTTTTCGTCGCCATCGCATATTTAATCTCTAATGAGTATGAATTTTTTTCTATTATCTGATATATGTTACTGCATACGACCGCAAGTAACAGCAACATACCCCACAATTGTATTCATGTTTTTATTATAAACATACCGCATGACACCGCAACTAACTGCAGTAATATATAAATGTTCATATTTTTTAAACCCATATGGACTCTGCAAGTTACCGCAGTTTACCGCAACTTACCGCAATTGTTGTTGTTCATTTTGTGCAGATTACCGCGGTGTAATTGTGTTATATGATGGAATTTGGACTCTTAAAGATGGTAAACTAGCTGCATTTCGAGGGAGTTCTACGTATGTTCTTGAAATGACGAACAACATAAAGTATAACGAGTTATTGGATACGTTATATGAACTACTTCGTGTGGATAGGTTACTATTTGATCTCAAAATTAAAGTTACTTACAAAATCGGTGAGGTGCAATGTCCTCCTAGTACGATTTTCGATGATGGCACAATTTCCTACTATGTTAAGTATGGTCAAAAATTTTCTTTATGCGTTACTCGAATTGAGAAACGTATAATTGATGTGAGCCCCTCTGAACATGTACACTTCAATGAATATGTTCTCGGAATCAATGACTTTTGCTCATTTAATGCAAACAATGAAGAGTACAATATAAGGACCACACCAACTATCGTTGCATCACCTTCTTATGCTAGAAGAGACTCGCCTCCGCAACGACATGATTCACCTCAATCATCACCCATAAGGTCAAATTCTAATCCTCATTCAACACCGGGAACTTCTTGTCAAAATCAATGGACGACACCAAATTTTTCAGCCGACGACACACAACAATATTCATTTGCTAGCTCTTCGGTAAATTGTTTCATTATATTCGAAGAGCTATTTTCCATGAATCTATGGAGATTTCATGTGAAAGTTGTTAATACGGACAAATATCTTCATTCGTGTCAAGATTCAAATGAAAGAAAAATAAACTCTAGAAAAAATGATAATGTGTCACAAAGATTTTAACAATACATAAACATGTTTCAACCAAACAATAAGTCATAAATGTTTCTACAAAATATATGATAATCAGTCCAAAAAATCTAAATTTTATGACACTAGATTTTGATACCAAAAGTCTATTGCTCATTTTTCTATATAAAAATCAATCTTGCTATCATTGACATCCAATAAAAACATTGAACTCGTCAAATGCTCCACGGTCTTGAGGCAATACATACAACGATCGCTGCCGCAAAATACATAATAATTTGTTAAAGAAATTAGAAATGAATCCTAATAAAATTTTAATATAATCACGAAAATCATACTCATATTTTTTCTTTTCGGTTGTTACTGAACACACCGCACACCACAACCCACCGCAAGTCACCGCAACACACAGCCCACCGCAAGTCACCGCAACACACCGTAGATACATCCACGATGGGGAATCTGAAAACACAAACACAAAGTATGATAACACAAACACCTACACGAAATCAAATCAAATCAGATCCCAACAATACACAAAATCAAATCCCTAAAACAATACACGAAATAAAAAACATGAATTACCAATCCCTAAAACATCATATCCCTAAAATCCCCGAATCAAACCCTAATCTCAATCCGAGATTCCCCTTCTTAACTTACGACCACAGTGTGAAGAGAGGCGGGAGTATGCGACGACGATGGCGGAAATATTGCGACCACAGTACATGAAGAGAGGCACGAGCGAAGAACGGTCGTTGCGGGTCGCGCGAGAGAACAAGGTGGCGAGAGAACGAAGACCGGCCCGAGGGAACTCCTCTAACCACGACCCGATCTGCGATGGCGGAGTATTTCAGGAGAGGCGGCGCTGAAGGGGATTTCGTGAGAAGAGGTATCGGCCGAGTGAACAAGGTTTTCGTGAGTGAGAGCGAGTTTTCGTGAGGAGGAGGGGGTTTCGTGCGCCTGGAGAGAGAGAGAGGGAGAAAAGATAGATTTATGTATTTAAAATTTTAAGGACATTTTAGTAAAGTGGGTATTAGAAATCGGTATTAATTTATGAGGCACATACAAATAGAATTACCCCCACTATGACACATAGATTCCGAAATTTCCCTTTATAAAGAAGAAAGAGTCTCGCGTTAATTAAAAATAAAATAGATGAGTTCTTTATAAATAAATAAATAATTTATATTTTTTTAGCAAAATAAATAAATAATCTATGTTAAATGTGTGCTAAACTAGTGTATTGTCATGTAGAGAATATATGAAGGTAAAGTGATGGGATTATGTCGCGTTTCACTCTCATCAACATTTTCGATATTGATTAGTGGCGCTTTGCAGGCGCATGGCATGACGGTCAGGTTTCGGGCGTGGTCCGCTGCGATTCTCGTCCTTACCCACGGTCGCGCCTCCGGATCGTTTCGATGATTTTGGTATCTTTTTGCTAATAGTCATGTCATTTGCGGCATAAACTATCGTTTGCAGCATACGACTTTTAATTTTTTATATACTCAGACTATGTCATTGAAAAATTGAATATTATATAAGTTTAAGGATTACAATTACAAAAAATAAGCAAAATGACCAACGTTTAATATATCATTTTTAATATGGTCAACGTTTCGTTAGATTTGTGTTAAAGTGGTTACGTGTCACACTAATTAATCATGTGTGTTTACAGCTTTGCCCTTTAATATTCGATCAATTTTTGAATATTTTGATTCGAATTTTGAATTTCATTTATTTTAGGAAGTCAATTACATTAAATGTCGTCAGTTTAAAATCGGTAAGTCAATATTATATTGTGTGATCCTATAATTTGGGAAATTCTTTATTCTTTATTGATAATATCAGCCGGTCTCTAATTGGTAAATCAATGATTTATTTCCTATAATGTTGTAAGATTCTATAACTTGGCAAATATAATTATTGCTTTATTTATCATAAATATTTTTAAAGATTAATAACTAGTTCTCTCTTGCGAAGTATATTCTAATTTCATTTCCATTTTTGTATTCTAAAATCTCTAATTTTCCAGAATTTCGATTAATTTATGCACACTAAAAGTTGTTTACACATCATTTTTCAGAATTTTGAGGATAATATACTGTAAATTATTGTAAATTGGAAGTCGTTTTACACACTAATGTATCCCCTATTTACACTATTTTATAAGGCAACTATAAAAAAAAAATCGCAGATTTTGAGGATTTCCAAATTTTCAGCAACCTAAGAAATCCCGATTTACATTAACCCAATTTTTTTGCGATATAAATAAGATTAACATAGAAGATCAAACTGTAAGAAAACAAAACGAATGATCAACGTCCTCTCTCGGGCTTCTCGTTTAGCCACCTGAGATACGTAAGTCTCGATTCGATAGCACCATCAATGTCGTCGGTGGCGAGAAAAAGCGGACTAACACACCACACTTTAAGGATAAGATCTCGGTTTCAATGCTAGACGAAAGCAAATTCGATCTTGATGAAGCAATTGAAGATCACATCGGAGCGAGGCGGTGAGGAACTTAGAGATGAATTCAAAGAGAATTGAGTTGAGATTGAGGTCTATCGACATCGATCTGCATGGCAGCGATATCAACGACAGAGACGCTCGTTTCAGCATCGATAATATGGATTTTCAAGTTTTTTTGGTGGTGGTTTTAATTTTTTTTGAATGTTTGTTTTTGGATAAATATAAAATTTTGGAGTAAATGAGATTTAAATAAACTAAATTGATTGATATAAGGGATTAATGGGTGCAGTAAATGCACCCCTCACGTTTATTTAATTTTATTTATTTATTTATAACATGACAATGGTTTAGGTGAGAATGAGATTTGAATAAAATGGTCAAAATTTTCATGTAAAATTTGGATATGACCATAATTATTTTTACCAAATGTTAACTAAATTAAAACCGGCCTACACTACATAATAATCCTTTCAATCATATACTACAAATTTCAAAGCTATTTTTTTTTATATACTGCTATTATTCAAAATAACTTGTAAATGTAATATGTAGTTTTTTTAATCTATAACGTATAGAAAATAAACAAAAAATAAATAAAAAATTAATAGACCGGAAAATAACGAATACCAAGATATATATTCAACAAAAGTTTTATAAATTGTATTTTAAAATAAAGAAAATATATATAAGTCGTCAATTTAAATTATATATAAATTGTATTATAATGTCTACGACAAACTAATGAAGTTGAAATAATTTTCAAATATTATCCAACAACAAACTCCGAATAAGTTGTAAGTCGAATATCGAGAAATTTAAAAACTCGTCATAGCCTCGAAAATATTTAAATACCTAAAAGGAAACAACTTTTTATTCTCAAATATCTGAAAAATATTCCACAAAACATGAAATAAAACGATTTAATCAACAAATTCAAAATCAAAATTTATAAACCTAGATTTGAAGTTTACCGCTAATATATCGTGGTATATTACTGATACTCCATAAAAGTCATACGATTAATATTTGGTAGAAAATATTGTCGTCAATATTTTATTGTCGTCAATATCACCACTAAAGTATAAAATATTTTATTCGGTGTTTCATAATATAAAGTGAATGATTTTTTTTACCGAATCTTTTAATAATTCAATGTATCAACAATATATAGCTATATACCGTTGGTATTTTATAAATCATTAAGACAACATTTATGGTACCAAAAAACTTACGTATCTAAATACTTTTGAATGGTTTTTGTATAATATTTTTAAATATATTTGTTTCTGTTTTTACATGTATAACAGTACAATAACGAACTTCCATGGCAATGATTGTATTTACTACAAACAGTAAAAGTGTACGTATTTTTTTTTGCTAAAGATCAGGTAATTAATGTTCCTTTTGTCAGGAGAATGATGAGAGGTCAGAAGAGAAGAAGGCTAGATAAAAGAAACTTCGATTCCGGTGGTGGTCGTGGATTGACCCACCAACTTACAAGAGCGTGTTATTACCACTAATTTAGTTAATTACTTCAATAAAACATGAAGCAATAAATTAATTAGATATGAATAACAAGCGGCATACATTATTGATTGTAATATGGTGTCAGAGTGAATCTATTTGTAAATGATAGATAACCGTACAGTAATACATTGCTATATTTTGGATGATGATTCGCACATGTGCAACTTTGTGTTAAGGCATTTGAGTTACGCTTATGTTTGCAAGCTCATGTAATAAAAACTATATATATAGAGAGAGAACCCTCCATATTTATTTGAACGGTCAATAGCATAGGCTTACTATTAGTGCATTTCATTATCTCAAGAGTTAAAGCTAAAGCAAGCTCTTGATTTTGACATCGGAGGATGACATGTAGAAAAGAAACTTGTTAAAATATAGCAAATAAAATTTAGAGTCTACTAGTTCAGAGAAACAAATCACAACAATGTAAAAATTACAAAAAAAATAAATTTTAAAATATTTATTAACCTGGAAACAAAGTTAAGCACCAAATATAATATTTTTCTCTAATTTTGCTGATTTGCGTTGAACACAACTCCAGTCATCATATTTTATTGTTTGTTAGAAAATCTGTAAAGGTGTAATAAAGCAACACGAGATCGCACGTGAGAGAGCGAAATGAATTGTAAAGGTTTTGTGTTCATATTTGACTTTCCATTCCTACTCTTAATTATTTCACAGCATGTTGTAATTGAGAGTATCAAACACTTAGTGAGATTTTCAGTGATAGAGATCCCAGATTTCAAATTAATCGAGAATCTGATCGGTTAAAATTTACGAATACTAAAAAGAAAAGTATGTATTAATGATCATTCAAATAAGTCCAATATGTACCATAAACTAGTTATTCATCAGTGAATTCTTAAAATTCATTGTGTCGACTACGAGTGACATTAAACTGAACAAGGTAAATGAATTGTCATTAAATTTACTCATCATTTATTCGTTCATGCTATATTTCCAATATCTCACACATATCGTTCCTACAATCTTGTGACACTTTGCATGACTAAATAAAAAATTCCAGCGTTAATTTCCCCCTTCCTTGCTCGTATTTTGAAGCTTTCAAGAATTTGGTTTTTTAATTTAATTATTTATTTATTCAATAACAATATTAGGCTGTGAAATCACATACAACTTTCAATTAATTTTCTCTTCAGGGAGATTCCCTCGAAAATTTCCAAATATAGCACACCATTGGAATGGAAATCAAATTTACCGTTTCATTAATCATAATGTAGCAAAAATCTCCTATTCATCTATTGAATGAATAAAGAAAAGAAAACCGTTTAAATGGAGAAACATAAACAAAACACAATGTGGAGTCTCACACATCTGCATGTGTAGAGCCCAGTGATGTGTAGTACCACAACAAGGCCACGTGACCCTTCTTTCTTAGCCCTAACCTAACATATATAGCTAAAGGAGAGACCTTGGACCACCATTACTCTCACTCTCTCTCTCTCTGAATGGATAACAGTTAGGTCTCTCCAATTAATGGAACCCAACAAAAGTCGTTGGAGACTGATCAACACTACTACCTAGTGTTCCTCCGGCTGCTCATAAATCAATATCATATCATTATTGTTATTATATAATCCCTTTTCTATTAGCTAAATCTTATCATCATCACCTTTTTAATTATGTATGGTTTATGTGGTGGCGGTTAATTAGTCCATTTTTTATTAATTAATTGCTTGTGCCCTAAATTGTTACAAGATCAGATTATTTGATCTCTTTCTTTCTCTCTCTCCCTCTCTCACACGTTTTTCCAATAATTTAACATGGTAATCATATTGAGAAATTGTTCATTGCGTTGAAAAGGTAATAATTTCATTTATTCATTTTATAATTCAACATATCATTTTTACATATAACATTTAAGCACAAATTACCAAACTTATAGCTCTTTCTATTTGCTGAATCTACATCATCATCGCCTATATATATGTATATATATTATGGTAAGTTATGATTAATATTTTAGTTTTTACATATGTAATTATAATGAGATTTTATATCAAAACGCCAATTAAAATAATAATAAATAATTATTGTAAACACTTATTAATTTTCATTTACTTTAAATATGAGATTTATAACATTTACTAATGCATTTAATTGTTGGGCTCCCAATAGGTACTTAGCTACGACCTCTCTACCGCTTTTTAATTAATTTAACATGGTAACTAATCTCGACAAATTGTCTTTCCGTTGAAAGTAAATAAAGTATAATAGTATGGTATATATTTACGTACTAGTATTTTCAAACGTGTTACAAGTGATGTGTGTTCTCACTTTATTTGATCTAGATATTAGTAGAGAGACGATTCAAAACTAGGTGAATTAATTAAGGTTTTGGTGTGCATTTTTTCTTTCAAATTATGTGCCGACACAATTTGTAATCAATATGATCTAAAATAAACACATCGATCGACAGCCATCAATCAAATTACGATTTTCTTATCTGCTCTAATCTTTATCGTACGATGATAAATATATGAGGACTAATTACGCAAAATTATTGTAAAAATAATCCAATAATTAAGGAGAAATCCAAAGTGATGGATAGGTTCCGGATTTGAATTTCTAATCCCACCAACTAATCTTATTGATTATTGATTGAGCAATAATTATAATGTTAATAATAATTAATTTTCTTGCCAAAATAGTAGTTGATAATTTAATATTTTATTCATACACTTTTCTTGGTCTCTTTCTTGCTAGAAAACAAGGACATGCATGCATATGGAGAAAATTCCCGTTCCAGCTGGTTATAGCATATATTTTATATTCCTATATCCATTAAACAAATACAGATATTAATTTTTTCTACTACTAAACAAGTATCACAAGTTACGTGTCCTTACCATGTCCATTTGCTTTCAACAAAAATGAATAATTTGTTAGGCATATAAAGTGTCCATGAAATATAGATAACACAACGTCACACACAATCTTCTCTCTCGAGTCTTCTATTTTATGATCAACTATGTAGGTATAGCTGAATAGTCCACAGAAACTGATGAAATCCTTTCCATTATTGATATTATTTTTAATATCGAATTTTACGAAAGCGTTCTGTATTTAATTATTAAAAAAATTGGCTCTACACCTTTATAAAACGGTTTCATTTTAGATATACCCCAAGTACTGTTAACAAGTTAGAAATAGCCACCTCAATTCGTTTACATAGTGTAAACAGATAAAAATACCCTTTATTTATTGAGTTAATTATGAAAATCGAATTTTAAATGATGTTTTCAAATTTGGAATTCAAAATTCAAATTTCAAACGTGAGTTAAGCAATTTTGAACGAGATTTTTTATTAATTATTTATCTAGTTCTAATTAGTTATGATCATATATTAAAGGAAATTATTTATTTATAATTAAATACTCATTATTTCGTGATATTATCTACTTTTCATCTGTTTCTCTCTCATTTTTTTCGGCCAAAACAAAATAAAAAAACAGTTTTCTACTATTTTTGATCTGGAAAATAATTCTGGAAAGTTATTAGTTTGTTTGATGAAGATGGTTATTCGTTTCAAGAATCTGGTATGTGTTTATATGCAGTATAGTTTACATTATGTTTACTTTATTTTTACACTATAATACTATTACTTACACGATTACTTTCTATTTTTTTACAGTCAAACTTTTTGAACGACACTGTTTATAGTCCCGAGAACTTGAATTGATTTCCGAAAACAATGAATCTGAAATTTTTTTATATGATGAATCCGACGTTGAAAACTTTCCAATGAACATGGTTTAAATACTGGAAACGTTTTTGTCACGGAAAAACATCCTTCAAAGTGCTATTAGTATTTTTGAAGTCCGAAACAATTTTGAATTTCAAACTATTAGGCCTTGTACTGAAAATTCATGTAAATAACTTGTTAATTATAGTAAATATCTTGTAAACAACCTCGTTTTTTTGTATATTTATTTACTTTCTATTTACATGTTAATGCAGTAAATGAGAATGTATTTGAGGTGGTTGATGTTGTCATTCGTAGAGTTGGGGATGTTAACCCGATTTTGGAGGAAGGTGATTGGTTGATGCCTCCTAATGCTCAGACCATCGAACCACCCATTCACAAGCGACAAGCGGGGAAGCCAAAAGAAAAGCGGTTTAGATCAAAACGTGAAAGAATCCATTTGTATAGCCAACAGTGCATAACTTGTGGTCAATATGGGCATATTAAGAGAAGTTGTAATCAGTAATATGTTGTTTTTTGTTTTTGTTTTTATTCAGATGTTTTATGGTATATTTATGTATTAGCTTTTGTTAGAAGTTAATCTTTTAAATAAATTTAAGGGTTGTTATTGTTGTTAATACGTTGTAAATATGTTTGTAGGGTAATTTGATGAATAGCTTTTGTTAGAAGTTAATTTTTTTTAAATAAATTTAAGGGTTGTTATTGTTGTTAATACGTCGTAAATATGTTTGTAGCATTGTTCATTATCAAACAAATAAAACAAGATAAAATGTTAACATGTAGTTAATACGGTATAAAGTAAATAGTATTGTTATAGTATATACATAATGTATGCTTCAAATACACTTTCTTTATTAATGAATTAATTATGAAAATCGAATTTAAATGGTGTCTTCGAATTTGAAATTCAAAATTCAAATTTTAAACGTGGGTTGACCAATTTTGAGCGATATTTTGTTTATTAATTATCAACAATATTTAGTTTTCTAATTAGTTATGATCCTATATTAAAGTAAATTATTTATTTATAATCAAATATTACGTATTAGGCTGATTAATTTAGGCGGGAAGTCTTGTTTTGAGGTATTTTTGTCTCCAAAATTTTGTAAACTAATTCGCTTGAGTATTTTCAATCTATTTACGAAATCTTTGGTATATCCAAATTACCTATATAATTTACATGATTATATATCAAAATTACCCTTAATTATTTTGTGTTTATTGTTTATTAGACATGCATGCTTGCTAATGAGAGTATCTAACTATATCTTTCTGATTTAGAGGATAATATGTAGTACACATTAATCTGTTTAATTATAAGTATTTCTTAAATGTGTAGTCCATCATTTCTCAATCGCGTACACTCATACTTACTTTAAGCAAAAAATTAGCTCCTTCCTCGCGTTTTTGTTTACCAATTTCAATATACGTAACGTTATATTAATTTTGTGTACATACCCATTATAAGTTGTTTACGAAAATATTAGAACTATTTTGTGTAAATAATTTAATTAATTTATTCAATTTAAAAGACCAAAATAGTCCAAAATTTTTCGTAAACAATATATACTGAGTTACACTAGGTACTTACACAAAATTAACGTAATATTGACTATACTGAAATTGGTAAACATAAGTATAACTACAAGTATATACTTAAAAACCCCACTTTAAGTGAAAATTATTACAAACAATATTAGTATTCCAAAAAGCTTAATCGGTGTTTATCTTGTGGATCACCATACTGTGACAGTCACAATTATAAATCTGAATACATTTTCCACCGTGCTTTGTTCTCCCTCACGTGATCAAACATGCTTAACTTTTCTATCCAGTTTTTGCTTTATAACAGTATTAAAGTATTCACATTAATTACTCAAAATAGTCAGCTAAATTTAACTTTTTAATTATATAGTCTTGCTGAAAAGATACAATATCGAGGCCTTTCGGATTAATTTTTTTCTAAAAAATGTATACAAACCGGATTAGCTGGTGCATTCAGAGACCACTAATTATAAATGTTGGAATTTCTTGATAAAATTTAGTTTTCGTTCACTGGATCGAAAAATTCAAAAAAATTATTTCATATTTGAAAGTAATAAAATTTTGATGAAAGCTTTCAAAATAAAAAAAAACTGTAATTATTTCATAATTTTATAAGATAACAAAATTTCAGTAAAATAAAAAAATTATTTCTATCTACATCTCAAGTGTCTCAAAACATTGATTGATATTCAAGTACAGTCCATATATATAATTTTTTTTGGGTGTGAATTATCTTTGCTTGTCTTTTGATTGTCCACTTTAAGAAAAGTGTTTATACATCTCAAATGAAAGAAAATTTATATTTTAATTACTTGATGAACTTTACTGGAGTTGAGTGGATGGTGACATAGAGAGTGTCTATGTGTGCTCAAAGATGAAAGGAATTGGATTGTGACTTGGAAGTTAATGTATCCAAATATAATTCTTAGAAATATAAAGAGTCGTTTATTTTATCAAAAGAAAAGCAGCACTAAGTGTATATTTCATGAGATTGTGACCATCTGGCATTCACAGTCCCACAAAAGAACTATTTTCGCCGTCGCCGTCAGATCAAAGATCAAAACTGCGATCCGATGGCTTAGAATACTTGTCAATACAAGATCTTCTATCTTGGCTATGAATTAAATTAATATATCATCGACAATCGTAATGAACATGATTTGTTTTAGAAGACAAAATTCGAGGTTTCTTTTTCATTATTTTCCCCCTTTCTTTTTGGCTTCTAAAATTAAAATATTTGTTGTTGCTTGACAATGATGATGCTCATTCATGGGTAACTTCTCTTAGTCATATGGAATTTGATGTGTCTAGTTTTATTAAGTATTAGTGCTTCAGAAAGTATAGACACTATCTCTGTCCTATGTAGTATTTATTATACATAAATATATATAATATACCACACAACACCAAATAAATTATATATTTGTATATGTATTCACACAGACACTCCACTGATTAGATCTTTGTAATGTATCTTTCACCCAGTGTTTCTTCTGTGTCTCCTGATCTCCTCTACTTGGAAATCCATGTTTTGAATATTAAATTGAGATTTTTGCATGATTTGTCAGACTATATATATATGTATATATAGCTTAAGAAGAGAGAACAATATCTTCAGAAGAACTACTATCTACTATCTCTTAAAAGGCCAAAGAGAGAGTATATCATTTAGTTCGTTACACTATTTATTTAGCATGCTTGTCATTTCTAAATTCAAAATACATCGCTTTCAATATTTTTTCAAGAAAGAAGAGAAAGATATAGTGAAATAACTTTTGGAAAAGGCTAGGTCAAGCTATATAGATATAATAAATTTTTTTATTTTTTATTTTTTATTTTGGATATTGACAGTTAAGAAGAAGAAAAGGTGAAGAATAAATGAAAAATACGTAACATAATGTACAGTCAATACATTGAGTGAGTCAAGATATATTTAAAAGCTAATAATAGTAGTAGTAATAATTTCAATAGTGAGATCTAGTGACGCACTAGCTAGGGTTTGACTGTAATTAAGATCTTCCTCCATTATATTTATAAGAGTGCGGTGAACAATAAATACATATGGATATCAATAATAAGAAGCACTATTAGAAAAGGCTGATTAAGTTCGTTGGAAAAAAAATTATTTAAATGTTACGAGTGATTAATTAGCATCAAAATATTATCATTTTTTTCTTCATATTTTCTCCTATAAATTTTTGTTGTTGTCCAATTGGGGTCAACTTGCTAAGTTTTGCAGCAATGATAGAGGTATTGGGACCTTAGTGTTTAAAAGATTGTTTTTGTGTGTTGTTCAATCATCAGATTCATGTTTTAAGAGTTTGATGGGCATTGTTTCCCCACATGTTTTTTCTTTATAAACTCAGCTTTTTCCCATCTCTCGTTGTTACATCATTTCAATAAAAAAAAATTATGGGAGGAAGAAAGAAAATGTTTTTCTCTATGTTAAAATAGCTATTTTTTTCTTTCCACAATTAGGGTAGAAAGAAAGAGAATAATCTAGTGGGGCTCTAAGAGAAGCTATGTCCATATAAATTCTCATTCACCAATCACCAATCACCAATCACCAATCACCAAGTCAGTAATAATAGATGAAGGACTATCTACTCTTTTTTTAAAAGTGGGATGACTAATAATTCGAGAATTTCGGAACATGAGATGTAATTTGTTTTAGGGTCAATAGTTTTATTTTTCTAAATTAGAATGGTTGAACCCTTGAAAGTTAGGCGCTGAAAAAAAAAATACTAGGTGTAGAGGGGGGAAAACGAAACCCTCTAAAACAGTCACAAGAATAAATAATAATAAATGTAATGAATAAAATAGTGTGAGGTCTGTAATATGTTTGTTTATCAATGTAATCAGGTTCGGTTTCTCTCGTTTATTAGCTTGGAAATTTGAAAAATTATAAAGAATATCTCTGGGAAAAGCTCAAAATATATTGTTCTATTATCTCTCTCACGCGGGATCCCCTTCAATGAGGATTTACACTGGTATTTATAGACATATGGTTACCCGAATTGTTTGCTAGAGTTTTCTTATTAATCTCAGATCTCAACTGCGTAGAATACGAGATTTTCTCCGAGATTTACTGAATACATCGCGTAATTATCTCATTCGGTTTTGACCTTTTCGATTTCCTTTCCTATTTAAACTCAGCCGCATCTGTGAAGATTTCTGACGACGACCTTTCCTCGAAGATGTCTTTCCTCGCAATGAACTCTCCTCGCGAAGGCATTCTTACTCGCGACAAGCCTTCCTCGCGAAGACACATTTCCTCGCGACGGGCTTTCCTCGCGAATACGTCTTCCTCACGATGAAGTCTTTTCTGCGATGAGATTTTTCCCGCGACAAGCTCTCCTCGCGAAGACATCCTTCCGCGGGACGAGCCTTCCTCGGGGCGACATCCTTCCTCGGGACGAGCTTTCCTCGCGTAGACCTCCTTCCTCGGGATGAGCTCTCCTCGGGACGATGTCCTTCCTCGGGACAAACTTTCCTTGGACGAGCTCTCCTATAACCGACATCCTTCCTTGGGATGAGCTATCCTCGGGACGAGCTTTCCTCGAGTCGAGCTTTCCTCGCGTAGACATCCTTCCTCGGGACAAGCTTTCATCTCTCGTCGTTTGGGAAATGAAAACGACACAAGTGGTGTTAAGATGGATTTGACGAAATCCGACCTTAACAGTTAGTTCCCCATTTTATCAAGTGTAAACACTTGGTAAAATAAAAGCAGGTCTTCCCGACGAGCCTTCGCGAGTGCTAGTTATTTTTGGTCACCGCGACGAGCTTTCCTCGGCGATCGTCTGTATCAGGTTTCACCTTTGACTTCTTCCTCGGACGTGTCTCTTCGAATCCCGCAAGCCTTTCTCCTCATTAAATGCGGATGGTAAGTACTCGAGTAGTTTCATCCCTTTCATCATAGCATTTTAATGGCCAGCTGCCTCTTTCGTCGATTTCACTAACGCCTCTTTGCATTCGGGCCGTTGGATATGCTTGAACTGCTTCAGATTCAACTTCGCCATCTCCTATAAATTAGACACTTCACCCTCGAAGGAAACTTTCCAAACCTTCGCAGTATCAACGCCTTTCACGCTTCTTTCCTAAAATCTTCTTGAAAACTCTCTGCGAAAATTTTTCCATTTTCAAATCTTTCTTTTTCTCTTCTGAACCCTACATTCACGATGGCTCCGGGACGAATCTTCAAGACCAACTCTCCTCGCTCCACCATGACTATCGAGCGCCTAGACGCAATCAGGAGAGATTGCTTTGACAACGACGTTTGCCAAATCCGCTTTCCCAGAGATGGGGGGTGGATTGCCGTCTATGAGGCCTTCTTCTGGGTCGTAGGTCTCCGCTTCCCGGTGCCCTACTTCCTCGTTGCCTTCCTCCACGCTTTTAACGTCCCCATCACCCAGGTGAAGCTTCACACAATCCGCCTCATCCTCTGCACCATCACCATCGCGCTCGAGGAGAAGGTGGCCCTTACTTTGGAGGACTTGATGCGCCTCTACAAGTTCTCAAAGAATCCGAAAAACTTGGAACGTTTCTCTCTCTCCCACCGCGTAAGGAGCACGTAATCCTCAGCGCCCCCTCGAACGAATCCGAATGGGAACATTCCTACTTCTTCGTCAAGATCAACGCTCATTCCTTCGGCTATCACAGCAAGTCATTGCCGACGAAGTGGGTCGAGGCTGATCAAACGCTTCCCCAATTTAGACCTAGCGTCGGTACCGAGGTCGAGGTTAGGTTCAAGAAAATTCACGCGGCTCTTCTTGCGAGCGAGCGTCGCGACTGGACGACAGATTTCATTAGACCCCAATGGCTAGTGGATGTCGGGGTCTTACTAGAGGCCAATATCCACGGTCCTCACATCCACACCCTATTCCCAGCTGGATTTTGTGCTGGCGAAGCGCCGGGGAATGCTTCGTCCTCTGCCCCAACGAATAAAATTTCGACGAGGGAAAAGAAGCCCCGGGGTGCTTCGAGCAATAGCGAGGAAGTTCCCCCCCAAGAGGAGGAGTCTTCCCCCGACGAGCCTCTTGTGAGGAAACGCCCCTCCGAAAGGACGCCGACGGCCCCCTTTCCGCGAAATTCGAGAGGTTCCGGGGGGCAGTCATCCCAGGTTGGGGCTCCCGCGAGCAAGCAGTCTTCTGAGAGTACGGAAGATGCTCCTCCGGCAAAGAAGGCCAAGGTTGCCGCCTCGGCTGACGGACCTCAGACAGCCACTCCCGCCGAGGGAGATGCTTCTTCGGCTCGAGGAGCCTTGTCGTCAAGGGCGACCCTTCCTTTGGAGGAGGTTCATGCAACTCCTCCGGTTCTCGCTCTTCCTAGAAATACTGCGTTTGCCCGGGAGAAGGCTCATGGTCTTCCGACCTCTGCTACTGCCAGTAGGAGAAAAAGGCCTTTAGAAGCGACAAAAGTCGCTTCTAAAGGCCAAAAAGTCGCTTCTAATTTGGCTTTAGAAGCGACATTAGAAGCGACAAAGTCGCTTCTAATGTTTCGCCTCTAAAGCCGAGTCGCTTCTAAAGTCGCTTCTAATGTTTTGAAGCGACGAAATTAGAAGCGACTAGTCGCTTCTAAAGTCGCTTCTAAAGGCCCTTAACACCGACCAAAAAAGCATGCGAAGAGATGGCGGGGAACAATTAGATGCGACTTTAGAAGCGACTAGTCGCTTCTATTGTTACCCGCCATATTTTAGAAGCGACTAGTCGCTTCTAATTGTTACCCGTCATATTTTAGAAACGACTTGTCGCTTCTAATTGTTACCCGCCATATTTTAGAAGCGACTTTTAGATGCGACTTGTCGCTTCTAAAACTGTAAAATCTAATTTTCAAAAATTTATTTCCGGTTTTAAATATTAATTAAATATTATTATCATTAATTAAATTTAATAATATTGAAATTTATTAATTTAAATCAGATTAAACATAAACTGAATATAATCAAAAGTCGATAGTAATATAATCAAGCGTCGACAATGTATAAAGTCGATAATAACATAAGTTCAACTAATTAGAAAACCGAAAGTCGATATGTAAACAAATGTAAACCGATAAGTCTAAAACGTCGAATAAATTACAATCATCGTCGTCCTTGTCCTCGTCGTCCTCGTCCTGCGCGTCGTCCGCTGGGTCCGTGTGGAGGTCGTCTGGCTCGGTGTCGGTGGGAGTCGAAGGTCGATCTGGTCTCTGCTCCGAACCTGAAGCGCCTACATTGCCCGAATCGCCTACACGAGGTCCGAACTGCGCCATGTAGTGGTCCAAAGTCGCCCTAAACACGGGAGTCGGAGTGAAGTCTGGGGTCTGGCTCAAACCAGCAGCCATGCCAAACATAGCTTCTTGGAGAGCCGCTAGCTTCTCTTTCATATCAGATGACGACTTCGAATTCACATTCCCTACAGAAGCGAATGAGCTGTCGTGCGCTTGAGCTTCTAGCATGTCGTAGTGCGGAATTAGAGGCCTAATTCCCGTAGCCCAATCACGTCGCGTCCCGAGGACTTCGCTTATAGCAGTCTCCTCCAAAGATGGCAAGCTCACCTCACGTCCCGACTCCCGAGTAAATCATTTGTGCATGAGATGCGCTCGAACAACTCCTATGTGTTGTCTTAACGCATTATTGCAACTACGACAAGGACATTTTACTTTGTGCTCGCTGTTCATTTGGTATCGTGCAACTCGAATAAACTCGTTCACGCCCAATTCGAATTCAAGCCCACAACGATTATTTTCAATAATCTAATTTCGACTTGGGTTTGACATGACGCTGATTGTTGAAAATTAGGACAACGAAAGTTAGGACATTTGTGACATTGTGATGATCATTTAGAAGACGGATAAGGATTTGATCTAAGAAAGTTTTGAGATTCAGATAACTAAGAGATTACAATTGTTTTATTTGTTCACTTAATTATTTAAAAATTTACAGAAATTTGGGCAGAGTTTCCCCTAAAATATGAACAAACCAAAAATCTGCAATTCAGAAAATTTATATATATATACCAGCCAAAACTATGCTAAACATTTAATAACTTTCAAATAACATATTTAAATTAACAAATTAAGTAACTACTTATCACATTCAAATTAATATAACTAAACAAATTATATATCTATATTTAACAAATTAAGTGATTCAAATTATTAATATCGTACATTCATAACAAATTATTTTATTTAACAAATTCACTAATTTAACATATTAATTATTCAATTACATACTTACATGAGCAAATTAAATACATAACAAAATTAATAATAACAAATTATTATTAATTTCAATTGGATACCTACATTACTAATTCAAATTATTAAACATAAGTTTCAAGTAAACATAAATATCTAACCTTGTAGATAACAATATGAGCGAGACGGGACGAGTAGGCACAAGACGAGAAAAGTCTACACTCAACGAAACGACGCGACGAACAACAAACGGACAAATGTCTAAATACAAAAAAAACATAAAATTAAAACCGTAAAACAAAATATAACTACAATAATTTTTAAAACAAACGTATACCTTAAGAAGCAACGATGCGAGTTGAGGAGTTAGGTTGCAACGAGGCGCGGGTGCATTGATAAACGAGCGGTGACGAGGCTGCGACGACAATAATAAATTAAAAATAACAAAATATTTATAAAACAATATTAGACTAAACTATAACAATATTAGACTAATTATAAACTAAACATACCTTGACGGAGGAGGAGGGGAGTCGGAGCTCGGCGGTGGAGGCGCAGGAGAGGAGCACGGCGGAGGCCCAGTGGCGGAGCTCAGTGGAGGAGGGGCGGAGAGCGAGAGGGAGAGCGGAGGAGGGCACGGATGCGGCGGCCGGGGGAGGAGGGCAGGGACGCAGCGGCCGGGGGAGGAGGGTGGGGAGGCGGCGGCCGGGGGAAGAGGGCGGGGAGGCGGCGACTGGGGGTGGGGTAGGGAGGGGAGGAGAAGATGAGAAGGGGAGGAGGGGGAGGGACGGCGGCGGGGGAGGAGGAGGGACGGCGGCGGGAAAAGGGTAGGGGTAGGGAGGACGGCGGCAGGGGAGGAGTAGGGAGGACGGCGGCGGCGGAGGAGGGGGTGGCTGGTCGGAGGGAGAGGGGAGAAGGGGAGGGACGGCGGGGAGAGCTGGGAGAGGGGAGAAGGGGAGCGGAGGGTCGGCGGCAGCGGCGGGAGATGGACGGCGGTGGGGAGGAAGGAAGGCGGCGGCGGCGGCGGCGGGGGAGGGAGGAAGGCGGTGGCTGGTCGGAGAGTGAGAGGGAAAATGGGAGGTGAGAAAATGAGGGAGAAGGGAGGCTCACGCGATTTAAAGCCCTAGGAACATTAGAAGCGACTAGTCGCTTCTAATGTCGCTTAAAAATCAAAACGACACCGTTTTAATAAGTTGGGACATTAGAAGCGACTAGTCGCTTCTAATGCCCCAATTTCTATACTCAGCAACAATTTTGGCGGAGGAAATTTGGAGCCAAAATTTTGGGGCATTAGAAGCGGCATTAGAAGCGACTAGTCACTTCTAATGTCCCAATTTCTATACTTAGCGAAATTTTTGGCGGAGGAAATTTGGAGCCAAAATTTTGTGGCATTAGAAGCGACAATAGAAGCGACTAGTCGCTTCTAATGCCCCAATTTCTATACTTAGCGAAATTTTTGGCAGAGGAAATTTGGAGCCAAAATTTTGGGACATTAGAAGCGACTAGTCGCTTCTAATGCCCCGATCCAATAATTTTGACGATTAGAAGCGACTAGTCGCTTCTAATTGTCAAAATATTAATAATTTGGTTAAAATCGGGGTGTTAAAGGTAGAAGCGACTAGTCGCTTCTAATTCCCAAATGTTGCTTCTAATTAGAAGCGACTAGTCGCTTCTAATTCACCCTGTCGCTTCTAAAAGTATCTTTTGTAGTAGTGTGCGGGCGAGGCTGGGAAGGCCACAGAGGCATCCGCCGGGAGTGCGAACTCTTCCGGCGTTCAAAGAACAGGCCGGACCTCGTCGTGGATTTCCTCGGGACGAGCTCTCTTTGGGACGGGCTTTCCACGGGTCGAGCTTTCTTCTCGTAGACATTTTTCCTCGGGACGAGCTTTCATCTCTCGTCGTTCGAAGAATGAAAACGACACAAATGGTGTTAAGATGGATTTGACGAAATCCGACTTTAACGCTAGGCCACTAAGTGACAGACAAATTTAAAATCCCAATCGACGTTGAATTAAATGTATGTGAAATTACCCGAGTCGCCTTGTCTTACAATGAATACATCACTTTGAGAATGGTTCACCGTGGGAAAGAGTACAAATTAAATGAAACGAGTGATATTATTGTAATAAAAGAGGACATAAACTACGAGACATATAGTACCACAGAAGTCTTATTTCACATAATGACATTGGTGTATAGACTTAGGAACTTCCTGATAATCTCTTTATATAATTTTCTTAACATTAAAAAAATATTGTTTTAAGTAAAAAAAATAGAAAACAGAAGATTATTGTTTGTTACAAAAGAAACCAACCAAACTCTAATGATTAGCCTTGTGAAACCCCAGGTCGATTATTGGCTACTAAAAGCCCCACATATTTCAATGGTAAAGTAGCCAGAAATGAACCCTCGAAAAATATATTTGGCCCCAATAAGAAAACAAATGAGCCCACAGAATATTTTAGGCCCATTGTAATAATAGGACAATTGAGTAATCAATTACAGCTTTGTGCTTATAACTTAGGGGTCCTATACAACTTAATACGAAAATTATAAAACTACTGATTTATAATAGAGAAATTGCCCAATCTATTATTTTCTACTAATTTGTTTTTTCATTTTTGTTAAAAACTTAATTTTATCATTTTTCCACTTAATTTTTTTTTTAAAAAAAATCATATTTACCTTTTAGTTTAATTTTTCAATTGTTGATATAAATATCAACGATAAAGATCTATTGTTGATTTACATGTCAACAATGCACATTTATTTATCGACAATTTATAGTGAAAAATAAACTAAAAGATAAAAACGATTTTTTTATCTCTCTATTAATAGTAAAGTAAAAACAATTAATTTTTTTTTAAAAAAAAGAAAGAATATCAGCAAAAAGGCACCTCTTCATACTATGAATTTCAAATACACGAATAATTCTTGAAATTTCGAATATAGCGATCGTGTTTATTATAAGAAAATTTTACCCTGGATTATTTGTGTACCTGGAAATTACCAGCGAAATTCATTGAAGTGATACTAGACAAAATTGAGTAACGTGTAATAAGTCTTTAGAAAAAACAAAACTTGGGTTAGAATATTTTAAGTATTTAAAATATTTAATCTAGACTTTAATATGTTGTTTTAATTAATTATTTTTATTTTGACTGAGTGAACCGTGTAGAGAACTTTTATAGTCGTGAATTTTGCTTTTAATTTTAGCATATTAGTTACCTAAGTTGTCTTATAAAAGGGACACTACAAAATCGTGTAATCACTCAATAAAAAAGAACAAAGCAATATAAGAAATCTCTCCAGACTTACCTGCGTCCTTTTTTGTGTTTTTCCAATAATTATTTTCATGTTATTATTTATTATTTGTTTTGATATTTATATTTAGGGGTTGAATCCAACAAGTGATATTAGAGCGCCACGGATGCCGAAGCAAATGCCGTCCGCAAGTCGGGTCATTGCGGATGAAGCAATGCAAAAGGACATGAGAGAACGAGTCATGACGCTTCAATATCGGTTGCTCACACGGAACAACTACGGTGCATGGTCGATCAAAATGCGAGTTAACTTGCAAGCTCAAGGTGTGTTGGAGGCTGTCGAAGACGACGAAGTTGGCAATAACACAGATAAGAATGACTCCGCCAATGAAGTGTGGGAGATAATTAAGACGATGCATATGGGCGCGGAGCGCGTCAATGAGGCGAAGATGCAAAGTTTGAAGAGTGAATTCGAGGTGTTTAGCATGAAAAATGGCGAGTCGGTAGATGACTTTGTTATGAAACTGACGACGATTGTCAATGACATCCGAGTATTGGGCGACAAAGTAGAAGAAGTTTACGTTGTCAAGAAGTTTTTCCGGGCCGTCACCAAAATTTTTGCAGATCGTTACGTCGATCGAACAATATGAAGATCTCCATACGATGACGATGGAATAGATGATCGGTCGTCTCAAAGTTCACGAAGAGAGACTTCGTGGCTACAAAGAGAAAGAAGAGAGCAGTTTACTTCTCACACGCTCAGTGTGGTTGTCATGGACGAAGAAGAACGGCGAAAATGGCTATGATGGCCGAAGTCGTGATAAAAATAAAATCAAGTGTTACAATTACGATGTGTATGGTCACTACGCGTCGCAGTGTCAAAAATCACGCCGCCATCAAGAAGAGAGTACCAATCTCATTCATGATACGAAAAGCCGACGCTTTTGTAGAAGATTATCATCACAGACTTAGATAAAAATATTTACATCTAGATTAAGGGGAGTGGGTTTCTTAGAATATGTTAAGTATTTAATATATTTAATCTAGACTTTATTGTTTTAATTAAATGTTTTTATTTTGATTGAGTTTAAGTGGGCGAGTAATTTTAAGATATTAGTTACTTAAGTTGTTTTATAAAAATGAGATTACAAACGGTGTAATCACTCAATAAAGAAAACAAAGTAATATAAGTGTTATTGTTTGTTATTTGTTTTGGTAATTAAATTTAGGGGCTGAATCCAACAACTAGCTCCTATTTTAAGTAGATTCTCACCTCTTGAGAGTATCTTTTACTATAAGGCATCAATATTATTGTCGCGCGAAAGCATGAACGGAGATATATTAGATTTTTCGTCGGTAACAAAAGCTTTATAATTCCATGATGGAGTTTACTGCATCAAGTAAGCTTGCCTGAGTAGAATCACGAAGATGAAAATCAATTTGGATACGATCGATGACGATATTATCTTTTCGTTTTACAAAGAAAATCGATAGTGTTGGAATTTATTCAATAATTTAAACAATTTAATTATATTACACATGTGGAGAAAAATATAATTAGATCTAACATATTAAAACCAATTTTAATATGTTTAAACAATTTAAGCATTAAAATTTATTTACATGTTCATAAACAATTTATTAAAACATGTCACTCAACATTTAAACACACTAACAACCTATACAAACAATTTATATATTTCTAGCAATTAAAATTGTTGAGAAAATACTTACATTTTGGATTATAAATAATCCCGATGTTACGCGCTATCTCCGGAAGGCCACACCGTATCCAAAAGTGGAATAAGGCTCGTCGGATTGCCCTAGGAGCACACTGGCTAGACTAGGAAGGCTGTCTCGCCGGACAGGATCCACCTCGGACTGGGAAGGCTGTCTCGCCGGATAGGATCCACCCCGGACTGGGAAGGCTCGCCGGACTGGAGACAGGACACATAGAGACCTGTTCGCCAGACAAGAGGCCTCGCGGGAGATCTCACTGAACAGTAGGTCTCGCCGGACTGGGGCCTTCGCCGGAATGGAGCCTTTGAGCCTGGGACCGCCGGATTGGAACCTGATCGGACTGGGCCTGATCACCGGACTGGGAGGATCTCGCCGGACTGGGCCTGGTCGCCGGACTGGTGTGTAGCTGCTGGACAAGATCCGCCGGACTGGTGTCTAGCCGCTGGACAGGATCCGCTGGACACCTGGTCGCTGGATTGGATTGTCTGGAAGGATCCGGCCGGCTGAAATCTTCCTAAAACCCTTTTAAACAATTCTAAAAATAAATTTTCAGAATTTAAAATTACACCAAACACCACAATGATGGATCAAAAATAACACACAAGGATTTTATTGTGATCGAGAGGGTGGGCTCTCATGAACTCTCGGGAATCACACAAAGAGAGGAAAAACATTTTTTTCTCTTTTGTTCTTTCTTGGGATCTCGGCCGAGTGACACAAGGGAAGAGAAAAAGATTTTTGGCCGAGTGAATTAGGGTTAGGGCTAGCCTTAGGGTTTCTGCTTAAACTCACTTATAAACAGTTTAAAATGGGCTTAAATTGAGTCAAACTCATGGCTCGTTGACTTGCAATTCTCGGCCAAACACTCTCATTCTACTCAGCCATATTCATTTAATTTATTCTCAAATTCTTTTGATTTATTTCTAAATTCAATTAATTTAGAACTCTCATTTTATTTAATGATATTTCATTAAAATAATTTTATACTTTCCAAATAAGTACAAAATGAGAAATTATTTATTTTCTCATTTTATTTAATTGAATTTCTCAATTTTATTATTATCAATATAATAATACTCTATAATTAAATAAATAAACGTAACAATAAATAACTAATTATTTATTAAGTCACTTAGAAAAATAACTTTCCCGATGTAAATCACAATTTATATTCAATGAGTAAATCAACGATTCTAGTTCATTTAATCTCTTCCAAATGTCTATCATTGACACTTTATGGACCCATAGGAATGAAAGTTTAGAATAAAGATCGGACTCAAAAGTTCACAAACTTTTTCCTTCTTTTAATTCTTAATATTTATCGATTCCAGTAAAGGACCAATACTGACACACTCTCTGTTCATACGCGTATATTTTCTGTTTGATGTGACAAAACAATTTTTCACACGATCCACGAAGTACTTTACGATATTACCCTTCACGTGTATCAGTAACTGAAAGGAATGCAAAATTACCGTTTTACCCCTTGATTATTATTTCACTAACTCTTTTGTTATTTGTGAATGAGAAAAACATAGAGTGAGATGTCTTTACATGTCGCATGTTTTAATAAAATAAAAGAATGTTCTTATTCGATGAATACCTGACCAGGTTTATTCATTCACACTCTCATAATAAAGTATGGTGTGATACTAATGCATTTGCATTGTCTCAACATGAATTTCATATCTGTGAATCATATAACCCAATATCACAACCTTATGACACCAACCGTCGAGTCAAATGAAACTAAAACTTAGTCATTGCCCATTGACAAATCAAATGTCATAAAGTGTAATATCAATTATATATTCACTTCAGTATTAAGATAAGTATCAAAGTATTCCTCTATGTAATCTTGTATCTCGAGCTTCTAAATATCACAGGTCTTGTTCAATATCTTCTATAAGATATCAAGAATGAATCACAGAGTCAGAACTCTCTATATCACAAGATAATGTATCATGATCCATTCAAACAATCATTACTTAGATTCGATTGCTCTATCGATCTTAAAATTACGAACAAATGTTTAAACTAGTCATAAGCGACTATCATGTCAAGTCTATAATTAGCACCCCTTTCGTTAATGATAGTTTAAAAGCGTAACATTCATACATAAACACAAATATAATAAAGAATGAATATTTATTAATATTAATGTTTCAGCAAATAACAAATACAAATGTATTTTAATGTCTAATGTCTCTTTTGTTGTAGCAATGCCAACAGATAGATGACTATAATTGGATAAGATAATAACATTTAATTCAACACTTCCTTGATTCTATTTGCCAATACATTTAATGCTATTTTATAGAGTATCAGTTTCTATATTGTGTTTATGGAAATCAACCCACCGTAAATCAACCCACGGTAAGAAAATCATGTTCTCAGTTTCTATATAGAAACTTTGTGTTTATGGAATTTAAGTGATTTTTTCTCCTACCTAAAAGTGATGTGATATTATTATTAGATTATCTTAATTATTCAAATTTAAATGATAATTATGGAAATACGTATTGGGTAATACCTGAAGGTGTAACTAATTGGTCATTGACGTATCATATTAAAAAAATATATTATGCAATCGTGTATAACAAGTTTGAGGATATTATTCGACCATATATTGTTACGCTTTCTAAGATTCATATGGAAAATAATAAAATATAAGTATTTGGCCCGTGAATTAGAGTGACACATAGTTGAATCAAATTGAACTGTGAAAGTCAATCACACGCTGACACAGATTTACTAAAATTCAACAACATACCCAAAGAGTCAAAAGTAACCACCCACCTATATTATTACGTTTAAATAAAATATAAACGCGTGTTAATTAGAGATGCAATACTCCAGACCAAGGGTTGAAATTTCGACGGTCAATTATCTAAAATTTCGGAAATTATGATAATCTATAGAAATTATGACAAAAACAATATGAAAAAGTTAAAATAAAATTACAGTGAAAAATTGCGGTGGCCGACGAAAAATTGTGATAAAATATAAAATTGCGACGAAAATAATATTACAAAATATTAAACATAAAATTTAAAAAACACATATATATTTAATTGTCAAAGTAAAATATTTCTAGAAATAAATAATTTTAAAATAATGTTTTTAATAATACACGTAAACTTTTTCCATAAACAACTTTTATTTTAAATGGTAGTGCCCGTTTTTCTTTTATTTACAAAATTTAGATTGTACATGAAGAAGAGTGTTAATAAGCAGACATATTGATTTGTATTATTTATCTGGGTCCAAACTAAAATAAATTGGCCCATTATAATTTATGTGATACAAAAAGTATAGAGATTTTTTCAACAATAGAGAAAATTCGGCTGTTTTTCTAACAATGTTTTTTATTCCGAAAAAGGACTTTGCTAAGAGTTTGAAAAGAGATTTTGTTTATCTCATACTTACCCAGGCTTTTTGAGAATTCAACTATTATTTTACCTTTATAATTGAGGAATTAATTTACTTAATTAATTCTCTCTCTCTCTCTCTCTCTCTCTCTCTCTCTCTCTCTCTCTCTCTCTCTCTCTCTATCTATCTATCTTCTTTACTAGACTTTATCTTTTTCAACCAGACTTCATCTTTTTCATCAAATTTTTTTAAACCCACAAAAACGCTATCGTCTAATGTTCTTCCATAATTCAAGAGTGGGTCACGACGTCCTAGCAAACGTCGACAAAAGAACTCACTTATTTCCGACCAAAGAACCTCCATCTAACCTTCCGCCCCCTAAAAAAGTCAAACATGTATTTTCTATAGAAAATCTCCAAAATTTAAATATAAAATTCAAATATTATTGCTCAGATATTCCTCATTTTTGTCAACTAGCAGTTTTTCTTCGATTTTTCTGACCATCCCAACTCTCTGTAACCATCAGTTTCTTTATTTTCTTCATTTATTCGGATTCTCGAAAAAATCCATGTTGTACGAAAACTTTAATTTTTGTTACCACTTCATCGCAAACCTGGGAATGGCGTCGCCGTGTCATCGCCCTCGTTGGTCGCTTAGAAATCGCAATTTTTAAGGGTTGCTTTGTCGTAACTTAGACAAAAACACAATTTTTTTCTTATTTAATATAGATTACGAATGAAATCCTTCGCAATATCGTTGATGCAACAACGATGACACGACGACGTTACACAGAAAAAAAAACGCGAAACGGACCAGTAAGCATTTTTGTGTCGGACTTCCAAAAAGATCATCATTTTGCCACAAAAACGATGACATTTCTCGTCATTTCAATCCTTGACCAAGGCTACCATTAATTAAGAGTCCAAAAATATTGTTCAATACACCTTAGAACAGTTGTTTTCAAACAGTAACCTTCGTGCTCACTAATCATGTTCAATTTATCACTTAATAATACAAGACTGACATAGACAAAGACTTAGTATAGTTATATTTTTAGGTAAGAGAAAAAGTTCTAAAAATGTCTCGCACAATATTTTGATAATGTGCGTGAGATTTTGTAGAGGAAGAATGATTAACAATTTTAATTAAAATGCTGAAGAATAAAAATGATAATTTAGTCAATGACATTCGTGAAAAATTGAAATTAGCAAAGAAAAATATTCATTAAATTAAGATAACTAAGTAATAACGCATTGATCTAGAAGCAACAGCAGCCACAAAAGACTAGCTAAATGGAGTCGTTTTCGCCGATAAGCCCCTATTGCATCATAGGAATTACAAAAAACGTTTTCTGTATATTTTTTATTACTATGGTGGATTCTTTTATTTTTATACAATATCAACCGCTTTAATATCAATGTCAGTATTATTAGACTACCAATGAATACTAACTCAGTATTTCTCCTTAAATTAGAGCCGCACTTAATTCTACTTACACAACAATCTCTCAATGTTATATAATCATTAAGAATTCCAGTCATGGCTCATAATTTTTTTTATCACGCATATACAGAACCCGATTGTCTCTATCACCGTACACCGGCATGATCATAATTTTAGCTTCTGAGTCCGTCAATCCACTACTACAAAAATAAATTTAAGAAGCGACATGTACTTTTACAAGCGACAAGTGGCATTTAATTAGAAGTCACATTTTACTTTTAGAAGCGACTTGTCGCTTCTAAGTCATCGAAGTCAATTTATTCCAAAAGATGAAAAATTTAACTTTTAGAGGTGACAAGTCGTTTTCAATATCATAAAACGAGAATTTAGAAGCGACTTGTCGCTTCTATACCAATCAAATAATTTTGTTCCATTTTTTCAACCAAACTTTTAGAAAGAGAGTCACGAGAAGCGACTTGTCGATGCTAATTTGGCTTCTATGGCCCAAAATATTTGGCTCCAAATTTTCTCCTCTAAAATTTCCTTAAGTTTATTTATTTTTTTGGATTAGAAGCAACATTAGAAGTGAAAAGTCATTTATAAATCCCCAAAATATTTGATTCCAAATTTTCTCAACTAAAATTTCACTAAGTTTATTTTTTTAGGACATAGAACTGACTTTATAAGCGACGTCAAGTCTTCTAATGCCCAAATTCAGTAAAAGAATGTCGTTTTAGTTATGAAGGACATTAGAAGAGACTTGTAGATTCTAATGTCACTTTTAACCTTGGTTATATCATTATAATCGCACCTCTTCTTCGTGCATCATAAATAAAAAATTTCTTTCACGCTTGCCTTAAAAAATCCTTTGCCGGTCGTCCTGTTAGGATTATTTTCATCGCCTTTCGCGGCCGCAGCCGTTGCCGATCGCCGGTATCCTTTCTTCTTGTGCAAAAAATATGCCGCTCTCATCCACTGCTTTTCTCGTGGACAACAGGCTCTCATGCTCGCCCGTGTTGCTCGCCAATTTTTGTTGCCTTTCGTCGCTGCGAGTTACAAGTTTGTCTCTCCGTCTCAATGTATGTCCTTCTCTACCTCTATCTCTCTCACTTCTCTCTATGTCCTTCTCTGTCTACGTCTCCCAGGCACATGGCCGAACAACTCACCATTCACGTCTCACCGTCCTTCGCCGCCACAACTCGTTCGTTTCATCCGGTGCCTAGCTAACTCGCCTTCGTCCTCCAGTATTCAAGTTAGTATATTATTTGTGTTATTTTATTTTGTTTTGTTACAGATTCAATTGTTGGTATTAAAAACTAATTTTAATTTTTTTTGTACCTATTGGACCTGTTTTTTGGATAGATTTTGGACGTCAATTGTTTGTGTGCGTGTGTCTATTTTTCTCACTGCCTCGCTGCTGGTTTCTTACCTTGTCTCGCAGTTTAGGTTCAATTTTTATCATATTTTGCTTAATTTAATTAACTAAAATATTAATGTAATTTTGTTAATTTGTTAATAACTTAGTTAAGTTGTGAGATTAGTTATGTAATTTTACTTGTTAATAATTTAGATAATTTGTTAATTTTGTTACCTAATTTAATAAGTTAGTAAATTTAAGTATTTAATTTAATTCTTATTTAGTTATGTAATTGGATTGACAGTAAATTTGTATATGTTAATTTAGTATCTTGTACATTATTGAATATGTATAACGTAATTACAAGTAATTAGATAATTGATAATTAATTGAATGAGTTGTTAAGAAAGATTTCTTAATATTCGAATTGATATATTAATAAAATTGAGTTTGAAAGTTCGTTTTGTTATTGATCGAATATGATAGTTCTTCCAGGTACATATATGTTAGTTATGAAGTGCAGGTTTTTGGTTTGTCTATATTTTAACGAGAACTTTGTCCAAATTTGTGTAAAAAATTTGATACTTAAGTGATTAAAACAAGAAGAATTGCCCAAAGTATTAGTTTTTATTGTTGATTTTCTCAAAATACACCAAAACATGTTTTTTTTAAATACAAGTAGATTTCACATGAAAAGACGAAATGTCTTTTAAAATAAATAAAACTAACACAAATGTCCTACCCTAAACTACCGGACAAAAAAAAAATTAAAGCTTTTAGGGGTGAAACAGTTTTTAGCTTTTTTTATTTAATTTTTTTAAAAAAAATATAGATAGTAACCAATTAATATGGATATAGAATAAAATGTAAAAAATATTGTTAAGGGTATTTTGTGCTAGTATTTTTGGGAAAAAAATTAATTTTAGTGTATTTTGGAAAAACAAAACTACAAATGATGGTATCTTGGTAAATTCCTCTTAAAATAAGCATGTAATCTCAATTAAGTATCAAATATAGGTCGATAAGTATAAGTTCTAATAGTTCTCAATTTTAAAAGAACACGTTCTAATATCCATTTTAATAATTTTTAACATTCAATGCTATGTCAAATCCAATTAGGATCGAATTACTGAGAATGACCGAATGGGTCTTGAATACCAGATGAACGTGAACGAGTTTATCCTTGTTGGACGATTCCTATTGCATAGCGAACACATAATTGAATTTCATTGTCGTAATTGCAATAGTGCAATAACGCAACTGATATGAGTTGTTTGAGTACATATCTTATCATAAGAATTTACTCTGTATTACACTCGGTGCTATCATCACGACCAGCCACGCTACGAAATCGCTGTTGTACCAGATATCTACGATGATCCAAATGATCAAGATGTTGATGACATACACGACACAGTCAAAGATATCAAGAATGATCATGAATATTTTAACGATCCAACCACAAAGGATGTGGCCGAGGAAGAGAAGATTGAAGATATCTTTGTCGAGTTGAAGGAAAATTTGTATCCCAATTTTAAGGAGTTTTCATCATCGTCGTTTTTGGTTCATTTAATGCACATCAAAGTGACAAACTATTTGACGAACAAGTCATCCACATAACTTCTGTCAGGTCTGTTAAAGTCTCATGTAGTTGCGAATAGAATACTAAAGTAGCATTGTGAGGGAAAAGTAAAATTGAAGCGGTTTGACATGGGTTACGAGATAATTTATGCGTGCTCGAACGATGTTGTCTTATTTTAGAAGGATTTGATAGTTGCAGATCTTTGTCCAATGTGCAACAAAAGCAATTGGATTGTTGGAAAAAAATATAGCGTAAAATTTTATGATACTTTTATATGAAAGATCGTCTAATACTTTTATAATGCCAGAAACACAACCTTGCACTTGTGTATTAACTTATAAACACAAGGTTCATTTATTGACAGTTCAAAACCGAAATTTTTTACAGTTTCATTGAATCTAATATTCCATGACATAGATGCTTGCTTTAATCTATAAATGGATTTAATCAACTCACAAACCTTAGTCTCTTGACGACCTCCCACGAAACCGTCTGGTTGAGCCATAAAAATGCGCTCGTCAAGATTGACATGCCAAAAGGCAGTATTGACATCCATTTGTCAAATCTCATAATCGAGAGCAGCAACTATGTATAGATGTATGCGGATGGACTTAAGCACTGCAATAGGCGAGAAGGTCTCTTCAAAATCGACACATTCCCTTTGGTTGTAACCCTTAGCCACTGGTCACGCTTTGAACGTGTCAACGTTCCCATCCGGACCCCTTTTATACTTATAGATCCACTTACACCCTACGGGTTTAACCCTTCAGGTAGGTTTACCAGTTTCCAGACTTTTTTGAGATACATCGCATGCATCTCAACTTTCATGATGTCAAGCCCAAAGTTTTGATTCAGAATCAACTATTTCTTGGCTGTAGGAAACAGGGTCATCCATGTCAGAGACGGCTACAAGAGTATTGCCATAAGACATGTACCTGTCAAACTTTTCAGAAGCCCTCCCGCTACGTCGAAGTACTACTTGACGAGATTCCAAATTGTAAGGTTGTGTTTCACTTAGGGTAAGAATAACATAATTATCTTTTTTTTTTTGGGTTTCCAGATCAAACAACTAGTAGAATATGGAAATAAATGTTGGAATAGGTCTAGGGTTAAGAAAAATTTATCATTAATCATATTATTGGCGGAATATAAAAATTTCTTTTACTAGTAATTTTTTTTACTAACCTAGATAAAGTGCATATACATGTTATAAATTAAAAGTATTATTTAATCTATTTGAATACTAACATTTCTTGTGTCTTCAAACTTGAAGCGTTTTGGGAAAGGTGGATCTTCTTCCTTGGCTCGATTCCTTCACGTCTAGTCTTGAACTTGAGAAACCTAAGGTTTCTATTACAAGAGTCTATAGAGGTTTAGAAGGATTTGTGTGTGAGCACAATTAAACACAATAGCTCAAGAACAAGTTTATGAGCTAGAGAGCTAATTAAGCCTAAGTCTAATGAGGACTTAGGTGCCAAAATAAAAGAAGTATTTTTTAGAGAGAGAGATGGAGAAAAGTCAGCCAAGAGCAAGAGAGAACAAGGCAAAAGCTTCACCTTTCACATCTCTATGTGAGGCTCTATTTATAGGAGAAGGAAAAATCTATAAAGGTCAATTATTCATTCATGAAAAAAATAATGTATTCATGACACAATATTTGATTTTTCCTTCCCCTTTTTCTCTTAGGATGGCTGGCCATACACCTCAAGCAAGGAGGAAATTTGTTTCCTCACTTAGCTTATTTATTTCCTTTTCAAGGAAATCAATTTCCCTTTTCCTTTTGGGTAATTATCCTTATAATTAAAGGGAAATAAAACTATTCTCTTGATGCACTCTTTGGCCGAATTCTACCTAGGGTTGTGCTTCTAGATGCTTCCTTATTTTTTTTAAAACAATTCTTAATTGTAGAATTATAATTGCACAAATAACGAAATTAATTTCATAATGCCTTAAACGACTTTTCGATTTTAGAAAATAATTTATATTTTCATCATATGAAAATATTCAAAATCTTATTTTGACATTCACATCATTCTATGTCCATGTGGAAAAAATATACCCTTTACACATTTTCCGAGAAAAAGTCTAGTTTAACAATCCTACTCTAATGACCTGTAATAGTGACCTTATGGATCCAAATGAACAAAGCTTGAGCTTCTATACTCGGACTCAAAAGTTCACAAACCTTTTCCGAGTATTAGCTTAATGTCAACTGACTCCACTAAAGAGTTGACACTGAGAATCTCTCGGTTCAAATGAATTTATTTTCTACTCAAATTCAACTTAATTATATTGAGCGGGTCCATTGAATGTTATCTATGTTTACCCTTCATGAATATCATCAACTAGATGAGATTTATTAAATTACCAGTTTACCCTTCTAGTTGTTGTTTCCTCAACTCCTTTGTTACTTGTGAATAAGTTAGAAACGATGTATTGACGAGGAGCTAACAAGTCACATTGTTTTATCCAAATAAAGTTGCTACTTAATTTTGAATACTGCGCAGCTCATTTATTCACAAACCAAGTAATAAAATATGAGGTGATATATATTGCATTTCAGCGATCTTGTTCATGAGTTCAATATCTATGAGAACTTCACAAAGTTGGTCTATGAAATCTTCATAACTTAAAATCTCACCAATTTGTCCAGTCCAGATCATTTAATGGACCTAGAATTTGACATTCTCAAATGAGAAAATTAATGCTATGAAATGACATGTCTCATTTCAGGATTTAGGTAAGCATGATGCAATTCATACATAGTGACCTTGAAACAGAAGATGTTAAATGGTTTGTTCGTCCATTGTCTCTAAAGGTGCACTGATCAATTCAGTATCTTCGAAAGATACATTGGAAGAACTATAGAGTTTCGAACTCTTTATGTCTCGTAACCCGACATCATAGATTCTTCCAACAATCGTACTGGGATCAATAGTCCGTTGATCTTTAAATTGTAAATATATTGTTTTTAACCAAACCATGAAGAGTTTGTTTACACAAATCTACATTTATCTCTTCATACATTGTTAGGTTTGATTAAGGACTATAAGACTATTAAATATCATAAATCCTCAATCAAACTAAAAGGAATGACATAAATTTTCAACTTTTATTAATTTAATCAGCAAATTACAATAAGGACTTTATGAAAGATTTATAAATTACATCAATATATAAATCAACAATCTTTTTGTGGGCATTCATGCCAAAAGTTAAACCTAATTAGCTAAGCAGTTTGATATGAAGAATCTAGGGGGAGCTGCGTTCATTATGGGGATTCAGATCTTTTGAGATTGAAAGAACCGGACCCTATCACTCTCCCAAGCATCTTATATAGATAAGGTGATGGATCGCTTCGCTATGCAAAATTCCAAGAAGGGCCAAAATCCCTTTAGACATGGAGTCTCACTCTTTGAGGATCAGTCTCTCAAGACTGCACAAGAGATTGAGGACATGAGAAAGATTCCCTATGCTTCAGCATGAGGAAGTCTCATGTATGCTATGTTGTGCACTAGACCGGATATATGTTTCGCCGTTGGCGTAGTTAGCCTTTTTCGATCAAATCCTGGACCCGAGCACTTGGTTGCTGTTAAGCATGTTCTTAAGTATCTTGGGAGGACTGAGAACTTGATGCTTACATATTCAGGTACTGACTTGACTATGACAGGGTATACCGATTCTGACTTTCAGGCGGTTAGGGAATCTAAGAAATCCACTTCAGGATCTATGTTCATCCTAAATAATGGATCTGTTGTTTGGATGAGTATCAAGCAATCTTGTACTGCTGAATCTGTTGGAAATTATTTAATAATTTAAACAATAATACTATATAACACATCTATATGTGGCGGAATATATAATATGATCTGAATTAAATTAAAACTCATTTTAATAAATTAATAACCTAGGCATTAAAAATCACTAATATGACAATAAACCATTTATTCTAGACATGTCAACAAATTGAATAAAATGACCTAACACTTTATAAACACATTTATAAACATCATTTTCAGATCCAATTCGTTTTAGGAAACTTATAATTGAGATTGTAAACAATCTCGGACGTTTCTAGCAAACTCGAGAAGGCCTCGTCGAAAATTTCTTCAAAAATTGTCACCGGCCGAAATAGATAGCAAGCACTCGCCGGATTGGATTCTGACCGGCTGGCCAGAAATGTGGTTGTGGTGCGATGGCTTCCTCTGACCAAACAAAGCTTCGGATTTGTGCAGCTACATAGGTGGGACCTAGGGGTAGGTGCTATTGAAGTGGCTCGGCCAGATTCCTCGTCAAACTCCCGTGGTGAGCTAGACATACTATGTGTCCGGCGAAGTCCTCTAGTCTGGCGAGCCAATCCGGCGACCCAATTCGGCGAGAAGGCTGAAATGAGCCTCGCTCCGTTACGCTCAATTTCTTCGTGTTTCGAGCGAACTCTTGCAACTAAAACGTCATTCAAATACCAAAAGAAGATTCAATAATAAGTCCCTCGGTGTTTTGGGAGATATAGAGGGTGGGTTCTTCGACTGAACAACGAAGAGTACTCAGGATCACTCGGGAGATCAAGAAAATGTTTCTTTCTTGATCTCTTTGTCTCTTGGAATCTCTCGGCCAACACACTCACAAGGGAGGGGATGGCTTTGGCCGAGATTTTGTGTTAGGGTTAGGTTAATTAGGGTTTCAAAAACCCTTTAAATAGAGAGAGAAAGTGGGCTTTTCTTAGGTCAAACCAATTAGTCAAACTTAAGCCCACTGTTCCTTTAAATTAATTTCATAAATTAATTTTCGACCTAAACCATTAATTTCGCCGAGTGACATCCTAAAATACTCGAAAATATTATTTTAATTGATTTCTAAGATAATATTTAATAACTTTAGAACGTCTCATTTATTTAATGATAAATCATCAATTATTTTCATACTCTTCAAAGTAGTACGAAACGAGAACATATTTATTTTCATCATTTATTTATTTGAATAATTTAAATATGTTATTATCCATACAATAACATAATATGATTCATTAAATAAATGTAATAATAAATAACAAATAATTTATTTAATTACTTAGAAAAATATTTTCTTAGTGTAAATCACAATTTACTTTAGATGAAAAAATCAAATCGTCCTAGTTCAATAAATCTTGTCTGAGGGTCTATGATTGAGACCTAACAGAACCATATGAACGAAGCTTTAGAATAAAGATCGGACACAAAAGGTCACAAACCTTTTCCGTCTTTTAATTCTTAATATTAACTGATTCCACTAAAGGACTAATATTGAAACTCTCTAAGTTCATATGCGTTGATTTTCCGTTTGATGTGACAAAAAAATTCTTCACACGATCCACTGAGTACTTTACGATATTACCGCTCACGTGTATCAGTAACTCAGAGGAATGTAAAATTACCGTTTTACCCATGAATTATTATTTCACTAACTCCTTTGTTATTTGTCAATGAGAAGAACATAGAGTGAAATGTATTTACATAACACATGTTTTAATAAAAGAATATTCTTATTCAATGAATACTTGACCATGTTTATTCATTCACACTATCATAACAAAGCATAGTGTGATACTAATGCATTAGCATTGTTTCAACACAAATTCTGTATCTATGAATCACATAACCCAGCATGCCAATATTGTGACACCAACCGTCGAGTCAGATGCAACTATTACTTTAGCCATTGCCCATTGACAAATCAAATGTCATAAGGTGTCACATCGATGATGCATTCACTTCAGGATTTAGGTAATTACCAAAATACTTCTCGTATGAGATCTTTGACCTTCAAGTGATATAACAGTTTTATCTCGAGCTTCAGAGTATCACATGTCTTGTTTAATATCTACTGTAAGATATCAAGAATGAAACACAGAGTCACAACTCTCTATATCATAAGATAAGATATCATGATTCATTCAAACAATCATTACTCAGATTCAATTTTTCTATCGATCTTAAGATTGCGAACAAATGTTTAAACTAGTCAAAATGGGCTATCTTGTCAAGTGTGTACTTAGCACCCCTTTCGTTGATGACAGTTTCAGAGCGTAGCATTCATACATAAACACAAACATAATAAAGAATGAATATTTAATTTTATTAATGTTTAAGCAAAATCAAATAAAAAAGAATTTCAATGTCTAATATCTCCTTTGTGGGCATAAATCCCAACAGCCTCCACCATGGTTGCAGAATATGTGGCTGCTCGTGAAGTATCCAAAGAGGCTGTATGGCTTAGAAAATTCCTTAAGTATTTGGAAGTCGTTCCAAATGACAAAGAGCCCATGACACTTTACTGTGAAAATAGTAGGGCTGTTGCTAATTCAAAGGAACCTAGAATCCATAAGCGCTCTAAGCATATTGAGAGGAAATATCATTTGATTAGAGAGATTATGCAACACGGAGACGTGGAGGTGAAGAAGATCTCAACGATGGAAAACCTTGCAGATCCATTCACCAAGCCCTATCCAATAAGGTCTTCGACCAACATCGAGACGGATTGGCCATGAAGGACTACTCTCATCTTCTTTGAGTCAAGTGGGAGTTTGTTGGCAGAGATTCCCACAAGAAGATTATTTATTTACATATTGATGTAATATAAATATTCCATGACTCCTTATTATAATTGCTCATTAAATTAATAAAAGCTGAAACATTCATTCATTCCTTTTTCGTTTGTTTGAAAATTTATGATATTAAATAGTCTTATAGTCCTTAATCAAACCTAACAATATATGAAGAGACAAAGCGTGAACAAACTCTTCATGGTTTGGTTAAAATGAAATATTCACAATCTAAAGATCAACGGACTATCGATCCTAGTATGGTTGTTGGAAGAATCTATGATGTCTGGTTACAAGACATAGAGAGCTAGGAACTCTATAGTTCTTCCAGTGTATCTTCCAAAGATACTAAATTGACCAGTGCAACTTTTGAGATAATTGAAGAACAAACCATTTAACCTCTTCTTTCTCAAGGTCACTATGTATGAATTGCATCTAGCTTACCTTAATCCTGAAAATGACACATGTCATTTCATAACTTCAATATATTCATTTGAGAAAGTACACTCTAGATCCAAGTTTGTGAACTAGATGCGCTCTATTGGTGATGTATTGGATTTTCAAGTTCACATGAGTATACTTTGTGAAGTACTCATAGATATGGAATTCATGTACAAGATTGTTGAAATGCAATGTATATCATCTCGTGCTTTATTACGTGGATTGTGAATAAATGTACCAGCCAGTGTCCAAATAGAATGAAGGATTCTTTTGGATGAAACATTGCGACTTGTTAGCTCCTCGTCAAGACAACATTTCTAACGTATTCACAAGTATTAAAAGAGTTGAGAAAATAACAACTAGAAGGGTGAAATGGTAATTTTATAAATCTCATCAAGTTGATGATATTCATGAATTGTAATCATAGATAAAATTCAATGGATCCCCTCATTAAAATTAAGTGGAATTTGAGTAGAAATAAATTCATTTGAATCGAGAGATTCTCAATGTCAACTCTTTAGTGAAGTCAGCTAACATTAAACTAATACTCGTAAAAGGTTTGTGAATTTTTTAGTCCGAGAATTGTAGTTCTTGCTTTGTTCACTTGGATCCATAATGTCACTATTACATGTCATTAGAGTAGGATTGTTAAATTAGGAGCTAAGTCAAAATAAGTTCAAATGTTGAACTAGACGTTTTCTCAAAAAATGTTTAAAGGGTATTTTGTCCACATGGACATAAATTGATGTGAATGTCAAAATAAGATTTTGAATATTTTCATGTGATGGAAATATAAATTAGGTTGTAAAGCCGAGAAATTGTTTGAGGCATTTTGAAATTAATTTAATTATTTGTGCAATATTAATTCTGAATGGGTATTTTAAGAATTGTCTTAAAAGAAATAATGAAGCATCTAGATGCCCCTTCCCTAGTGTAGAGTTCAGCCAACATCACCCCAAAGAGGAGAGAATTCTTTGCCCTTAATTATAAAGATAATTACCCAATACGAAAAGAGGAAATGAATTTCCCTGAAAATGAAATAAATATGCTAAGTGAGGAAATAAATTTCCTTCACTTGAGCATGAGGATGTTGGGATTAGTTCCCCCAATGGAGATTTAAGACATTATAAATACTTTGTATTTGATTTGCTGAGACATTATATAAAGTTAAATATTCATTCTTCATTAAAGTTTATGTATATGTATGTATGTTACGCTATGAAACTGTCATCAACGAAAACAGTACTAAATATAGACTTGACAAGATAGCCCCTTGTGAGTAGTTTAAACATTTGTTCGCAGTCTTAAGATCGATGGACCAATCGAATATGAGCAATGATTGTTTGAATGGATCATGATATCTTATCTTGTGATATAGAGAGTTGTGACTCTGTGTTTCATTCTTGATATCTTATAGAAGATATTGAACAAGACCTGTGATACTCTTGAGCTCGAGATAAAACCGTTTAAACACTCGAAAATTCAAGATAACATACGAGGGGTATTTTTATACTCACCTAAATACTAAAGTGAATGTATAACGATGTGACACCTTATGACATTTGATTTATCAATGGGAAATGGCTAAAATTATAGTTGCATCTGACCTGGCGGTTGGTGTCATAACGCTGTCATGTTGGTGTTGGCATAGATTCCGACAAGAAGATTGTTGATTTACATATTGATGTAATATATAAATCTTTCATAAAGTTCTTATTGTAATTTCTTGATTAAATTAATAAAAGTTGAAAAGTACTGTCATTCCTTTTAGTATGATTGAAGATTTATGATATTTAATAGTCTTACAGTCCTTAATCAAACCTAACAATGTATGAAGAGATAAATGTAGATTTGTGTGAACAAACTCTTCATGGTTTGGTTAAAAACAATATATTTACAATTTAAAGATCAACAGACTATTTATCCCAGTACGATTGTTTGGAAGAATCCATGATGTCAGGTTACAAGGCATAGAGAATGAGAAACTCTATAGTTCTTCTAGTGTATCTTTCGAAGATACTGAATTGATTACTGCACCTTTAGAAACAATGGACGAACAAACCATTTAACATCTTCTATCTCAAGGTCACTATGTATGAATTGCATCATGCTTACCTAAATCCTGAAATGAGACATGTCATTTCATACCATTAATACTCTCATTTGAGAAAGTCAAATTCTAGATCCATTATGTGATCTAAACTAGGCCAATTGGTGAGATATTAAGTTATAAAGATGTCATGACCAAACTTTGTGAAGTTCTGATAGATATGAAATTCATGTACAAGATTGCTGAGATGCAATATATATCACATCAGGCTTTATTACTTGGATTGTGAATAAATGAACTGCGCAGTATCCAAAATTAAGTAGCGACTTTATTTGGATGAAACAATGTGACTTGTTAGCTCCTCGCCAATACATTGTTTCTAAATTATTTACAAGTAACAAAAGAGTTGAGGAAATAACAACTAGAATGGTTAAATGGTAATTTTATAAATCTCAACTAGTTGATGATATTCATGAAGGGTAAACATAGATAACATTCAATGGATCCACTCAATATAATTAAGTTGAATTTGAGTAGAAAATAAATTCATTTGAACCGAGATATTCTCAGTGTCAACTCTTTAGTGGAGTCAGTTGACATTAAGCTAATACTCGGAAAAGGTTTGTGAACTTTTTGAGTCCGAGTATAGAAGCTCAAGCTTTGTTCATTTTGATCCATAAGGTCACTATTAGAGGTCGTTAGAGTAGGATTTTTAAACTGAAAGCTAAGTCAAAATAAGTTCAAATGTTGAACTAAACTTTTTCTCGAAAAATGTTTAAAGGGTATTTTTTTCCACATGGACATAAAATGATGTGAATATTTTCATATGATGAAAATATAATTTTCTAAAGCCGAAAAGTCGTTTAAGGCATTGTGAAATTAATTTCGTTAGTTCTGCGATTATAATTCTACAATGGGTATTTTAAGAATTGTCTTAAAAGAAATAAGGAAGCATCTAGATGCACCCCCAATATAGAATCTCGGCCAACATGCATCAAGAGGAGTGTTTTATTTCCCTATAATTATAAGGATAATTTCCCAAAAGGAAAAGGGAAATGAATTTCTTTGAGAAGGAAATAAATAAGTTAAGTGAGGAAACAAATTTCCCTTACTTGTTGTGTACATGGCCGGCCATATTAGAAGAGAAATGGGAAGGGAAATCAAATATTGTGTCATGAATACATTATTCTTTCATGAATGAATAATTAACCTTTATAGATTTTTCCTTCTCCTATAAATAGAGCCTCACATAGAGATGTGAAAAATAAGATTCATGCTTGCTCTCTCTTAGTTTTTGGCCGACCCTCTCTCTCTTTCTCTCTCTCTCTCTAGAAAATACTTCTTTTATTTTGGCACCTAAGTCTTCATTAGACTTAGGCTAAATTAGCTCTTTAACTCATAGACTTGTTCTTGAGTTATTGTGTTTAATTGTGCCCACACACAAATCCTTCTAAACCTCTATAGACTCTTGTAATAGAAATCTTAGGTTTCTCGAGTTCACGTTTAGGTTTGAAGGAATCGAGCTAGAAGAGAATATCAACCTTTCTCAAGATCCATTAAATATCAAGCTACAAGAAAGGTTAGTATTCAAGTAATTAAATAATGTTTTTAATTTATAACATGTATATGTACTTTATCTAGGTTAGTAAAATTGTTTTACTAGTAAAAGAAATATTTATATTCCGCCATTAATATGTTAATGATAATTTTTTCTTAACCCTAGACCTATTCCAACAGTTGGGTTATGTGATTCACAGATACAAAATTCATGTTGAAACAATGCCAATGCATCAGTATCACACTATGGTTTGTTATGAGAGTGTGAATGAATAAACCTGGCCAGATATTCATAGAATAAGAGCTTTCTTTGATTAAAACATGTGACATGTAAAGACATCTCACTTTATGTTTTTCTTATTCACAAATAACAAAGAAGTTAGTGAAATAATAACTCACGGGTAAAACGGTAATTTTACATTCTTTTGAGTTACTGATACACATGAAGGGTAATATAGTAAAATACTCTTTGGATTGTGTGAAGAATTGTTTTGTCACATCAAACGGAAAATATACGCATATGAAGTTAGAGAGTTTCATTATTAGTCCTTTAGTGGAATCGACTAATATTAAGAATTAAAAGACGGAAAAAGTTTGCGAACTTTTGAGTCCGATCTTTATTATAAATCTTCATTCATGTGGATCCATTAGGTCTCAATGATAGACCCTCAGACGAGATTTATTGAACAAGAAAAATTTGATTTTCTCATTTAAGTAAACTGTGATTTACACTAAAAAAATATTTTTCTAAGCAATGAAATAAATATATGGATATTAACATATTTAAATGATTTAAATAAATAAAAGATGAAAATAAATATTTTCTCATTTCGTTCTATCTTAAATAGTATGAAAATAATGATTTGTCATTAAATAAATGAGATATTAAAAAATAATTAGATATTATTATGGAAATAAATTAAAATAAATATTTTCGAAATATATAGGATTATACTCAGCCATAATTCATTAATTAGGTCAGATAATTAATTTTTGAAATTAATTAAAAGAATAATGGGCTTAAGTTTGACTATTGGGTTTGATCTAAGAAAATGCCGCTCTCTCTCTATTTAAAGGATTTTTTTGGAAACCCTAACCTTAACCTTAATCATAAAAATTCGGCCAACCTCTCTCTCCCCCTTCTCCTGAGTTCTTTGATCGAAATTTGAGAGACAGAGAGAAGTCAAGAATTATTTTCTTGATCTCCCGAAAGTTCTTGAGTGATCCCGAGTGTCCCTTGTTGTTCAATTGAAGAGCCCACCCTCTTAATATCATCAAATCCCGAGGGAATTACCATTGACTCTTCTATTGGTGTTTGAGTGAATTTTTACATGCAGGTATCCACTCGCAACGCGAAGAAATCGAGCGAAACGGAGCGAGACTCATTTCAGCCTGCTGGCGGGTTGGGTCGCCGGATTGGTCACCGGACTGCGAGCGTGCCTAAGCCACCACCAGCGACTCAGGGCGTTTCTGATCACGAAATTTTACAGGGTCATTCCTCTTGGTCTCTCTCACATTCCTGCAAAATTTCACAGCCAAATTCCACCGGACGAAGCCACAGCGACGCAGACACGTTTCTGTCCGACGAGACAGATTGCAATTCGGCGAGTCCTGTCTTCCAATCCGGTGGGTCAGATATCAGAATATAGACGAGGCGCTCCGACGTTAGCTAGCAATGCACGAGGTTGTTTTCAACCTCACATGTAAGTGTTCTAAACGAATTGGATATGTTTTAATGATTTATAAATGTGTTTATAAGTTGTTAGATGATTTGGTTCAATTTGTTGACATGTTTAAAATAAATAGTTTATTGACATGTTTATGATTTTTAATGCCTAGGTTGTTAGTTTATTAAAATGAGTTTTAATACCGATCATATTATATAATTCCGCCACACATAGATGTGTTATGTAATATTATTGTTTAAATTGTTAAATAATTTTCAAGAGAGGATGACCGACCATATACTATGAGAAATGGGAGAGAAAATTAAATATTGTGTCATGAATGCATAATAGGAAAGGGTAATTACCCTTCCTTAATTTTCCTTCTCCTATAAATAGACTCTCACATACATATGTGAAAATAAGTATTTTCCTCTCATATTTCTCATCATGGCCGTCCACTTTCCTCTCTCTCTCTCTCTCTCTCTCTCTCTCTCTCTCTCTCTCTCTCTCTCTCTCTCTCTCTCTCTCTCAAAATACTTCTTTTATTTTGACACCTAAGTCCTCATTAGACTTAGACTAAATTAGCTATTTAGCTCATATATTTTTTCTTGAGTTATTGTGTTTAATTGTGCCCACACACAAATCCTTCAAACACTCTATAGACTCATGTAATAGAAACTTTAGATTTCTCGAGTTCAAGATTAGGAGTGAAGGTCACGAGATAAACGAGACGATCTACTTTTCTCAATGCTCATCAAAGATCAAGCTACAAGAAAAGTTAGTGTTCAAGTAATTAAATAATATTTTTAATATATACATGTTCATGCAGTCTGCCTAGGTTAGTAAAAATTGTTTTACTAATAATTTTTTTTTATATTCCGTCATTAATGTGTTAATGATAATTTTTTCTTAACCCTATACTTATTCCAACAGAGCTTAGGTTAGAAGTACCTTCGAAAATAGTTACTTAGATTTAGGAAATTTAGGTTCCTTAAAACACCATTATAACTCTTTTTTTTTTTGTCGATTAAAGTATTCTCTTTCACTAGTATAGTCTCCGAAACGTATGCAGTTGCCAAACTTGATAACAAACGTATTGAGTATTTTTATTTTATTGTTTGATTCTGTTTTAGATGTTGATCTGTTTGAAGAAGAAGAAGAAGAAGAACAGATTCTCTTCTGATCCACTTGAATTGCCCATACGATCATAACAACGATCATAACAAAAAAACAAGGTATCGAACGCTCAATTGTAGTGAGATAATGACGAAGTGAGATAAGCGGGGACAACTATCATTGATATACATGAATTCACCCATTCATATTTCAGGCATTCTAAATAAAGATAAAGAAAACATAACATCCGACCAAGAACTGTGTTAAACCCATGATAGGAAACAGCAACATCAATATCCATAACAACTCATCGAATATAAGTTCGCAATCCATCGAAAGATGCCAGTTCATGTATAGAATTCAATGAATATTAATGCTAGGAGATAACTTTAACGACATGAGTCTATAATGCTGTCCTTGGTTTATCTGGTTGTTCCGCTGCATGCATTGAACAGAACAACCAGGAAGTAGCTGCATTATTCATCATTCTATCGTTGCTATATCTGTATGCTGATAGTTGTTATTAGAAATGTCTGACACTTAGAAATACCATATATTATATCTTTCTTAACATCCGATGGGACTGCATTATTCATAACAACATTGATATAAAGAAATGAATAGGCAACAACAACTAGATAGCTTTCCGGAAAAAACCTGAATCATCTGCATTCCACTTTACTCCGGCGGATAGTTAATGCTCTAGGCAGCAGTTCTTAGGCTTTAATTAAACGAAAAGAAAACGAAATCAACAATCGTCAATCATTCATCTGTTGTGTTAGTTAATTTCTCTTGATTTATTCATTGTGATCATATGTTAATAACATTACAATGAACTTGTTTAAAACAATATAAACATAACTTTCACCCGCATCATTGCAACGATTAAATAAATTTATGGGTAACTTTGATGTATAGCCTTGTAAACTATGTGTAATTTGGATATACCCAACGTTTCGTTAATAGATTGAAAATAGTCAGACAAATTCGTTTACATATCATAAATAGTCCAAAATACCCTTAATTTATATTTTTAATATGTAAACGAATTAAGGGTATTTTGAACTATTTACGATTTGTAAACGAATTTGTCTGATTATTTTCAATCTATTAACGAAACTTTGGGTATATCCAAAAATGAAAATGTTTTATAAGTCTATAGAGTCAATTTTTTGTAGATTTATTGTGATGAGCGAAACTAAACTTGCAAAGGTGTCCAAACAAGCAAGAGGTTGGTATCGAGTAATTTAATGCTCTCATTGTAACTGAAACTATCGAATTGGTGAGTCCATTGTTGGGATTAATCCAAGATACAAATAAATGACACATTTTCATTATTCATTACTATGCTTTATTCCTTTCATCGTAAATGCATTTATTTATATAGCACGTGTTGTCATAAAAGTAGAAAGAGCCTTATTTTACTAGGAGAAAATAATTTTTAATGTAGTCATACTTGATGAACACCCGTCCATTATTCCAATGATAATTAATTATATAATAAAAATTTCAGGAATCAAGTGGGATTTTGAGTAACATATCATCCATTTGTGTAAATAATTATACGAAGCAAGTCACAATTGATTGAATATCTCGGGGGGACTTTTAACGTCCGTAGTTTTCACTTAATAATCTTTTATAACATTATATCTATTGACGTGAGAAGTGAACCAAAACAGTCCGAACGAGTTTGAAATATTGAAATGAGATAATATATTTATTTGAAGGTCTCTTATTTCATATAAAGCATGAAAAAACGTTGGGACCGAGTCTTCAGAAAGTTGTTATTCTCGCCTATTTTCAACTCGTCGTTGCTTTGAACTCACTTGTTAGACATTGTACATGCGGACCGTTCCATAATAAACAATGCTTGGACCCAATAAACTTGACATTAAATCGAGCCTATTACATATAAATCCAAGAGAAAAAGTTTGACATCGACAATATACCATCATTTTTTTTTTCATTTTATTATGCTCAAATAATAATTTTTAACTTTTCAGTATCTCTTCCCATCTACACAATACTAAGGGACATGATCGTAAAGATATGGGTGTTAATGCAAGAGTCTACTTTTCTCTCCGACCCCGTTTGAGCCGACTTGATCAATATTCGTTAAAAATAAAAATTGTGTAAACATTTAAGTTTAATCATCTAATGGGTGTACCATATATAGACCCCAAAAGTGAAAGGTTAATATTGCAAGGTGTAGGAAGAGACCAATAACTTGTTTGGGTGGAGAAGGCAAAAGTTGAGGTGGCTGCTTTATTCAATGGCTTATCTATTGGTACGCAAACAATTTATATAACTTGATAGTACATTAATTAGGAAATTTAATCACGGAGAAATATTGTTTATAGTTGAAGTGTAGAATTAATAAATCATATGGTTTACGTACATCTTCAACCTCAAAGTACATATATCACCATCGCTCTTTAAATATATTACACACATGTAACGTCATAATTTAAGGAGGCACATTATTGCCGGTCCCTTTACCGCTTTTTGTTATTTTTAAATTCTTACATATATATAATATATAAAATGGTGTATGTGTCTATTGGTTAATTTCAATTGGTCTTCTTCATATTTTCCGGTCATGCTCACAATATTGTACCTTCTTTCGTATATGTCGTAATCTCAATTATTAGGTACGGACTTATATCAGAAGTCACTAACGAATTTTAGATAATAATCCACTCACCACTATAACACGCTTTCAATAGTACGTGACATTTGTTGTTAGGGACACCTAAATAACATATTACTAATATAATATTTCTTAGTGGCCGTACAACTAAGGAATCAAACTTGAAAAGTGGAAATTAAAAAGAAAGATACCGAAGACGCGCATTATTTCACTAGCCAAGAACATAATTGTATTGGCTTCGTAGATTAATTAGTTCTAGGTAATCAAATAAAATTTGACTAAGTTTTCTTTTTATTTAAATGCATTTTTTCCCTTCCATTTTACGCCATTGTTTGTGTGTCGGTGAAATTCGTCTAATCATAATGGAGTTGCATGTATATCTAACTTAAAGTGTAGTGCCTATTTAGAGAAAAACATAAAATTTACTATTTCCTAAAATTCTCTCCGTAATTAATATATTTATCCTTTTGTCTTGTAGCGGTCTAGTTGAAAACGACACCTCCATAACTCATGATTTTAGCGTTCTAAGTTCCATTTCGACGAGGCAAATTAGATTGAGAACAATCTCAAAATTATTATTCTTTCAATTCATTATGTAAAAACTAGTACGCCTTATACCTGATGATTTTGGCTAAAAATATGTGTTTAATTTTCTATGTAAAAAAGAGTAGCACATCACTATAGTTATTTGATTGGTGTATATGATCTAATATCATTCTCAAAAGTTCTATGTTTGAACAAATATATGTACAATTTGGCATAATTCATTCCTAATTATAACTAAACGAAATTAATCTCATAATACTCCACACTCATTAACATTGTGACTATGTATCGTTCTTGTTATTACGATGACATTTATTGTAATTTATTGTGTTGGCTTATTTTTGGGCAAAGATTCAAATCATATATATGATGATAAATGTATTAACTTCCTCAAGATATTCTACATGCTAATTTTGGAAAGTTCTACATGTTAAATTATTTGGTGATAAATGGATTAATTTCGGATCTTATGTTATTTGGAAAGTTTTATATTTTGACAGATTTCGTCATACTGTCGCGTATAATTTCGCAACATCGTCTGCGACAGTTGGATATTTTGGGAAGTTTTTATTAAAGGGTAAGGAAACCCTAGGAAGACTTACACTTTGAAAGAGTGCTATATAAGCCGAGTAGCTCTCCATTAGCAGAAAAGAAAAATGCCATTGTTCACATATATATGGTTGTAATTCTATAAACAGTCATTAATATACTACAAGATTAGAGAAGTATCGGTTTTGTGCTTGCATGATTGGAATCCTCACGATTTTTTCATTGAAGTGGCCGAACATCGGTGAGTGTTTGAAGAGTGGAATTGAGAGGGGTCTCAAAGTCAGGGGGAATCCTTGACTTAGTTTTCACGTATAGTATTAGCAAAGTGGCATTGATGTCGAGATTCATGTAAGGCCATTGTTATACTACTGACTGTTAGTAGTGAATTCTTTTCCACTGGGTTGAGAGCCCCCCAACAGGGTTACCACTTCTCGTGTTCATTTTATTATTTATATTGTTTTAGTTGTCATCTCATATTTGCTTGTCCAAGTGTCACTTGTTGCATTCATTTTTCTGCGAGAGAGTAGTGATTTACATGTATGTTAGGGTGAGAGAGAATTAGAGAAAACACAATTAGGCTAGATAATTGTGTAGGCAATTCTTTGTACTAAAATTTGTAATCATCTTCCATTATTCATAGTGAAGAAAACCTCAAGGTTGGATGTAGATCATTTAATATCGAACCATGATAAAAACTTCGAGTCTCGTTTTATATTCCGCATTCAAGTTAACTAGTTTGTTGATCGATTAATTGCTACAGAAGTCACAACATTTGGTATCAGAGCCTGAATCATCAACAAGAACAAAATGAGGCTTTCGAAGATTGAGCTGGAGCGATTCGATGGAAAAAGAAAAAGCGACTTCGCTCTATGGAGAGTCAGAATGAGGGCGATCTTGGTACAAATGAAGATCGCTAAAGAACTGGATGGTGAAAAGGCATACAACACTCTGATCCTTCACCTCGGAGACAAAGTGATGAGGGAAGTGTCAAAGGAGAAAACTGCGGCAGGAATTTGGTCAAAGCTTGAGTCCCTCTACATGACAAAATCTTTGTCAAACAGGGTACTGCTAAAGGGAATGCTCTACGAGTTCAAAATTCAAGAAGACAAATCTTTGTCAAAGAGCCTGGATGAATTTAACAAAATCATCCTAGATCTTGAGAATAATGAAGTCACTGTAGAAGAAGAAGATCAAGCAGTGATTCTCCAGAATGCACTGCCGAAGTCTTTTGTAAATCTCGTCGAAGCCATGAAGTATGCAATGGACTCTTTGACTCTCGAAGAAGTTCAAATTTCCATAAAGTCAAAGGATCTCGAGTTAAAGAATGAGAGAAGACCGGCTACTGAAAGTCTCAATATTCAGAGCAAAGGTCAGAGATCTCATACATCAAATCTCAAGAACAAAAGAAAATTGAAGAATGAAAACTTGAAGAATCATAAAAATGATGAGGAGAAACCATTCCCTTACAGATGCTATCATAGCCACAAAGAGGGTCACATGAAAAAAGATTGTCCTGAAAGTGCTGAGGCCCTAATTGTCACAGAAACAAGAAAATGCCACAATTGCTCAAGAAGGCTATGAAAGTGCTGAGGCCCTAAATGTTTCTGATCAAGGGAGACAAGATGAGTGGGTGCTCGACAGTGGATGCACCTACCACATGTCACCTAACAGATCTTGGTTTGAAGATCTCGCTCTTGAAGATAGTGGATCTTTGTTGCTGGGAGATGACAAAGCGTGCAAAGTCCCAGGTTCCGGTAAAATAAGGATAAATTTTTTTGATGGAATTGAAAGAATATTAACAAATGTCAGATACATTCCTAACCTTAAAAGAAATTTAATTTCATTAGGAACGTTAGAAGACATGGGCTATAATTTCAATTCTGAAAATGGTCAAATCTTGATAAAAAGGTCCTCAGATATTTGTTAAGGTGGGATTTCGTCAAATCCCTCTTAACATAAACACACGTCGTTTAGGCTCTCAAACGACAAAGTGGTTAGAAGCAAGCGGGGCCCGCAGCTGGTGACAGCAAGGCGAGAAGAAGGATTCGCCTCCGCGAGGAGGGTTTTGCCCCGAGCGAGGAAGATAGATCTTTCGCGAGGAAGATAGATCTTTCGCGAGGAAGATCCTTCGCGAGAGGGGGGCCGGGGGGGGGGGGGGTCTTTCCTGCGAGGAGATCCCCTCGATGAATCTCTCCTCGTTCCACCCGCGAAGGGGGTATTGCTTCAGAGAGGCATCGCCGCTGCGTAAATGGCGGGAAAGCAGAAGCGTGCTCGAGAAGACTTGGCGTCAGAGAGTCAGTCGAAAGAGCGGCAATCACGGAAATTAGTAGGTAAAGGTCAGGAAGAAATTACGGGACCGGTCAGAGAGAGGCCGGGCCGAAAGAGGAAACCCTAATGGAGGGACAGACCCGAGAGAGGGGGAGAGACAAAAAGAGGGGGGAATATAAATATCAATGTAAAAACCCCATAGAGGGGATCCCCAATCAAAACCATAGAGAGAGATATTAATCATTATTGTTCATCATCGTCTGTATTTCTTCGACAAGTTTCCAAGCTAATAAACGAGAAAGACCGAGCTCCATATACATAAACTCAAGGATATTAACATATAATTAGACCCTCACATATTAACGACAGCTATTAATCCTTGTGACTGAAAGAGTCTCGGCGAAAACCGACCTCTACAGTTTGACGCCCACCGCGGGGCCTTGTCTTTTTCTATCTCACAGCCAGGAAGCTCGCGAAGACGGATGACATGGAAAACAACGACAGCAGCGCAGGAGGAAGTCAAGAGGAGATGGCGGAGGCAGGAGTGCTCCAACAGCAGCTGGCCGAAGCCTTGGCAACGGCGCAGGAGGCCAACAGGAGGGCCGAGGAGCAAGCCGAGCTGAACAGGGAACTCGTGACCCGCCTGGACCAGTTCATGACTAACGGAGGGATGGGAGGATGGACGGCGCCCGGAGCTCCGGTCCACAGAAATCTCTTCCAGACCACCGTACTCACGCCGTCTACAACAGAGAAAGAAGACCTGGCAGCAGCCGTGAATGCTCGTCCCGTCCTGACCCCCTTATGGTAGACGAGGTAAAGAAAATGGTGAAAGAGTTATCCTCTGGAATCGAGTCCAGGATGGGACAGGTCGCGTCTAGGGTGCACCAGGCGACGAGTTCAGCACCGGAGATCGACCGGATGGTCAGAGAGGCGAGAGCCACTCCTTTCTCGTCCAAAATCCGGGGGGTGGAGCTGGGAGAACCCCGAAGGTCAAAATCACCCCATACAAAGGAACCTCGGACCCGAACACCCACGTGAAGTCATTCCGAATCGTGACAGAACGCATCACCGGGGAGACGGAGAAGGTGGAGGCCATCCTCTGCCGCCTGTTCGTTGAGAGCCTGCAAGGACCGGCTAGCGATTGGTTCGCCAAGCTACCTTCGGAGTCCATCGACGACTCCGACGACCTCATCGCAGCGTTCCTACGCCACTACTCGATGTACGTGCAGAGCGACGCGATGATAACCACGTTGTGGAACCTCGCCCAGGAAAGAGGGGAGACGCTCCGCCACTACATCGAAAGGTTCAAGGCTGTCATGGTCCGAATATCAAACCTGGATGGGTTGATCGCGATCTAGGCTCTGAAGAACGGCTTGTTCTACACCTCCCCCTTTCGCCCGGAGTTGGCAAAGATGCGTCCCTTGACGATCAAGGATGCTCTCCACCGGGCCTCGATCTTTATGGAGATCGAGGAGGAGGAAGCGGCGCTGAGGAAGATCCATGAAGGAGGTGGAAGAGGAAAGCACCCTGAGAGGAGGGAACACCGGGACGAGGCCGAGGCCCGGGCAACGACAGCGCGTAGGGACAGCTGGGGAGTGCCCGGAGAGCGAAGAGGTCGTGAGGCCCCAAGAAAGGGGGTCTATCAAGTAGAGGAAATGAGAGAGCCCGCTGAAAGGGGTCAGCCGCGAGGAGACTTCTCGAGCGAGCCGAGAGGAGGTCAGCGAGGAAGCTTCGTGTCGGCCCGAGGAGGATTCTCTGGCGGGCGAGGAGGCCATGTCGAGGGAGGAAGAGGACCCTCGGGAGGGCGAGGAGGTTTCGAGAGGAAACCTTGGCCGAAAGACGCGAGCAAGTTTTGCGATTTCCACAACATGAGTGGTCACGCCACCGAGGAGTGCGCCATGTTGAATCGCGAGCTCCAGAGGAGGTATGCGCAGGGAGAGCTGCGGGACTGGGCCCCGAGCCACCGCGAGCCATGGAGGAACGATAATCGAACGTGGCGAAGGCCGCAAGGTGCTCAGGCGCGAGGCGTCGAGGAAGCTCCTGAGGGAGCGAGGAGGGACCCGACCGCGGGAAGGCAGGTGGCGGACCGGGTCGCGGAAGAGAGACCGGCGACGAGGGCCAGGATCGAGGTGATCATGGGCGGGTCGCGATTGTGCGGCGATTCCGTAAACAACATCAAGGCTTTCCAGCGTCGGGGGAAAGAACACAACCGCGGGGATTCAATGACGACCGTCTCCCAAGCGAAGATTGAGTTCGTCGAAACCGGGGAATGTGCGGAGATGCACGACGACGCCCTGGTCCTCGTGCTCGAGATCGGCAACGCCGATGTGTGCCGGGTCCTCGCCGACAACGGAAGCGCCGTCGACGTCATTTTCTATGACTGCCTCGAGAAGATGAAGATCGAGGGCCTGGAGATCGGAGGACGGCGGCGGAAAGTCTCGGGATTCAACGGAGACGTGGCTATCTCCCTGGGCACGGTCCACCTCCTGGTCCGCGCAAGGGGAGTGCAGAGGATGGTCGAGTTCATGGTCCTGGACGTGCCTTCGCACTTCAACGTGATCATGGGGAGACCCTTGATCCATTCGATGAGGGCCGTACCCTCCACTTACCACCAGTGCATCAAGTTTCCCGGAGAAGCCGTGACGATAGAAGAAATACGGGGCGACGGGGACGCCTACCGTGTCTGCTACATGATGCACCACCGCCAAGTGCATGGGGAGAAGACACCGGCGGAAGTGAGCGAGGAGGAGGCTGCCGACTTATATCAGCTAGCCTCTCCCCTCCCGAACAAGGGAGACGAGGTACCGGGGAACGGCTCGCAGGGACACAAGAGGAGGAGTCCAGCGACCCCGCTCCTCGAGTCATCGGCGACGGAGGCGCTCGAGAAGCGAGCAGCTGATAGAGGGCAACCGGGACCGCAGGTCGAAGCGGTCGAGCAAGTCTGCATCGACGAATCCGACCCGACGAGGATGACCAGCATAGGGGCGGAGCTCGACCCCGAAGTCAGGGCCAAATTGATAGCCTTTTTGAAGGAGAATCGGAAGAGCTTTGCATGGACCCACGAAGACATGTCAGGGGTGGACCCGTCCGTGATCGCCCACCGTCTCAACACCGACCCGAGCCACCGTCCCGTCATCCAGAAGAGGAGGAAGATGGCGCCGGACAGGAATAAGGTGATCAACGAGGAGGTCGATAAACTACTCTCTATGGGCACCATCAGGGAGGTGAAATACCCCGAGTGGTTGGCTAACACGGTCGTCGTCAAGAAGAAGAATGGGAAGTGGCGGGTCTGTGTGGACTTCACCGACCTCAACAAAGCCTGCCCGAAGGACAGTTTCCCTATGCCGCACATCGACCGCCTCGTCGAGGCCACTCAGGGATATGAGCTCCTCAGCTTCATGGATGCATACTCGGGATACCATCAGATAATGATGCATCCAGACGACGAAGAGAAGACCGCCTTCATCAGCGAGCAGGGAACTTATTGCTACAAGGTGATGCCGTTCGGTTTGAAGAACGCCGGTGCGACCTACCAAAGGCTGGTGACCAAGATGTTTCACGAGCAGATTGGAAGAAGCATGGAGGTGTATATCGACAATATGGTCGTCAAAAAGATGAAAGCGGAGGGGCACATCGAGCACCTGACGGAGTGCTTCGAGATCCTGAACCTACACTAAATGAGGCTGAATCCTTCCAAGTGCACCTTCGGCATCTCTTTCGGGAAATTCCTGGGTCACATGGTCACCCGGCGAGGGATTAAGGCGGACCCCGAGCAGATCGAGGCGATCAAGAGTATGCCATCTCCACGCAATCGGCGAGAAGTACAGAGGCTGACGGGAAGAATCGCCGCCCTGGGCCGCTTCATCTCAAGGAAGGCCGACAGAACACTCGTCTTCTATGAGTTGCTGAAGAAGGACAAGAAGTTCGAGTGGACCGAAAAATGCGAGGAAGCTTTCCAAGCTCTGAAGGCGTATCTCTCGACGGCCCCGGTGATAACGAAGCCGATCCCGGGAGAGACCCTATACCTGTACGTCGCCGTCTCGGACCAGGCGATCAGCCAGGTACTAGTACGGGAGGATGAGGGAGAGTAGAAGCCGGTGGCCTACATCAGTCGGAAGCTCCTCGATGCGGAGACGAGGTACCCGCTGGTGGAAAAGCTAGCCCTAGCAGTCTACGATGCCTTGGAGAGACTCAGATTCCACTTCCAGGGGCATCCCGTCGTCGTTATGACCGACAGACCGCTACGCGCCATTATCCATAGTCCAAACCAGTCGGGGCGGATCACCAAATGATCGATCAAGCTCGGAGCATACGACATCGAGTACAGACTCCGGACGAGTCTCAAATCTCAAGTCCTCGCGGATTTCCTGATCGAGCTTCCAAGGGAACCCCTCGACTTGAGCGATGAAGATGGGACTTGGAAGCTACACGTGGACGAATCTTCCACCGCGCAAGGAGCAGGCGCCGGAGTCAGACTCACTTCGCCCATGGGAGAAGTCATCGAGAAGGCGTGCCGCCTAGCCTATCGGGCTACAAACAACGAAGCCGAGTACGAAGCCCTCGTCTTAGGCTTGATTCCGCCCTTGCAATTGGCGTGAAGAACGTCAGCGTCTTCTCAGACTCCCAACTAGTCGTCAAGCAAGTCAGTGGCGAGTATGAGAGAAGCGACGAGAGGATGGAGGCTTACGCGGCACTCGTCACTCTCCAGGAAGTTCGACTACTTCAGCCTGACACAGGTGACGCGAGGAGACAACAGCCACGCCGACGCGCTAGCAGGATTGGGCTCGACGACGGGAGTAGGCGAGCTCCAATCCATTACGGTGGAAACGGTCGAGAGACCAAGCATAAGAAGAGAAGAGGGCCCAGCGAAGAAGAAACCTCGAGGCGGAGGCGAGGAGCAAGACAAATCTCCCGAAGAGCTCAGCATCCACGAGCTCGTGAGCGGGGAGCCGGAAGATGAAGAGCGAGGAGTGGTGGAGGACGACGATGAGGAGGACTGGCGGACGCCCATCAATAAATACATCCAGGAGGGAACCGTGCCAGATGATCGCCAGGAGGCGAGGAAGATCAAGGCCAGAGCGCGAGGTACGCCATCATCAGGCAGAAGCTCTACTTGAAAAGCTTCACCGGACTTTACCTAAGGTGCCTCGACAAGAAAGAGGCCGACTACGTGATGGGAGAAATCCACAGCGGGGAGTGCGGGAACCATGCCGGGGGAAGATCCCTGCTAAGGAAGGCCAAGCGCCGAGGTTTCTTTTGGAACACGATGGTGGCAGATTGCGCGGATCATGCCAAGAGATGCGAGAAGTGCCAGCGACACGGTCCGGCTATAAATTGTCCAGCCGAAGAGCTGTCCTCGGTGTCCGTCCCGTATCCTTTCATGAAGTGGTCTATGGACATCGTCGGCCCGATGCCAATAAGCACGCGACAGAGGAGGTTCATGTTGGTAGTCACAGATTTCTTCACCAAGTGGGCGGAAGGGGAAGCATACGCCAACATCAAGGACTCCGACGTGGAAGGTTTTGTGTGGAAGAACATCTTCACGCGCTTTGGACTGCCGAGGGAGATCATCGCTGACAACGGTTCACAGTTCATCTCGAAGAGGTTCAGGAATTTATGTGCGCATTGGGGGGTGAAGCTGCACACATCAACACCAAGATACCCCCAGGGCAACGGGAACGCCGAAGCGGTCAATCAGACGATCACCGACAACATCAAGAAAAGGCTTGACGCCAAGAAGGGACTCTGGGCCGATGAGCTCCATGGCGTCCTCTGGGCCTACCGGACAACTCCACACTCGGCCACCGGCCAAACTCCGTTCTCTTTGTCATATGGTGTAGAAGCGGTCATACCAGCAGAGATGAGAATTCTGAGTCTTCGCCAATTGCTGGCCCCAGGGAACGAGGAAGCTAACGGACAAAGCCTGCTCGACCAGCTCGATCATGTAGACGAACGACGCGAACAGGCAAGTATCCACGTCGCTAACTACCAGAACGCTGTCGCTCGCTACTACAACAAGCAGGTGCGCCCTAGAAGCTTTCGAGTCGGGGAAATGGTTCTTCGACGAGTCTTCCAAAACACAGCCGAGGCCAACACCGGAAAGCTGGGGCAGAGTTGGGAAGGGCCATACAGGGTCACTGGCAACGTCCGACCAGGGGTTTACGAGCTCGAGAACACCGAAGGCGCCAAGGTGATGAGGAGCTGGAATGTGAAGCACCTGAAGAAATTCTACTGAAGGAGAGACCATCTTCTGCTTCCCATGGCCTTATCTTAAATTCCTGTAAGCATTCTAACATTTCTGTCAAGTTTCTTTTACGGGGACCCCGACCTTTTTATTCGGGAACACTGTTAGGGCTTCGACAAATCATATCTATATACACGCTTCGAAGGGTTTGAAACATACGACCACAAAATAAAAGAGGCGAGAGTGCCCAAAATAAAAGAGGCGAGAGTGCCCAAAAGTTACTTAAGGCATACATTGCCAATCAAAGCCTCCCAGTGAGCAATTAAAGCCTCCCAGTGAGCAAATAAAGCCTCCCAGCGAGCAAATAAAGCCTCCCAGCGAGCAATTAAAAGACTCCACAGCGAGCATAAAAGAGGCGAGAGTGCCCAAAATAAAAGAGGCGAGAGTGCCCAAAATAAAGAGGCGAGAGTGCCCAAAAGTTACTTAAGGGATACATCGCCAATTAAAGCCTCCCAGTGAGCAAATAAAGCCTCCCAGTGAGCAATTAAAGCCTACCAGCGAGCAAATAAAGCCTCCTAGTGAGCAAATAAAGCCTCCCAGCGAGCAAATAAAGCCTCCCAGCGAGCAATTAAAAGACTCCACAGCGAGCATAAAAGAGGCGAGAGTGCCCAAAATAAAAGAGGCGAGAGTGCCCAAAATAAAGAGGCGAGAGTGCCCAAAAGTTACTTAAGGCATACATCGCCAATTAAAGCCTCCCAGTGAGCAAATAAAGCCTCCCAGCGAGCAAATAAAGCCTCCCAGCGAGCAATTAAAAGACTCCACAGCGAGCATAAAAGAGGCGAGAGTGCCCAAAATAAAAGAGGCGAGAGTGCCCAAAATAAAGAGGCGAGAGTGCCCGAAAGTTACCTAAGGCATACATCGCCGATGAAAGTCTCCTAGCGAGCACAATCAAAGGCTAGCTGATATAAAATGTGTCAACAGGAACAACTAAAGCCAATCCAGGAGGGGACAGAGGAACGGGAACATCCCACCGCGTCTATGCAGCCCCATGTAAGTATATGTCTTTTACCGAAAATATCATTCCATTGACACCATCCAAAATGCAGAAAATGTCAAACACGACACAGACAACAGCTTAATATGTAGTCACAAAGTATCAACAAGCTAGCAAAGGAGGAAAATAAATTATTATTATAGACAAGAAGTTTATATCCTTTGATCCGTTAAAGAAAATGGTTGTAAAAGAAAGAATCTACGCTTCTGGAGACGCGGGCTGAGCGCCCTCTGCCGGAGCGGGATTGCACGGCGAAAGAGGAGGGGACTCGGGATCGACTTCGGCTTCCCTATCGAGCTCGTCAGCTTGCGCCTGCTTCTCTTCCTCGAGCTGTCGCCATTCCGGAAGCTGGCATCGGAGCAACTCGGCCGAGGCCCCAACGGGAAGAGCTTCGATCATCGCAATGTTGGCCTGGTGCGACGCGGCGAGGCGATGGGAGTCGATTGCTGAGTCTAAGGCTTGAAGTCTAGCCGATGCCTTGTCGAGCTTTGTACGTGCTCTTTCGAAGAGGCGCAATCGGGCATTCCGCTCTTCCTCCGAAAAGGCTCGGGCCGCCGCGAGGTCACCACGGAGCCCTTCCACGACGGACTTGGCCACCGCCGGCAACGACACCCTTTCCGAGCCAACTGCCCCCAGGATCTCGCACACCTGGGCGAAATGCTCGTCGTTCTCTTTCAACACACCCACCGTATCCAGGTGTCTCTTCTTCTCGTCGGCCAAAGTCTCCTCGCGAGCAGCCAAGCTCGCACTAAGATCCTCGATCTCGCGATCCGCCTTGACTTTGAGTTCAGCGAGCTGAGCTTGGAAGGCCTCCTTCCGGGCAGCCTCATCCGCCAGCTCGGACTCGAGCTGCTCAATTCGCTCGCGATTCTGACGATCCCGGGCCATAGACGCGCCGAGCTGCTTGCTGACCTTTTGGGATTTCTGCTTCTTACCCACCGACTCCTCCGCGGCCAACATCCGCTGATCGCGCTCGAGGAGGATCAAATCATTCAGGTAGGTAACGCTCTGGAATAGATGTCCCGTGGCGTGGAGGTACTGCTCATACTGGCTGAGGACCAAACCGGGCCTGAGTGCCCCGGGCGCACAGCGCGTTAATCCTTGGCACATAAACGCGGAGTATGTTTCCCAAGCCTCGTCGGGAGCATCCGCAGCAGGGATGCAGGGCGGACCATCAGTAAACCGGAGAGGAGACAAGTACGTCCCACCTTCGGAAGGCGAGGAAAGCTCGTCGGCAGGAGCAGCCTCCGACGACGCGGGAAGATCCGCGACGGCCAGGTCCTCGGGCTCGAGGACTCTTTCCTCTACCCTCTGCACGGCTTGGCCCACGACAGCCGAGGTCCCGGCGCGGGTGGCATCTGGCGACACAGGAGGGTCCGCAACCGCCGGCGCCTCGGCCTCGAGGGCACTCCCCTCCGACGCCTGCACAGCCGAGTCCAGGGGATCCGAAACCCTGGCGGGAGCGTCTCCCTCTTTAGGCGGCGTCACCCCCACATCTCCGGACTCCTCCAAGCAACCGCGAGGCTGTGGGGAACCTGCGGTGACGGCCGCAATACCTGCCCCGACTGCCGCGGTCGCGATCTCGGAAGTGTCAACGGCAACCTTCACTGCGATTGCCGGCCTTTTTCGCGAGCGCGAGGAAGAACGTCCGCCCCCAACGCCCCTTTTAACGGGGAGCCCACCCTCATCTTTGGGAGGAGGGGGTGGAGGATCGCGATTCCCCGTCGGAACGACCTACGCCTCGCTAGAAGGGTCGGTAGCGGACGGAGCAGCTGAAATCTGTTGTGGGGCGGGACCCTTCGGAGTCGGCATCGGCGCCTGACCCAGGGAAACACCTTCCTGAGGATTCGACGCCTCCCGCGTTCCACCAGACGAAGGAGGTACCCTAACCTTCTTAGGGGAGCGGTTACCCGTCTCGCGAGAAGGAACGACGGCGGAGGAAGCGGCTGGAGTCGGTTTGGGGGCAGGACCCTTTGGGATCGGCGACGGCACCTGGCTCAAGGAAGCACCTCCCCGAGGGTTCGACGCCTCCCGAGCTCCGCCAGACGGAGGGGATGCCCTAGCCCTCTTAGGAGAACGGCTGTCCCCGGGCCCATCGGAAACACGCCCGCCAATCCCCTTTGGTTTAAGGGAAACACCGACAGAGCCCCCGTCGCCGCGAGGCCTCTTCGCGGGGGACCCATCCGAGGCGGCGTTTCCCCTCCGCGACAGACCACTTCCGTCGACGGCCGGGACTCCCCGGGACACCTTCCTTTTTCTCTGGTCTTGAGTCCCACCTCGAGCGGCCCGCGACGAGACCCCGGATGACGAAAGGCCGCCGAGCCCGGAAGACGGAAGAAGATCCCAGAGATTCATCCCGGAGGGATAAGGCCATGAGAAAATCCCAGATTTCTTGACCCTAGCGATGGAGAAGTCCGAGGCCTAATCACGGTTGGGTACGGCAAGAAGCCTCCTGTGGGTCACCTCAAAGCGACGAGCAGCTTCATCATCGGTACTGGGAACATACCTAAGAGGTGAACTGGTCGACAAGCCACTCCCTGGGCAAATACTTGTGGAAGCACCCAAAGCTGTGCTCGTCCACTGACACGAAGAAGAATTTATCCTCCCACCCGGACTCGTTCGACGGAGTGTTGTCGATGACATGACCAGTAACCCGGTGGGAGAGGGAATAGCAACCAATGTTCTTGGGGTTCTTGGAGAATTTGAACAGCCGCATGAGGTCCTCCAAGGTGAGATCAACGTTCGCCTCCAATGCCACAACTATGGTACAAACGAGAAGACGAATCGAGTTTGGACTCACCTGAGTGATGGGAACCAAAAAGGCACAGAAGAAAGCCACGATGAGCGACGGAATGGGAAAACAGAGCCCCGTCTTCCGAAAGAAAACTTCATACAGGGCGATGCACTCGTCCCTCAGGGCATCGGCACGCTCACCGTGGCGAGGAAGGCGAAGAGCGACCTTCGGCTGCAAGACAAATTCCTCCCGAAAACATTCCAGGGTCTCCTCCGTCATCACCGAGGGAGGAGATCGTGTAGCAAAGATGGGACCGACGCCGTGGGTGCGAGACATAATCGATCGAAGTTTGTAGAGCGACGGAGGTTAAGCAAAAAGAGGAGAAGACGAAGAAAGAATCTGCGTTTTCAGAGGAATCTGGTTTGAGAGGAAGTAAAACTATGCCTCGGAGTAGGGTTTCCGATTTTATAGTGGGAAGAGGCGAGGCCATGTGAATCGACGCGTCTCGACCCACGTCCTGCGAAAGGACACGTGGATCGCCAAAAAGAAACAGGAACCCAAGAGCCGTTCGAAGTGAAAGGCTCTGAAAAGTCATCAACACTCAAGTACCTGCACCAGCTTTAATAAGGAGAGAGAAAATCGCGAAAACCGAGGAGACGCGCCCAAAAATAATGAGTACACATGTTATTGCGAACGTCACGTGGGGGGAGATCACCACCTCGTGCGGCTCATTAAGGCGAGGCTTTCTTTTTCTTTTATCAAGTGTTTCCACTTGATAAAACAAAGGGGGCTGGCAGTCCCCACATCAGCATCAATGCCGCTCTTCGAAGCTGCTCGCATCGATTTGGGCCGTCCCTGCATCAGCGTCAAAGTTGCTCGCGTCAATTGCAAGGGTCGTCGAAGCAGACAACCTTGAGCAGTTTTTGGGCACGGATTTCTTTTCTTTTACCAAGTGTTCCCACTTGATAAAACAAAGGGGGGCTGGCCGTCCCCACAACTTTATCGACATAAAAGTTGCTCGCATCAATTGCAAGGGTCGTCGAAGGAAACAAACTCGGGAAGTGTCAAACAGGTACGACAAGGTACGACAAGGTAATGCAATGCGAAGGGGCAAGCAGGTAATTAACCATGACCGAATGCAGAAAAAGTAAGAGACAAAACTTAAAAGAAGGACAAGAATGTTTCATTGAATCTCAATAAGTTACAAGTAGGTGGTACAAAATTACAAGCACAGCAATCAGGCAACACCCTACAAAAGCCGACAAAAGCCCTACAGCAGGAAGAGAAAGAGCAAAAGTCACAAGCTACAAAAACGCCTAAGCCGCCAAAAACAAGATCAGGCCTCGGTGGCCTCTTGCTCGTTCGGCGACCCGGGAGCAGTCGAAGGACTCCCAACGACGAGCGGTGGAGAGCGAGGAGGCGCGGTCGACGGAAGGCCACCGGGAGACAGAGGGGGAGAATCAGGGTCGGCCGCGGTTTTCTCCTCGAGCGCCGAAACGAGGGCCTCCTCCCGGATGCGGTCCTGCTCCCACTCCGGGACTTGGGCATGGAGAAGTTCGACCGACGCCCCGGGAGGGAGCGCGTCGACCGCCCTTTGGTGAGCCTGGTAGGAGGCCTCCATGCGGTTGACCTCGACAGAATCCCCAAGAGCCTGGAAACGCGAAGAGGCTCGCTCGAGCTTACCCTTGGCCTTCTCGTAAAGGCGCAGCCGAGCTCGACGCTCCTTCTCCACCTCGGTACGAGCCGCCTCCAGCTCATCAGCGAGTGTCCGCAAAACGCCACGGGCCTGGGAGGGCAAACCCTCCTTCACGACAACAGGGGCCCCCACGATGGTGGCGAGAAAGCTCTGAGGCTTCCTGATGGCGCCTCCGTTCCTCCTCCAGAAGCCCCGCGAGCGGAGAGTCGCCGCTCGCACTCCTCGATCTGCCGCCCCGATCGAGCTTTGAACTCCGCCAAGTCGACCTGGGCGGAAGTGCGGTCCCGTTTCTCCTCGGCCAGGGCTGACTCTAGCCTTGCGATTCGCCCCCGAGATAGGCGCTCGCTGTGGCGGGAGAGATCGAGCTGCTCCCGGAGCTCTGATGTCTGATGGGAGGCGTCCATGGATTCCTCCACCATCGAGGATCTGTCGGCCTCGCGGAGGACGACATCATTCACCCGGGCAACCCCGTCGAGCAAAAAGGCCACCGCCTCGGAGTACCCATCGACCTCTACGACAGAGTGACGAGTAGCGGAGGAGCCAGAGGTTCCCTTGGACAGGTCCCGGTACGTGCGCAGGGAGTACTCCCTCCAGGTCTCGATGGGCGAGTCCCAGCTAGGCTCACTGGGAGTGACGAGGGGAGGCGGACAAGGACCGGCCGGGGGATGGCGGCAGGGAGAAGGAGGAGGTGAAGGACAGAGAGGAGCGGAAGCAAAGGGCAGAAGAGCGGGAAGAGAGGGTGAGAAGTGAGAAGGAAGAGAAGGCGAGGAGTGAGAAGAAACGAAAGAGGAGGAGTGAGAAGAAGCGGAGGATGAAAAGAGGACCTGAAGAGGAAGCGAAGAGTGAGAAGAAACGGAGGCTGAAGAAGGAGGAGAGGGAGCGCATGGGCGACCCGGCCGTCGCTGGGGAAGCTCCGGTTGAGGAGATCCTGGAGAAGCGCCAGGAGGAGCACATTGCTGCGAAGCAATGCGAACCCCCACGGCACGCGGCGCTATGCTGGATGTACCTTCGCTCCTAGCCCTCTTCGCGTTACGGTCACTAGCACCACCTCCGACGGGTCGTTTTCCCGCAACAATCTCGGCACGAGGCGAGGCCCCTGGGAGACCCCTCGGCGAGCGAGGAGCACGGTTACGCCTCAACAGGAGGGGCCGCTCGGGTGAGCCCCCCTCGTCTTCAGGATCTTCCTCTTCAACTCGTGGTGCCAAGCTCGCCCCTGCCATGGTCGCGTCGGGGAAAGGGCCACCAATCGTGAGCTCCGATTCGCGAAACCCAACCGTGAAGCACTCGGAGATAGGCGGGCCACTAATGAACTCCTCCCGGTATATTCTGAGTTCCAATAGCTGCCAAGGATCTCGGAAAAATTGCCCCAGTCGCGACGCCTGCTCGAAAGGAGGGCCCGAGGAATTCCCCGGAAAATGGTCTCGTGGGGGTCACCCGAGCTGGGCGAGTAAACCGGGGGAGATTGGTCAGTCTCTACCCATCGCGTGGGCAATGACTCGTGGTGGTAGCCGAAGGAGCTGTGGTCGACCCTGACAAAGAAATAGCAGCTCTGCCATCCCGGCGCCTCGACCGGAGCGTTGAGGACGATCAGGTCCCGATCGTAAGGGATGAGCGTGAAACGCCCTATGTGTCTGGAAATCCGAAATGGCCTGTACAGGCGCATCAGATCCTCCAGGGCCAAGAACACCCCCTTCTCGGCAGCGATTCCCATGGTGCACATGATGAGACAAATGGCGCTGAGATGCATCTGGCCGATGGGGATGCCGAACGCATGAAGGAAGGAAAGGAGAAGGTATGGGATTGGGAAGCGGAGCCCCGCGTCGAGGAAGAAACCCTCGTAGACGGTGACCCATCCCTCGTCCAAGAGGTCTTCCGGCTGCTCGCCGGGGTACGGAAGGCGGACCTGACAGACGTCCCCGTCGCAACACCTCTCATGGATAACGCGGAGCCGCTCCAGGGTCATGATGGAGTGGTCAGGGCCACGTCTGAGGATGTGGCCGAGATTTGGCGAAGTTGGGATCAAGGCCATTGAGAAAGCAAGAGAGTAACGGCTGAATGAAATTCGAATAATAAGGATTAGGCGGGATACCAATTTGGGGGTACGGCAGAACGAAAGAACGCAACGTTTGAAGTCCCATTTCCCTACTAAGACCCACAATTTATAGGGGGGAAAAGGAGAGATCCAACGGTGGAAATCTGAAACGACGCAGGCGAATCGACGGATGGAATGCGAAGGGACGCTGAGCGAAAAGACGTCCTGGGGAACTGTTGTATGGACATAAGCGGGGAGAGGAGCAGTCCTACGCGGAGACAGGCACTCGAGTACCCTGCCCGCAAGGAGGTTCACGGGAACCAAGACCACGCGCCTAAAAAGAAGCGAGGAGATCAGAATCGCCAGCGAGTAGTCAATCAACAGAGGGCTCGGCTCAATAAACAGGGGGCCCATAAACAGGATCCTTTGTATTATTTTACCAAGTGCCCACACTTGATAAAATGGGGGACTAACTGTTAAGGTGGGATTTTGTCAAATCCCTCTTAACATAAACACACGTCGTTTAGGCTCTCAAACGACAAAGTGGTTAGAAGCAAGCGGGGCCCGCAGCTGGTGACAGCAAGGCGAGAAGAAGGATTCGCCTCCGCGAGGAGGGTTTTGCCCCGAGCGAGGAAGATAGATCTTTCGCGAGGAAGATCCTTTGCGAAAGGGGGGGGGGGGGGAGGTCTTTCCTGCGAGGAGATCCCCTCGATGAATCTCTCCTCGTTCCACCCACGAAGGGGGTATTGCTTCAGAGAGGCATCGCCGCTGCGTAAATGGCGGGAAAGCGGAAGCTTGCTCGAGAAGACTTGGCGTCAGAGAGTCAGTCGAAAGAGCGGCAATTACGGAAATTAGTAGGTAAAGATCAGGAAGAAATTACGAGACCGATCAGAGAGAGGCCGGGCCGAAAGAGGAAACCCTAATGGAGGGACAGACCCGAGAGAGAGGGAGAGACAAAAAGAGGGGGGAATATAAATATCAATGTAAAAACCACATAGAGGGGATCCCCAATCAAAACCCTAGAGAGAGATATTAATCATTACTGTTCATCATCGTCTGTATTTCTTTGACAAGTTTCCAAGATAATAAACGAGAAAGACCGAGCTCCATATACATAAACTCAAGGATATTAACATATAATTAGACCCTCACATATTAACGACAACTATTAATCCTTGTGACTGAAAGAGTCTCGGCGAAAACCGACCTCTACAATATTCACATGAAAGGTTTCAAAAGAAATGGACTATATTATCTCATAGGACATACTATTGTGGGTACTACTGACGTTGTTGACAGGGAAAATACTGCAATAATCTGGCATTTAAGGTTAGGTCATGTCAGTGAAAGAGGAATTTGTGAACTTGAGAAATAGGGATGCTTTGGAAATCAAAGACTCAGAAAATTACAATTCTTTGAAGACTGTGTGCTTGGAAAGGCTTCAGGAGCACAGTTCAACAAAGCAACTCTCAGAACACAAGGCATCCTAGACTATGTACATTCAGACTTATGGGGCCTGCCAGAGTGCCATCTCATGGAGGTAACATATATTATATGACCATTATTGATGATTTTTCAAGAAGGTTATGGGTGTATATTCTAAAACATAAGGCTGATGCTTTTGAGACATTCAAGACTTGGAAAACTTTGGTTGAAACACAGACTAATAGAAAAGTGAAATGCTTCAGAAGTGACAATGGATTGCAATATAGTCCAATAGAGTTCAATGAGTTTTGCAGGGCTGAAGGCATAAAGAGACATCACACTGTAATTCACACCCCACAAAAAAATGGGCTTGCAGAAAGATTCAACAAGACATTTCTTGAAAGAGTAAACTGCATGTTATCTCATGCAAAATTGTCACATTCTTTCCAGGTTGAGGTTGTCAAAACAGCAACATACTTAATAAATAGATGTCCATCATTTGCAATTGATTTGAAAACACCTATGGAAGTATGGTCTGGTCATAAGACTGATTACAAACTTAAAGTTTTTGGTTGTACTGCATTTGAGCACATTAGACATGGAAAGATGGATCCGAGAGCAATAAAATGCATTTTTTTTGTTATCCTGATAGAGTGAAGGGATACAAGTTATGGTGTACAAAATTTGGTCACAAAAAGTGCATCAAAAGCATAGATGTGATCTTCAATGAAGAAGATTTTCACAACATAAAGGAACAACCATCATCCGAGTCATTTTTACAGACCGTGAAAACCTCACTGACACACAGTTTCAAGTGGAGTTTCAAGAAAACAATGAGAAAGTTCTTGAACGTAATATTGAAAGGGCTGAAGAACAACCTCTACCACCTAAAGATGAGGCAACAAGCTGGTAGTCAAGAACATGATCAGTCTGACTATATTCTTGTCAGAGATAGAGAAAGAAGGATCTCTAAACCCACTCAATAGTTTGGATATGATCTGACGGCCTTTGCCTACATGGTTGGATCAGGACTACTTGAAGAAGAGCCTAGAAACTTCAAGGAAGCATGTCTAAGCAAGAACAAGGCGTTTTGGAAATCCGCTATATGGCATATGAACTAAATTCACTGAAGATCAACCAAACTTGAACAGCGGTGAACAAACCACCAGGGAAGAAGATCATTGGCTCAAGATGGATCTTCAAAAGCAAAGAAAGAATTCCTGGAATTGAGAAACCAAGATTCAAAACAAGATTGGTTGCTAAAGGCTACTCACAGCAAGAAGGAACTGATTATAATGAGATTTATTCTCCGGTTGTCAAGCACAGATTTATTCAAACCATCTTGGCTTATTTAGTGTCACATTTCAACTGAGAATTAGACCAAATGGATGTCACCACTGAATTTTTATATGGAGACCTAGAGGAAGACATATATATATATATATATATATATATATATATATATATATATATATATATGCAGCAACCTGAAGGATATGAACTTGGAGATTCAAAGTCAAAAGTGTGTCTGCTACACAAATCACTATATGGTTTGAAGCAGTCCCCTCGGCAATGGTATCTAAAGTTTGATGAGTTTATGATTCAAAACAAGTTTCAAAGGTCTAACTATGATTAGTGTGTTTATCATAAAACAATATCTAATTATGTTCGAATTTATCTTCTCTTATATGTCGATGATATGTTGCTTGTGCCGAAGGATAAGTCTGAAATATGCAGACTGAGGAATCAACTAAAGGACAGGTTCAAGATGAAAGACTTGGGACCATCCAGAAAATCTTAGGCATGGAAATCAACAGAGACAGAAACACTCACAGACTGTGTCTGTTTCAGAAAAATTACTTGTAAAAAATTCTTGACAAGTTTGACTCTAGAACATCAAAACATGTCAAAACTGCCATGGCTAATCATTTTAAACTCTCCGCAAATAAACGTCCAGTTATAGAAGAGGATTTAAGATATATGGAGAAGGTGCCATATGCCAGCGCAGTAAGAAGTTTGATGTTCTCTATGATTTTCTCACCCCTGATCTAGCCTATGCTATCAGCCTGGTTAGCAAGTTCATGGCTAACCCTACTAGAGAGCATTGGAGTGCTGTCAAGTGGATTCTAATTTATTTGAGAGGTACAACTAGCTATGGTTTAACTTACACAAAATTGCAAGTTGATGATGTGCAGGTACAAGGATTTTTAGACTCATACTATGCAAGAAGCATCGACACAAGAAGGTTACTAACCGGTTATGTGTTTACTGTGTGTGGTGGAGCTGTCAGCTGGAAGTCCACCCTGCAGTCTGTGGTTACATTATCCACAACTGAAGCCGAATATATTGCAATGAATAAGGCAGTCAAATAAGCAATATGGATGAGAGGGCTACTAATTGAACTTTACTTTCCAAAAAAGACTGTTGTTGTTCACAATGATAGTTAAAGTGTTCTTCACCTAACCAAACACCAAGTGTTTCATAAAAGGTCGAAACATATTGATATAAGGCTCCATTTCATAAGGGATATTATTAACACAGAGAAGTCAATTTTCTGAAGATCTCTATCGACGACAATCCAATTGATCTTATGTAAAAAACCCTTACTCGAAGTCAAATTTCAACATTGTCTAAAATTGGCCAATGTTGGAAATTGTGAAGTTCAGGACTGATTGAAGTGAGAGCTTATCAACACTGTGAATGAAGTAGGATAAGTTAATGAATGTTGATCAAGGTGGAGATTTTTTAGTTTTGATCTAGTTAATTAGTTAAAAACAGGTTTATTATGCTTAGGTGGCAGTAAAGACCGTTGGATCTTGAATGCTTGAATCACAAGCTATATCTGTAACCGGTTTTAGATAGACTAAAAATAGAGTCTCACTTATTGCATTCATTTTTATGAGAGAGAGTAGTGATTTACATGTATGTTAGGGTGAGAGAGAATTAGAGAAAACATAATTAGACTAGATAATTGTGTAAGCAATTTTTTGTAATAAACATTGTAATCATCTTCCATTGTTCATAGTAAAGAAAACCTCTAGACTGGATGTAGATCATTTAAGATCGAACCAGGATAAAATCTTCGAGTCTCGTTTTATGTTCCCCATTCAAGTTTACTGATTTTGTTGATCGATTACTTGCTACATAAGTAACAATATATATGTTCATATCCATTTTACACGGGGTCAGTTTGGAAGAGTATGAGAAAGAGGTACACACAAGTTCTTACACTCATAGTTAACCACAATTAATTAAATATGTATGTTTGTTCCTCTTTTTCTGTATCCGATTATTTTGTGATTAAGTCGGACTGGGCTATCGAATCCTAATATTCAATTTTAACTATATGTAATTATTTATAAACGAGACCCTGTTAAGGAAATCATACATTGACTATTGATATAAGAAACACATTAAATATTCATTTCCACATTAATTGTAACTTGACATGCAGATATTTTGCATCGTCCGACTCAGCAGATCTTGAAGCCCTAATTGAGCCGTGGGTCACGTCAAGACTTGATATATAATAAGTAGTCTGAAGAAATTAAATAGCCACGCCGTCCTGATCAATGTGCCTCAGTGTTTTGAAGCCACAAACAATATATTTTCTGGTGGAAATTCCTGTTGTATTGTGAAAAGTATATATATGAATATGTGTTTTATGTGAGTGTGTACGGACGATGACAAAAATTGTCATAGTATGAGTGGCAAAGGATTTGGTTCACGAGTGGATAGGAAACAAACATAGAACTCAAGAAATGCCTTTTGTTTTGCTGTTTCCCTTCTATAATTATTGATCGCCCATATATCCACAACAACTAGGGCAAGTTGCTTATATTTATGATATTTTCGGAACTGTTTTCAAAGTGGATGAAAATAAGTGGGAGTGAATGTTTCCCGAATTGATATAACGTTTCATGAAATCATTACTACTGTTTTTTTCCTATCAACTTTTCAATTTCGTTAAGTTTTTATATCCTGAAATTTTATTTTGTAATATATGTGATAAATGCTGGAAATGTGATGAAAAATAAAATAATACATAATAAATATAGACACTCGTAGCTATTAATCTAATTATGTGCGAGATCACCCAAGGCTGAAATGTAACCACTGACAAAGAAGTTCGCTGATTAAAAAGAAGTCAATAATATCCGTCGACCTTAATTGTCTGCAAAATCACTTTGTTCGTAACCATCACAAAAAATGTAGTTTTTTGCAAATGTAATGATTTGATAATACTTAATGTTTTGTAAACGCTTAGTAAATAACTACCCTTAATTACGTGACATCCATTTATAAGGCCTGTTATATTTACTATCAATTAACAAAATGTTGGATATATTAAAAAATATACTAATTTAATTAATATATACTACAATCACCATTTTTTTAATATTTTTATTCGTGAATTTTAAATAGGGTCTCCATGAATATCTTTCAACCATTCAAAGTTTAAACAATCTGCAAAACAACACCCACAATGTATATGAATATGATATATTTAACTCACAATAAACTGGGAAGAACAAGATAGAGAGATGAACCAACGCCCTCAGAAGTCAGAACTATATCCAAATCGCATACTCTCAAGCTAGAAATTAAAATATGGTGAAAAGAATAAATATTAAGGCAGGAAGATCTCTCTTATAGTGGTTGACCACCATGCTTAGAGTTTTCGATCAAAATGTGTAAGAAACATTCAATGCAGATGCTGTGCAAAATACGGTATTTAATAAAATTAGGAATTTTCCAAAAGAACTAACTAGATCACATTTCTTACTAGCCAGATCTGATTACAACGACTAAATTATGCGTTAAAGTTGCGAAATATATTAAAAACTTCATCCTCAAGCTTCCCGAATAAAAATAAGCCAAATATTGCACTAACATATCCAATTTATCAGAAGTATATTCGTGCATGACTACTTAGTTATATTTCACATCACACACACACAGACACACATATATATATAAGTATATCTTATATATACAAGTATATGAATACATACATATATAAGTATATACTATACATATATACATTTATTTAACATAGCACATACACGTACTCATGGATATTATTGACTCGGATTCTACTATACGTAGATAGTGAATTGCTGACTTGGCTATTTCAAAGCACGACTTATTAGTTTATTGGATAAGTACTTCTGCAGATTATCAAGCATAACATGAGTCCATGAATATAATTTGTGACGCATTTAATAAACCAATTCATTACATATATTTTTAAAGGAATATTTGTATTGTGATTGTTGTTATTATATATATATACATATTTATATATATGATCTACTATATTTAGAGGCCGAGCTCTCTTTTTCTCTCTCTCTCTCTCTCTCTCGCTCTCTCTCTCTCTCTATATATATATATATCTACATACATATATATATATATACATACAAGTCTTTATATATATACATGTATGTATATATACATATAAGTCTGTTATATCCCCTTACATGTAATTCCAAATTTCCATGGCGATATGGTGTCACGATGACCATATTCTGATGCAATATATTCACCCTTGAATGCAATGAGTAGTGGCAACCTTGCTCTCTCATTTTTTTTTCTTTCTTTCTTTTTTCTTTTTGTGCTGAACTGAAGCAATGGACACACTAACTTTTGTTGGATGACACACATTCTTTCTTAAGTAATTTATTTATCATCGGGAATTTATTATATTAGGATCTAGCCATGCTTAATCACCACTTTGCTTATCACTACATATTTATAAATATCACATCATCCATTTTCAAAGTCTTAATACATGTTTTATTCCTAGGTAAACGAGGTTTAATTATGGTCTAGCGTGCATTGTAAGAATGGATGGTTTATATTATCTAATTTTGCGTAGTTTGCTTTTGCAATAAGAAAGAAAAAGCCTTTAGCGAACCTATGTATAAGCTATCTATATACGTGCCTTATTCAGAAGGTGTAGTGCTACAAATTTTCATGGGAGAGCTCAACATCTTCTTCTCACATCATATACTATTTTTTTTAAGACTTGCCAAGAATAGGAAGTGTTAACATATATAATAATTTAATTCCCATTTACGGTGTGTTGCTTAATGATTCTTTCCACTAGCTTATAAACCAACAAAATAAATATTGTATACTTATATGAACTATAGTGATATAAAGTGAAATAGTTTATGTTTTTCTTTTGAATATTTTTAAGAAGGCCCTATTTTTAATTCTGCAAGATCCCTATAGTGAACGGTTTAAATTGAGCAAATGATAATACTAGCATAAGAATATATACTAAGGGATCAATAAGGAAAAAGAGCATATACTCTTCTAAATTAAAATAAAATGAAGCGCGCTGACCTTTCACAACAAAACAATCTAGAGCTGTTTAAAAGTGGAATACAGTGAATGTCATAATACTTTAGAAGTTCCACTGTCACAAGATTAAAAGAATCTGGCCTCATATTGTATTTATGTAAATACTATGAAGCTCATAAAGAACGTAAATATATAAATTTTATTTAGTATATTTAATGGCGATCCCAATATACCCTTTGTAATAGGAACTGTTTTTCCTCTTATATTTAAAAGTCGTATGATTCTAGGCCTCAATTAGGTTTTACAGTGTATGACTGTTGAGCAGGACAAAGCTACACTTCAAGTCCTTTATAGATCAAAACAACAAGTGGGCATCAACTTTTTTATTACTAGCAATTAAATATTCACCTCAGATCCAAGTAAAAATAAAAATAAAAATAAAAGCTTAATCAGCCACTATACTTTAGAAAAAGACTATCTTTGCAGATGAGATCTTTGTCCTCTTCTCCTACAAAGAGACACCCAAACATGCAACCAATAAAAAAATATACTTGGGAGATGTTTCCAAGCTCTATAAATAGCTTAAACAAGGGAGAGCAACAAAGCATATCAAGGACATACATTTCTCTCTCAACCATTCATTACTTCCATACAAGTTATTCCTTCAGAGGAAAGAAAGAAAGAAAAATCCTAGCTAGAGCCATGGATATTACAACTCATCAAGAGAGATCATCAGGTGTTTTTGCTTGGATCAATGCTGCTCCTAAGAAGGCCAAGGACAAGGTTGTCAACGTCGGAAAGATCGCCAAAAAGCTTGGGAAAGATGACCCAAGAAGAGTCATTCACTCACTGAAAGTGGGTCTCGCTCTCACATTGGTCTCATTGCTTTACTATTGGAGACCTCTTTATGACGGCTTTGGCGTGTCAGGAATGTGGGCCGTACTAACTGTTGTCGTAGTCTTTGAATTCAGCGTAGGTAAGAAGACACAAAAATCCTAAGCCAAAATGCCAAATAGCTTTTTCTTTTATTTTATTTGAACTACAAATAAAAAACGAATATTGATTTTAATCATGCATGGTGTAATTTATTCAGGTGCAACTCTTGGGAAAGGTCTAAATAGAAGCTTTGCAACTCTATTGGCTGGTGTCCTTGGCGTTGGAGCTTTACATTTATCAAGCCTCTTTGGAAAACAAGGAGAGCCAATTGTCCTTAGCATCCTAGTATTTCTACTAGGTACGTATATATATTATGCAGACATACTTAATATTATATATACACTTCTATTTGTTTATTGACGTTTCTTCTTTTATAAAAATAAATTTCAGCTGGAGCAGCAACATTCACAAGGTTCATACCGCGAATCAAGGCGAGATATGACTATGGCGTTTTGATATTTATATTGACGTTTAGCATGATCTCGGTATCGGGTTATCGGGTCGAGAAGCTTGTAGAAATGGCTCATCAGAGAGTGTCAACGATCTTGGTTGGTGGAGCTACGTGTATAATGGTGTCCATATTCGTTTGCCCGGTTTGGGCTGGTCAAGACCTTCACAACTTGATTGCCTCAAACCTTGACAAACTTGCCAATTTCCTAGAAGGTGTGTATGTATATAATATATATATATATATATATATGTATGTATGTATATATATATTTCTTCATAAAACTACCTGACGGAACTGGACTACTTAACTAATTTGATTATCATTTATTATATTATCAGGCTTTGGAAGTGAATACTTTGAAGGTTCGGAAGTCGATGAAAGTGACAAAGAGATTAAAAACGACAAGTCGTTTTTACAAGCCTACAAAAGTGTCCTCAATACAAAAGGCAACGAGGAAATTTTGGTAAGCAAATACAAAATGATACTTCAAGAGAAAATGTCCACAAGTTCATAAAACATGTCCACTATTAATTTTAGACATGAAAATTCAACTAATTAATCTTTGTCATGAAATTTTTCTCAGGCTAATTTCGCTAGATGGGAACCGGCACATGGAAGGTTTCTCTTGCGTCATCCATGGAAACAATACCTTAAAATCGGAGGACTTGCTCGCCAATGTGCTTACCATATTGAAGCATTAAGCAGCCATTTAACCTCCGAAACTCAGGTATACATTTAATTATTTTGTAATAAAATTATTTCAAGTATATTAAATTAATTAATTGTGCATCCAATTTATCAAGCTGATTTATTTGGTTAATTTTTATTTTTAATTTTCAGGTGTCTGAAGAATTTAATAGAATGATTAATGATTCATGCACAAAGATGAGCACCGAATCCGGGAAAGCCTTAAGATCATTGGCGATATCGATCAAGACGATGAAACATCCGAATAAATCCGCGGATGAACATGTTGAGAACGCGAAGAACGCGATCGAAGAGCTAAAGGCTTCTCTTGAGGCCGCTGCGATAGAGGACTTTGACCTACTTGCCATTGTTTCGGGTGCCACGGTGTCTTCGATTTTGTGTGAAATCGTGGAATGCGTTGAAAAGCTCTCCTCGGCAGTCCACGAGCTTTCGCAAATGGCTCGGTTCAAGAAATCCGAGGCGGCGGTCTCACCCGAGATTAACAAGTTGTCTTTGCTTCACCGGGGAAGTGTAAAGCCGGTTTTTGAGGGAGAAACGAAAAATATTGATGAGGCCAAAGATAATAAAGATCATGTCACAATTACGATTCATGACACTAGTACTAATTCCCCGGAGAATGTGACTAATGTTGATAATGAGCCAAAACCAAGAGGGGGATCATAAATAATTTTGTATTATTTAGCATTATAATTATATTTTTTTAGTGAAATATTTATTAGGTAAAAAGGAAATTACTCAACTTCATTTACTCGTTGAGTAATTATGTAACTTCAGATTTATCCATTATTTCCAATTTAGGGTTAAGAACTCAAGAGGATTTAGGTAAAGTTTTATTTATCAGATCCTTTCTCTTGTATTTCTTGATTTTTTTTTCTTTGCTTATAAATCCTGATGTAGTTATGCAATTTGCATAAAGAAAAAGGTATCTGTAAAAGCAAGAAGTATTCCTTCTTCTAGCTTAATTTTGTGGTGCCTTATGGTCATCATCTTCTTTACTTTACTTTAGAAAAGTTAGTACTTGAATTATATCATATTATAATGCGAGAGATTCAAGCAGATTTGGTTTAGTCATCCAAGACAATATTGCATTCCAGTTGGAAACACCAAAGAACTTGCAAAACAAAAGATCAATAAAGGATTAATTAAATAATTAAGTGAAAATGACCAAGATAATAAAGAGGTGAAAATTAAAATCGACCTAAAGAAAGTGGACATGTCATGCTAAAAAAGTTAGCTAATTACGTCGTTTTGATGGTGTGAAATGGTTGCTTTGATGCAACTTTCTCATCATGGAAATAGTAGTCAGTGGAAGAATATTGATGATCTCATTTATGTCTATTTCTGCAATAATATTGGGTTATTACCTAACATATCCCAGGATATCTTTAGCATGGATATGCTAATAAATTTTTAAGAACCTTGTTCGGTGTCACGAAATATTATAAAAGTCTTTACGTATGGCAGCAGAGGAAAACAGTGATTACATAAATATGAATAAAAATATAAACCACCGGTAATAAAAGTAAACACAAATAGACTCAATCAACAAAGATCTAAATAGCCGTGCGAGACCTCAACTCACGATCATCGACTCTAATGGCCTCATCCGAACAAGGCGGGACTGAATCCGGCCAGATCGAAGACGAGTGATGGTTAACCGCATAGCGCGCTAGATTATGCGTTGCAACATTACAAAGACGAGAAATATGCATAATTCTAAAATCTTCAAGCCCGCTCACCTCTCTGAAGATGCGGTGCAAGATCGTCCCAAAATTTATCACAGACGTCACACCCTCATCGATCACCCTCACCATCCAAAAGCAGTCAGACTAGATCTTCGCTCTCCTACCACCGACACTGTGAACTAGCTCTATGCCACGGAGGACAGCATACGCTTCCGCAAGCTGAGTGAGAACCCCCATTCTGGGGTCGTAGTCGCCCTTGTTCTCGTCTAAGTCTCCTCAGCCGTAGCCGCTCTGGACTAGTTGAGGAAGTTCGCCATCGACTGGACTAGTTGTGGCTAGCTCCATGCAGATCTCCCAGCTAAGACATTGTTCATGTAGTTCAAAAGTTCCAAAATAATAGTAATGAATAGCTCATGGGAACTAACCTTAAGGATATATGTCGCTCTGAGGATAGCGTCAAACGCGTCACATTCTCTAAAAGGCGAAAGGATGTGGCCAAAACCCGCCTCCTTCCAAACTCTCTTGCTCCACCTACAACCCCAAGTCGCGTGTAAAACTGTCTCTCTCGTCTCCTGAAAGAATGGGTAACTGTCGTCAGAGGTGATTCTCTTCTTGGCTAATATTGTTCTAGCCGGAATCTGACCTAAACAGACTCGCCAAGAGAAGAATTTCACCGTAGGAGAAACTCTCAGTTGCTAGAACTTTGTCCACCACCTTTCCATCACCGTCGGATCTTAAGAACTAGCGACGGGAATACTGGATCTCTCTATCGTAACACGATAATCGCTCATTAAGGAGTACTTTCCATGCGACACGGGATAGTCAAGATCACCGCAGCGTCCTCCTCCCCAAACATCGTTGTATTTAAATTGACGTCCCAACTACCATAGAATCACATAAGCTTAACTACTGGTATAGGGGGGGTGATCTAGAGGGGATCAATCCACATGGCTGGTCTGCTCCTAGGAACCCAATTGTCATCCATGACCAACACGTAATCCTTATCCCCGATCCGTCATCTCGAACCAGACTGAATGATCTCACGAGCACATAGGAGACTGCGCCACATGGATGAGCTACATGGGCTAGGATGAGCCGTCATAATATCTCCGTCGGGGAAGTAGCTCTGTCTATAGACCCGTCCAACCAGAGTATCCGGTCTCCTGAGAAGTCTCCAGACACTCTTAACCAAAGGGGCCTGGTTGGACTTCTCCAGATCTCTGAAGCCCATCCTGCCATCTGACTTGTGCGTTGTGAGGTCCTCCCACTTGCAACAGTGGATCTTCCTCGTCGCTGTGCCACTCCCCACCAGAATCTGACAATCGCCGAATGTATGTCCCTCATCACCAACATGTAATCCTTGTCTCCGATCCGCCATCTCAAACCAGACTGAATGATCTCACGAGCACATAGGAGACTGCGCCACATGGATGACCTACATGGGCCAGGATGAGTCGTCATAATATTTCCGTTGGGGAAGTAGCTCTGTCTATAGACCCGTCCAACCAGACTATCCGGTCTCCTGAGAAGTCTCCAGACACTCTTAACCTGAGGGGCCTAGTTGGACTTCTCCAGATCTCTGAAGCCTATCTCGCCCTCTGACTTATGTCTAGTGAGGTCCTCCCACTTGCAACAGTGGATCTTCCTCATTGTTGTGCCACTCCCCACCAGAATCTGACAATCGCCGAATGTATGTCCCTCATCAAAAGCAGGGGGATCTTGTGGCATGAGACCATGCTGCTGGGAATCGACTGAAAGACGGACTTAATGAGAACCTCTCTGCTACCCTGCGAGATGGAGAGACCGTTCCAACTCTTAATCTTTTCCCAAAAACGGTCTCTCACAAACCAAAAAAGTTTCATCGTCCTCTGACCAGTGAACACGGGAAGTCCCAAATATCGCTTATGGCACCCCTTCCTCCTTACTCCTAGAATCAGAGCCACAGCCTCGCCCCCCTCATCGCTAACATCTGTACCGCAATAGATATCGGACTTTTAAACTTTCACCATCTGGCCCAAGGTCTCTGAACAAATTCGTAAAATGTCTGGAACCCTCTTGCAATCGTTATAAATTTCTCGACTGAAAAGCCATGCTATCATCCGCAAAAAGAAGGTGAGACACGTGTAGATCACAGAATCGGACTCCTGAAATCGCGCCCGCATCCTCACTCGTTCGAAAGAGACTCGATAGACCCTCATAAAAAATGAGGAATAAAAAGGGAGAGAGAGGGCCCCCCCAGCATAGACCGTCGATGTTGAAGGCAAACCTTACTGAGGTAACGCATCTCATGATAAGATGCACCCATTGTGTGCTGTACCCCAGCCTCAACATTATCGACTCCAATTAGACCCACTCAACCCTACCAAATGTCTTCGCCATGTCAAGCTTGAGTGACTCACACTTTTAATTTTCGGAGCGTTTTCGCTTCATCGTATGGAGAGCCTCGAACCCAACAATGACATTATCGAAGATAAGTATGCTGGAATAGGTCTAGGGTTAAGAAAAATTTATCATTAACACATTAATGACGGAATATAAAAATTACTTTTACTAGTAAAACAATTTTTACTAACCTAAATAAAGTGCATATACATGTTATAAATTAAAAACATTATTTAGAGTACTTGAATACTATCCTTTCTTGAACGTTGAAATAGAAGCGTCTTCGAGAAAGATAGATCTTCTTCCTTGACTCGATTCCTTCACGTATATTGTAGAACTCGAGAAACCTAAGGTTTCTATTACAAGAGTCTATAGAGTGTTTGAAGGATTTGTGTGTGGGCACAATTATACAATATGAAGAAAGAACAATTCTTGGATCATAAGCTAATTCTCTAGATCAAGTGAGGATCTAGGTGCAAAAATAAAAAGGAATTTCTAGAGAGAGAGAGGGAACGGTCGGCTAGAATAGAGAGAACAAGACCAGGAATTGCTTTCTTTCACATCTCTATGTGAAGGTCTATTTATAGGGGAAGGAAAATCAAGAAAGGGTAATAACGCTTTCCTATTATGCATTCATGACATAATAGTTGATTTTCTCTCCTATTTCTCTCCTAAGTTGGCTCGCCAACATTGTACATTAGTGAGGAAATTTGTTTCCTCACTTAGCACATTTGTTTTCTTCTCAAGGAAATTCATTTCTTTTGGTAACTATCTTTATAATTTAAGGAAACTAATTCTCTCTTCCTTTGATGTGTTTTAGCCGAATCCTATAGCTAGGGAAGGGGCATCTAGATGCTTTTTTATTTCTTTTAAGACTATTAAAATACCCATTGTAGAATTATTACACAAATAACAAAATTAATTTCATAATGCCTTAAACCACTTTTCGGCTTAAGAAAGTAATTTATTGTTTCATCACATGAAAATATTCAAATTCTTATTTTGACATTCACATCATTTTATGTTCATGTGGACAAAAAATACCCTTTAGACATTTTCCGAAAAAAAAGTCTAGTTCAACATTTGAACTTATTTTAACTTTCAGTTTAACAATCCTACTCTAATGATCTGTAATAGTTACCATATGGATCCAAATGAACAAAGATTGAGCTTCTATACTCGGACTCAAAAGTTCACAGACCTTTTCGAAGTATTAGCTTAATGTCAATTGACTCCACTAAAAAGATGACATTGAGAATCTCTCGGTTCAAATGAATTTATTTTCTACTCAATTTTAACCTAATTATATTGAGTAGATCCATTGAATGTTATCTATGTTTACCCTTCATGAATATCATAAACTAGATGAGATTTATAAAATTACCATTTTACACTTCTAGTTGTTGTTTCCTCAACTCATTTGTTACTTGTGAATAAGTTGAAACAATGTATTGACGAGGAGCTAAGACGTCACATTATTTCATCCAAATAAAATCGCTACTTAATTTTGGACACTGCGCAGTTCATTTATTCACAATCCAAGTAATAAAGCATGAGGTGATATATATTGCATTCTTGTACATGAACTCCATATCTATGAGAACTTCACAAAATTGGTTCATGACATCTTCATAACTTAATATTTCACCAATTGGTCTACTCCATATCACTTAATGGACCTAGAATTTGACTTTTTGAAATGAGAATATTAATGCTATGAAATGACATGTCTCATTTCAGGATTTAGGTAAGCATGATACAATTCATATATAGTGACCTTGAGACAGAAGAGGGGTTTGTTCTTCCATTGTCTCTAAAGGTGCACTATTCAATCCAGTATCTTCGAAAAATACATTGGAAGAACTATAAAGTTCCTAACTCCCTATGCCTCGTAACCAGACATCATAGATTCCTCCAAAAATCGTACAGGAGATCAATTGTCCGTTGATTTTTAGATTGTGAATATATTGTTTTTAACCAAACCATGAAGAGTTTGTTCACGCAAATCTACATTTGTCTCTTCATATATTGTTAGGTTTGATTAAGGACTACAATACTATTGAATATCATAAATCTTCAATCAAACTTAACGGGAATGAAAGAACGTTTCGACTTTTATTAATTTATTTCAGCAAATTACAATGAAGACTTTATGAAAGATTCATATATTACATTAATATGTAAATAAACAATCTTCTTGTGGGCATCTCTGCCAACAAATTCTACGTCCTACAAATGCGCTATAGGACTCATAAATTACATCGTGCATATAATGATCTTAAGACGGTTGATCAAGCACTTGATCACTATCTTATAGATCACATTGCACAAGATAATTGGTCTTAAGTCGCTGACCCGTCTCGGATCCTCTAGTTTGGGAATGACGGTGACCACAATCTCATTGATGGTAGCCACCTCTTCCCCATCATTAAGAATCTCAAGGCAGGTTTTCGAGACCGACTAGCCAACTACGTCCCAATATCTCTGGTATAATATCGTAGGGAAGCCGTATTAGCATATTTGCCCACAAGAAGATTTTGTTTACATATCGATGTAATATAAATCTCTCATAAGTTCTTATTGTAATTTGCTGATTAAATTAATAAAAGTTGAAACGTTCATTCAATCTTTTTTCGTCTTTTTGAAGATTTATGATATTAAATAGTCTTATAGTCCTTAATCAAATCTAACAATATATGAAGAGACAAACGTAGATTTGCGTGAACAAACTCTTCATATTTAATATATTTATGACCTTTTAAGTCCAAGGTGTATGGAAGTCCACGAGCCAAGATTTTGAATCCAGATTTGCGACTCCTAGCTTCTTCCCCTCTTCTTGATGCTATCGTGGCTTTCCGACGTTCGCGCACTTAACCACCATGAAGATGCCTTGAAGAAAGATATTACGAAGAGGAAGAAATTTGTTTTAGGAGATTTTGAATCTCAAGAACTTTTAAGTGCAAAAGTGAGATTTATTAATCTCACACACTTTCCTTAGGAAAAATAAATTAATAGACAAAAAGATCCAAGTATGTTCCTTGTGCCTTAGTACATTAACACTGCTCTCCCCTCACAAATATCGATTTTAGGGTTCTTTTTACTAGTGATCTACTCTATCTCTCTTTACTCATGAAAACGTATTTCCAAACGTACAATAGATGATGTGACTTATTCCAAAAACTAAGTGGAAGGGTTGTACTTATTGTTTGCAAATCACGATTCGCAACACTAATGTTAAGTGCATATATCCCCAAACTAAGAGTCACCCTCGTGACCCTCTCTTTAATGAGAGTAATCAAAGACGCAGCATTGCTCTTAACATTGCTTGTAAAGCTACGTTCAAAAGTGAAATGATGAAACAAGTCCTCCATTCGGTGTTGGCAGAGATGTCCACAAGAAGATTATTTATTTACATATTGATGTAAGATAATTCTTTATAAGTCCTTATTGTAATTGGTGATTGAATTAATAAAAGTTGAAATGTTCATTCATCCCATTTTCGTTTGTTTAAATATTTATGAAATTAAATAGTCTTATAGTCCTTAATCAAACCTAACAATGTATGAAGAGACAAATGTAGATTTGCGTGAACAAAATCTTCATGGTTTGGTTAAAATGATATATTCGCAATCTGAAGATCAACATACTATTGATCCTAGTATTATTGTTGGAAGAATCTATCATGTCTGGTTATGAGGCATAGGAGTTAGGAACTCTATATTTTTTTCTAGTGTATCTTCCGAAGATACTGAATTGACCAGTGCACCTTTAGAGACAATGTAAGAACAAACCGTTTAACCTCTTCTCTCGCAAGCTCACTATGTATGAATTGCATCGTGCTTACCTAAATCATGAAATGAGACATGTCATTTCATATCTTTAATATTCTCATTTGAGAAAGTAAAATTCTTGATCCATTAAATGATCTATACTAGACTAGTTGGTGAGATATTAAGTTATAAAGATGTCATGACCCAGCTTTGTGAAGTTCTCAGAGATATGGAATTCATGTACAAGATTGCTCAAACGCAATGTATATCGCCTCATGCTTTATTAATTGGATTCTGAATAAATGAACCACGTGGTATCCAAAAGTAAGTAGAGAATTTATTTGGATGAAATAATATGCATTGTTTGCTCCTCGTCAATACATTGTTTCTAAGTTAGTCGGAAGTAACAAAGGGTTGAGAAAATAACAACTAGAAAGGGTAAAATGGTAATTTTATAAATCTCATCTAGTTGATGATATTCATGAAGGGTAAACATAGATAACATTCCATGGATCCGCTGAATATAATTAAGTTGAATTTTAGTAGAAAATAAATTCATTTAAACCGAGAGATTCTCAGTGTCAACTCTTTAGTGGAGTCAGTTGTCAATAAGCTAATACTCGGAAAAGGTTTGTGAATTTTTGAGTATGAGTATAGAAGCTCAAGCTTTGTTCATTTGGATCCATATGGTCACTATTACAGGTCGTTAGAGTGGGATTGCTAAACTAGAAACTAAGTCAAGCTAAGTTCAAGTGTTGAACTAGACGTTATCTCGGAAAATATTTAAAGGGTATTTTTGTCCACATGGACATAAAATGATGTGAATGTCAAAATAAGATTTTGAATATTTTCATGTGATGAAAATATAAATTATTTTCTAAAGCCGAAAAGTCGTTTTAGGCATTATGAAATTAATTTCATTATTTGTGCAATATTTTCATGTGTATTTTAAGAATTGTCTTAAAAGAAATAAGGTAGCATCTAGATGCCCCTTCTCTAGTGTAGAGTTCAGCCAAAACACATCTCAAGAGGAGAGAATTTTTTGCCTTTAATTATAAAGATAATTACCCAAAAAGAAAAGAGGAAATGAATTTCTTTGAGTAGGAAATAAATATGCTAAGTGAGGAAACAAATTTTATTCACTTATGCTCTATGTTGGCCGGCTATGTACAAGGGGAAAGAGGAGAGAAAACCAAATATTCTGTCATGAATACACAATTGAAAATGGTTATTACACTTTCTTGATTTTCCTTCTCCTATAAATAGAGTCTCCCATAGAGATGTGAAAAGAAGTTTTCTTGCTCTTGTGCTCTCTCTTTTGGCCGACCCTCTCTCTCTCACTCTAAAATCCCTTTTTATTTTGGCACCTAAGTCCTAATTAGACTTAGGCTTAATTAGCTCTTTAACTCATAAACTTGTTCTTGAGTTATTGTGTTCAATTGTGCCCACACACAAATCCTTCTAAACCTCTAAAGATTCATGTAATAGAAACCTTAGGTTTCTCGAGTTCACGTTTAGGTTTGAAGGAATCGAGCCAGAAGAGAAGATCAACATTTCTCAAGACTCCTTTAAATTAAAGATATAAGAAATATTAGTATTCATGCACTTTAAATAATGTCTTTTAACTGATACATGTTCATGCACTTTGCCTAGGTTAGTAAAATGGTTTTACTTGTAAAGAAATTTTATATTCCACCATTAATATAATTAATGATAATTTTTCTTAATCCTAGACCTATTCCAACAAATGGTATTAGAGATATGGTCAAATTATAAGCATGTACATGTTATTTAAAATCATTATAAGAAAATTCTTCTCAAAATTTGCTTGAATAATGGTTTTTCAAATACTAGTTCTTACACAATTTTAATATTTTGGTACGGCCTTTAAAATTAAATTTGTGTTGATTTTCCACCTATTAAATATGCTATATAAATACATTAAAAACTATTTTTAATTATTTTATGTTTACCATACTCGAAATCAATTTTTTGACAAGTTTGAAAATTTGTGTACATAGTTTAAACTAGTTTTTTGCACTTCTAGTTTAAATTAGTTATTGAATATTTTATAGAATATTGTTTGTTTTATTTTGTGTAAATTATTAACATGTTAAGATAACCCACAATTGAAATCAAAACATACAAATAAAATGTTTGAATAGACCTCTTTCTCAATGCGCATAGATCCGACGTACCTTTAATTGTTTTTCAGTTTCAGGACAAGTTGTTATGGTTCCGTAAAACGGACATAACTCTTTACTATGAATTTGAAAATTAGTTGTTCTTGAACAAAATTAAAGGTCCGGAAGTTAGCTGTCGGATGCAATGGGTTTCAGCTCAATCGGATACCGGATGTGACATTTATGAATTTTTAAGTTCGAGGTGTACGGCAGTCCGCGAGTCCAGGATTTTGAATCCGGATTTGCGACTCCTATCTTCTTCCCATTTTTTTGATGCTATCGTGGCTTTCTGGCGTTCGCGCGCTCAACCACCATGAAAATGCCTTAAAGAAAGATTTCATGAAGATGAATAAATTTGTTTTAGGAGATTTTGAATCTCAAAAACTTTCAAGTGCAAAAGTGATGATTTATTAATCTCACACACTTTCCTTAGGAAAAATAAATTAATAGACAAAAAGATCCGAGTATGTTCCTTGTACCTTAGTGCATTAACACTGCTCTCCCCTCACAAATATCGATTTTAGGGTTCTTTTTTCTAGTGATCCACTCTATCTCTCTTTACTCATGAAAACGTGTTTCCAAATGTAGAAAAGAAGATGTGCCTTATTCCAAAACTAAGTGGAAGGGTTGTACTTATTGTTTGCAACCCACGATCCCCGACACTAATGTTAAGTGCATATGTCGCCAGACTAAGAGTCATCCTCGTGACCCTCTTTAATGAGAGTACTCAAAGACCCATTGCCCTTAACATTGCTTGTTGAGCTACGTTCAAAAGTGATACGATGAGACAAGGCCTCCCCTCTGCGGAATTTTTTCAAATTAGATCTTGTTGAACTAAGTGGTTGGTTACACACTTAGACTCAATCTCTAGTAATCCTCCCTCGAGTCCTTACAAAAATATGTGAGTGATCAAACTTCTTTATAAGGTGGCTAGTCAAAGCATTGATGTATTAACATCATGACTATGCATTAATGATGTTTCATTTACTTATGAAAGGCGACTCTTTGCAGCCTTCCCTCGACGGAGTAAATTGTCTTTTTGTTCATAATACCATTGGATTGATGTTGTTAAATATTCAACTTAAAATTCTAAACAAAAGACTAATCATAAATTGTTTCAACAATCAGCAACATGTCTCTAAACACTATCTCAATCATCCTTTCCTCGAATAAACTGGAACGGAAAACTACGTAGATTAGAAACATAACCTAGACATCGTCCTTACTATGGACAAGCACAAATGGGTACTCACCATAACATGTCTTCCTAAAACGAATAATGATTTTACTCAAGAGGACAAGGACGCCCTAATGGCCTGGATCCGATCAGATGAGATTGCGAGGTGCTATATTTTAGCATCGATGAACAATATCTTGCAACAACATCATCATGATATTTATTCGGCCTATAGCATGCTCTTCAATCTGCATGAGATGTTTTCAGGGCAAGGGCTTTAGGCTAAATAACAAGCGGTTCGACAGTTTGTGAACTGTCGTTTGAAAGCTAGGACTCATGTTAGAGAACACATGATGTTGATCAGAAGTTATCTCAATACATGGAAATCTTTGGATCTGAAATTGATTGAGAACCCAAAATAGATATGATCTTGGAAACTCTCCCTGAATCTTTCGATACTTTCAATCTGAACTACTCCATTAATAAGCTAGGTTACACTGTTACCGAGCTAATGAAGGAGATTCACACCGTTGAAGGGCTCTGGCATAGAAACTGTCATGCCTACCTCAAGACTAAAGGGAAAGGTATTGTACTGATTATTGAAGCTTGTTTAGTAGCTATCATTGTGGATTCTTGACTCCACTAATACTAACCAAATTTGTTGTTCCTTGAATTGGTTCAGGAAAAGAAAAAGCTTAAAGGATGACGACTTCTATTTCAAAGGGGTGATTAGAGCTTGGTGTCTGCTAAGGCTATGGGATCCATGACACTGTCTTTTGACAACAGAACTTTAAATTTGAGTAATGTATATTTTGTTCGTTCCTTTGAGAAAAACTAAATATATGTAGCTCAAATTGTTGAGCAGAATTATTATTTAAAGTTTATTGATAATGGAATTCATATTTCTTTATGTAATTCTTTGTCATTGATGCATGCTTAAATAATGATTTATACTATCTTTATCCTACATAGCCTTTGCTATTAGACACTAAAATAGATAATGATCTTAGTTAGGAACCAAAGACGATCAAACCTAATGATCTAGTTAGGAAACAAAGAGGATTAAGAGACTTGTGAGGGATGATCCACTCAAAGCCTCTGCAATAGGCTCACTCCCGACTTGTGAATCTTGCATAGAATGAAAATTGACCAGACGAGCTTTCTTTGATAAAGGTCAAAAATCCACGGAACTGATAGACTGGGCGTAAAGCTAGTTTAAGCCACATCAAAATTTGGGGTTGCCATGTACATGTGCTAAGGCAAAAGACTAGCAAGTTGGCTAGTAGGTCAGAATTCTGTGTGTTTGTTCGTTATCCAATGGAAACCAAAGGTTTCACATTCTATAGTCTCGAGGACGACAAAACGTTTGTCGGCACTAATGCTCGTTTCCTTGAGGAGGACTATATGAAGAATACGAAACCTAGAAGCAAAATTGTGCTTTAAGAAAAGTTTTGTGAGCATACTTCTACCTCGTCTATAAGAACTGTTCTTACCCCAACTGAAAACAACCTAACAATTTAGAACCTCGTCAAGTAGTACTTCGACGTCGTGGAACGGCTTCAGAAAAGCGCGACAAGTACATGTCTTATGGCAATACTCTCGTAGCCGTCGCTGATATGGATGATCCTGTTTCCTACAGCCAAGCAATGACTGGTTCTGAGTCAAACCTTTGGCTTGACGCCATGAAAGTTGAGATGCATTCTATGTATGTCAAGAAAGTCTGGAAACTTGTAGACCTACCTGAAAGGGTTAAACCCGTAAGGTGTAAGTGGATCTATAAGAAGAAAAGGGGTCCGGATGGAAACATAGAGACGTTCAAAGCGCGACTACTGGCTAAGGGTTACACCCAAAGAGAAAATATCGATTATGAAGAAACCTACTCGCCTGTCGCAATGCTTAAATCCATCCGCATACTTCTATCCATAGTTGTCGCTCTCGATTATGAGATCTGGAAAATGGATGTCAAGACTGCATTTCTGAATGGAAATCTTGGAGAGCGCATTTTCATGGCTCAACCAGACGATTTCGTGGAAGGTGGTCAAGAAACCAATGTTTTTTTATTTTTTTAGCAAGCATCTAGGTCATGGAATACTAGATTCGATGAAACTGTAAAAAGTTTCTATTTTGAACAATCAATAGATGAACCTTGTGTTTATAAGTTGATACACGAGGGCAAAGTTGTTTTTTTGGTATTGTATGTCGCTTACATATTACTCATTGGTAATGACGTGGGTAAATTATCTGAGGTTAAAATCCGGTTAGCTAAGCAATTTGATATGATGGATCTAGGGGAAGCTGTGTACAGACCTGACTATGACGGGGTATACCGATTCCGACTTTCAGGCGGATAAGGATTCCAGGAAATCCACTTCAGAATCTATGTTCATCCTGAATGGTAGATCTGTTGTTTGGAGGAGTATCAAGCAATCTTGCATTGCTACCTCCACCATGGAAGCAGAATATGGGGCTGCTTGTGAAGTATCCAAAGAGGATGTATGGCTTATAAAATTCCTTAAGTATTTGGAAGTCGTTCCAAATGACAACGAGCCAATGACCCTTTTATTGTGATAACATCGGGGTTGTTGCTAACTCAAAGGAACCTAGAAGCCATAAGCGCTCTAAGCATAGTGATAGGAAATACCATTTAATAAGAGAGATCGTGCAGCGCGGAGACGTGGTGGTGAAGAGGATCTCATCGGTACACAACCTGGCAGATCCTTTCACCAAGGCCGTATCCAATAAAGTCTTCGACCAACATTGAGACGGATTAGGCATGAAGGACTATAATTATCTTCTTTGAGTCAAGTGGGAGTTTGTTTATAGAGATGCCCATAAGAATATTATTTATTTAGATATCGATGTAATATAAATCTCTCATAAGTCCTTATCGTAATTTGCTAATTAAATTAATAAAAGTTGAAACGTTCATTCAATCCTTTTTCGTTTGTTTGAACATTTATGATATTAAATAGTCTTATAGTCCTTAATGAAACATAACAATATATGTAGAGACAAATGTAGATTTGCGTGAACAAACTCTACATGGTTTGGTTAAAATGAAATATTCGCAAGCTGAAGATCAACGGACTACTGATCCTAGTATGATTGTTGGAAGAATCTATGATGTCTGATTATGAGGCATAGGAGTTAGGAACTTTATAGTTTTTCCGGTGTATCTTCCGAAGATACTGAATTGACCAGTGCACCTTTAGAGACAAAGTAAAAACAAACCATTTAACCTCTTCTATCTCAAGCTCCTGAATTGCACCGTGCTTACCTAAATCCTAAAATGAGACATGTCAATTCATAGCTTTAATATTCTCATTTGAGAAAGTCAAATTCTTGATCAAATAAGTGATCTATACTAGACTAGTTGGTGAGATATTAAGTTATGAAGATGTCATGAACCAGCTTTGTAATAACAAAGGAGTTGAAGAAATAACAACTAGAAGTGTAAAATTGTAATTTTATAAGTCCGAATTAGTTGATGATATTCATGAAGGTTAAACATAGATAACATTCAATGGTTCCACTCAATATAATTAAGTTGAATTTGAGTAGAAAATAAATTCATTTGAACCGAGAGATTCTCAGTGTCAACTCTTTAGTGGAGTAAGTTGACATTAAACTAATACTCGGAAAAGGTTTGTGAACTTTTGAGTCCGAGTATTGAAGCTCAAGCTTTGTTCATTTGGATCCATAAGGTCACTATTATATGTCATTAAAGTAGGATTGTTAAACTATAAGCTAAATTAAAATAAGTTCAAGTGGTGAACTAGACGTTTTCTCGGAAAATATCAAAAGGGTATTTTTGTCCACATGGACATAAAAATATGTGAATGTCAAAATAAGATTTTGAATGTTTTCATATGATGGAAATATAAATTAATATCTAAAGCTGAGAAGTCGTTTGAGGCAATATGAAATTATTTTCATTATTTGTGCAATATTAATTCTACAATTGGTGTTTTAAAAATTGTCTTAAAAGAAATAAAGAAGCATATAGATGCCCTTCCCTAGTGTAGAGTTCGGCCAACATCACCCAAGAGAAGCGAATTATTTGCCTCTAATTATAAGGATATTTACCCAAAAGAAAAAGAGGAAATGAATTTCCTCAAGAAGGAAATAAATAAACTAAGTGAGGAAACAAATTTTGTTTAGGATGGCCGGCCATGTACAAGGGAGAAGATGAGAGAAAATCAAATATTGTGTCATGAATGCACAATTCAAAAGGGTTATTACCCTTTTTTTATTTTTCTTATCCTCTAAATAGAGTCTCACATAGAGATGTGCAAACAAGCATTCTTGCTTTTGTGCTCTCTCTTTCTCTTGGCCGATCCCCTATCTCTCTCTCTAAAAAATCCCTTTTTTATTTTGGCACCTAAGTCTTCAATAGATTTAGGCAAAATTAGCTCTTTAGCTCATATATTTGTTCTCGAGTTCACGTTTAGGTGTGAAGGTAACGAACAAGAGAAGATCAACCTTCTCAAGACTCCTCTAAGTTAAAGGTACAAGAAAGGTTAGTAATCATGCACTTTAAATAATGTTTTTTAATTGATACATGTTCATGCACTTTGCCTAGGTTAGTAAAAAAAATTGCTTCTTGATCCTGAATATGATCTCTCTGTTCCTCTCCCCACCCCAGCGAGGGAAGCTATGTCTGCACTGACTGATCGCATCTGCTAAGTCCGATCTCTAATCGCCACTCTGGTCGCTCCCCCAGGCTCTCCAGATCCGCTCGTTGCACTCTGTCCCACCTTCCAACACTCCTCGAAGAAGAATCTCCTTGATTTCCTGTTCCGGCGACAATCTTTGAATCCCATTGTAAGCAGAAGAAGAGGTCTTTGATCCGATCTCCCAAAACTGAAGTGTTAAACTCTAGCCGAGGGGAAGAGATCGCTCCAGTCGTGGCTCGCAAGGCATTTGCTCAAACGCTCCTCTAAACCTCCTCGGCGCCAGGTGAATGAGTCTCCCTCAAATCCTAATTCGCGAATGTTGCAATCCAAAACCATCTCTCCAAAATATGTTAGCTGACCGAGACCTCTGTCGCTGCCTCCTCTAATCTCTTAATTGGAGGCGCGAATGAACTCCGGAAACGCCGAAGAAGCTCCCATGTATGCCTCCGCTGGGAGCTCATTGGATCCCCGTAAATTCTTACAAATCTGCATCTCTCGCTTGACTCGCTAACCAGATCTCCCTCGGTATGAATCTCACAGGCTCCGTCCAAAGTAATATCAAACCTCTACTCCTACCAATACAATTAACCATCATACATCCGTCGAATCCCAAATGCACTCTCACCCTCTCAACCCCCTCTCTCCGAAGTTTAATCTCCGATAGAAAAATAAAATCGGGTCTATGTTCTCGAACGTGGGCAAGGAGGGCTGACCTCGTCCTGGAGTTACCCAACACCTGGACGTTCCACATAACGCCTATCATCGCGTTCAGTGGACCTCGCTCTTTAGGGGCGCCGTTCTTTCATTAGAAACTACTAAAGTTGAATCTAGTGAACTAAAATTTCTAGAATACGAATAACAAAAAATAGGTCTCCTCTCCCTAGGTCATGTGTGGCAGAAAATAAGTCTATATCCCCTAGGTCGAGTATAGCAGGAAATAAGTCTTTATATCATATATCATACTGTAATAAATGGGTATGAGAAACAATAGATGGACTAACCCGGGAACTAGCGCCCTCTGATATGTGACTCCCGAAGAGGCGAGCCATCTTCTTCATGTTACCCGCTTGATCCCCCCTAGGACAATGCTCTCCGACAATATTAACTTCCCAATCCTCTCGGCTCCCGCTAGGACAATGCTCAAGCTAGCTTCGTCTTCGTAAATCATCATATATTCTTCCAATGTACAATGTTTCCACTTGCTCGAGGAGCCCCCAAAACCATTTGTTCCTGGAGAGATTCAGCTGCTAGGCCTGACTACCTAAGCCACAGACAGATTAGCACCCCTGAGTTGAAGAGGTTGGCCCATTTCCAGGATCACAACCCTTCCAAGTTTCTCCTCCTAGTCAGGCCTGGATGGTAGCATTTCTTCAGTTTCCCCAAACGAGCCTCCCAACTTTCTTATAAGCCCAATTAGTAATCTGATGGCCCACCAAATTCTTCGAATGGCCACTTTGATTGCTGACATGGAAGGCTGGTTTTGGGCCCTTCGAAATCATGTGTTCGATGTGTGACAAACCACCAAAGCTTTTGGGGCCCCCACATGAAGCCTCTTCTTTTTCGCTGGAGTTTCCAAACCCTAATCTCTCAAAGGTTCCCAAATTAGGAGAGACAAAAGGGGTTTCCTTTGAAAGAAGGGTACTGGCCAAACCCGAACAGGAATTTCTCTTGGCTGCAACCAAGGGATTTATGGGCTTAGAGAAACGGTAACAATGGCCTTTGAGCAAAGAGCGAATGCTGGAGAAGGGTAATTATCCTCCGACGAGGAGCTTGTGGGGAGCGATTGGCTGGAATTGGCTCCTTCACTGATGGGCTCGGAGCAGTTGTGAGAGTTGCCTCTGAGTGGATAGCAAACTTTGGTGAAGGATAATTTCTCTCCGCCGACGAGCCTAGGAAAGACGTGTTGCCGGGAGACGCCTCCATCGCCATGTCTGGAGCTTGTGCATCATCCTGGGAGCAAGGTTGGGACATCCTCATCGAAACAGAAATCACGAACCTTTGGTTAGTCTTCTTCACCCCCTCAAAGCTCTTCTTCGACGCACTAGTCATTTTCAAAGGAGACGCAAAGACCTCAGCCTCCGTCTTCTGAGCCTGTCTTTCTTAATCCGGCTGTCCCTCAGGTAAGGGTTACACCCTTTGTTAGTTCCAACGTATTCGGGAGTGAATATGCTGAGAATGGTTCAGGTATATGGTCTGAAACCTTTGAAGGATTTTTTTTTATGATGAAAGGGTGTAGAGGAATCCTGGGCTTGGTTTTTTAGCTCCTGTCCCGTCCAGCATGTCGTCGATGAGTCACCTTAGCCCTTGAAACTCTACAGATTATCCACCATACAATTTGGTAAGTCACATCTACGCCGAGAACCAAATCTAGGTTTTTCACCCTCTTTTGGTCGTGTTTCCTTGCAATCTAATTCCTTATGTCCCAGCTACACATATACTCCATTCTTCAATGTTGTGCCTATTGTTGAGATTGAAAGATCATTTGTATCTCCTTTGAGTCAAATGGGAGTTTGTTGGGATTGGTGCCCACAAAGGAGATATTAGACATTATAAATACATTTGTATTTTGTTTTGCTGAAACATTAAATAAAATTAAATATTCATTCTTGATTAAGTTTATGTTTATGTATGTTTGCTACGCTCTGAAACTGTCATCAACGAAAGGGGTGCTAAGTACAGACTTGACAAGATAGCCCATTGTGACGAGTTTAAAATATTAATTCGTAATCTAAAGATCGATAGGGCAATCGATTATGAGTAATGATTGTTTGAATGAAGCAGGATATCTTATCTTGTGATATAGAGAATTGTGACTCTGTGTTTCATTCTTGATATCTTACAGAAGATATTGAACAAGACCTGTGATACTCTGAAGCTCGACATAAAACTATTTAATCACTCGAAGCTTCAAGATCACATAAGCGTGGTATTTTGGTACTTACTTAAATCCTGAATTGAATGCATAATCGATGTGACACTTTATGACATTTGATTTTTCAATGGAAAATGGCTAGTTATAGTTGCATCTGACCCGGTGATTGGTGTCGTAACGTTGTTATATTGGATCATGTGATTCACAGATATGGAATTCATGTTGAAACAATGTTGATGCATTAGTATCACACTATGCTTTGTTATGAGAGTGTGAATGAATAAAACAGGTCTGGTATTCATCGAATATAATATTCTTTGATTAAAACATGTGACATGTAAACATCTCACTCTATGTTTTTCTCATTCACAAATAACAAAAAGTTAGTGAAATTATAACTCAGGGGTAAAACAATAATTTTACATTCCTCTGAGTTACTGATACACATGAAGGTAATATTATAAAATACTCTGTGGATCATGTGAAGAATTATTTTGTCACATCAAACGGAAAATATACGCGTTTGAACTTAGAGAGTTTCAATATTAGTCCTTTAGTGGAATCGACTAATATAAAGTATTAAAAGACGGAAAAAATTTGTGAACTTTTGAGCCCGATCTTCATTCCAAATTTTTGTTCGTATGGGTCCATAAGGTCTCAGCGATAGACTCTCAGACGAGATTTGTTGAACTAGAACGATTGATTTTCTCATTGAATGTAAATTGTGATTTACACTAAGAAAATTATTTTCTAAGTAATTCAATAAATAATTGGTTATTTATTATTACATTTATTTAATGAATTGTATTATGTTATTATATTGATAATAATATAATTTGATGATTCAAATAAAGAAAAGATGAAAATCAATATTTTCTAGTACTTGTTTGCTTAGTATGAAAAGAATTAATGACTTGTCATTAAATAAATGGATCTTCTAAATTAATTAAATATTATTTTAGAAATAAATCAAATATTTTTTGGAGAAAATAAATAATTTTGGTCGGCCGTAATTAAGAGAATTAGGATGGGAAATTATTTTAAAACTCATTAAAAGGATCTTTGGGTTTAAGTTTGACTAACGGGCCAAAATTGGATTTTGACCTAACTGAAGCTCATTCTCTCAGATATAAAAGGGATTTTATGAAACCCTAATCCTACGAGAATGTGAATTTCGACCAGACCTCCCCCCTTGTGTGTTTGGCCGAGATTTAGAGAGAGAAATAAAGATCAAGAAACGGTTCTTGATTTTTTTATTTTGATTCTTTAGTGTTCCCCTTTCTCCCGCTGTTCAATCAAAGAACCCACCATTTTGATCTCCATAAAACCCGAGAGAACTATCTCTGACTCTTATTATGGTGTTTGAGTGACTATTTGCACGCAGGTATTCACTCGAGACGCGAAGAAATCGAGCGAAACGCGACGAGGCGCATTTCAGCCTTTTGGCCGACCGGAGAGCACTCGCCAGACCCCAGGATTTCCTGATCCACCACGGGCGACTCGCGAGGTTTCTACTCAAGCCCTTTTTCAGGGATCTAGCCCTAGGTCTCTTCCACAATCCTACAAAGTTTCCCGGAGAGATTCCTCTGGATGAAGCCACAACATCAGGCAAGTTTCTGGCCAGACAACCAATCGGCCAGCCTGACTCCAGGTGTGCCTAGGCCACCACGAGTGACTCGCTTGCAATTAGGTCGTTCCATTTTACAGGGACCTTCCTCTAAGTCTCATCCACGTTGTTTCAAAGTTTCGTGGCCAAATTGCATCGGAGGAAGTCACAGTGTCACAGACACATCTCTAGCCGGCCGGACAGCTTCCAATCTGGTGACCCTCGATTTCCAGTCCGGCGAACTCTTGGTGTGCCATTCCGGCGAAAGCTAGCAACGCACGAGGTTTTTTAATACCTCACATGTAAGTCCCTCTAACGAATTGGATCCGCGACGCAAATTATAAATTTGTTTATAGGTTGCTAGTGTGATCAATTTGTTGACCACATGTTTAGAATAAAATATTTATTGACATGTTAGTAATTTTTAATGCCTAGGTTGTTTAATATGTTAAAATGTGTTTTAATATATTTAGATCTTATTATATAATTCCGCCATATACTGATATGTTATATAATATTATTAGTTAAACGTTATCTAATTTCCAACACCTATGTCAAAAGCGATACGAACCCGAACAAAATCTATGTGGATTACACCGTCTTTTTCCTTGTTTATTTTGATGACTCGTCCAATTTTCGCCTAGGATCTCACCCACCTTGACTCATCTACTCCTTGCAGGAAGACCATGAAGCTGGACCCAAACGTCGACGTGTCTGAACTCCGGTCTAGAATCAGTTACTGGGTCACGCAGGACCAGCAAAGACCGATCGAAGCTCCAAAGGCTCAAGTCCAAGACTCGTCTCTTATCAACAACCTTGCCAGAGATTAATGAGAAAATTCCATCTTTGTCCTCAGAGATGGAGAGAGAGTCGTTGGGTTTCCAAATCTTCGTCATAACCGTCCGGAAAGCCGTCTTGTTGTAGGCTTTCGATATCATGAGTCTTCCATAGATGCATTTGGTAAGGTAGGTATCCATTTCTATTTGTTCGTCTTCGTCAAATAGCACCTTATTTTCCTTGACTTCTTCCTCTACCCCCAACTCGAACCAGCGTTCGCACAGATCGTCTGTCGCTCACCGGAGGTCAGGAGTAGATGAATTAAATCTTAGAACCTAAGAAACTGTGGGTGTGAATGATGAATAGGGAATGATGAGCATGTTCAGTTTCGATGAAAGATTTTCTGGTCCACACGGAAAGAAAACGCTCACTGTACGGAGAGAAAAGCAGTTAGAGAGAGAGAGATAGTGATGACAAGGCTTTGAATGTTGTAGATATGCACATATTTAATTTTTCTTAAATGTATCATATCTTGTATTGTTTTTAGAATTGACAATACTCGGTTGTTTTAATTATGGAGAATACTTCGGTTTGTATATATGTGTATAAAACAAATATTTGTATAACCCACTAAATCTTGTAGGTAATTTTAAAGTACCTTCTTTTATGATTGAACTACGTTTAATTAAAGTTAACTTTGTAACTCAAAGTTTTATTCAAATTGAAGAGATTGATTATTATAAAACTTTTTAACCAGTAGCGAGATTAGAAGATGTTTCTCTCTTTTTGGGATTGCTTGTTTTAAGGAGTTCAAACTTTTTCATATATATGTTAAACAGTGCGTTTTTTCTCAACAGTCTGATAAGTGAAAAGGTATATGTAGAACAACCTAAGGGCGACTTGGTGGACCCAAAATTTGCAGAGCATATGTTCAGATTCAACAAATCGCGGTATGGTTTGAAACAAGCTCCTAGAGCTTGGTATAAGTGTCTTGCAGTTTACTTGATTACTCAATACTACAACCGGGGTATTAAAGATCAAACTCTTCTCCTCAAGATGTATGGAAATATATGATGTTTGCTTAAATCTATGTGAACGACATATTGTTCGGGGATGTCACAAACACTTGTTAAATACTTCATCGAGACAGTAAGCTGAATTCGAAATAAGTATAGTGGTGAATTATCATTTTTCTTGAGCTTCTAGATTAATCAACTAGATGATGGGATCTTTCTATCGCAAAAAAAATATGCAAATGATTTTTTCAAGAAGTTTGATCTTGAATCTGGAAAAGCTAAGCGGACCCTGCATCATCAACAATCAAGTTGACCAAAGATGATCAATCTGATAATGTGGATCCCAAAAAATTTTTGATTGGCAGTTTTCTCTACCTAAATGCAAGCAAAACAGACATTACTTTCTCATTCGGTGTCAGTGCAAGGTATCAAGCCAACCCCACTTCAAATCATCTCAGCCATGTAAAAGAATCATCAAATATGTTCATGGAGCAGGTGATATGGCACTATGTACTCTCATTATACAAATCCTCACTTATAAATACTGATTGGGCAGTGAATGAAGATGCGTAAGAGTACCTCAGGTGGATGCTTCTTTCTTGGCAACAATATCATCTCTAGTTCAGCAAGAAACATAACTTTGTCTCTTTATCTATTACTAGCTTTTCTTTTAAATGGAAAAAACTAATTCCAAATATATATATATATATATATATATATATATATATATATATATCAATGCATTAGTTTATACTTGATATACTAATGTCATTAATTTTGTAGCTGATTGATAACATCAGCTGGAATACGTTTATGTTTTAAATTAATTTACGCTCTTATATGCAGGTTCAGTAGTCCTTTTCCTCTTCGTATGCGCACATTTTATACTTCTTTATCATAGATGTAGAATTTTCTTGCCTATTGCGAAATATCAGTAAGAATGAGAATGATCAATGGAGCAAGAGGAAAAATCGAAATAATCACGGGTGATTTGTTAAGAGTCGTTCATATAGAATTTCTGTAACTTATCATTTTATTAACAATGTCTATATATATTTATATATTCAAAAATTTGACAAATTGGCCTTGTCTTACAAACTTATTTTGAAATTGGTCAACGTTTGGTTATTTTTTTGTAAATTTCCGTAACACTTATGTGGCGCTTACGTGGCACATTTACTAACAATGTTTAGTTACTATATTGCCCTAATAATTTCGGTCAATTTTTATTTGAAATTTAAATTGTTGTTTTAAATTTTATTTCAAATTTTAAATCGGTTTTGAATTTTTTTAAATACTTTCTCTTTTAATTCAAATCATCCCGGATTTAATTAGTTATAATGTAGATCCTATAATCTAGGATAGTTGATTGACCGAATTTATTATACATAATTAAGTAAATCCCTACTTTTTTGGCTGAAAATAATTATTCAGTTATTTTGGGAAGTTTTGTTTTAAATTTCGCCACCATTTATTAACGCTTATATTCAGATTTTGTATTCAACTTATGTAACTTCCCTACATTATTTGAGTTTTAAATCGCGATTTTATTCATTTACATCGTCCAATATTTACGCTCGTTAATTTATATTTAATTTACACTGGAATGGATTTGTTCCAACGTAAATTGAGTTGAGTTTTACAACGTAAATTAATTTTACATCGTAAATTGAATTGAGTTTTACAAGGTAAATTGAGTTGAATTTTATAACGTAAATTGAATTTACACATTTATTTGCATATTAATTAACAAAACACGTTTATTTGATTAAATGATAGAAAATCAAAATTTCATACATGAATTTGAAATCAAAATCAAAACACAAAGAAGAAGAACGAAGAACAATGAAAATTTTAATTGCTGCTGGACCCAAACCGGCGTCCTTCGCCGGTGTTCGTCTTAGCCATCGTCAGTGCTTCCATCGTTGGCGTTGCAGCCACCGGAGAAAATCAAATAAAAATGGTTTGGCATGTAAAAAATCATTCAAAAAAAATTATGCTTGGTGTAAATACAAAAAAACTCTCATTGGGTATGAATCATCCGAAAATCGTAAAGATTAACATAAATAACTTTGAATACCTATAAATCGGTCGCCGGAAAGATTTATTTCAACGACGGAAGGATTACTTTTACGATTCTTTGTCTGGATGATTTCGAATCGGTGGGGGAAATGAGAATTCGAAATTGTGGAAGAAATGAATTTTTTTTAGGAAATGAGATTTTTGCATGCTTTAAATCGTCATTAATTTTCTCTCTACAAATATTTGATTGATGTTATTAATATCAATCGGCGTAAATCTTGCTGATTTGTTTGTTTTTAATTTTCAATTATATTTGGGCGGGAATTTGGATGGGGGTAAATGTGGTATGAAAATTTGGTAAATTAAACTTGTGGACATTTACAAAATATTAACCAAACGTAGGCTAAATCCAAATTTCTAAACCCCTATAGGACTATTATCTTCTTCAATCCATGTATATTTTGAACAGGGAATTTGGGGTAGTATATAAGTTATCATAACATATCGTGGAAGTGTTGCAAAAATAAAAGTCACTCTAGATCGGAGACATGAAAGATAGCTAAAATTTTGTTAAACGCTTAGCCAATTGTCACACACAATATTGTAACAGTGTATGTGACAATTCGCAAGCACAATGAAGATGACAGTAAAAATAATGCAGGAAACAATAATCAACACGCACAATTGGTAATCCAGTTCGGAGCAACGTCTCCTACATCTGGGGGATGTGATAATTTGGTGAAAATGATTTCACTATGATAATAATTCTTAGTACAATTGGTTTTACATGAACGACATACACATCAATGCCCAATTACTAACTATAAAGTGAAACCCTAATTCAGTCCTCCCCCTGAATTAGTGACCATTTACAGATCCACCAAAAATACACTTTCACGTGTTCTTTAATCACAAGAATTCTCGAGAGCGTGATCAGTTCATTCACGCGCAAACACAATGTCAAACAGGAATCAATCACAGTTGATAATCCGATTCAGACACTGCTTTTGTTCAACACAACAGTTTTTCAGGCCGCCAGTCTTGCACGTCTAGAAAAGGCTATTGATCGAACGAAAGCATTGAAGGGCGCTAGAGGCTGCAACCCTGTTATTTATAGCGTCCAAAATACGAAAATCCTACCTAGGGTTTCCACAAGGTCAACGCTCAGCTCCAAACATGGAAGGATCTTTAAAATCACCTTAAACCGAGATCCTCAAACTGTCCAAATATAAAATGCAGAATCACAAATTGTTAGGACAAGAATCATGACAAGATATTGCATCTATTTTCAGTTAATACTCTTGTCTAATAAAAATAAGTCAATCTCAGCGAATCTGAAGTCTGTTAGTGTTACATATGTATAAATAATGATCTTAATGTGTCCTAGGGAAATCCCAAGGTTTGCTTTTAAGCTTTCAGTGGTGTCTCGGTTGGAATGGCGACTAAAATTAGACGATTGTAGTACCTCTCTTAAAAAGTGCAATATATACGACCCATTTACGCAATTACATATATAATAGAATAAAACAAGAAATAATAATAAATCCCATGATTAGCCTTATTAAACTGAATATAAGTTAACGCATTGATCATTCTAGATTGGTCATTGTGCATGATAATGTGATAGTCTACACAGCCATCTGAAAGCAACGATACTACGAAACGAAACGATATATTATTTGCACTACTAGGGTTTTATTATATTAACGAATTGTTGCTCAATATTGAATGTTGTACCTAATTAACATATATTTGTACTCTAATATGAAAACATTTGCATGTGATAAATTATATGAAAGGAAAAGTATAAGGCTTTAATTAATTAGAGTGAAATGGAGGCATGTATATATATATGCACACACGCATATATTTATATAGTTTATTTTTCCACATTCTCTAGCTTAGATATAGTATATGCTTCTTTTAGAGGTCCAATTCATTGACCATTTTAGCTGTTTTTGGGAAAATAATGGGGTCTTGTACTTTCAAGTATCTCTATTATGCATAAGCAAAGCACCAACAATAAGAGATTATATATATGTAGCCTTTTTTATATCATGCATGGTTGATATCAAGATAATGACGTGCATTTAGAATCTTCATTAAGCCACGAGTTCACATATCCAACTCATCGATCTTTTGATAGATTTATATACTCTTGGTTTTCTTTCTTGTTTTTTGTTCTCTCCTTTTAATTATGTTTGCTCATAGCTAGTCCAATAAAGGCAATATAGATATAATGTACGAAGCACTATGTCGGCTTTTGGCAATTTTTTAGAAATGCATAAAATATTTTGCGGACCATGTGTTCTTGCTGGTTTAAAAAATTATGTCTACTCTAATCTATTGAAACATATTGAAGCAATTTACCTCCGTACAAAATTATATATTATGAGTAGATAGTGCATGTATATACTTTACATATATGACTGGACATTATTTCTCAAAAATAAACTAGAGTATAATTTATCAGTACATATTGAAAAGAAAAAAGTGATTTTAGAGGTAGGAAGTATATAATTAAGTTATTGATACGATAATGCGTTTTAGATAAATTAACCAATCGGTATTAGATTTTTGGAATTTAGTTAAAAGTATGACATAATATTTTATTTAAAAGACAGACTAATTAATTGAAGACGTTTCCAGTTTATCCTAAATAAATAAATTTCCGAGCTGAGTACTATATTTAATAGTAGAGAATAAGAGCTAGTTGCTTATTATTTAAGACGAGGAGGACGACTTCAAGCCTTCACCACTCCTAAAGGTCATTTTAAAACATATATATATATATAGCTTAAAACTTTAAGCTGTATAAAATATTTAACTTATTTAGCTTAAAATTTGCGGTATATATATGGAGAATATACTTCCATGAAATATTTGGTAGGGACTGATATAATCTTTTCTTAAAGAGGGCTTTTATGTTATTTAAGTTTTACGACTTGTTTGAGGCCGTTTCTACCACTTATTGAGATGCCTATTGGTAATATATTAATGGATACCCTCAATTAATTTTAGACCTATTATTCAAATTTATTCAACCGGTGTCTATATGTAGTATAATATAACGATTGTGTTTGTCTTAATTTAACGTTATTTATAATTAAAAAAAATAGGTGTAGACCTACACTAAAATTTTACCGTAAGGGTCTAAAATGATCACTGAATATTTATCTATTAGTAATAGCAAATTTCATTATTGTAGTACATAATTTGATTTAGTGATAATTTCATATGATCCATAATCGTCACAATTCCTATTAACATTATGATGCATATCAGTACTCGTTGAATGGCCACACTAAATTATACTAGTCGTATCATTCGAATTTTAAGACTATACTAGACTTCATCCTATGTCTATCCTCATATGATATAAAGACTGTGCTTTGTCTTAATTTAGGTAATTTTCTTACTTTCTAAGTAATTATAAAAAAATATTATCATAAGTGGTATAAAATTATATCATGTGTTGAATTGTCACTAATTTAGTTACTAAAACAAAAGAAATTAATTAGTGATTGTATGTATGAACTGCAAGAATTTGTCATAGAAATTTTGGCAACAAATCATCAGTTGGTAAGACAGTCTTTACGCATGTTTGTTAGGGGTAAAATTAACAAATTTTCCTATTGCGCTTTTTGTGGGATTCAACAAATGAACAAATTGACCACAAACTTAAACAACTTACAGTCTTTTATCTTGATACAAGTGGAAGGACATGTTGTTTGATTTTTTACACAGCCAATAGTTAAGTTTTTGATCTTCTTGTTGAAAAACGTCATCCACCACAAACTTAAACAACTTACACTTGTATCATCATACAAGTATAAGGGCATGTTGTTTGACTTTACCAAGCAGCCAGTGATTCAAATTTGCCATCTTCATAGGAAAGAATTTCAATTACAAACTTGAACATCTTACAATCTTGTGTGAGGGCGTGTTGTTGCACATGTGTGATATCAATCTTCAAGAGAAGATTAAATTCAATCTGAGATGGAGTCTCGAACTAAAAGGATCTTAAAGGAATCATGCAAGTGAGAAGGAGTCTCGTGCCTAAAGAGAGCTTAAGTGACACAAAGATCTTTGGGAGAAGATCGGGTAAAAGCTAAGAGGAGTATACGGAGAGCTTAGTTGTCACTCAATAACTAATTTAATTTAGTTTGATTTGATAAATTTATTTTTTAATAGAATAAAATTTTATCGTAAATCATAAAAACAACCTTCATAATTGACTTGTTGAAAAAAAATCAAAATTGCTGCCTATCGTGGCAAGAATATCTCAATCCTTGATCGCTACGATGATTATAAGATATTAGAAAAGCTAAAGTGAATATTACTTTTGTCGTGGTTTATACAATGAATTGGAAGTCGTATGTTGATTTTTCTTCTAAAAATAGTGTTCATATACGCATCTTAAAATCACCCGAATCAAAAAAGTGTTGCTACTAGTGAATCATGGTCTATGACGATCATAAGACACATTAAAAAGCTGAAGTTAACATTATTTTTTGTCATGATTTATTCAAAGAAATGGAGGTCGTATATTTATTTTCTCTAAAAAAGCGTACATTATTTGTCTCCACTAATTACTTGATAGAGAATCAGGGGAATGCCTGCTATGCAGTACCATGTTGAAAAATCTGCTTCTCCTATAACATTCAATTTCTATATATTCAGCATATATCAAGATGCTCGTAAAAAAATATGCTTAAAATTCTGGCTCCGCCAAGAAATTAAGCGTATGCATTTATATTAAAGTACCGTGCATTTGGATAACTTTAGTTCGAGTGGAAATTTTTACGTACATACACTAATTTATGAGCTTCTGAAAAATTGTTTTTTGCTTTTGTGTTGGTCTCGTGTCATCGTCTAGGCTTTCACAGCAGTTGATTTAATTGTATATATATTCTGTGGTGAATAAATACGATCTCCTTTAATTTATCAGATTAAAAGTGTTATGATTGTGGACGCACATGGATTTATCAAAGTTACTACATGTTAGTCAACTTGTGATCCTAAACTTATTAATTACATATTCATAGTCAGAGCGCAAACGGACAGTACTTATTAAGATTCCATGTTTGGTATTATATTTATTTGCATGATTTTTTTCGTTTTTCCGATGGAAAAGTATTAATTAACATGGAGGTCAACTCGAAGAATAATGGTGACGTAATACTGTTTGTAGTGACATGGCTAATGTGTGTTTAATTATATTAAGTCTGACATTTCTTATATTTAGTTGCACACAGGCATTATTTATTTATTTCTTTCTTGAGGAACACACAGGCATTATTAAGTTGAAGAATATTAACCTTTTTTTCTCTGTTCCTCATACGGCAAGGATAATGATTATTAAAAGTAACACGTTTTTATTGTACAAGAGATATGAATACCTTCCTATTTGTAAGTAGATATATTACTAAGGCTCAATAGACTCCAGTCAAAATAGATACAATACACATTGGTAACTTAAACCATGTTTTGGTATATTACTTCAATAAAACCCTAAATATAGTCCCCGTTATAATATGATCTGCGTAACTATTAAAGGGTACTGTTTGCTTAACTCAAACTAGGTTTAAGAAAAAATATTAATAACATACCAATTCTTTTAGAAAACATGTTTCTTTGTAAGAAAAACTTAGGGGGTTGTCTTTAGTCAACCCCTATGTCTTTTTATAATGAAATATGTTTGCTAAAAGAAAATAATAATTATTTTACATGGAAAAATTTAGTAAAGATGGAAGTTGTAGTGTAAAATTTATGAAGAAAAAACCTTGTTCCTCATGAATGATTCTAATTTAAGGAAAGAGAATAGAGTTTTGAAATAACGTTAAAAAAACAACCCTTAATAATAAGGAAACATATATACTGAGCGCTAAAATAGCCTGCTGATTTACCGAAGCATCGAGACACTTTATTCCATTGTCAATTACTACTTAGTATGCACAAGTATCTTTGACAAGTCAACGAAAATTTGGAATTTTCACCTACGGAATTACTTGCTTTAGTGATAAAAATAAACACTATTCAAGGAAAGACAAAGACGATTTCTAGAGACGTAAGAAGTTAAAACCACAGGAAAAAGCTCCCTAGGCTATTCTATAATCAATACACCTAAGCAACTAAGTAGATAAATAAGTGACTTCGTCGTTTTACCAGCCGTAAATAGGATTCTCTACTTGCGGAGGTAAGAGTTTGAGATCTTTACAGTGCTGTTTGTCGAAATCCCGCGTCCCCGGAATCGCTCCAGTGCAAAGCCTGAGAAATTCACTACCGGTGAGGCAATAGTGAGCAAAAGCGAGTCCTCCATCAACTACCTGGTTCAGATCAGGCATGGAAGCCGATCGGGCCATCGACAGCTTTCTGTTCCTTCTCCGGGTAGATTTGGGGCCTTCCTCGTTCAAGATTGTTCCGAGGTCGGAATATTCCAAGAATCTCTGGGTCGCGGCCTCCCACGAGAGGTGGTAGCGTTGCTCGGGAGTGAGTGGTTGTGGCTCGCTCGCCAGAGCTTCTTTGACTTTGGCCACAAAGTCTTCGGATGTGGTGTAGGTCAAACAGTTCGGGAACGATCGGAAAAAGTCATTTGAGGGGTGGTCAGCGCAGATCACGAATTTCCCCATTGCCAGAGCCTCTGCCGTGGCCGTGCATAGGACGTCACTCAGACTTGGGTTTACGAACACCTTGTACCTTTGGAGCACCAAGTACGAGAAAGATAAAAAATAATTAGATAATGAAATCGCCCAAATAATTCAAGAGTAAATCTCCCGTGTTGTAGGCGAAACGCGCGTTTATGCAGCTCAGCTCAAACTTGAATACATAAATCCACTGGTATTTCAAGAAAATGTTATGATTATTATATTTAAGTTAAGTCCACCTTTTCTTTTAATATTTGCCAAAGATAGAATAATTTTCAAAACGAACTAAATTGTAATTATTGTCCGAGAGATAGAACAATATTATTTCCTACTAATACTTTTTATATATTTTTAAAAAAAATATGCAGTTCAAACTTTTAAAAAGACTCTGTAAAGGGTATCTTGGTCTTTTAATAAATGATCAAACAAAATTTCTACAGAATACAGCGGGTTGGGTTAATTTTAGAAAACAAATCGTCAAGGGATAACTGTGACATTTTTCTCATACTCATCAACATTTGTAACCGATTTTGAAACACAGGTGGATACACATTATAAAAACCCAGGGTAGCGTGATTTCTTATTTACCTGTGAAGAGAATCATCAGCGTGATCTCTTCCTTTCATGAAGTTGAGATTCAGATCCAATCTTTTAGCTGTGCTCTGAACTTCGTGCGCATCTTCTCCATTCCCAAACACGTCGAAATTGAAGCCATTGAGTTCGTTCTTATGCTTCGAAAGTAAATCTATCAGCTCCCGATATCCCTTTGCCCATACCATTTTGCCCAAGAAATAGGCTCCTTCTGAAAATGCTTCTTGCCCGAGCTCCTTTTCTGTGGCAATCTTTTCTCCGATCTTCAAAAACTTGGGATTCACGCCATGAACATTGCATATTACAGACCTGGGCATATCTTGTGTGGCGGCTGAAAGGCGAAGAACCTTTGAAAAGATATAAAATTTTCTTTTAGAAAATTAAGCATTGCATTTGCAAGGGAACAATAATCTCAAAGTTTAAAAGTGTGGATGAAAATAGAACAGATTCATCGTAAGCTTTACATAAGATAATTTGGTACCTTGTCACAATATGCTCTTGTGACCCAATTGTTTATATGTTTGACAAGAAATGCTTGAATAGCCCCATTTTTCTCGTGCTTGATATATTCCAAGTAGTTTGTGTGGACAACACCAACAACATGGTTGAACTTGTCGGTCCAACGCTTCCCATGATGATACCAATTGAGATGTTCTGGTTCTTCCAGAATAGCAATGTCAGCATCTTTGGATGGTATAAACTGTGAAGTATCCCCGGCTGGTATTATGCTTCTCCTTTCTTTTGAAAACTTCAGAATCAAGATCACATATGAAAAACCAAATATCAGATAAAGCTTGTCAAATTAAGTACAAAACAAGTAAAAGGAAAAGAAAATCATAGTATTTTATATTTTGTTTCCAAAACTTCACCTTTCCAGGATAAAACGAGATCTTGAAATCAGCTCTGAAACCGACCCTTTCCTCAAGCCAGTTGCGTATATATGTTTCTTGCTCCTCTGGTGAACCAAACGTTACATTGGGATACACTAGCTCTTGGTCAGATTTACAGAGCCACGGAACCAATAAAGTTACATTTTGTTTTGCCGATTCTGCAAGATATGCAGCACGAAACAGTGGGTTCACTGCTGTTCCGGTCATCCAAGGAAGACTAGCAGTTGTGACGATAGCGACGTTTCTTTTCTCATCTGACGGATCATGCTTTGTATGGTCTGTCCAAAAGCCACCCTCGTAATGATGGCCTGTGCTCTTAAGGACACTGGCTATTCTCAAATCCAATTCATCATTTACATTTTCATTCTCCAATAAAGAGGATTCATCTTGAGAAAAAGAGCGAAGAAAAGTATGACTCTTTCCCTTGCTGCATAGATTCTCCACGATTTTATTGCACAGATCTGCATTTGTTTGAGGGTTCCAAATTATTATTCGAAAAGATATACACGCAATTCAAGACTTGCGATACTTCCGACTGTGCTTTAGTATTCGATTATGTAGTGAGTACATAAAAAAGCAGAGCATTTTCTAATCAGACAAACATATAAGTCATTCTACAACAGAACTTACCTTTTCTAACGCCAAGTTGATCCAGAAAGGGTTCTGACTGCCTAACCAACGATGCCAAAAGTTCAGGCACATCCAACGGTGGTACATCCTGCAGCAGAATAAGGGATAAGATTTACGTAAAAACATACTAAAAAGTCCTTTGAAATCATCAACAACCATCCCATAACTGGAAAATGTGGTGGATGAAAATATGCAGCAAAGTAATGGCTAATATTTCGCTACTTAACCAGGAAAGACGTTTCTTCTACCAGGCATAAAGTTCTTACAGTTCCAACAAGTAAGAGAACTTGAATTCGTTATTTCTTTTTGTTCAGCCAATTACTTAAGGATATCTAAAATTTTAACTAGTTACAGAAGAAAAACAATCTTAGGTTTCCATCTCTGGTATCACAATTTTAACTCAGCTGAACCATAATTGACATTTTAGAGCATATACAGAAGAGAAAAGGAGAAACATAAGTACCAACCTTTGAATCTTGTGGATCCTTATAAATTGATTTCTGAAAAAAGAGGGAAAGAATACCATAAGTACCTATGATGATCATACCCGCGCATCAAATGACTGAGTTACAAAATGCAAAAAATTTCTATGCATTAATGACGATATATGCATTCAGGTTGATTTCAAGAATTCAATGAAAGTGCATGGGAAACTTACACAGCTTAAAACCCATGTGGTTGTGCAATATAATAAAAAGTTCATCATAGCTAAGTTTATGACCCTAGATATAGGCAGTGGGCTGATCACTACATTCAGTAGGAGCCTAACTAACAATGCGTACCAGCTTTTAATACTTTATATGTATTCACTCCTTGCAAACTCCTTAGTTTAGTAGGAAACTTAAGGTTACAGTATTATCTAGCCATGTTCAGTATGCTATTTCCACTGCTCAAGGCATACGATTCGTAGAACAACTAAGGATAGCTGACTTGGTTTCCTTCAATTCATAAATTAAGACAAGAGTATCACCTGTTTACACCTATCAGTAGTTATGACGTCTTTAGTTAAACTTAGCTTTATCATTTTTAGGGAGATATACTAATATCTTTTCAGTTTTAGAGCCTTTCAAAGGAATCCTGTTTTCATTTCCTCCACAGATACCAAAACTCTTTGCACCTCAAAAGTTCTAAATACAATCCTGAACAAAAATTAATTATAACTGCAGTCAAATCCTGGTTGACTCCATTTCAAACATACCTAATCTACTGACCTGTTTAGACGAGAGTAGAAAATTCAAGCGCTATTTACCATAACTTGAAAGTGCTTCCATTAATAACAAAACTAAAAATGATCATACCAAGCTGGACTTAAACTTCTCGACAAACTCGCTGTTCTTGAATCCTCCGCTCCGCTTCTCCAACTCCTTCAGCCGTGTCTTCAACGCACGAATCGGAACCCAATCCTTGGCCGTATCTTCCTCCTCAGAAGCCTTCCACTCTCCCCAAAACTCACGGAAATTTAACTTCTTCTCCCAATTAGACCTATCGAGATTCACACTCTCATCGGCCTCGGAGACGATAGCCTCTCTTATCGCCGACAAATCAATTTTAATCTTCGTGGCCGGAGACCACTTCTCCAGGACCTTCCGGCTGAAATCCGGAGACGAGTAAGCCCTTCGAATCTCAGAGAGGTTAGGCCGGAATTTCTTCACGAAATCGATCTCCGCCGGCGGTGACTTAATCGCCGCAGAAACCGAAAACGTAGGAGCCGAGCTCAGGAAGTTCTCGATTTCCCGGTCGAACGAGTTGGCCAGGTTCTTAAACGAGTTCGCTCGCTCCCGCATCAGTTGGAGGTCAGCGCTCCATCCCTTCGATATGAACGAGAACGCGCTCTCCGACGACGAAGAAGACGAAGATTGACTCGCGCTAACCATGGCGGAGAATTTCGAAAGATAGGGTTTCGACTTCGAGAGAGAGATAGAGAGACTGTGAACTTTGTTTGGAGAAAGCGTTAGATTTGTTAGTTTTGCCTTTTTCCTTTTCTTTCTTTCCAATTCGGTGGCTGGGATTTCGTGAAGTATTTGAGGGATTCGGGCTCTTTCTTCCGAAAACCTCTGGAAGAAAGGTGTTGTACACGTGGACTGCCACGTGGAATTCCTCATGTATCTCCGCAATAGGCTTTCGATTACTTGGCTCGGTTTGAGTGGCTATGACTAAATCGCGTTTGGAATATTTGTATGTGAGGTTGTGAATATGCTGGGAATCCAAATTTACACGGTAGATTTGTTGCCACGCGTCTTGATTTCGTTCGTCGACTGGCTCTGGTCATGAGCTACATGTCGTTTCCTGGGAAAAGGCTATGCATAAGAAAACCGTTGTTCATTGTCGTTTTAGTGATAGTGATTGGCGATGGTTTGAGAACCGTCTTCGTGTTACCAAAGTATTTGGGTCTTAAATTTAAAAAAATGACATTTAGACTTTTTCACGTCAATTCTTGTTAATCGATGTCGACCAGGGTATCTAATATAAAAAAGGTACGGTCCAAAATAAAATACAAGATGTATGTCCTATTTTATGGAGGATTTGGAAGAGTGGAGATGTAAAGCGTTTACAATGGAATGTGATTTTTTTAAAAAATTAATTTCTCGTGCAGCAATAGAAAAAAGTGCACCGTGACTATAATAAAATGTGATACGAACATCTTGAATATCAAAAGCAATGTCAATAATGTTGTTTCTTTGCTTGATGAGTAACACTACTCTAGCTATATTGAGCCTCGGAAGTGGTACTAAGCAGGTTTAAAAAAATGTCACTAATTTATTTACATCATTGAAAATATTATGGTTAACGATTTAGTACTCGTTTATCATACGTTTATTTTTTTTAGTTTTTGCCACAAAAATATCACATCTTTTATAACTATGGCACTTAAATTTCTCATCATTTTATTTAGTTCATTTGGTTTATTAATTTATGAAAATTGTCCAATTGGTTGCCTTTTACTAAAGTATTTCTCATTTTACCTCTTAATTTATTTTTTATTACAAATTATCAACTAAGTGTTTATTGTTTGAGAGATCAACAATAGATTTTTATTGTTGACATCGAGACCAACAATAAAAAAAATAAACTAAATAGTAAAAACGAATTTCCAATTATGTTTTAGTGATAATGTAGGAATATTTTTTTAAAAGAAAATGAGAAAACATTAGTAAAAGCTCGGACAACTTTCGAGTCAATCTGTTTGAGCCCATGAGCTTGGGTCCAACGAGTCGGCTCTGATCATGAAAATCAGGCGAGAAGAAGAAGAGGCGGAGATCGTTGACGAGATTTCAGAGGAGGGAAAGTGCTTCATCAAAGATCTTACCAAAAGATGGACGGTCGAGATGCTTCTGACCCATCCCTTTGTTTTCGAGATTGACCCAGATGCTTCGTCTCTATAGATTTCCCCTCGACCTTGTCAACGTGTTTATGGATCGGCTTTCTCTTTAAATGCTACATCAAGATCATATTTCTATTCGATGAATGATATTTTTCTTACTGTGAATATGTGTTCAAAGTCTATGCTGAAATAGTGAGCTGGAAAACATGTCTAAAATTTGTTGTAGCTTTGAATGCACGACACTCACAAAAGCAGTGAAGGAAGCCATATGGATCATATAAATGAAGGGGTTAGTAAGTGATCTTGAATTTGAGCAAGAACAAGTCACGATCCACAACGACAGTCAAATTGCACTTCATCTTGAAAAACATCAAGTGTTCTGAGAGGTCAAACCACATAGGCATCAAGTTTCATTTTGTGAGAGACATTCTCAATTTAGGAAATATCAAAGTGGTGAAGGTGGCATTGAACAATCATGCATATATGCTCACCAAGGCATTATCCAGAACCAAGTTTGAGCATTATATATATGTAGTTGCTGCACATCCCATGAGTCGGGGACATAGCTCCTTAGGAGCATAGAGAGTATGATCTCTAATACATGGTACTATGATGTTGTAATTAAAGTGAAAACATTATATTAGTCACACCATTAGTTAGTTTCGAATTGTTTTAAACAAAGTTGTAAAATTCTGTCATTGTAGTTGACCATCCAACAGTAACTTAAGTTTTAAAAAATTCGTCAAACGTGTTTAAATGGCGTTGACTGAGTTGTTTCAGTTGTTAGACATGTTACATTGGAGAGATTCACACGAGGATCAAGATATCGTGTAATTGGGGATAATTAGGTTTCATCATTCAGGAATTTTCAAACTTGTTATTAAAGATAAAAAAAATTGGACTAAGTCGTTAGTACCAGGGTAAACTCATTGTGTAGTTTTCATTCAGATTTCTTCCTCATGTCGACGAGTATTATCAAAGAAGAACTCAATTTTAAGGCATCTTTGTGATTTTTCGCAACTTATGCCAACAGATCTACAACATTTGAAAATCAAGGCTGTTATTGTGCACTTAAAACATACGGTTATTAAGTAGTATAGGCCCACAAACATAGGTCAATTTAATTTAGCTCATGTTTGATAACATTAATGTTAATGGTTAGACATTAGTTTAACGTAAAAATTTGGACAGTTTCGGCCCAAATCTTGTGCTCACCCAATATAATGTCACGTCATTAAATTAAAATAATAACGGGGATTAAGGGTGCAGTTATTGCACTCATTAATAATGTCAATCAATCAACGATAATCGAGAAAATCTTTTGAGTAAATTCGATCCAATTTACACTGGCGTTTGAGTTCCATTCATACCTCTACACTGTTGGAATTTAGTTAACAATTAACCTAATTTAATTACGAAACACATCAATATGTGGCGGAATTTCATAATTCAATTTAACATATTATAAACGTTTTAAAACATGTTCGATAACCATATCATTAAATCTAACCTAACATGTCAATAAATTTACAATCACATCAATAAATTTATCTAAGCATGCAAACGAATAATCCAAATACATATAATTATTCTAAAACATCATATTATTCAGATCCAATTCGTTCGAGGGACACTTACATAAGATTTGGATCTGCGAGAGCAAGTCTCGGTGTACGTCAAGGTGGTCGGCCGATCCTCTACGCCACGCGCGTCCAAGAAATCCTCAAAACCGTCGTGCCTTCGATCCTCCAAAATTAGCCGGCCCTGGGGAGAGAAAAATCACTCAAACAACCACAAGTTGAGTCAATGATAATACTCTAGGGATTTTTAGGAGACAAAGAGGGTGGGCTCTTTCGTGGGAACAAGGGAAGAAGGGGAAACTCAAATAAAAGGAAGGGCTGCCGGGAAACAGTTTTCCTCTCTCTCTTTCTCTCTTAATTTCGGCCAAAACCTCTCAAGCACAAGGGGGGAGAGGTTTGGCTGAGTGTTGGTCGAAATTAGGCTAGGGTTACCAAAGAGAAAGCCTCCTTTTATATCAGAGAGAATGCGCTTAAGTTAGGTCAAAATCCAGTTAAGACCCATTAGTCAAACTTAAGCCCAAAACTCCTTTTAATGAGTTTAAACAATTTTTCCAGCCCATAAAACACCTATTGTGGCCGACCATATTGTCCTAATTACCTCCCAAATTTATTTGATTTATTTCTAAAATAATATTTAATTAATTTAGAACATCTCATTTATTTAATGACAAGTCATTAATTATTTTCATACTAATCAATGTAGTACGAAACGAGAAAATATTTATTTTCATCTTTTATTTATTTGAATCATCAAATTATATTATTATCAATATAATAACATAATATGATTCGTGAAATAAATGTAATAATAAATAACCAGTTATTTATTTAATTACTCAGAAAATAATTTTCTTAGCGTAAATCACAATTTACGTTGAATGAGAAAATCAATCATTTCTTGTTCACCAAAATCTCGTCCGAGAGTCTATCATTGAGATGTTATGGACCCACATGAACGAAGCTTTAGAATAAGGCTCGGACACAAAAGTTCACAAACTTTTTCCGGCTTTTAATTCTTAATATTAGTCGATTCCACTAAAGGACCAATATTGAACATCTCTAAGTTCATATGCGTTTATATTTCCGTTTGATGTGACAAAACTATTCTTCACACGGTCCACGGTGTATTTTATGATATTACCCTTTGTGTGTATCATTAACTCAGAGGAATGTAAAATTACCGTTTTACCCCTGAGTTATTATTTCACCAAGTCCTCTGTTATTTGTGAACGAGAAAAACATAAAATGAAATGTCTCAACATGTCACATGTTTTATTTCAAAGAATTCTTTATTCGATGAATACCAGGCCTGGTTTATTCGCTCACACTCTCATAACAGAGCATGGTGTGATACTAATGCCTTAGCATTGTTTCAACACAAATTCCATATCTGTGAATCACATGTTTCAACGAAACAGTATTATGACACCAACCGTCGGGTCAATGAAACTTCATTTAGCCATTGCCCATTGACAAATCAAATGTCATAAAGTGTTACAAGAATACATGTACTCACTTCAGGATTTAGGTAATTACTAAAATACCCCTCGTATGTGAGTTTGATGTTTCGAGTGATTAAACGGTTTTATCTCGAACTTCAAAACTTCACTGGTCTTGTTCAATATCTTCATTAAGATATCAAGAATGAATTACAGAGTCACAACTCTCCATATCACAAGATAAGATATCGTTTAATTCATTCTAACAATCATTACTAGGAATCGATTGCCCAATCGATCTTTAGATTGCGAACTATTATTTAAACTAGTCATAAGAAGGTATCTTGTCAAGTCTGTACTTAGCACTTCTTTCGTTGATGACAGTTTCAGAGCGTAGACATAAATGCGTAAACACAATCTTAAATTAGAATGGATATTCAATCTTTATTTAATTTCAAAGCAAAACAAATACAAAAGTATTTAATATCAAAAATCTCCTTTGTGGGTATAAATGCCAACATTCACCAATTCTCTCTATTGGAAATTTCTCTAAAAAAATATGCAAAATCCTAAAATCACCGCCGTCATCGGAGTTGATGGTTTTTTTACGGCGTAACATAACTCAAATCATTTTTTAACGTCGCCGACTCTTCTTGTGAAAGTTACCCGACGATTTTTTTAAAACATGGGAACAAAACGTATTTTAAAGAGTTAAAAACTATTGACAATCATCACCAGCCAAACTGATAAATGATTTTCAACTGCTCTTCGATAATATTGTATTTTTTTGTTAAACAGTTAAAAGGTTTTATTACGTTGTTGAAGTCATTGTTCCTATTTAATATTTTTTTTATTCATCGATGGTCTTAAAATTTGTTGCATGAAGTATATTCGGCTACTGATCGAAAATATGGTTTATTTTCTCGCTGTTAAAAACAAACATAGTTTGTTTATTTTTCTTTTTATTTATTTCTCTTTGATTAGATGAATAATTTTGCATGTGTTTTACAATTTTTTTTCCATTATCAATTACAAATTGAATTTCTTATTGTTTGTTCTTATTTTATTCTTCTTTAACCTCCATTTTGATTTGTTGCAGGTGAAAAACATTGTTAATCGATCGACATATTACCCTCCCTCCGTTATATATGAGCCTCTTCCAATACGATTGCTATTCGATTTTATGTTTTTAGATAATTTGATCATCTGTTTTGATTTTGATTTTTTTTTCTCTTAGAGTTTGATCTTCTGTTTTATCAGATTTATATTACAAATGCGTTAATATAAATATGGATTTCTGTGGTTGCTACGAAATCTGGAAATCTGCAAAATTTGTTTACCATTGTCTTGTAAATTTTATGTAAATAGGGACACTTTAAAGTGTAAAACGATTTTCAATTTACAATATAGTATCCTCAAAATTTTGGATATTGACGTGTAAAACGACTTTTAATGTCTAGAAATGAATCAAAATTCAGGAAAAGTAAGAGTTTTGTAAATAAGAAAATGAAGATGAAATTATGATATAATTAGAGTGAAAGATAGAACCAGTAACTAATTATTTAGAATATTGACAATAAACACAGCGGTGATTTTATTAGTCAAGTTATAAGATTTTACAACATTATAAGAACTCAATCATTGACTCATTAATTAAAAACCGGCGCCATTGACTTAATATTTGACTTACTAAATTAAATTAAATTTCAAACTCAAGTACAAATGAAAATTCAAAATTCAAAATTCAAAAAACTTTATTTGCACAAATCTTGTGTTAATGTTCGTGAATCCACACATACACCTCTGGGGTGGTTCCTCATCCAAGGCATCGTCATTATTCATCGATAATCACCGTTGTCATCATATCATATATGAGCTACATGAATACTATTATTGAGCTTGTTATTCATATTGTTTTCATATTTTCAGATAATTCATTTGTCACTATTAGAAATATTGGATTTTACAACTGTCTTTCCTCAACCCTTATTAGTAAGGGGTGTGGAATCCAAGATTCCACAACCCTTATAACTAAGGGTTGTGGGATGATTTCAGGCTATTTCACAACCCTTGTAACTAAGGGTTGTGGGAAGTGATTGATTACAGGCTATTCCACAACCATTAGGTTAAGGGTTGTGGAATATAGCTGATTCTACAACCGTTATCCGAAGGGTTGTAAAATTTTACATATTTTAAATATTCCACAACCCTTAATGTATCCATTGTGGGAGCTGTGCCACGGTAATGACCAATCTGAGCTACAGCGTCACGTCCCACAGCGGATCCAAAGATCCGGTGTGGAAAAAGCGTAAAAAGAAGTTATTGAATATTACAATAAAAAATTGATCAGTTGTTGAATATTTCACAACCCATAGACATCCAGTGTGGGAAGGTTATGAAGTATTCCACACCGGATGTCTAAAGGTTATGAAGTATTACACAATCCCGAATTCCCCAACCTTTAATATGAGTTGTGGAATTCTTCCACAACCCAAAATAAAGATTGTGGGAACCAGATTTTGTAGCACTGTGTCTAGTCTGATTTACGGTTTCATCAATTTTTCTAAACCATATTATTAAAATTTCTTAACATTATCAACCATTCGAAACCTCCTATTGCTCAACAAGACTTTATTATCTTTCTAATGGAATATAGCTCTGGCAAGGTAAGTGTAGATCCCTTCATTCTTGTGTTATATGTATGAGTTTAAAATACATATATTTAAAACGATTTTTTTAAAACGTGCTTCACTGTTCAATATATTAACCATATTATACGTGTGAATGGAAAAAATGATATCAATGATTGTATGAAAATTATGAAATAACTGAGGGGTATAAAAATTTCAGCAAATACTAAAATATATGAAAAATTATGCAAAATAGTCATTTGAAAATTATTGATCAGTAAAATTATTATTATAAGCAATTTTTCACTTTCAAAAAAATCAATAATTAAGTAAAATTAAAAAATATATGAATGTAATCTATGCTGATAACTATATAATCCATAGCTTACTTTTCATTTTATTTTATTTTTTATAGATATTTCCGTATCTTTTAACAAATTATTCATCCAGGGACTAGTCTTATTGGTAAGCCAATTAGAGCTCCCAAATATTGTATGAAAAAAAGATTTCATATTTTAATACACCTACTCTTACTCCAAAATTTTGATTATAGGGCAACGGACGTTGATAAATATCAGTTTCCAACATCACAAAGATTATTCAAAACTTCAGACCAATCTTTCTTAAGTTTTTCTTCGAGTTCAACTACTCGAGTGTTTCACAAATTGGGGTAATCTTTGGTGATTCGTTATGGTCTCTTTAACGACCACATAAAACTATCGTAAACATATATGCATGGCTTCAAGCTAGCTAGTTAGTATGTCCATTTATAGAAAACATGAAACTATCTTCTACATCCATTTATATTAATTAGCTTATTGAGTTATAATTTTTTTTAGTTGACAAACTTAGTCTCCGTTAAGGCTGGTTCAGCTTGTGTGCCACAGAAAGTGATTAAACGTGCGGTGAAATCGTAATTAGACAAACAGTAAGAAAAAACGTGTTAATTTATGAATGAAAAGGCTTAGGAAACCTTCAAGAGATCGGACATGGAAAGGAAAAAAAACATAAGGCATTATTCATTCCCATCTATACGGATTTGTAGGCTCTTCTACATTATTACTGTAAAAATAGTAAACCAAATTGCTTCAAGGTTAAAATTCACCTCTTTATAGAAATATGGTTTGAGGTATAGTTTTGACTGTGAATATACTTAATTTGGCTTCAGGTGATTGTTGTTGCTTCTGATACTATGGAACCAGACATTTCTCACCTATCGTTTTTGGGCCACTTGTGTTTTTCAGCTAAGAAAAAAGCTCTTCTTAATAGTTTTTTTTTTTTCAATTATCAGACCTTTTGTTGTATTACTGCAACTTAATTGATACAAACAATTTGCGTCTCGAGCCAATTTTTTTTTTTTTCTTTTTTGTCTTTTGGTTCCGTCGATGGTGATATTTCAAGGCTGATTATCTGAGAAAATTCTTCCTGATTGTATAAATTTGTTATGTTATGTAATGAAATAATCTCTTCTTCATGCAAATCACCAACAACAAATGAATGTATATCTCAGCATCTTCTCTCTGGCTAACGGATAAAAAAATGATTGCATGTTGTTTGGTAGCCGGTGCTAAATTTTGTGGCCAAAGTATTGAAGTTGAGAGCATAGACGAGGAAGAAGAAGATGGAGAGAAAAAATATTCGTATTCAAATGATTGGGATAACAGCCTATTTTATGCACTAGGACTATTATTAGAGGTCTTAGCCTCAGTAAGTGACAAATCGTTTTAGTGGGCAAAAACGACAACTAACTTAAAGACTAAAATAAACTCCGATAAAATTCAAAATCATAAAAAAAATAAAAATAAAAATTGTGACTTGGTCATATTAACTAATTACCTGTATTATGAGTTTCTGCGAATAAAAGGTTAAGATGGTGAGCATTCTCGAATTTGATTCTGCAGACACAAAATTAAATTAAATACCAAAAACGTTACCGTTAATAGCCACTATGTTTTGTAAACATTTTATAAATACCAAAAATATGACGTAATCAACTATAAATTTATTATCCATCTTCAATATTTAATATCGTAAATAGAATCGTGATTATTTACCAGAATTTAAAAATAACATTTTTATATGATTATAAGCCACTTGGACTACAAAAAATAGTAAATGATATTAGTATTTTTAGGAGATAAATTTTGTAATTTTTTCATTTTTTTTCTTTCGGAATTCTTTTCTATTGTTTTAAAAGTGGATTGTATGCAATGCATGCATATACTTATAAAATTCCAGACCAATGGGATCACGTTTTTAGCTACAATGGCTCAATTTACACAAATTAAGGTTAAGGTTATATTCGTCATAAAATAATTTGCAAATTGTATCCCATCCTGTTTGAATAATGAAAGTAACCATCCTGAGTGATATGTATAATATCAAATTCCTAATTGACTAAATTGGGTGTCAAACTCCTCTGACGATGCAATGAGTTCACATTAACATCACCAAATTATAGTTATGATCATAATATCTAGAGCCTAGAGTATCTTTCTTCAACTAATTATCATAGTCACCACAATGTGCTACAGTGTACAAAAACTAAAAGAAAAACATCAACCATGTTTGACAAACAATCACCAAACTTTTATAATGACACCCTCACTTCTTTCCCTTCCCAATTAAATTCAAATATTCAGAACAGCTATCAGCTAATGTCTTTATTATAATAAACGTAATAACTAGCCACGTAAGATGTCGCATCGATGTCCACGTCACTATAAATTTCCGCTCCTAAGAGATTAGTTTGCCTCTATCCATTCCATTTTTTCTTCCCTTCACCGGTGACTCGACGAGCCCGTGAGTGCCAAATCAGCGTGAGGCCCACAAGGCTCAGTCCGTCACCCGGTAACTCTCCGGTTGACTGTAAAACTCCTCTTTTAACGCAAAAGCCATTTTTTTCTTCCTCTTTCTCTCTCCAAACACATTCAATTTTCATACAATTCACTCTCTTTCGCTCAGACATGACTGAAGGTCTCAGCAAGCTCGCAGCTTGGCTTATAGCGATCTTCACTATCTGCGTCGCGATCCTCGCCGCCGATCTCGCCTACGTCTTCTGGCGCCGCCGTAGATTCCATCGCCGGAGCTCCTCCGCCGCGGATTCCTCCTCCGTCGCCGGAGGAGGAGGAGATCACTCCTCGGTCTACGTCCTGTCTTCGAAAGAGCTCCTCTACTTCTTCTGCTGGACGAACCAGTCCAGAGTCGAGCCGAATGACCACCAGGTCAACGCCGTTGACCAAATCGCCGATGTGCGCACGGAGAACGCGCCGACGGAAAGCCGTGCCGACGAAGTGGATGAGGAAATCGACGATTTGAAGTTTCAGGAGATGTACGGACGATCGAGGCTTTTGTTCACGATCAAGGAGGAGGAAGAGAGCCACAGCGTGGTTTCCGGCGATCCGAAGTCCTTATCATCGGACGGCCAGGGATTGCCGGATGATTTTCAGGAGATTGGTGACGTGGCAGTGCCAGATGTCGTTTTAACGGTCGATCATGACGGCGACGTGGAAGTGACGCCGTTTGCGACGCCGTGCGCTTCGCCTTCGTATTACACTCCGTCGCCGTCGCCGACGAGGGATGAGGTGAGTCAGTCGTACGGTAGTTACGGTGAGGTTCACTTCGTTAGCTTAGACATTGCTACCGGAGTATAATTCATCATCATTATTATTATTTCTCTTTATTTTATGTGTATTTATTTTGTAGCTTAAAAAATATTTTGGAGGTTGTTGCCGGAAAATAGTTGGTTACTGTGTCGTTAAATGTAAATAATGAAGGTTTTGGTCTTTTTTTCTATTTCTTTTGGCCAACTTTGATATTTCCACGTTAACAAACTGGTCCTAAGTGATGACGTGGCGGGAGCTGAGTGAAATATGATGTAGATGTGTACTAACCATTTTTAATTACGTCCGTCAATTTTTATTTAATTATTTTATAAGCTAAAGCATGCTTAGTTTATTTAAATAAGAAAAATATATTATAGAAGGTAGAAGTTCTGATATCCGACATATCGAGCTCGGAAATCGGTTTAAACGGATGAAGTTTTTCAGTTAAATTTCATAGTTGGAGAAAGTTTTAATAATATATTTTTCTCCTAAACCCTAAGCCCTAACAAAAACAGTGTAAATTGTTGAAAATCTCCTAAATATTTTTCTCAAACTACACCCCATTATTTTCTCAAAAAACTAAACAAAATACAGCTCTACTGTCACAGGCGGAGTAGTTAGGTTTCTGACTAATTGATTTGCACTGCTCTTATGGAATATTCTTCTTAATTAATAATGGCCATTAAAAAGAATTAATAATGTGGTTTTATTTACATTTCAATGCCTAGAAATCAAGTTGTCTTATACATACAAAATAATGGTTATATATATACATATGGTGACAATGATATGTCAATAATAAAACAAATAAAAAATGTAGGATGACTAAACTTGATGAAAGACTAAAAAATGAAGTATACAAATCTCGACCCTTAAACTCCTTAACATTGATGCATGCAAGTTTACATGAGAAGTTGACGATCGTCGATATTTGATAAATTTGGAACTAAAATGACTATTTTTATATTCAACAATTCAGTAAAAAAAAACCAAATGTTGATAAACAAGTTTGTTTTCTTTTTGGGTAGCACTCATTTCTCTTCCGGTTCTGCTTCTTTCTTTCTCTTTTTATTCTTTTCTTGATAATGATTTTAGGCTGTACGTGACGAATTAGGTGATATTTTAAATGCTTAATAAAAGTAATCTGCAGATCGGACCACCGGATTGAAGATGATTGTTTTTTGCTATTGAAAGAAAAGACTTGGAAAAGAAAATGAGTGGTTTTACTTTTACCTTTCTTAATTTAGCCGTTGGAGTGTTGTGTAAGAATGTGATGTGCAGATTCAGAAGATAGAAATTAATGCAATGACCGTAACCGTAGCGAGTTTAATGATAGACATTTCCTAGGCAAACTATTAATATACACAAGAACGATCCTAACAAATGTCATCGTACACGTGTTTCACGTATTTGGAATAATGTCATATTGTCAACATTTGAACATTAAGCTAAACTATCAATTTTGTGGCATGTCACATGTGGTCAGTTTTATTGAAACAAGAAAGTGATTTTCATTACTAATCCCAATTAGTGGCTTCAAATATAATTCGATAACTAAGACCTCTAAACTTGTGTATAGTGATGTTGCAATTTTTTTCAATTCTTCATATCTGGTAGTTTTTATTTTAATAATTTTTTTTAATGTAAGATTTGTGATAAGTGAGATTTATACACACGTGTATATTAGTTTTGAACTCGATCAATAGAAAGTTACGTAGAGTTTTGATGTTCTCCCTATAGTTATTTTTTTCAAATTCTCAAGTGTTTGCCAATCTAGGTTAAGTTTCATTTTTGTTGAGCTATTTTTAGTTGTTGTATTACATATAGATCTTCTAAAAGAAAAAAAGTATGACATATAGATAATTCTGGATTTACCCTTCAAAATCTAATACCTCACTCTAGAAATGTGAAACATTCCAGATAAGGTTTGAGAAATGTTTTTCAAATTTATTTTGAAGGCGTAGCTTAATTATAGTAATGTTTTTCCTCATTGTATAAGCTGTATTGGAATTGATGTATTTAATTACATATATTTAAATATTTATATTCAATTAATAATTTAAGAAATTGTATTAAAATATATACGTGAAGTACAAAGTGGTAACTACAAATTAAAAAAAATGGTCAATTTTAAAATTATGACAAACTTTGATATTAAATAAAATCTATGCATCTTCTATTAGTGGTGATTGGATCACTACTATTGTATGAAGTTGCAAAAATAGAATGCATTACAATTTACATCTTGTTGGATCATTAACTTTAAAAATTTATGCAAGCATTATGTTGAGATAACCAATGCACATGTTTTTCTGGAAGAGAAGGAATCAGTAAAACCTCATACCCCTGCACATTTGTTTTTGAAAGAGAATGAATCAGTAAAACCTCATACTCCTCTACGGTGCGATATGAGAAAATAGCGCCCCGGAACAGAGCATTCGATCCAAAAGAAAAAAATTCCGCGCAGATGCGGGAGTTCTCTTTCGGTTAGAATACTGGAAAATTTAGAAAGGAAGGCCCATTTAGCCAATCCATTAGCAAGTTCATTAAGATTTCTTCGAACCCAAAAGAAGTTGCAAACAGTAAAATGTTTCTTGACGCCTAAGAGAAGCTCAAAGTCGGCTGAGATCCTCCAGTCAGGCATTGAAGATTTTGCTGAGCTGCAAGCAATAGAGTTTTGCAATCCCCTTCCACTAAGATCTTGGGGTATCTGTAGAAAATCTCAAGTCTTGTCGATAGAATAAAGCCTTTAAGTTCAGCTTCGATGGCTGAGGCAACGTCGAATGAGTCGGACCAGGTCCACTTGATTGCTCCAACATGGTCTCTAGTTATGATTTCGATTGAGGCTTTCCCGTCTTTGTAAGCTGCATCGAAATTGATTTTGATGGTTCCATCGGAAGGAGCTTGCCAACGCACGATTGGGGTAGGAACTTTGGTAGGGGCTGCAGGATGACTAGGATTTTCACTAAGGCTAATGTCCTCGATCTTGTTTCGAATGTTAGATAACAAGACATCTAAGGAAATGTTACCCCTTTGAAGATTATGGCATTTCTTTGGGACCATATAGCGTTGAGGATGACTACAAACGTTTTCACAAACATGTCTCAGAGGTGAGGCCTTGCTGTGTTAAATTGTTGGTTGAGTCTGAGGATTTCCTGGCGAAAGTCCAGCCCAAAAGAATTATCGTTCAAGCTCCAACGAACACCCCAACCTTCTAAAAAACACACACGAGATGACATATCACATTTGAAGAAGAGGTGCGCGATGGATTCTGAGCAAGAGAGGCATGAACTGCAGCTATGGTCAACAGCTGGAAATATTGTTGCTAGATGCTCTACGTTTGGAAACATTCAAAACCGAGTCCAGAGTTTAAGGATATACCTATGATTTATGCGAAGTTTCCAAATTCTCTTCCAAGCGTCATCGGTTGGATCAAAGAAAGCTCCTCGAGATTGAAGGTAAGCTGATTTGACGCTGAAGTTTCCATTTATAGTTGGCTTCCAAACTCTCGAATCTGGTTTAGAACCTGGAAGGGGATTAATTTTAAGGATTTCCAGGCAAGTCACCTCACTGAATTCTTCATAGATTAGGCCTCGGTTCCAACTGCTAGTCTCCAGGATGAATAAGCTGTTAATTAAAGCCCATTCCCCGATACTGGAATTGGAAGAGAGTTGAATAAGACCTTGAGTGACCCAGTGGTCTTTGAAGATGAGAGTGTGCGTCCCTGTTCCTATGACCATGAATGGATTATTTTTATGAGGTCCCGTTGATTACAAATATCTCTCTAACCCCCTGAGTCTGTAGTTTCCGTATCTGTGTGTAAGAAGGGCTTAGACTTATAGTATTTTTCAAAATGAATTTTGACCTAAGGTAGATCTTTCCTTGTCTCCATGAACCAGGCCAGTTTTGGAGATGAATGTTTTGTTGAAATCTTTGAAGACTCTGAACCCGAGACCTTTCGAGTTTTAAAGCTGGCAAATTATGTTCCAGGTGACGGTAGAAAGATGCTTTTTCCCTGTAAACTCTCCTGTCCACCAGAATTCCCCAATTGCGCTTAGACTACATTTTTATGATGTAGTTTTTTTCAAATATATTTGCTTAGATTACATTCTGAAATTGTAGTCTTAACGTCGATGCAATATTTTGTATAAAAAAATACCAAATTTTAAAAAAATCCAGTACCTAATCCATAACCAAATCATTATATAAAAACATCCGTAACTTAACCATAAAAGTCATAATTTAACCAAATCATAATATCATACATCAAAATATCTATAAAACAAATACCTGGCTACCTAGCATCCAAAACATGCATATATATCCCGATATGCAAATCCAAACAGCCATAATATCACAAGTTTTTCTACCAAAATGAAACATGTAATCTACAAGTTTCTACCAATCAACTACCAGCCATATAAGAAGTTTCTATTCCTACCACCGGTACATCTTGTACGATGCAAATCTAAAATATCTCTACCAAGTGTATATCACAAGTTAACTTCTCAATCCAGAACATATGCACTACCCAATACAACGTTTGAAGGTAGCATGCCCATTCTTGATGCATCACATCGAGCTCGTCTTGAGTGTATGCTTTTTTTCCATCGAACTTCATTAAATTACAATGAAAACAATAAAAAAAAATTAATTAATTAAACCTCATCAAGTATGAAAACAGTAACGTAAGAAAACAAATTAACGCTAATTGCATACTTTAGTTTCAGTCGGGATTATGTGATTGTTAATGATATCTTCCATGTACTTAATCACGTAATAACCACACTCGGTTGCAGACGGTTGACGAGGACACTACAATATAGCAGAAAACAGAGAATTAATTACCATTCAAACTGAAAAAAAGACTCCATTATAAACTCTAAGATATATACCTTAACAATTTTCCAAATAGGTTGTTTCTTCGTAACTATTTTTGATTTGGAGTTTAATAACTTCATAACACTATATACAAAAATACACATCAGAATATATATAAGTTATATGTAACCTATAACTATTCATAATAGAACCATAAATATAAAGAAATCAATGTTAACTCACGTACTAATAACAACTTTGATATCATTTCTGGGACGACGATAAAGAGAATCAAAGTAATAAACTCTGTCATTATGAGGGTCGATTGCAAACAATGTCCAATGATTTCTGAGCCATGTAAACAATGTATTAATCGTCTATGCAATGACCAATGACAGATGCAATATTAAATTTAATAGTATACTCATATAAATATACTAACTCGGGATTATAAGGAGCGAAGAATAGTTTTCCAACATCAGATTCGTCCATTCTGTTGACTATTAACTCAGTCGTTATCCCAGGATTCCCCCATAGTTCAATGACACTGGATCAATGAATTTATACATAGATTCAATTCCCAAACTTTTGATACTTTGATAAAAGTAACTACAAAATAGCAAAGACTAATCATGACATATCTAAAATACAAATACCTTATGGAAATTGAAAAATGAGTAAGTTTACAAGTTTACCTGATGTAGAGAACAATACAGTTTGACGTGATACATTCCATGTCAGAAAAGCGATTAATATCCTCAGGAAGAATATAGCATTGTCGGTCCTTGCCAAAAATATTCACGTCAATGGGAAAATTAAATATGTCGGTTCTCCCCAAGGTAGGAACGAGTAATTGGAACCTGAAAAGCGAAATTTATTCAATATTCAATGAGGATAAAATTCAAAAAATGAAAATAGGATAGAATAAGTTAATTAATTACCTTGGGATGCTCGATTATAACCATCTGGGCGGGCCATGGAACATTACTACCAACTACTTCTGAGACCAACAATTCTTCTTCTTTCATTCGATATGGAACCTTTGCCTTCACATCAAGGCAAACATTTACGTAGACACCTGAAACCTCTTCCCCCAGTTTGATTCCCCAGACGTTTCTGTTGGTCGCAATTTCAAGACTAACCGTACCAAGAGCAACGACATTATGAATGTCATCCACAACCAATTTAGATGGCTTTCCCTTAAAATTAATGCATTAGTTTAGTGAATTGTAACAATGAATTAATTTAAGAATAAAAACAGGGATAATTTTTACCTTTCCAAATTCTCTACGCCCGATCATCTCAATATCCTCAAGTTCAGCCGCATAGAGTTTTGAGGAATCAGAATTTTCTTTGCTTTCACAATTCTTGACCTCATCACTTTGCAGTCCGCCATGATCGTCTTCTTCGACATCATCTAGTATTGATTTTCTGCCTGAGCAACTAGTCTTATCTAATTGAAATGTTGTGCTTTTCAAGTCGGTAGTAGAAGCCTTTAACTTCGCGTTTTCATCTTGAAGTTCCTTGATATGTGATAGTAACAACTTCCTCTCATCAGCGTCTCATTCATGTGCCTCAAAAAGTTTTCGTTGCTCCTCTAAGACTTGTTGCAGAACCATGTTTGTTTTTTACTGCCTTGGAGTGTTGAAGTACTGTGAAGGAGTAAGTGTTGGAATAGGTCTAGGGTTAAAAAAAAATTAACATTATTCAAATTAATGACGGAATTTAAAAAAAAAAATTTCAAGTAAAACAATTTTACTAACCTAGAAAAAGCATATACATGTTATATATTAAAAGCATTATTTAATTTACTAGAACACGAACCTTTCTTTGTAGCTTGACCTTGAAGCGTCTCGAGAAAGGTAGATCCTCTTCCTTGGCTCGCTCGTCACCTTCGCACCTAATCTTGAACTCGAGAAACCTAAGATTTCTATTACAAGAGTCAATAGAGGTTTTGGAAGGATTTGTGTGTGGGCACAATTAACCATATGAACCAAGAACAATTCTTGGATCATAAGCTAATTCTATAGATTGAATGTGAATCTAGGTGCAAAATAAGAAGAGTATTTTCTAGAGAGAGAGAGGGAGAGGATCGGCCACAATAGGGAGAGAAGAAGAAAAATACTTAACCTTCACATCTCTATGTGAGGCTCTATTTATAGGAGAAGAAAAAATCTATAAAGGTCAATTATTCATTCATGAATGAATAATGTATTCATGACATAATATTTTATTTTCCCTTCCCCTTTCCCTCATTGTTTGGCCGGCCATGATGTTGCATTAGTGAGGAAATTTGTTTCCTCAGTTAGCACATTTGTTTCCTTCTTAAGGAAATTCATTTTCCTTTTTCTTTTGGGTAATTATCCTTATAAGAAAAAGGAAATAAAACTCTCCTCTTTGATGCTATGTTGGCCGAATTCTACATAGGGAGAGGGAGCATCTAGATGCTTCCTTATTTTTTTTAAGACAATTCTTAAAATACCCGTTGCAGAATTATAATTGCACAAATAACAAAATTAATTTCATAATGCCTCAAACGACTTTTCGGCTTTAGAAAATAATTTATATTTTCATCAAATGAAAACATTCAAAATCTTATTTTGACATTCACATCATTTTATGTCCTTGCGGACAAAAATACCCTTTAGACATTTTCCGAGAAAAAGTCTAGTTCAACACTTGAACTTATTTTGATTTAGCTTCTAGTTTAACAATCCTACTCTAATGACCTATAATAGTGACCTTATGGATCCAAATGAACAAAGCTTGAGCTTCTATACTCGGACTCAAAAGTTCTCAAATGTTTTCCGAGTATTAGCTTAATGTCGACTGACTCCACTAAAGAGTCGACACTGAGAATCTATCGGTTCAAATGAATTTATTTTCTACTCAAGTTCAACTTAATTATATTGAGCGGATCCATTGAATGTTATCTATGTTTACCCTTCATGAATATCATCAAGTAGTTGGGATTTATAAAATTACCATTTTACCCTTCTAGTTGTTATTTCTTCAACTCCTTTAGTACTTGTGAATAAGTTAGAAACAATGTATTGACGAGGAGCTAACAAGTCACATTGTTTCATCCAAATAAAGTCGCTACTTAAATTTGGACACTGCGAGTTCATTTATTCACAATCCAAGTAATAAAGCATGAGGTGATATACATTGCATCTCAGCAATCTTGTACATGAATTCCATATCTATGAGAACTTCACAAAGTTGGTTCATGACATCTTCATAACTTAATATCTCACCAATAGGCCTTGTCTAGATCACACATTGGACCTAGAATTTGACTTTCTCAAATGAGAGTATTAATGCTATGAATTGACATGTCTCATTTCAGGATTTAGGTAAGCATGATGCGATTCATACGTAGTGACCTTGAGATAGAAGATGTTAAATGGTTTGTTCTTCTATTGTCTCTAAAGGTGCACTGGTCAATTCAGTATCTTCGAAAGATACACTGGAAGAACTACAGAGTTCCTAACTCTCTGTGCCTCGTAACCAGACATCCTAGATTCTTCCAAAAATCATACTGGGATCAATAGTCCGTTGATCTTTAGATTGCGAATATACCGTTTTAGTCAAACCATGAAGAGTTTGTTCACGCAAATCTACATTTGTCTCTTCATACATTGTTAGGTTTGATTAAGAACTATAAGACTATTGAATATCATAAATCTTCAATCAAACTAAAAGGAATGAATGAACGTTTCAACTTTTATTAATTCAATTAGCAAATTACAAAGATTTATATATTACATCAGTATGTAAATAAACAATCTTTCAATAAGGACTTTACAAAGATTTATATATTACATCAATATGTAAATAAACAATCTTCTTGTGGGCATCTCTGCCAACAATAAGGCCCAGACCCATACACTTGAATATGGCACCAAGATCTTTCTTTTCCAATGCTAATGTGAGAGCATCTTCCCTCGGATTTAAAGTAACAGTTATGTCCTGAATCTTCTGGGAACACTCATCCTAAAAGTATACAAACAAACTCATCAGTGCGACATACAAATATATATACTCAGTTCAAACCAGAGGTAAGTTATAAAAACTCACCAGATTTTGTATAAATGATTGAATCTCATCATCCTCTTCAGCAGCACCACCTTTACCATAAGCGATCTTCCAGAGCTCAATTTGAGATGGTTAGAAGTAGTGTCACACGACTCCTTAGCCTGTAATAGTGCAAGAAATCAAACAACCCATTGAAAAAACCAACTTCAATGGATAAAATAGACTCATATCAACTTAAATACTCACCAAGTCAACCGACAAGTTTGCAAAGCCACGCCTAGAAATACGGTGCCGATATTTGATATTCCTTGACTTCTTCGATTGTTTTTTGCTCATACTTCTAAACTCCTCTGAGAGCCCTTTCGCAACAAAAGTCTTCCATGATTTTATGGTGATAAACATGTACGACAATGGTGGTTTGGAAAACATGCGTGGCTTGTCCATGTACTTGTAGATATAATTAGCTGCCGGCTTATACTTGAATTGTCATCATTTTATAGACGCAGATGATAAGATAGCTTTCTTAGTGGCACTGCATACGATACATGCATCCATAAAAAATCATGGGTATTACATACTGAAGATGAAACCATATGCCAATTTATTTGAATATACTCAAACACATGGATTTACCTTGATTTGATCCCAAACTTTCTCCTTAAGCTCACCTGATACGACCTTTCATTTCTCAAAGTCAATGGGTACAATTGATCGCACAACAACACCTATATAACTTTGCATTTCTGAGTTTGTATCCCCGATGCTCTGTCCATAGTCATTGTATTCTACAGGCTTGACTACTCCATTAGCTCGAGCTATAACAACCTTAGGCAGAAGAGTAGGTCCCCTTTTTCGTTATTTTTTTGGCTGGTGGTGCCACTGATGTACCATCATTGTCGTCTTTCTCTGTCTCGGTGGCGGGTGCTGACGTGTTCTTCTGTTTCGCGTATTTCTTATCCTCATTTGCAGGTCCTGATTTGTTTTGTTTCTGTGGCGGTGCAACAGTCTTGACACCTTTCTTCTGCATTGGTGCCACTTCTGATTTGTTTTTCTTTATTGGCGGTGCCTCGTTCATCTTGTCAATCTGTTCCTCAGATGAGTGTAATGCTCTTGTCCTCTTTTTTTATTGGAGATCTGGTTGACATGCGCATTAAACAAGTATCACGATAATCATATTCAATAATTTCATACAAGTATCACGATAATCAGATTCAATAATTTAATACAAGTATCACGTTAATCAGATTCAATAATTTAATACAAGTATCACAATATTTTGATTAACTAATTTAAATACAAGTGTCAGATTAATGTAGTTATGAATAAAGCTTTATCACTTCTTCCTCACACTATTGATTATCGATCCAAGTACCCTCTCTATCTGTTTGCAAAGAGGTTTTGTCATCTTCATCAGAAAACAGCTCGATGGTGGAAATTTGATAATCGGCATCATCGTCTGCTATTGGACCAGTAAAGTCATTCTTCAAATTTGGTACCATGATTGACCATGTTGAATCCATTCCATCTTCTACGTAGAAATCTTGTTTGACTTGGTCTGCCAAAATGAACGGATCCGACTTGTTTCCAAGCCTTGAAAGATCCACCACGGTGAATCCATCATTGACATTAAAATACCACCATTTTGGATACGAAATAGTCTAACTCCAATATTTCTTGAATAACCCCAAATAATGTCATGTCTAAAACAATTGTATTCTTTTCCTTTGCGCTACATACTTGCATTCTCAGCGATTAGTGCAACACCACTATTTTGAACATAACTTTTGTCATCGCGTTCCTTTGTGAAAAACCGATATTCGTTGATGTTACATCCACTGTAGGAAAATACGTGTGATTTTGGTCCATGTGACAACCACCTTATTGTCTATGATATCGATACTCTAGCCTCTTTTAACTCAATAGCAACCTACAGAAATTGTCAACCATTGGTTTTGTATTGCTGGTAGTTCATGAATTATAAACACATACTGTGTCACGGAGCCAGCTGGTAAAGTATCGATGGTGTTCATCTTGAAGCAACTTCTGGTTCTTCACTTTACTTGGGTTACATTCATCAAGTACTCTATATGCTTCTTAACATCATATTAACAGGTTATAATTTAGGTTGAGTATTAAATTATAAGTAAATCATGAATCAGTCAATTTACTTACTGGATATACGGTCTGATTTTATTACAGTTCTTAACCACAAAAAGATGTGTTTGATCCAATTCAATCTGATTAGGTGTATGCAAAAATCCAACAGAGATTGGTTTGCCTATGTCTAGAGCAGTTTCGTTTCTCATAGATGGAACACCAACCGTATCTACAGAACTCAGCTATTCAGAGCAATACTCCATAGCTTCTTCGACTATGTAACACTCTACAATGCAACCTTCTGGTCGGTTACAATTGCGAACGTAACCTTTCAACACTTTCATGTTTCGTTCATGTGGATACATCCAAGTTAAACAACACGGCCCGCAAAAAATGCACTTCCCCTAATAGATGTATCATCAGATGAACCGTAATGTCAAAAAACGACGGACGAAAGTACTTTTCCAAGAGGCACATTTGGCCGAGTGTCTTAGGGTTAGGGTTAGTGATTAGGATTTTCTTAAGCCTTTTTATAAACAGTATAATTTTGGGCTTCAGCTAGGTCAAACCCATGAGCCAATCACTTAAATTTTCGACCAACTCTCCCTCTCATACTCGGCCATATACTTCTAATTTATTCCCAAATTCTTTTGATTTATTTCTAAATTCAATTAATTTAGAATCTCATTTTATTTAATGACATTTCATTAAAATAATTTCATACTTTCCAAATAAGTATAAAACGAGAAATTATTCTTTTTCTTCTTTTATTTATTTGAATCACACAAGAGTATTATTATCAACATAACGATACTCTATGACTCAACAAATAAACGTAACAATAAATAACTAATTATTAATTAAGTTACTTAGAAAAATAACTTTCCTGATATAAATCACAATTTATATTTGATGACTAAATCAATAATTCTAGTTCATTTAATCTCTTCCAATTGTCTATCATTGAGACCTTATGGACCCATATGAACGAATCTTTAGAATAAATATCGGACTCAAAAGTTCACAAACATTTTCCGTCTTTTAATTACTAATATTGGTCAATTCCACTAAAGGACCAATACGGACACTCTCTGTATTCATATGCATATATTTTCCGTTTGATGTAACAAAAAAATTCTTCACACGGTCGACGGAGTACTTTACGATATTACCCTTCATGTGTATCATTAACTAAGGGGAATATAAAATTACCGTTTTACCCCTTTAGTTATTATTTCACTAGCTCCTTTGTTATTTGTGAATGAGAAAAACATAGAGTGAGATGTCTATACATGTTACATGTTTTAATCAAAGAATGTTCTTATTCGATGAATACATTGCCAGGTTTATTCATTCACACTCTCATAACAAAGCATAGTGTGACACTAATGTTGTTGCATTGTTTCAACATGAATTCCATATATGTGAATCATATAACTCAATATCACATCGTTATGACACCAACCGTCGGGTCAAATGAAACTATAACTTAGTCATTGCCCATTGACAAATCAAATTTCATAAAGTGTAATATCAATTATATATTCACTTCAGGATTTAGGTAAGTACCAAAGTACCCCTCGTATGTGATCTTGAAGCTTCGAGTGGTTAAACGGTTTTATCTCGAGCTTCTAAGTATCACAAGTCTTGTTCAATATCTTCTATAAGATATCAAGGATTCTTGAATCATAGAGTCACAACTCTCTATATCACATTATGAGATATCATGATTCATTCAAGCAATCGTTAATTAGACTCGATTGCTCTATTGGTCTTAAGATTACGAACAAATGGTTTAAACTTGTCACAAGGGGTTATCATGTCAAATCTGTATTTAACACCCTTTTCGTTGTTAATACATAAACAAAAATAAAATAAAGAATGAATATTTATTAATATTAATGTTTCAGCAAAATGTAAATACAAATGTATTTCAATGTCTAATATCTCCTTTTTGGGCACCAATCCCAACAGATGGTACTTCCATTTCTCTTTTTGCCAAATTCTTATAAGATGATCAGCTTTCCTCTTTCTTTCAGTGAATTCTCGGTCCACAAGGTTGAGTTGGGAGTGCCATATTTTATCGATGATATTCTTGTAGTCAGCTTCGGAAGCCTAGGCCTCGTAGAAACGGAATTTCTTAGGCCCTTTCTTGTCGAGAATGAAGGTGTCGAGGACAATATGGGAGTGATCAGACCAGCAACGGGGCATGTGCTTCACGCCAGAGTGAGGAAACTTCATAAGCTAGTCGTGATTAGCTAGTGCTCTATCTAACCTTTCAAGAATTCTTGCATTTGCAGAATGACCATTAGACCATGTAAAGGTGCCATCCATAGAACCAAGATCCACTCCCCCGGTGTTGGCCAATAAATATCTTAAGATCTTCCCTGAACTCCAAGAGACCTTGACTCTCTTTATTTCTCATAGTGATTAAGAATCATATTAAGATCACCTATGATCACCCACGGCTTCCCAGATGACATGATCAAGTGTTGCAACTCATCCCATAAAGGTTGACAGTCAGATTTGAGAGGCGGGCCGTAGAAAAAAAAATGTTCCAATCTTCCTCAGAAGAATCTTCTCTGATAATTGCCCATATGATTTTTTTTGATGATTTTCAGATATCCACTTTGATCCATTTCCTCCACCAAATGCCCAGTCCCCCAGAGGCACCTTGGGCTGCTACTGCCGCTCTACCCCAGAAACTAAAGCTGCTCCTCAAACTTTGCATATTATCATATCCTATTTTTGTTTCCATAATAAAAAATATGTCTGGTTTTCCTTTTTGTATGAGGCTTCGTAAAGCCCCCGCCGTGGGTTCGTTGGAGATATCTCGACAGTTCCAAGATTGTTTTAACATAAATCCGGTAAGGGGTTGTTAAGGTTCGCTCCTCAACCGTGGTTGAAGCTTGAGATGCTTTAGTGATCTTGTCAGTAGGATCTTCTTGAGTTTTTGTGGAATTTGTCGTGACTGTGCTATCTAGCTGAGAGATATAAGGGGCTCTAGTCGTGCTTGCTTTCGGTCTCAGGCTTGTGACTGTGGTGTTGCTTGCGTTGTGTAGTACTTTTTATAGAGTCATCGAGGGATTCAAGACATCTTTGTCTTCCAGGGAGATCTCGACTAAGTTGATATCAAAGAAAATAGAACAGATTATCATAAAGTTAGTCGATATTAAATCAGTAAAATATATAATTATAGAAAACGAATTTGGTTATCCCATGCATACTCTGCACATAGATTTATTTTATAACTCATCTCACTGGCTTCAATAAGTCATACAAAAAATGATCCAACAAAGAATAATCAAATATGATGTTGAAAAACAAACCATTTCATTAAGTATTGCTAACCACTTAACTTCTTTGGCTCATCCAAAGTTATTTGATATTACCACTAGATTATCTTGAAGTGTAATGTAATGTATATTGCTTAAACTTATGAAATTTTATGACTGGAGAAAAGATATTGTTTTGGGAGAAATTATATAACTAATACGTTCATTTAAATGAGTGTAAGAGAAAAAATTCCCAACAAGTTTATACATGTTGTGAGGTACGTATAAATCTTTTTAGGATATATAACTTTAATGTTCTTCGGCATGTTCTTCCAAACTTTAGTTCATCCTCCTAAAATGCAATTATAAACGTATATAATTGCTATGCTTTATTCTTATTTTTCATCAAAATATTTATTGTTTTGTGTGGAGGATGTGTCACGTTAACACGCAGAGAAAAGACTGGCTCAAACGTCCTTGCAAATAATAAACAAGAGATCTAGGCAAACGTAGAGTCATATTTCTAGTATAACTATCATATGTTAAAATTATAAAATTAAGATAAGGCGGTGTATCATTATGTGAGATTTTTCGTGTGAGTTTAATTATATTTTCGTATTTGAATACTTCAATTATCATTTTGAGAATAATTGTTTGACTGTATAAGTTAGGGTTGTATGTCAAATTTTTATTATTAATTTTATGTGCAAGCTTTTATCTTGAGTTTAAGCTTAAATATTGAACGTTGTTTCTTACAATTTGTGAATAATTGATGTTTTGCAGGGGTTGAAATATATTTTTAAAAGTTTAATCTACTATTTGTCATTTTATGCAATATTTTCCCTTTTAATTAGAACAGTGTCACATGTAACAAGTTGTCCATGCACGGCGTCTTTTTAGCCCACTTGAATCAATATTTTCCTTCATTAAAAGGCAACGTTAGCAACCCCACATGATGTAAATATATTTGACTTCGTAAACAATCACTACATGACTTTAATAAAAATTCAATAAAAATTGCGGCCTTTTCCAACCCTGCTATGACGAGGAAATACATCAAAACTAATACGTATTGACAAATAAAATGCATTCAATGATATGTGCATGCTCAAAAGAATATATTGATAGAAATCTAAAGCTTAAACTATAAAAATAAAAATTGAAATATAAATTATTCCTACATGAAAAGAAAGAATTTGAACAACAAACATCAATAAATATAATAGTCATATCATAAATATTAGATTTAACTCCGAAAAAATATTTATACTCATTATAAAACATCGAGGCTCGTACAACTCTTTTATTTGGCGCAGTCTTTTATTTGAGAGATTATTTCAGTCTGATTTGACATGGCGGATCGGGGACGGAGAGTCTGTGTTCGTTATGGGCGACAACTGGGTCCCTAGGGACAAACCTGCTACCTGAATTGATCCCCTTTGGATTCCCCTCGACATGCAAGTTGCCAAGCTTATGAGACTCGATGGTAGTTAGGACATCGATCTTATTGCTGCGATATTCGGGGAAGAGGATGTTGCGACGATCCTAAGCATCCCGTGTGGCGGTGAAGATATCTCCAATGTGCGTCATTGGCACTTCACTGAGGACGGAGAATACTCTGTCAAGAACGGTTACCGCGTTGCGATGGATAGAGCCAGTACTCCGGCCGCCAACTCTTCAGATCCGACGGTGATGGAGAGATAGTGGACGAAGTTCTGATAGTTGATAGTTCCTCTCAATGTGAAACTCTTCTGTTGGCGAGTCTGTTTAGCCCAGATCCCGGCCATAGCAATCTTAGCCAAGAAGAGGATCACCTCCGACGACAACTGTCTTGTCTGTCGGGAGGCGAGAGAGACAGTTTTTCATGCGATTTTGGGTTCTAGGTGGAGTAGGAGAGTTTGGAAGGAGGCAGACTTCGACCACATCCTTCCGCCCTTCAGAGACGGCGACGCTTTTGACGCTATACTCAGAGTGACTGATGTCATTGAGATTCGTTTCCATGAGCTTTTCATTACTGTTATTTGGAAACTTTGGAACCACATGAACAATGTCCTAACTGGGAGACCTGGTTGAAGACAGTCTCAGTTATTCCAGTGGACGGTGAGCTTCATCGAGGAGTACAGAGCGGCTATAATTGGAGATATTCAAACGAGTACGAGGGTGACTACGACCCCCAGATGCATCCCATAAGAGACGAGACTCTCTCGATTAATGTTGACGCGGCTCTAACTCGCGACCGTGGAGGCTTCGGTGTCGATTGTATTGTTCGAGACCACACATGAGAGGTGATCGCCTCGCATACGCTTTTCTTGACTAGGGGGATCTCCCCCCAGCTTGCGGAAACGTATGATGTCCTATGTGGCATAAAGTTAGTCCGTAGCCTCGACGGCAAGAGAGCGAAGATCCAGTCTAACTGCTTGGGGTGGTGAGGATGATCGATGAGGGTGCGACACATGTGACAGAGTTTGAGACGATCTTACACCGCATCTACAGAGAGGTGAGAGAGATTGAGGTTTTTAGCATTAGGCATATTTATCGTTTTTGTAATATTGTTGCGCATAATCTTGCACGCTATGTGGTTAACCATCACTCGTTTTCGACCTGACTGGATTTAGTCCCGCCTTATTCTGAGGAGGCCACTAGAACCGATGATCGCGAGTTGAGGTCCCGCACGATCACCTAAGACCGTCGTTGATTCAGTTTATTCGTATTTATGATTTTCTATTACCGCGGTTTCTGCTATATATTTGTAACCGCGATTTTCTTCCGCCATACGTAAATTTTTTTATGATATTCCGTTACCGAACACGCTTCCTAAATAAAAACAATAAGCTTTTAATAAATTTGGTTGATCGAAATGTAATCAAAAGCAAAAACCAAACATAAAAAAGTAGTCCACAGCATTTTATTATTGATTGAAACCATGGATATCTTTGTCACGTAGACTATTATGCAATATCTTTTATCATTCATAGAAACATGACATTTGGAGTTTATGTACAAAAAGCACGAAGAAATCAGCTACAGAAAGGAGTAAAATATACATGAATGTCATCATTAAACGACCTAACGAAATAAAGATAAGAAACTGACGCGATTAAAAGTTAATACCGCTCTAAAGATAAGAAACTGACGCAATTAAAAGTCAATACCGCTCCAAGACCTTAAAAATGAGAAGTTTCAGAGATATTAGTTTTTATTATCACTCTATATGAATTCCAACATTTATACACTGAAACTATGATTTATATATACCGATAGACACTTTATAAAAGTATCATCGATAATATATCAATACTGATATGTAACAATTTAAATAATTCAAAATATATATATATATATAAATCATCAAATTCAAATTATAAAAATATTACAATGTTTATGATAAATAATAAAATTAAAAATAATTTTCAAATGTTAAACATTAAAATTTCAAAAACAAACTCAAAATCGTTTTGACGGTATATCGTTACCGATATCGACTTTTTGATTTTGCGGTGAATATAATAAAGTATATCATGAGTATTTTAAAGTTTTTGTGAGACGCTAAGAAAATACATGTACAATTTGAAAATTCGGGACCGTTTGGAATAAAAATCCGTTACTTGTGTACTATATTTGAAAAGTCCAGATGCTTTCTTTTCCAAAAATTTGTCATATTCATTGTGATTTGTGAGCTTGTCAGGTCCGAACTAAACCCATTTTTATCACCGAAGAAAAAACTAAATAATATGACAAAGAAATCAAATTTATATTATTCACGATATTCACATCCACATACGAAATAAACTAAACTAATCTATAGAAATAAAATCATATCGAAACCCCGACTCTGAAAATAACGGTATCAATAAATCGATATAAAATAACGACAAGAAACTCAAAATGAATAAAAAAAAAGAATAGCGATAATAAAGAATATACGTCTCAGCCACGTCATCAAATTCAAAAGTCAATCCCGCACTGAGTCCGCTTAAACGTGGTGGTGGTGGTGGTGGTCCGATCGGCGGCGACCGGAACCTTTAACTCACACTTGATTCTCGGCTTGAAATTCCACGTCTTCACAATTCCGATCTTGAACCTAATCCTCATGTAAAGCTTCACATCGACGTTGAAAGCTCCGCCGGTCTTCTGCTCGGCGAATTCCGACCGTCCCTCGGCATCGAGTCCGATCAACGGCTGAGATCCTTCAAACTCCGCGGCGAGGAAGCTCGTGTTCTTGTGGCCCTGGTAGAACTTCCCGAGGTCAACGCTGCTGAATCTGTGACCGTCGAAGAACGCTCTGGCCTCGATTCGGTCGTAGTAGATGCCGATCTTGCGGTTAGGGTTTCGGACGGAGATGTTGAGCGCGAGGTCGTAGTTGAGGTTGTTGTTCATGGCGGAGTCGGAGAGGTTGAAGGCGGTGAGCCTGGCGTCGTCGACGTGGAATCTGACGGTGTGAGGACGGAGAACGAGCCAGAAGACGAGGACGGCGAGTCCAACGACGACGAGGATCGTGAAGAGGATCTTGAAGATGCAGCTGAAGATGCATCCGCAGAGGCAGTCGAAGAGGCAGCAGAATCCGCCGCCGCCGCCGCGGCTCGGCCGGTGGTACGACCGCTTCGGCTTCGATGACGACGGAGGGATCGCCGGGCCGTAGTAAGCTCCGTTCAGGTGAGATTTCTCAGACATAGCTTCCGAGAAAGTCAAGCTTCTGTTTGTCTGGGAGAGACTCGCTTTCTGTTCAATTTGGTGAAGAGATTTGAATTTGGGGATGGAATGAGAGAAGTGTGAGTATTTGTGTATTTACTTGTTACAGGACTGTATTTATATACACAAATTTTCAAAAGCGTGTTGTTTTTTCTCTCTTTCTTTTGATGATGATATATACGCCTTAATTTTATATTCGTGTTGAGATTTTTTCTCCCTTTAAATATGTTCTGTGATTTAGTTTTTAGAAAAGAAATATGTTTCGTGTGATCTCAAACGTGTTGGTCCTGAAATTATATTAATATGATAGTTTTGAACTTCCGATCATTTTAAAATTATTTATTTCGATTTAGTTTTATTTGTAAATGTAGATATAATTTATGATTTACAATCTTTTTTCAACATTAATATTGAATATTTATGTTCGGCTGGTTTATTTATTTATTTATTTGTTATGTGGAGTTTCGGCAGAACTTCAATCACAACGCCAAATTTAACATTAAAAAATTATTCATCATTATTATATTATTATTTTTATATTTTTTTTATTACTATATATTTTTTAAAGTATTTGAAGGTATAAATGATTTTTTTTAAGTTTTCGCCGTATGAACTCTGTTCATAACACCAAATTTGGTAATGATTTTGCAGTGGGATTGCAACAAAATTGATACCAAATTTGATATTATACCGTTCTCTTGGAGATGGTCTAAAATCTTAATATTTTACACAAATCAGGCAGTGAGAAATGGTACCTATTAAGTTTTATTGATTGTTCAATTAATATCTGCTACTTAATGCATTTGCCATTGCATTGAAGAAAAATGGATACGGTTGGAAGATTTTGAGATCCAAAATCCAAATAACATGAAGATGTAAAAGGACCACGATATAGAAAAAGAAGTTCAGGCGATCTGGTTTATATTATTTATTATTATTTATCACGCAAGAGATATTAATGATTACTTAATGCAGATAAGCGTGTATTGTATATATTGTTTCCGATAATGAATATCCACGCGGTTGCTTTGGCAATGTAAAATTGTGTGATTAGGTGGTTCTTGGAACTTTCTAAATTCCCATTTGCATAACGTCATTGACCTGACTTTAGCAGCCTCTCAATTTAATAATCAAAAGCGATGTCCAAATTTGAAAAAATATTTTAAGGGCTCTTAATTTATGGTTAGGTTGACTCATTCCATTTGTGTATTATTTGTCAATTTTATATCAAACCTCAGGAATCAATGATTGAATAATAAAATAAATTAGAATGGTGTAATAACTCTGAGTTTATTTTTTTTACGAAATCGATAACTTTTGTTTCATGTCATTTATCTACGATTAAGAAAATTTCCAATCATAAACATATATTTGTTCTTAAAATCACCTAATTTCTGTGTTGTTTAATACCATACATTTTTTTTACTCTAACGGCTACACCAAATTCAGATTGATCATGTTGGTGTTGAAGTTGATTATATTGTGTAGTTGTTGTAAAAGAAACATCAAATATAATGTTTTAAAATTTAGTTTGAGATTGCCTTAAGCCTTTCGAAATGAGTTTAATTTCGGTGCAAATGATGAGTTTAAAAATCACCATTTTGATGAATTGATTCGTCAAATTTCAATTAATTTTGATATAGACTCTCATAATACCCAGCAAACATACATACATGATTCTTGGAACACGAAAAACAAGAAATAATCATGTCTTGAAGTCCCAATATTATGACGTTTCATTAGACCACAATGCTATATATATATATATATGAGAGGGATGTTAAATCACGACTTTAGTTGTAGATTACATCGTTCTGAAAACGGGTCTTTAACTGACAAAAAAATTATGCTAATTAAAATAATTTAGTGGTAATTTACACTTCCAAGTTGAAGTGCGCAAGCATTCGAAAAACAAACTGGCAGACTTTACTATTATTATACATATACATGAAAAAGATAGTTATTTATAATATTCAAATAGATAATGATGCCGTATAACAACAGTATCCTAATTTCTTGAAATTCATCGTCACGTGAGTTAAATTGTATATATATTTCTTTGTTTACTTCTATTTGGTCACCATTCCATCTCTCCCCGCCAATAACCATGTTTCCATATAGTTCAACTTCCTTTTCTAAAATAATAAATTCGATAGTCGTTCGAACAAATATATATGGAGCCTTTGTATAAATAATCATTTTATTTGAATCACTAGCCCTTTATCATAAGCCTTTTGTCTAAATAAATAATTTGCATGTTCAATTTTATTTTTTAAATGAAAATTAATGAAATGTTTATTATATTCATTTCTTTAAAATATATAAAATAAAAAGTAACAATCAAATCTCCCTCTTTATTATAATATAATTAATTTAATGAATTTAACTTAGCAATAATTATTTCTTTTATTATCACATTTATTCTTCATGTCATTCTCTCTAATGAAACTACTCTTACTAGTCGAATTCAACTTCTTTTTCATTAATTTTTCATCATTTTAATGAAAATCTCACCCTAATAATATTTTCTAACTTCAAAATTCGTGAGGAAGAACTCCTCAATTGATGGCATTTCTTTTGTTGAGCTCAAGAAGTTGAAGGTAAATTTTATCTCGAATTTTTTACTTTAAATCTCAGATTTACGAAATGTTATATTACTAAGTTAGTATTTTGTAGTTGAGTACATAAACGTATCAAGGGTGTATCAAGTGTCTTTATAATTTTTTTGGACTGAAAAATTCAGAATTTTCAAGGAAAACGAAGATGTACGACTAGGTCAACTATTCTCGACTTGGTTGAACCTGTTAATTTGATCGATCTAGTCGATCCAAGAACTCATGTTGTGTATATTTATATATTTTATTAGTAAAATCCATAATATTTTTTTATTGATATTGTAATAAAGTTTTATATATTCTAAGTTATAATATATTTTTTTGAAGATTATGACGGAGAGTGTTGTGTATTTTCAATATAATGGTGAATTGAGAAAGAAAGACGGAGAGTCATATGAATGGAGTTCAATGAATGAAGACTTAAAATGTATGATATTAGACGACGTGAATACTGTTACATTCTCTTGTTTTGTTGAAAAAATAGGTGAAGTTGAGGTATATATATCTTTGATCTCAAAATCTTCTAGACCTAAGTATCTCTTGGATGATAATGATGTCAAGTGTTATATTTTAGACCGTTGTGCCGTATCTCATCGTCGAGGTGTGTTATATGTCAAGCTTATTGAAGAGAGCAAACATAACGAAGATAAAGCAAATGAAATGCACGAGAAGGAAATAGAAGAAGACATTCAAGATGGCTATTTTGATGTTCACATTGACGCCCCGATTGATATGATATGATCATACATTCACATATGAGTACTGAAATTGATCATTGTGAGATATTAAAAACCAATGATTGTTATATGGCATACAACTACGAAAATGGTCTAAATGTTTTTGTCGGAGAACAAATCAAAAGAAAAGAAGAAGTTAAGAATTTGGTGATCGATCCCACGCTAAAATCATGATTCGATTTGAAAATTATAAAGTCGGCAAAGATATTATTTGTGGTAAAGTGTGTAGTTGAGGATTGAGAATAGAAGTTGCGAGCAGCGATCATCTCAAGCTCTAATAATTTCTCTATATGAAGATACAATAATCTACATTCATGTTCTTCTAATGCACGGATAAGATAAATCGACAAGCAATTGTAAGTTTAGTAGCCGACATGTTGAGAAAAGAATACTCCGGCCAACTTGATACACTGGTTTCAAAGATGATCAAGAATACTATGAAGAATCGTAGGGTGACAATATCGTACCACAAAGTTTAATAGGATAAAAACATGACAACAAGTGGTATTAGAGGTACACATGACATGTGCTTTACGTTACTTCCTTTTTACTCGCACATGTTAAAAAAAATAAACCTCGAAACGATATGAAATTTGGTTATAGATGATAATCAAATGTTCAAGTATTTTTTTCATGTCGTTGGGGGCATGCATTAAGGGTTTCAATGCAATGAAGAAGATGATCGATGTGGATGGTACTTTTTTGAAGACTAAGTACAATGGTACGATGATTAATGTTATGACTCAAGATGGTAACTGTTGGCAGATATGCCCAGAAGAAGATTATTTATTTACATATCGATGTAATATAAATCTCTCATGAGTCCTTATTCCAATCTGTTGATTAAATTAATAAAAGTAGACACGTTCATTCATTCCTTTTTGGTTTGTTTGAAGATTTATGATATCGAATAGTGTTATAGTCCTTAATCAAACCACAATGTATGAAGAAACAAATGTAGATTTGCGTGAACAAACTCTTCTTGGTTTGGCTATAACGAAATATTCACAATCTAAAAATCAACGGGCAACTGATCCTAGTATGATTGTTGGAAGAATCTATGATGTCTCGTTACGAGGCATAGAGAGTTACGAGACATAACATAAAACTTTAGTTGTCTACTTGCTTGAGTAGATCACTTAACGCTCGCACTGACTTCTCTCGTTCATTTGTACCATCTCGCTCATTGTTACTTTCAATTTGAAGAAACGTGTATTTTCCAGCAAAATCTTCATGCCGTATATCCTCCCAATAAATTTCAACTCCGAATTTTAAGAGCGTGGCCCAATTCACAATTACGTCATCAGGTTTGTTATGAAAACCCATGATATCATGTGTATGCGATCATTCGTCCCCATCTTTCACAGGGAGAAAACTTTTTATATCCTCTTCGTTACATAATTTATTAAAGAAAAATCAATTAATGTTGATATTATATTTGAAAAATTCATACAATAAATACTAACCTTTGTGTCTCCGAGTGCTCGTAAGAAGAAGATACTTCTTTCTTAGACATTCAGCGAAATATTTGAGGCTCAAAATTTTAAATATCATCTATAAGCTATAACATTTATTTGAGAAAGTGCTGGAATGCACTCAAAAGGCAGTAATTGTCATTAAAAATAGATTGTTCTATACACTGCTACAAAAACGATCATTAGAAGTGACAAATAATTTTAGAAGCGACAAGTCGCTTCTAATTTAGAACCAACTTTTGACTTTTAGAAGTGACTTGTTATGCACCAAATTTACAAATGACTTGCGTAAATCATATTTTATTAAACATTAAAAGTGACCTAAAATTTTGTCTCTTTTTCCTTCGCTGTGTTGACATAAGATTTAATAAATTCTCCGCCTAGAAAATATATAAACATTAACTTTTTTAATGAAATATAGTGTGAGTGGGAGAACGAAAACCAATAAATTTCACGTAGCTTGCTCGGCTTTGTTGTTAAAAATCGCATACAATTTACCCTCTAAGTCTTTCCTATCTAGGTTTTCCATCAAATAGACAAAAGAAAACGTGCCCCATCGTCGTGACCTTCTTTTATCTTGCAGTAACACTTAACTTCTTTTTTGGACTTTGACCTTCTTCCGAAAAATCACTCAACTCTAATAATTTATCCCTCAAATCCCTATATGAAATCACCTCCTTTTTCTCAACATGCTTCTCCCTAAACGAGTTAGTCTGATCTTTTTCCATCCTTCGAGGTATGTTAAACACGATAAACCCGATATAAACACATAATCGATCATAGAAAATCAAATTAGTTTATCGTTTTCAAGAAACCATACTTATGCTTCCTTCTTTGATTGTATTCAACGACATAACGTCATCCACAGATTAATGTCCAAATATGCGGAGACTTCAATCAACTTTTTGAACCAATCTCTTCCATGATTCTCTTTGTTATAAACTGTTTCAAAAATTTTAACGAACCTTTTTCAATCGACATTTAGTCGATAACTTACACTTGAAGTTCATTTTATCTGGAATCAATTTCCACTTGGTCCGAGGAGTATCAAGAACCTACATATATACTCATAATATTTTTTATTTGCAAAAAGAAAAGAAAAACAGATTAAAACAATAAAATTGGATGACAAAAGTTGGTCCATCTTCGTTTCCATCTTGCAATGAACGATCATTTTTGCAAAATCAAATCCGTTTCTTCGGATCTATCTCCAAATTCCAATTTGCTTTAAGCAAAAATAGAATGAAATAAAACTACAGCAACCATAATTACACTAAAAAGAAAAATCTTATCAAATAAAACATGCTTTCAGTTACTATTAGATTAAATATGACTATTTCTTTTGGACAAGGATTAAATATGACTACATTAATAAAAAAAATCGGTATACAAACTCGGTTCTTTTATGTCATAGTATGTCACACTGACCTCTAATTATAAAAATTAAATTCATATAACAATAACAATGACCTCAAATAAAATTAAAAAGTAACTGACACATTTTGACTCAATTTTTTTCTAGTGGAACTTTTGTTTTCAACTCGTGTTTTTTTTTTTTGAAGAATTTCAACTAGTGTTTGTTTGTCTATTTTTCCCAACTGATTTGAGTCAATTTATGTTTTTGATGGCAATCAGAAGAGGTTTCCCTAATAACAGGTGGTGTAGTAATATTTTGGGGAGTTTTTTCATTTGTGTCTTGTATATGATATCATCATCCAATTTTCAGACGAACAATGAGAAAATATCGATTACATGTTATTGAATACTATATTATCGAACCCAAGATTTATTTTTTACTTTTTGCTTCTAGAAGCATGTATGTTTTTCTGTGTCAAAAAACTTGTTCACTTCTACACCAACTACGTCCATAGATTTAGAGTCGAATGACCAAATAGAAAACAAGTACAAGGTACAATAAATAATCAACATATTTTTTTGAATGCCTGTTTTTTCTCTGTCCAGTTCCAGAGCCTCTGTGCGAGACTGAGAATGGGAGATGGTTGACGCCCAAAACAAATTTAATTTTTAGGTTAGTTTAGTACACTATTTAATTAATTTAAATTTTTCAATACATTATTAAATAATTTAGTTTTAAAAATTATTTTAAGTGTGAACTTTTTTATTATTTAATTTAAAATTTAAAATAATGATAGTTAAAAGAATTGCTTTAGTGACGTAAGAGTAAAGCCGGCCCTGCTGCTGTGAATAAGGAGAATAAGTGAGTTTTGTAAACTTACGAAAATAATAATATGATTTTTTGTGTGTGTTTTATAGTTAAAATGTAATAAATTTAATAATATAAAAAGGTAAGTATTATAATCAGGCCATATACCAAATCAGAGTCACAGTGAAAGTCATAGGTGCTAAAAATCCTAAACATAAATATCATTTACTAAATTCTGCATTAAATATTGTCTCAGTTATCCACTGAAAGAAATAAAATGATTTATTCCTCGAAAGACAAGAAACACATCGACGATATACTTCGTTATATCATTGATTTATCAAATTATGAAAACATTTCGTATAAACATTTTTATGATATACGAAATGCTGATACGTTGTAGGTTTTTTTTTTATTTTTTTTATTTTTATTTTTATAACTAAAGTAGATTGAACGTTAATTTAACTATGTCTAATTTACTATGTTTCTCCCCATAGTAATATGAACTATCTAAGATAGTCTATCTTAAGTTATGCAAATAATATCTTTAAATTTATAGTTAGTCAATATAAATGTATCTTCAGATATCGTTCGGCTTCCATAAACTAGCTTTCATATGTTGTTGGGCTTCCAATTTTTGAACCTAATGGACCTGTCGTATCCAGGTTAACAGTCACCTATAACCCATAACATGTTCAAAAATGGGAAAATTGCAGGAATATTATTTAAAGTTCAATAGTTCTAAAAATAACAGCAGTTTTACATCATTTATATAAAATAGTTTTCATAATTGTAAGAAAAATTAAATTATTTTTTAATAAATAAAGCTGAATTAATTTTTATTTAAAAAAACCTATAGATATCAAAGAGAGATGTCCGGAAAATTTTAGGCACTACTTCTATGTCTGAAAAACACTATCATATATGATTTTCACAACGGGCGTACGCTATATTTTCAAGTTTATTAGAATTTTCTTTATGTTTTAATTGGTAAAGTATTTCAAATTTATTGCCATTGTAGTAATTTTTTTGATAAGCTGATAAAGTAAGGGAGTTAGATCCCACTGAAGTAAATAGGAGTGAACTTCTTTTCGACTTCTTTCAAAACGCATAAGTATACACACGATTAAATATGCCCTAAATGGAATAAGAGAAAGAGAGAAAGTTGGGAAAAATTAAACTCAAAATTTAGAAGTCCATAGCATTTAATTGCGTACGTTTAAAGAAATTAGCTAATATCAACGTGAATCACTATGATACTAGGTTCTCTTAAATACACTATTAATCATATTTTCCTTTTAAGTCTAAATTTTATGATCACGTATTTCTAGGTAGGGCCGGCTTGAGTACTAGGCTACTCAAGCAATTGTTTTAGGCCAACCAAGTAATAATTTAAATTATGTAAAAAAAATTCCATTTTTTTAAGTATAAATATTAAAAAATGTCCAAAATTTAAAACATTTTTTAAGCCTAAACATATAAATTTGTATTAAAAAGTTTAATAAAAATAATATTGTTTCAGGTCTCAAAAGTTGTAGAGCTGGGCTTACTTCTAGGAAACAGTTAAATTTTCAGTCTCAGCTTAATATAATCACAAATTTGCTTAATTTCGTGATAACATAAAATGTTTTTGCTTTTTAATTTTGATAGTTCTTATTTTGTTTCAGTTACACTACATACTTTGCGTTTATTGATCTTAGGGAATTCAAAATATTAGACAAGTTACTCGTTTGAAATTAATGAGCTCGAAATTAAATTCACCGTAAATGTCATTTCCACATATTTTTTTTGAACTAAAAAAAATGTGTGGAAATGACATTTACTGCCATAGACACACATGGATAAAACAAATGAGTACTATTGTGTTCCAAAATTTTAGAATTGACTAATTTTATGTGGCTTAATTAATTTAGAATCCAACAATTATCGAGCCATATTTTGTCCTATATATATAACAAAATTTATCTTACCATAACAACCGTTAACTTCCATGAAACATGGTTTGTAAGCCAAAACATCATCATTTCATGATCTGATCTTGTATTGTGATATTCATGATTGGAGTTTCGAGAGAGACTCTTTTACCTACCGCATATGAGGTATTGAAGAAAGTTCGGATAAATGTCTTGTGAGCCACGAGTAGAGCATTTTTTTTTCTCTTTGGTCACTGTCAGACATTTGACTTTTTGGAGATCAGACCATAGACCCATATTATTCCTCACT